>JAZEWT010000001.1:4296629-4310861 GCA_036362905.1 Mordacia mordax
CTCCGGCTCACCGTGACCCTATATAGGATTAAGCGGTTTCAGATAATGAGATGAGATGAGGGTTTACCGCATTAGTGCCCTATCAGCTATGCAGTGCACAACAGTGAAGACGTTCTCTGCGGCTCATCAGTCAGCTCTGCTCGTGATCTGTTTCATAATTTCACGTATATTTCACAAATGTATGAAATAACTTCTGCAAGCCTGCTGGAAAATCCTTCTAGTCTTCCAAATCTCGTGAACCCGAGGCTTTCACATGTGCTTCATCGTAATTGTGAGTGACTCAGTTAAACTGTAGAAAAGTCACACGTAATTGCTCTGGCTCATTTAAGCCCTACAGGCTTCTACGGGATGGGGTGAACAGGAACAGGTGCATCCCAGTAGGCTGAGGGCTATGAAATGCTTACAATTCTTCGCTGGTTGTGAAAGAGAGCATGCATAGCTGCAGGGTATGCTTGGGTAATTATTTCAGCTGCTACCTACATCAATGGGCTATAAAAGCCAAAGAGATGAGAGAAAGGCAGAGGACTGTGGCCGTTTCTCATTCTGGTGAAAGAGTTGTACAATGGCATCTCGATTGGCTGACTGACAACGAGATGTGGGAAGCTGCCTCTGCCGGTGCTGCACCAAAGGTTATGCGGGAAGTAGTCGTGTCGGCGAACACTGCAGAACACGCTCGTTGTGAACTTCTTAACCATCTACAAAGAGCGCTCGTGAGTTCACTTGATGGCACAAAACAGACCCTTTAACAATGCTTTTTAAAATTGACAAATTAGAACCACAAATTGATGTTGTTTTGAAATGTACATATTATAAGAATAAACACAACAATTTCAATGAAAACTGCCATAAAACACTAATTATGTATTTGAAGGGAAATTATTTTAAATGAAATAAAAGCACAGCTCATGTATTGGTTATGTAAACCATATAAATCTGGCCTTCAGAAGACGGACGGCAATGCTAACAATTAAATGAATGTTAATGAATAGGTTGCAATGATTAATAGTTTCCTGTTTTATCGTGGTATAATAATATTCGCAGTCTCACCTGTAAAATAAAAATAATCCCATTAAATTGCTGGATATGGCAACGTAATTACCTGAGAGTGTGCGTGTTGTTGCACTTTCATACAGCGGGATGCCTTCTCCCATGTGGTTGAACGCCTTCAGCGAGATAACGTATTGAGAGCTTGGCTCTGCAGGCGAAATCAAGGCAATTTGAGTTCAAGCAGTTGCATGGCACACGTTATTGTATCCACCACGTGGTTAAGCCACGCTACTTTGCCTCACAAAAGCGATTGTGGTTGTGGTTACAAAATGAAAAGTGTGCACATTGACACAGTACCAAATGCATGGTCAATTTTGCCACTACTGATGTACACACAAATAAAGCAGTATTTTAAGATGCACAATTTGAATACTCTGTCCAAGCAAAATATACTTGCACATGCCATGCAATTACGGGGAAAGATCAACCATAATACATTGTACCAGGACTACTTATCCAACTGTCATTAACATTTTCAAAAAGACGATTGTGGGAAACTAACTGATGGAACACAAATCACAAAGTTCAATTCTAGTAAATATAACGTAAATATTAAGCCGGGCAATGTTAACAAAGGATATGGTTGATATTTCACCGGCATTTAGAAGCTGCTGATATGTAAAAAATATGTAACTGTTATGCTCGCCATTAAGCGCGATCAAACGCTCTTACCAACTTAGTTCATACAGCCACCTATCAATTTTACCAAAAATAAGCTAAGCACGCAGTCTTGTGTAATGCGAACATAACAGATGATAGGATATTACCATATCAGTATCCTATGTTTTGGCGGTAGATGTTCAAATTTCAATTGCAAACGCTAATCACAGAGTAAGTTTGAAATAACGGTCAGATGGCTTTTCAGGTATCCATTTCAATAACAACAAACCTCAACGCTTTCTTATCCCCCAAAAGTCCAGAAATCTAATAGATGTTTAACCCTGTCCACAGACTGCAATGTCTGGGGTGATTGTTTTGAGCTGTCGTCACTAACAACCAAACTAGAAAATCCTTGAAAAGGCCAAAACGTCCTCTGAAAAGGATCTGTGAACTCTAATAAAGCAAAAGAACACTGACACAAGCGAGGTAAGGAGGTCAAGGCAAAATACAAACAAGTAAATGGCATTCACAATGAACAACAAAATGGAGTACGTAATGATTTCCAAGACAATTAGAGAACACAAGTCAAATAGGCTACAACAGAATCAACCACAGTACTACAATTTTACTGAAATTTACAGAGGAAATCCAGTGAAAGTAATATAACAAAGTTAATCAAAGGCTGGATCCCATCAGGCCAAAAGCACTTTGGTAAAGTCTTCAATCCAGTTCCAGTTAATCTTGGACAAAGTCTATAGCTAAGGGAAATTAATCAAAGTCCACAGTTATGGCCAAGCGGCCTACAATAAATGGGCCAAAATCTCACAGCCTTGCCATTAATACTGCCTTATAACATCATCATCAGCTATAATATATCAAGAATGGGATGAAGGCTGCCCATGTCATCACCACAATCCATTTTGCTCCTGATCATGAGCTAAATACTGACTGCCTTACATTAGGAAAAGCAAATGAATGCCACCAACGCCCTGACCAATGTCTATTAACCTGCACTTACATTTCTTTGTAGTCTTTTTCTTAACATGGCCTGTTAGGCACAGCTACTATCCTAGCCACACTGAATGATCGCTACTGATAGATGAACGCTTGCCTACATGGCTGGTGTGAGATCTACCAACATTATTGCTAATATTGCCGAGGACGGACACAGATTGGAGTGTTACATATGCAATACATGTGCATAGTGTATCCCAATTGTTTACTTTACTGGTGTGTAAAACACAATGTGCAAGCACGTGACATAAGAACAGCACTCACCGAGATTATCAATTGTGTAGTATCGCTGCTTGCTGTCCACACGCAATGACTTGCCATGTGGGCTTCCAATGCCATATCCTATAGCATAGCCACGTACCATGACCTGTGGGTTTGCAGGTGGCGTCCAGCTCACCACAATGCTGGTAGGAAATGGACGCACATGCAAGGAGCTGGGCTGGTCTGGCACCCGTGATTCTGTAAAACCAAAAACAATCAATTTTCAATGTGATAGAGTGACAGCTGGAAGGGCGATGGATGCATATTCGTGCAATCCTTTATTATGCATTCATTTTTAACAGAAGATATTTTATAACCATATATTGTTAACATCCTTTTAACTTGTATTACCATGTGTTTATTATTTGGAAAGTATCTTGATACATGGTTGCATTTAGATACTTTACAATTAAAATTGTATTGTATTTCACAAACGTTAACAAATATTTGACTGACCACCATCATAGAAATATTTAATTTTGTCACCGTGTCAGGCTTTGATAAAAAAATAAAACACAGCGCATGCCCTTTTCAGCATAATATTCAGTGTATTGTATTCCAAGCTAAAGGATATAGTGATTGCCCAGCTTACCATCAAGGTCGGCCTGAAAGGTTTCTGAGGAAAGCCAATCAGAAAAGGGGCCTGTGCCATTACTGTTGACAGCTGCTACACGAAAACTGTATTCAGAGCCACGATCCAACCCTTGGAAAGAAGATATGAGAACGTACATCAAAAGAACGGTTAAAATGATCACATTAGGAAATTATTATATATTTAACGGACGATTTTACTTTGGAAGATTAAACTGCTTCTTTGCATTCATTCACTAAAAGTCAGAAACAAATCTATTATCACCACCTCCACTGCAAGTTTTTTCACAACCACCATTACACGTTTGTAACTGAAATAAAACTCAATTTCATTTCACAATGACAAGACATATGTGGGGGCGACACAGTGGCCCAGTGGGTAGCGCTGTCGCCTCACAGCAAGAAAGCCCGGGTTCGAATCTCGGATCGGGTGCCTTTCTGTGTGGCGTTTGCATGTTCTCCCCGTGTCCGCGTGGGTTTTCACCAGGCACTCCGGTTTCCTCCCACAGTTCAAAAAACATGCAGCTGCATAGGTTAATTGGCTTGCAGACTAAATTGCCCGCAGTGCCCAGTGATGGACTGGCGTCCCATCGTGGGTATATCCCTGCCTTGCGCCCTATGTCTGCGGGATAGGCTCCGGCTCACCGCGACCCTGTTACAGGACTAAGCGGTTTCTGATAACGAGATGAAGATATGTGTGTTATAGCATTAGCGTGTAGAAAGTCGACATTACTGCTGCAATGAAACCATTCAATGTAAGCATCAAAACCGTAGTCAGTTTGCAAAAAAGTTAAGCATTTCATATTATTTCGAAACTAAATTACGTTTAAAATGAAGTGTCACACTGACAGTATTAGTAACTGTAAAGCTGTTTTCATGTGTTATACAGTTGGCCCTCCATATACACGTTTCTGTTAATGTTTTCACTTCTTCACAATAAATTAAATGTGACCTTTCTTGCACACGATGTCAATTCACTTATTCACAGTGAATCGTGGTGGTCATGTGGCAGCAATGCTCATCACGCTTATCCTGAAAGAGGAGCTCTCAGAAGCAATTCTCATGTCAAGCTGTGAAGACCGACACGAACATGTACTGCAGTGGATTGATCACGTTGATGGTGATGATGATGACTGACGAATTATCATCTTGATGGATAGGGAGTTGTAAATGGAGGGTATTTAACATTTACGAGAAATATAAAAACACAAAAGAGCAGGAGGGGTAGCACTATATATTAAAACAACAATCCTCAAGCAGACAATCTCAAAGTTAAAGAAGAAATTGCCACCGTTTCTGTGTCGGTCAATCTAATTGATATAATTCAAAAAGTCGAATAGGTGTTTGCTACAGACCTCCAAATTTACAGCACATTATACAATAAAATTAGAGTAATAGGTCTGAAGGAAGATACTGGCAGTAATAGGAGAGTTTAACATTCCCCGAATAGAAAGTGAAAATAAATTTGAGAGATCGGTCGTTCAAATTGAGATGGGAGATATGGTCAACGATTGCGTTTTCAGCCGGTTTGCTAATGTACCATGAAGAGGGAGGCCATGGCCTAATCTTTTCGAACAACTATGACAAAGTGCCAAGGATAAAGGTGAGATAACTACTCAGACATTGTGACTACAAGAGGGTTTTATTTCAACTCTGCTGCAAAATGCAGCAGGAAAATGTCAAAAAGCCTACAATTTCAGAAAGGATGATTGTGAGGCAATGAGATAAAGCCTGACACAAGTGGACTGAGATAATATTATCAATATGCAACCAGCTGAGAATATAGTCAAATTATAAGGGTGCTCTGCTCCAAACCAGACTTATCACCAAATTAAGCAATTCAAGGTCGAAAAAGCAATTGGAAAATGGCAAATCAGGTCAATTAAGAAGAATATGAGAAAGATTGCTCTTAATGGAGTCTACAAAAGGCATGAAGACCAAAAATATGCTACAAAGAACTGCAAGTGTAGGTTAAAGGATATTCGGAGTGTCAAGAGTGTAACAGGAAAAATATTGCGTTCATGGTTATACCAATATGAACGAGAACGTTTAACAGGAAGTAAAACATCTACTAAATGAAAATGGTGAAATTGTTGACATACAGGAATTTATCATGTATTAAATTAACACTTCATTGAGGTGTAATGATGTAAGTTTTCACGGCTCGAAGTGTGATGATTGCTTCGAAAAGCTGCTCTCTCGGGACAGCCACGTCGATCGCTCCCTCTCCTTCCATCGCGACGTTTCACCTCACACGTTACAGGCATCCTCAGGCGCTGAGGATGGAAGGAGAGGGAGCGATCGAGGCGGCTGTCCCGAGAGAGCAGCTTTTCGAAGCAATTATCACTTCATTGAGGTGTTTGTCAAGACAGACAGATAATATACCGCATGCTAATTAGGGTAATTTTAATCAGTGAGTCAAGAGCTGGCTGACATCACGAAAACAAAGATTCATCATAAGGGAAGTAACCTCAACTAGGGGGCGTGTGGGGGGGGGTAGAAATCGGAGTACCTCAGGGATCACAAATGGGAGCACCGCTGTTCATAATTCACATCAACGGCTTATATTCGACCTCGTCATTAAACTGGAACCTTCGCAGATGATGCAAAGCTAGGGAGTGTAGGAAATGGAAAAGCAGCAGTGAAGGGACTTCTGAAAGATGCAGAGCACATCTAAAATTGCACATAAACTTGGAAATACCCGAATAAGTGAATAAGTAAAGTAACAAAAAAATGGGTAAAAAAAAGATAAAAGATAAATATCAAATAGTAGGCATGGAGTTTGCGAAAACAATGTAAAAAAGATATCGAGGAATTCAAGACAAAACAAAGAAGCAACAACCAAAGCCAATAAAATGTTTGGGTACATTGTTCATAAATATGCACGCACAATATTTACACTCATGATTGCTTTAAAGAGCTGCTCTTTCGGGATAGCCGTGTTGAGTGCTCCTCCTCTTTCATTCGCGACATTTTGCCTCCCACGTTGAAGGCATCCGCAGGCGTTATGTGATCGAGTGCTTGTAAGAGTAAACATTAACACTCTATGAACATCAGTACAGTGTTAACACTTTCGTTGAATGAACGTCTGAATGTGTAAATTAAAACCACATTGACTCGAGCCAACATGTCAATGACGTGTTTTACATTTCGTAAAATGGGGATTCATTTTCGCCCGGCGATGGACTGGCGTCCCGTCGTCGGGTGTACTCCTGCCTTACGCCCAGTGTTTCCGGGATAGGCTCCGGCTCACCGTGACCCTATATAGGATTAAGCGGTTTCAGATAATGAGATGAGAGAGATTCATTTTCTAGGACCCCTTGTACGCATATGGACACGGATGAACAACAACCAATTGGTGTTGTCTACAAACATACCCACGGCAAGATAGGACACATGTGCAGTTTCCTCAATCTCCGCCTCCGCACGCCGCCCCGCCTTGCGGTAGTGGATCTTGTACCCGGTGATGTCACCGTTGTGTGTCTCTGGTGGTGGTGGTTTCCAGCGCACGAGGACACTCTGCAAACAGGTCAAGGTTTGAACGCAATTATTCTCACATTACAACAATATAAAAAACGCTTTGTCCAACTGCATTAGCAACTATCAACATTTCCGCAAAGTGTTTATATTTCGTCTGTACATTGTATGTATACAATGTATATATTGCTTCAAGGTATGTTGTTTCAGAGTAATAACATAATTTTATTAATTTTTTTACGTACACAGTATTCATTCAATGTTGAAAGAGTGAATGCATAGGCTAGTTTTTGTGCAGATACATTCAGCCCTGCATCGAGTCGCCTTCAGCGCAGAATAGCATCGGTATACCATGGCGAGGGTTTGACAGCCAGTATCCAGCGAGATTCAGTAGGAGTCAAGGTGTCCAGTAAACACTTCAGAGCAGAGTTGTTAAGGTTTACGGTTGGATCCATGGGGATATGATTTAACAGAGAGAGAGGTGATCCAGAGATTGCCAGAGGAAACATGTCTGGGGTGACCAATCTAATATGACGGTATGAAAGGTGATGCTTGGGGGGCATTTCCGCGGAGTCACCGAAAGGTTAACAAAGGGATGACTGAATGATCAGAGATGGCACGGCCAACAGTGGATTTGTTCGCGGAATACAATCCTCGAGAAGAGATCAGGTCGAGAGTGCGGCCACAGACATAAGTGGGGGCCTTGACTTGCTGATTAAAATCAAAATAACAACGAGTGGATAAAACATCGAGGAAAACATGCTGCTTGGTGAGTCAATATGGATATCGAAGTTACCATGGAGCGAGATTAGATGAGAGGTTCAACATAGCAGTGACATGAGATCAGTCAGCGCTGCGCTAAAGAGGAAGGCAGCCCTGGGAGGGTGACAGAGTAGTGCCGTGGTCACAGACCAGGCAGCCCTTCATTCCAATAAGAAATGCTCGAAACACGAATAAGGCCTGCATATGGGCTGGGCAGAGAATAGCGGTTGAATGATGGAGGACAGTGGGACTTGTTTTAAAAAAATGCTTGGAAAGTTCTGGTTAAGCAAGAGGTAATCGGGTGACTTGTCCCAAGCCTTAGTTAGGTCCAAATAATAATCATTAATCCGTTCTGCCACAAATAGAGCATTGTTATTGAGAGTGCATATTAAAAAGAGCAAAATAAGTAAAGCTGGCAAGTGTAGCTGAGGGTTTAAGAGGTTGAATGAGTGAAGGGGGAGGCAAGAGGAGACACTGAGTGACTCCTGGGATGCCGATGTGACCAAACCACCAGCATGAGAGCTGAGGGCACTGATGTGTGCACTCTTGGAACAACACAGCCCTGTAAGGGGGGCTGAAAAGATTCTTGAGCTGGCGGCATTTGGCTTGAAGAGCAAGGAAGAACAGCATTTTCACATGACCAATCAAAGGGTGAGCGGCGCGGTGGCCCAGTGGTTAGCGCTGACGCCTCACAGCAAGAAGGTCCCGGGTTCGAGTCTTTCGGCTCGGGTGCCTTTCTGTGTGGAGTTTGCATGCTCTCCCCGTGTCCGCGTGGGTTTTTGCCGGGTACTCCGGTTTCCTCCCACAGTCCAAAAGCATGCTCCTGGATAGGTTGATTGGCTCGCAGACTAAAATTGTCCCGCAGTGCCCGGCGATGGACCGGCGTCCCGTCGTCGGGTGTATTCCTGCCTTACGCCCTGTGTTTCCGGGATAGGCTCCGGCTCACCGTGACCCTATATAGGATTAAGCGGTTTCAGATAATGAGAGATGAGAATCAAATGGTCAGCTTGCAGATGGCCAGTATCAGCACATTAGATGGCAGGCGGCTAAGTGACTCGCAGCAGCACCCTTGCACTAGCGTGAATGCTCAGAACAACGAAGTGATGAAAATAACCCGGCCGGGCACCTGACGGTGCAGGCAATGTGGTGGGACGGGGGTTAGGCAGCTATCAGGTGATGTCATCAGAACACCGCTGTGACTCGACAGTGAGACTGTCCACACACGGTGGGGTTGGCCGGCCACGAGCAGCCACAACAAACCAGGTGCAGACTGACGGTTACCAGCGCAGTAGCGAGAGGCCAAGCGAAAAGGCAGTAATTATGGTGACGGCGACAACACCGCTGCGCCGGTGTTGTCAATCAGGCCAGGGGTAGGGGCCCACCACGCAGGAGAGGCAAGGCAGAGAAACAGGCCAGTATCCAACAGCACCCGCGCGAGTACAGGGGCAGGGACGCCAGGCAAGGGTCGACCAGCAGAAGGACAACGGTAGCGTTCGCAGTGCCAACATAATTACCCAGCAACAAGGCACTCCGAGTGAGGACCGAACCGGCCCACAGCACTAAGGATTAAGACAATGCAGGCACGGTCTGGGTCACGGGCCAGCTGTACAAAGCGAGGTGACAAGGCAAGCGAGTCGGCTGACGACAGGCGCTTGGGTGCAGTGCTACGGCAATCAAGTGGGGAGGAAGGTGGAGGGGCGACAGTGATCACCAGAGCCCAGTTGCAATGATCCAGCAGCGAGATGCCCCGAGCAAGGAGACCAACCCGAAATCGATATGAGCCGGAGGCCATTAAGTGCACGCTGCGAAGATTTCCCAAGGAAATAAACTAAAAACAATAAAAAAAATAACTTCATAAAACTTGAGAGCTGAAAACCGACTTGACAATAATAGCAAAAGCTAATGTTTAACCAAGTGTTTAGCATGTACTTCAGACTGTTAATAGCATAAAGACAGTGAGCGCTGAGCAGAGCACATAGACAAAAGCCGACCAGCATCCTTCATCCCTTGCACATGAAAACATCTCACCACAGTGCAGCCCCATCTCAGATTCAAGTTGTATGAGGCTGAGATGAAATTCTGATAAAAATGTGCATATTCCTTACATTGATCTTGGATTTAAAACAAGAAATCTCATCTCATCTCATTATCTGAAACCGCTTAATCCTATATAGGGTCACGGTGAGCCGGAGCCTATCCCGGAAACATAGGGCGTAAGGCAGGAATACACCCGACGACGGGACGCCGGTCCATCGCCGGGCATTGCGGGACAATTTTTTAGTCTGCGAGCCAATCAACCTATCCAGGAGCATGCTTTTGGACTGTGGGAGGAAACCGGAGTACCCGGCGAAAACCCACGCGGACACGGGGAGAGCATGCAAACTCCACACAGAAAGGCACCGGAGCCGAGAGACTCGAACCCGGGACCTTCTTGCTGTGAGGCGTCAGCGCTAACCACTGCGTCACCGCGCCGCCCAAAACAAGAAATATCTTGGGATTTTGTAATGCTCTGCATCCACATTTAACAGTCCACTGAAAATGTTAGTATTGTAACGAAGCTTATTGATGAATATAATGGTGTCGGGTGGATAGATGATCCCTGTGTGACAGCAGCTTTGGAAGGTCATGTGTCGGCCACCTGTGCGTTGACCACTTCCAGTACGAGTTCCTGTGGAGAGCCGCTTGGTACTGGAAAACACACGGGATGCGTGGAAGAAATGCGGATCGTTAAATTACACTAGCGTAAATAAGTTAATACCAACACTTTCCAAAGCTCGGTCCTCATGCAAATAACCACACAAAAAATTGCACGTAACAGTGAAAAATATGTTAAACACAAACCAGTCCAGGGAAATTAACTTATAAATGCGAGCATGAAACCCTAGTAACCTCTGCTCCCCTATCGGTAAATACTACAATTTATCATGCCATGAGGTCCGCGAGAACTCATGTATTCTGTGGGATTATAACTTAACAAAAATGTTAATTTTGTTTACATATACTCAGAACATACTGCACGGATATGCATAGAATAACCGCCGTTTCCCACCAAGTGGTGAAGACGTCACCGCAGCGTTTGTGCGAGGTTAGGTAATTGAAACTACTTTTTTAATTAAAAAATATATCAGTATATCATTAGTAAATAAAACTACCTTGCTGTTATAGACACCATATCTTAATAAAAGAGAAAGCTTCATATGAAGTTTTAAATGACATCCTAATTAATTACCAACACGTTTTTAAGCGCCTCAAGCTGTAATACACAAACCGTCAGAGTATGTGCGGACGATAGCATCTTCTGAGGACACGCCAGGCCCATGCTTGTTATAAGCCACCACGCGGAAACTGTACCGAGTGAATTTCCTTAGATCTTCCTTGGTGATGGATGGACCATCAGTGTCCACATCCTGTGACATACACCATTCAATACATTAGGATTCATACGCAAGAGAAATGCATTATTCAAGAAGAGTAGGCATTTATCTAGGCGTAAGCCACTATGAACTACCTGCCAATAGCAATGAACACCTGTGGGAACATTTCCAAATGAATTTTGTATTGCAGGCTATGGGATGGCGCAGTGAGTAACACTGATGTCTTACAGTAACAAGAACCTGGGTTCAATCCCCAGTTTAGATGCCTTTCATGTTCTCCCTTGTGTTCACGTGTGTTTTTGGGGTTTTGTCAGGTATGCTACTTTCCTCCCACAATCCAAATACATGCTGCCGAGGTTAATTGGCCTGCTGAATATGTTTCCCCGGTGCCTGTGAAGAACTGGCCCCTGCTTTGTGTCCTGTGTTTTGTTAGAATAAGCTCTGGTTCACTGCAAATATCCACAGGATAAAGTGGGTACTAATAGTTAATAAAATTTTTTTTTACTGCAATTGCGTTCTAAGATAAAGCAAGCATGGCCACCAAAAATAGTTATTTTGTATTGGATTTGGCATCACAACTAAACAGCCCCAAAAATGTCCGTTTAAAAAAATATAAAATGTCAATAGAATGCGCAAGCCTTCAAAACATCCAGACACCAACGGTCATACTCACTGACTCACTGACTCACTTGACCAGCAAGATCTGAATTGCCCCCCACGTTGACTAATTTGTTGCAGCCATCCATACGCCACGAGTTAAGGCTCTCGTCTCATCTCATTGTCAGAAACCGCTTAGTCCTGTACAGGGTCGCGGTGAGCCGGAGCCTACCGCGGCAGACACGGGCGCAAGGCAGGGATATACTCACGATGGGACGCCAGTCCATCCCGGGCACTGTGGGCTATTTAGTTTGCAAGCCAATTAACCTATGCAGCAGCATGTGTTTTTGGACTGTGGGAGGAAACCGGAGTGCCCGGCGAAAACCCACGCAGACACGGGGAGAACATGCAAACTCCACACAGAAAGGCACCCGAACTCGGGACCTTCTTGCTGTGAGCCGACAGCGCTACTCACTGGGCGACCCTGCTGCCCAAGGCTCCAATATCTTAATCTGATGCAGCCATTTGTGTCTAAGCCGACCTGAGAGCCACTGTCATTCATTGCCAGGTCTTGGGTAATTCTCGGTATTAGAATGTGAAATTTCACAACAATTGCATCAAGTCAAAGGTGTAAACAAGACTTTTGTTGACTTTATAAAGGAGTTTGACCGTGTGCCCATATTGTCAATGTGGAATTTTTTTTGAAGTTATAGGATAGCATTATCATATACTTTTATAATGGGAATGGTTATGCAATGAGGCAAGATAGCCAATGGAGAGACTGGATTGAGATCATATCTATAGTGGAACATCTCGATTGTGTTATTTTGCCGCTGGTCATTTAAGTGACTTAGTGATGAAAAGAGAGGTGACAAACTTTGTGTTTGATTTTCTTTCAAGAGAGCCGTGTCGAGCGCTCCCTGTCGATCCATTGCGACGTTTAGCCTCTCACGTGGAGGCATCCTCAGGCATTCTGAATTTTCATAAGCTCTCATTATATTGCTCTGTCTACTCGTGGGCTAAAAATTCAGGCTGCAACTAATATGGTTAAATATAAACATTTCATGTTTGACCTTATTCAATGCAAATAAAACAAATCCTGAAAGTGGAAATGTGACAATTTTATGACTCTGCTAAATGGAAAGCAAAACCGTGAACCACAAATACGCGATTGGGGAGGCTCTCCGATACCTAAGCGTTGAAATTCCTACTCATGAAACATGTATTAAATGGCTTAACGAATTATAAAGATAATGATAACATTTGTTACGCATGCAATTTTTACACCAGGTCATGGACAAGACAAGGATATGGAAGCAGGAGGGAACCACAGAGAGGTGGAGGGTCGCAAGGCAGCCACGCAGCCAGCCAGTGACAACATATGCCAAGCACTGCATCCTGTATATTATCATGTTATCACCCAATTATTTAATGAGCATTTTTTAAAAGTTGTTGGAGAAAAACAGAGAACCTGGGAGAAATCCACGCAGAACAGGGAGAGACTGCATAAGACACATAGAGAAAGGCGCCCGAGATGGGAATTAAAATGCCTCAGGGAGGACTTTGTTTTTCTGTGAGGTGCTGACGTTACCACCCTGCTTCCTACCTGTTCAGTGTGTCGTGGCAAAGGATGTGACACTCACCTGCTCAGTGGTGGCCTCTCCATCCAGCTGCATGTAGTACAGTTTGTAATGCATGATGGGGCTGAATACATTTGCAGGAGGATCCCAATGGAGGTTGACAGCGGTGGGAGAAATGGCTGTGGCTTGCAGGTTTAAAACTGGTCCCGGAACTTGTACTAAACAGAGCCATACAAATAATAACCAAACTTGAGCAGTAAAAAGATACAAAAGTATATCAACCAATTAATTTCATAACCGAATAAGTGTTAACATTATTTTAATTTCAGCACTTTTATTGAAAAAGTGCATCATAAACAAACTATGGAGTTGTTATATTTCATTTGCATATATGTACATAACAATATGAAACACTTTGTGGCAATGTTTAGAACATCACTCTGATAAACAAAATAGTTTACAAATAACACGTAATGCAGTTCAGCCTTAAAGAGCTGTAACGACTCTTTCAGTGGAGGGATTTCAAACACTTACAGGGATCCATCACAAGACTTAAACCTCAATTTGCTGTTGAATCAGCAGTTCTGCCAACCATTGGTTTCAGGTAATGGGCTTTAGTACATTCTAAATTATTACTGTATTACTCCTATTAAAAGTTTTGTATCATAACACCCAGCTAAAGTAAACATCTCCCAATATACCGATGGAGGATTTTATGGCTCAATGTGTGAGAATTGCTTTCCATAGCTGTTCTTTATGGATAGATGTGTCGAGTACTCAATGATTCAGATTAATGTAAAGATAATATTATTATTAAAGGGTCCCTTCAGATGAGCTCTGTATCATTTATTTACTGGTGACACAACTCATGCCAGGCAATGTGTATTAAGCAACTTATAACGAACCAATGAGATCTCTTATTTTATGTG
>JAZEWT010000001.1:4337201-4350478 GCA_036362905.1 Mordacia mordax
CATCGACGCGGCTGTCCCGAGAGAGCAGCTTTTCGAAGCAATCATCATGCAGCGAGCCGTGAAAACCTACATCATTACAATATACGTATCTTCTCACTGACTGTGATATTAGTTGGTAAAGAAATATGTGGTACCATACACATCACATGAATATAAAACATATCATCATCAATAGGCACACACAGGTCGAGACAGTACATTTAAAAGGCTATGTCTTGTCAATGCACAATAGTAGTGATTCACATTAATTTACATTGCTAAGCATATGTCCTGACCAGACCCACATAAATAAGCGCATATGCTCAGAGGAAAACCACATGAATGGATCTCCCTGTGTCTATCGCCATCTCTATCTACGTCTCTATCTCTTTGTATATTTCTCTATCTCCGTGTGTCTCTGTATCTCCAGCAGATACAAGCAGATGAAGATACAGTGACATCCTAGTATACGGATAGAAACACAGAGGGAGATATGTGTCCAAAACGTGGCAAGCACAGCTGGTGCATGTATTCACGCACACTCGCATACAGGCATAAACCTGCTGCGCTTAATAAAACACCACAAAGCAAAAACGATTAGGGTATTTCTAGCGTTGTTTTTTTTTTAAATAAACGACTGTTAACAAGGGGCGGCGCGGTGGCGCAGTGGTTAGCGCTGACGCCTCACAGCAAGAAGGTCCCGGGTTCGAGTCTCTCGGCTCCGGTGCCTTTCTGTGTGGAGTTTGCATGCTCTCCCCGTGTCCGCGTGGGTTTTCGCCGGGTACTCCGGTTTCCTCCCACAGTCCAAAAGCATGCTCCTGGATAGGTTGATTGGCTCGCAGTCTAAAACTGTCCCGCAATGCCTGGCGATGGACCGGCGTCCCGTCGTCGGGTGTATTCCTGCCTTACGCCCTGTGTTTCCGGGATAGGCTCCGGCTCACCGTGACCCTATATAGGATTAAGCGGTTTCAGATAATGAGATGAGATGAGACTGTTAACAACATCCTTGAAACTAGTGCTAGAACTCGTGGATTCATCCCAATACAGACCTACAAACATCTTACCACTTCATTAATCACTCAGCTTTGTAAGAAAAACATGCAAGCTAAAAAAAATGTCAGCTATTGCTAATTAGTTAGAGCAGAGCGCGGGCTCAATATTGCAATGAGCTAGCCAGCGAAGGCATTTTATGACGTGGTGCCCTTAAAGGACTCAGGGTTATGGGTTTAGTTAACATGGGTATTGCTTTCATTCAGTGGACAATGGGTATATCATCCAATAGTTTATCACTTCACCAATGTGGGCTACAGATCTAATGAGATGCCTATACCAGATGTTATAGGTGACAAGCCTATATCTGGTGTGATTGGAAATGAGGCTTGAAGGACAGAAAATAAATCCGTCGTTTGTTTAAAGGTGAACACAGCTGACCAAGGAGGAGTGAATGAAGGTTCAATATATGTAAATGAAATAAAACACATTAACAGGAATGTAAAAAAAGCGATTTTGCATTTTTACATTTATGTGATCACTTTTTTAGTTTCACAGTGCATGTATGGCCTACTGATGAATCCACAGATATCTAAACGATACGTAAATTGTTGGTGTATTTATATTATTTTTATTATTATTTTCACATAACTATGACGCAATAGTAATTTGCATAAACGTCACAGTACATCCACATCAAGTGTGCATACTAATTGACTAACCTGGCAAGACGGAGAGGTGTGTCCCTTGGTTGGTAAATCCACGGCCTCCAACCTGGAGCCGGCAGTAATACCTTCCCCCATCTGCCGTGCTGGCATTGTGTAGCAGCAGGTCTCCACCAGAAAGCACTCTTGCCCGAGTATCCTCCGTAATAAATCGGCCATCCTTCAACCACCGCACCTCATTCCAAAGACCTGTCATCTCCACCCCACAATCAAGCACCACACTGTCCCCTTGCATTACGAATGTCGAGGGAGATGCGGGAACAAATCTTGGCTCATCTGCAGAGAAATGGAAACAAAAAAAACACATTGGACATGTCTGGCTGTTCAAGGGAAATGTTACACCATAGTACACTTAAGATGCTCGTTACTTATTTTATGGTTGAGATCATAATAACGTTTTGTTTGTTTACGTATTTATTTAATCATGCTGTGGGATTTTCCAAAAAATATGTAGGTTATTCATCTCATTGTCAGAAACCGCTTAGTCCTGTACAGGGTCGCGGTGAGCCGGAGCCTATCCCGGCAGACAAAGGGCGTCAGGCAGGGATATACTCGCAATGGGACGCCAGTCCATCACCGGGCACTGTGGCAATTTAGTCTGCAAGTCAATTAACCTATGCAGCAGCATGTTTTTTGACTGCGAGAGGAAACCGGAGTGCCCGGCGAAAACCCACGCGCACACGGGGAGAGCATACAAACTCCACACAAAAAGGCACCCGAGAAGAGGGATTCGATCCCGGGACCTTCTCGCTGTGAGACGACAGCGGTACCTGCTGGGCCACCGTGCCGCCATGTAGGTTATTGCCCTTTGCAAATGCAATGCAGAATGAAAGCCTCCTAATGCCATGTCGGTTATGGGCGTTCTTTGACCATTTCTGGTCAGTGTGTTGGTGAAATTGGTGCTCAGAGCTGATTCAAATATTAATTGCCATCGATGATAGCTGTGGCTGGGAATCAAACTTGGCTACCTTGTTCATAGCATATACGTTATTTACACGTCTTCTTTAAAAAAAGCACTCAACATTAGCAATATTAACATTATGACTGGTTTAAATGTTAATCATAACAATTAACTCATGCATCGTTTTAAAAGTAAGTCAGCATCCATACATGATTTTGGAGCATGGTCGGCGTGGTGACAGCTGTTTGTTTAACAGCTGTCTAGGCACCACAGAGGCAGATATGCCAGGATCAGACTTAAAGTTGTTTCATTTGAACATGTTTCAGTTGCGAGCTGAGCTCAACAGAGCTCAACAGCAGCCATGCATCAAGAGACAAGTGTTGGGTTCTTATACTATAGACAAACGTTTACACTAAACATACTGATGGTCAATTACATTGATTATGCTTAAAATACCCATGCAATGATAGGAGCTTGATATACAGTGAAGGTCAAACCAAGGAACAGAAAGAGACGTTATCACTAGAGCAAACCTGATCTTAATCCAACTAGTACATTAATGATTGTATTATATTTTAAAATTCATACAAGGACCTCACAACTGGAAGACAGGACATATCTATTTACGTGGAGATGATCAGAACCAAAATACAGATGAAATCATAAAGAATTTTCATGAAATATTTCAGGTCACTTCATCGCAAAGTGGGATGCAATTGCAATCTCATTAATAGGCAGCATATACGTAGTAAAATTGTTATTTTTCATAAGCTACTGAACATACTAAATGATTCCTAAAATTTAGCAAACATTTTATTTTATTTGCCTGAATTAATTGATTTCTGACTTTATTTGGCACCACAGGCACCTAATATTAGATCTCATCTCATCTCATTATCTGAAACTGCTTAATCCTATATAGGGTCACGGTGAAGCCGGAGCCTATCTCGGAAACACAGGGCGTAAGGCAGGAATACACCCGACGACGGGACGCCGGTCCATCGCCGGCCTAATATTAGATGTATTTACTTAATAGCCTCGAGGAAGGTAAGTATTGCAGCACATCACACAGATATTGTATCACAGCGGGTCAGTATATTTACCGGTGGTCTAATGTCTGTGAGAGCCCAGCATGTGTGAACCGAGAGCCCTTTCCTCACAGTTTTCGTGCTGTTTAACAGTATTCATGAAAGCAGAGAGTCGAGATGGAAGGTACATGGCTCACTCTCATTGACAACTTGATGTGTTAGGATGTGTTGCACAGCTACCTTGTAATGCCTATGACACTCAGCAAAGCAAAGCATTGCATCACCCACATGCCAACTTTCCTCCAGCCACTCACTCCCGCTGTTTTTGCTGCTCTCCTTCAAACACAGCTCATGGCTGTCTCATATCACTCCTCTAAATATATCTCTTGCCATCCCTTATATGAACACACCTCGTAATAGTCTTATTTGTTTTGAATACATGTACAGATCTATAGCGTTTGAATATATTTTATAGTTATCCTCCGATCATGCCTTGTCTCGAATATATTTTTCATTCAGATTACATATCCTGTCTCTTAATGTCACGGTCATTATCAGTAAGCACTGAAGCCTGTATAGGGCTGTAGGAGGCTGGGCTATGTCCACTTGACACCAGATCATCGCAGGGCACTTGGAGCAATTAACTTAGACAGCATTCTGTAGACTGTGGGGGAAAAAAAAACAGAGTGCCAAGCAAAATTATGAACAGACACCGGGAGAACATGCAAACTCCACACAGAAAGGTACCCATGCTAGGAATCGATCCCAGGGACTACATGCTATGAGGCGACAGTGCTACTCACTGCACCACGTGCTGCCCTGTCTATGAATATCTGTGAATATAATGCTATCTTAATCCTATCATTGTTTAACTATGGGCACCTTTTTTCAAGTACACAACTGATGTAATAGGAGAACAGATTTCTGGCTGTAATGCCGTAAAGAGTGAAATATTTTCTCTTTCTATGTTTACATCTACACTTCTCTATACCGGTGTGGCACGGTGGCCTAGTGGGTAGCGCTGTCGCCTCCTCACAGCAAGAAGGCCCCGGGTTCGAATCTCGGCTCGGGTGCCTTTCTGTGTGGAGTTTGCGAGTTCTCTCCCTGTGTCCGCGTGGGTTTTTGCCTGGCACTCCGGTTTCCTCCCACAGTCCAAAAAACATGCTGCTTCATAGGTTAATTGGCTTGCAGACTTAATTGCCCTCAGTGCCACGGTGATGGCCTGGCGTCCCATCGTGGGTATATCCCTGCCTTGCGCCCTGTGTCTGCCGGAATAGACTCCGGCTCACCGCGACTCTGTACAGGACTAAGCGGTTTCTGACAATGAGATGAGACTTATCTATTCATCATGTGTCTATGACCCATGACTCACTACGTAATTGTAAATCTGGTTTTTAATGCAAAACATTGTACACTCCTGACCTACATTGTTAGGTATTTACTTTATGTCCTATAGCAACTAACCATATTCCATGCAGCTCATGCATTTCGATCAGCATTTGGGCTACCTTCTTTCAACATATGAGCTGTAATGGCTCGCTGTTTTACCAAGTCACCATACGTGTTATGATCTGCCATTTTAAAAGGGAAGAAACATTGGTTATAACCTCCCGTGAAAATATATCAATCTCACATGCGGAGGCTCCAACCAGTCGCCATATTGAATATATTCAATTGTATAATGTGGTTCTTAATATATATTGAAAGCGCTAAGATCCCTAATGTGGTCAAGTTAATTTTAATATAAAGGAATAGCGGTTATTACAACCATTCTGATAACCTACTGAATAATAACAACTCAGTATTCTTGCAATTAATTTATGTTTTGTGATGACTGAATATAAAGATATTTTTTATCTGTAAAATATCTACAAATTAAGTTTATACGTGAACATAAAAGCTTCACGAATGCTAAAAAGTTCTTCATTCAGAAAATGAAAAACTAAATAATTTAAACATAGATTCTAAACAATCAATGTAATGTGTCATCTAATGATACATAATAAGGCATAGCCTACCCCGGATTATGAGAATATTTTGTGCAATGCAATCTATAAAATTAAAAGCGGAATAATTTGAATACAAATTGCATATGATCTATGGAATGCATTACCCAATGATACATAACAAGATATAGCCTCTCCTGGCTTATGAGCAAATGGTAACATTTTGTAAAACGCAATGTTGTTTGACTGCTGCAACCGGGAACAGCGTGCTGTTAGAAAGCTATTGGTCTATTCACCTTTGAAAAAAATAACGTGACCTTAATGATACGCCACCCTAGAAGCGTTAAAGCTAATAGAACATTCAAATATTTATATATCGTAAGCAGACACGAGCAAGATGGTGGCCCCCAAACAGCAGTGATGACCACAAGCTTGAGGACAAGGCGCTTCCATTAGGTTAATGGCAGAGCGCAGCTGTGCTTTGCTAATTGACTGCCACACCGCTCCTTTCCAGACGCGATTTCCGTGGGGAATTTGGTTCCGCACATCTGTGTTTGCAAAAAAAAATCAGCAGGCGAGTGCAGCTTTAATGCATGTGTGTGCCGTATCCAGCAGTTGATGCTTGTATTGCAGTGTCAACATTGTACAAACGCTGCCGTGCACATGTGTGAAAAATATTTGTTTTGTTTTGACAACGGCTATTTTAATCTACTATTTACCACAATTCGTTTTCAAGTTTAATCTGAATTTTCCGAGGTCTTGATCCCAAAAAAACACAATATAAATGTTATGACGTTTTTGTTAAATTATGCTTATAATTGGAGAATAGTCTTTTGTTGACATGTCAGGCATGTGTGGTGTATCATCATTATCAGTACCCGCTTAATGCGGTACAGAGTCGTGAGGCAGCCGGAGCCTACCCTGGCAGACAGGGCGCAGGGCAGGGCTATGCCCATGAAAGGATGCCAGTTCGTCACAGGGCACCGGGGGCAAATTAGTCAGCCGGCCAAGTGACCTAAGTCGCAGAGGCTACAACATGTCTTTTAACCGTGAGAGGAAACCGGAGTACCCGGTAAAAAACCCATGCGGACACGGCGCCAACATGCAACAAGACTCCTGAGACGTGGAGGGGCGGGGGGGCCTTCTTGCTGTGAGGCGGCAGCGCTACTCACTGCTACCGTGCTGCCCGTATGCTCTCTCTCTCTCTCTCTGCTTACAGCTAAGGCGTTTGTATAGACACAGTTGTGTAGCAATATGCATTCTATTGCAACTTTAAACATCACTGAGTCTTATTGCAGAGCTTTCTGAGTAATACACGTTATTTTTTTTACCCGGAAATGTTATCATTTATGTAATACTGCAGTACAATGTATAATATATATATATCATTTGCCCTATGACCAAATGACAGGGAATGTGCCCGATCTCTTCAGATCTCGGAAGCTCAGCGGGATTGATCGTAGACAGCGCTTCAACGGGCGAGCTCCACGCATGCCAGATTGTCACAGAGCGCTGTGGGTGAGCACAGGGCAGTGCAGCAATATGTGTGTGTTGGTGTACTCTCCCACTATGCTCCAACGTCTATGCTCAGCAGCTTCACCAACCCACATCCACGGGCGTGGTGACGGTGCTGAAGTAACCCCAATGGAACAGAGAGGCCCTCATCCAGCAGTGAATTTGACGAAATGGCCCCACATAAACATGACGCCGCACCTGTAAATCCGCACTCACCTCGAGCAGCCGCGGAACCTTCGCACGGTACAAGTTGTATTATTATGATATAATCCGTAATGAACTGTAAGCCATCTTGGCAACACAACGATTGTATTTTTTTTAAGTAGCCCACAAGAAAAACCAACGATCATCTCTAACACTTTATTTGATTTTTTTAAAAACGTAACTATGAGCAAGGATGAGTGAGGATCGCTAACAACTTGTAAAGCCAATTATCGCAACCATTGCATAACTCCATCAAAATACACTACTCAGGCTTATATATCGTTCATGAATGGCTTGCTGTTGCGCATGGTAGGCGAGGCGGGGTCGTAAACCATGACTCTGCTTCCCAAGTGAAGATGTTAACACTTCATAAGGTCTCATGTCATTGTCTGAAACCGCTTAGTCCTATACAGGGTCACGGTGAAGCCGGAGCCTATCCCGGCCGACACAGGGCGCAAGGCAAGGATATACCGACGATGGGACGCCAGTCCATCGCCGGGTACTGCGGGGCAATTTAGCCTGCGAGCCAATCAACCTGTGCAGCAGCATGCTTTTTGGACTGTGGGAAGAAACCGGAGTGCCCGGCGAAAACCCACGTGGACACGGGGAGAGCATGCAAACGCCACACAGAAAGGCACCCGAGCCGAGAGATTCGAACCCGGGACCTTCTTGCTGTGAGGCGACAGTGCTAACCACTGGGCCACCGCACCGCCCACTTCATAAGGTCTTCATCTTAAACATTATCTTACTGAGATCGAGAAGCACGTCCATTTGATCAGATAAGATTCAGATCGGATCCAGCTCTGATATAAACAGCAAAGAGTATGTTGGGGGTGAGATAAATGGGGTTAGTGTGGCATTAAGTATGGATCCAGAATTTCTAAGCTTATATAGCAGACAATCCTACAGTCAAAAACATCACCAAACACAACAAAATTACATTTCATATCAAGCTCAGCTTTATCTTGAGTTTGCTAATGGATCAAATGAATTCAAAGATCATATAATAACATGTTTTTCTTTAATGAATGGTGTTACTCAAATGTAGGGTTCAGTAATCCACATATTTACATGAAATCGTGATTTATGAAAACACTCAGGGACTGACAGAGCTTCACTGTAGTTGTCCTGGTTTTGCCAGAATTGGAACTCTGCCAAGAATTCATTTTGGCAGGTCCAGCTAAAGAAATTTCGTTTCACATGACCCCATGAGTTACAACCAACAACTTGCCATTTGTGCCGTAATGCCATGTTAAATATCACGAACTAAGAAATAAAAGCACATTGCCTGTTAATTTATAATAACACAGATTGCATGTATACGATTGCAAAATTTTCAATATAAGCTTAAAAGTTCAAAGTCGCAAAATGAAACTAAGCGAGTGTAAATGTTCTAAATATTATTTGAACCAAATACAAGACTACCTACTGGGTGGCACGGTGGCCCAGTGGGTAGTGCTGTCACCTAACAGCAATTCTCGGCTCGGGTGCCTTTCTGTGTGGAGTTTGCATGCTCTCCCCGTGTCCACGTGGGTTTTTGCCAGGCACTCCGGTTTCCTCCCACGGTCCAAAAATATGCTGCTGCATAGGTTAATTGGCTTGCAGACTAAATTTCCCTCAGTGCCCAGTGATGGACTGGCGTCCCATTGTGGGTATATCCCTGCCTTGCGCCCTGTGCCTGCCGGGATAGGCTCCGGCTCACCGTGACCCAGTAGAGGATTAAGCGGTTTCTGGTAATGAGATGAGATGAGAAATCATGTCTTATCGCTACAGCGGGGTGGGTTTGTGTGAATGAAGCATTGGGGTGGTGCCACACCTATATGTTTCTCATCTCATCTCATTATCTGAAACCGCTTAATCCTATATAGGGTCACGGTGAGCCGGAGCCTATCCCGGAAACACAGGGCGTAAGGCAGGAATACACCCGACGACGGGACGCCGGTCCATCGCCGGGCATTGCGGGACAATTATTTGCGATATATGCATATCCATAATTTAAATATACACAATTCTTCACATTCACGGTGACCCTGTAGTTTATGGCAACTCCCATGATTCTGGAATATTTGCTGAATTTTTGAGTCGCATGGTGAACGCCACCGTAGAGTTCACGAGGTGACGGATTGCGAATAATTTGTTTTCAGTGCGACAGGCTGTTGTGACGCACAGCTGGTCTGTTCGAAGTGCTTTGAAGACGCCCACCTGGTCATCACCGTGTCTCGTGACAGCCATATCATGCATAATCGAGTGCAGTTCAATTAAAGTAATGGTACGTGCGAACCTTAAAACTGCACATCACTCATCTGTTACCACGTGATACATTCCAAAACACACACACATACTGGGCTAAGCATTTAGTTTGATTGATATGTTGATCATCATCATCAACAGCCATGGCCAATCCACTACATGATGAAGGCCTCTCCCAGCCGCCAGCACCTCTCACGATCCCGTGATCGAATATCCACCCAGCGGCTCAGCAGTTGCACCCCAATGGACATCCTCTTAAATGCGCTACATTGTTTGGCTGCCGCTGCTCTGTTATTAATCCAAGCAATCGGCAACCGTCACTTCTAGCAGCGGTTTAAAACGTTATCTTTTAGATACACTGGCATGTTTATGTTTCATAATGCAGTTCAACTTTCTATAACCACTCCACCCTGCTCTTGTCTGGCTCTTTGCGTCATAATTTGAGTTAGAGTGGCCTTTGATAGCCGTTCTGGATACACAAATTTTGCAATATTTTTATGTTGTGTCCCCATGAGATTAATCTCCAATTGTTCAGCAAACATGCACTGTATATTACCCGATTATAGGTGAATAAAAATATGATAATAGTAAAAAGTATAGCCCTTCATCAAGGCCTTCCAATGTTGTGTTAATCATGGGGGTTGATCACTGTGGATTCATTCAAGGGTCGAGGCAGAACCAGTTGCGACTCCACTTGCCACTGTATGTAACTGTGGTGACCGTGAATAAAACTCGGGTAGCCAAGTTCACAGTGCAACAACAGGCCATCTGTCAGTTGTAGAACCACGGTCCCCTCCCTGCTACTTCAGCGCTGGTGCTGCCCCACCAGAGATGTGAATATCCAGGCTCCACTGCCTAGGCGGCACGGCGGTGCAGCGAGGACCATTGCCACCTCACAGCAAGAAGGCTTCAGGTTCGCTTCCTAACTTGGATGTATTTCTGTGTGGCGTTTGCATGTTCTCCCTGTGTCTGCATGGGTTTTCGTCAGGTACTCTGATTTCCTCCCACTGGCTTATCCCCTCCATGCTGGATAACTGTTAAAAAGAGGTACATAATTCAACGGTTCAATCCAGCTTAAATAAAAACTGACCGATTAAAAAAAAAACTTACTTGCTGTAATACCATAAATGACAATTCATGAAGATATCTGCCATATCTGCCAAGCTTAATATGGTTAAAGATAGAACACAATATTACATTACCACTGGCAGATTAGCTTAAAAAGTCCAGCTATTCTCTCATGAGTGCCATTCATTGGCATGGCACAGGCTCCAGGGAATATGGTAGTTGAATTAGAGCCAAACAGTTCTCAGCCAGATTAACAGTTTATGGAGGTCCAAAGTGAGCTGCAAAAGCGGGTCAATTTTTTCTTGTATACATGATTTTTTGGGAGAATAGCAGACACCCAGAAACGATCTTGGTTTGTGCTCAATTTCATCGAGTATTGGATAATAAAAATCAGAGATAAAGAGACGTCATGGAAGTGGTTGCTGAGAGTTGCTCAATATTTTTAGTGCATTATTTCTCACGGACAAGATGCCATTATTGCTGTGCCACTTTTGCCACTGCAGCTGATGCTGCTGATTAAAACAAGCTCATTAATATATCCAGAAAAGCATATCTGAATCTCTGCATTGGAATGTTTGGCCAATGCCATTTGTGAGTCTGGGAATAAAAAAGAGAACTTATGAAAATCCCAAGTGTATCATTGTCATCATTATCAATAACCGCTTAATCCCGTACAGAGTCGTGGGGGGCTGGATCCAATCCAGGAAAAAAGAGGGCGCGAGGAGGGCTTATACCCAGCATATGACGCCTGTACATAGCAGGGCATTACGCAGGGGGCCAATTTACCTAGGCAGCAACGTGTCCTTGGACGGTGGCAGGAAACCTGAGTTACCAGCGAAAACCCACGCAAACTCCACACAGAAAGGCACCCGAGCCAGGAATTAATCCCGGGCCCTTCTTGCTGTAAAGCAGTAGTGCTACTCACTGCAACACCGTGCCACCCATCCCAAGTATATATTGGAAAATAATAATGCAATTCATAACATGGGCAATATTTCACATGCATAGGTGACTGAGGCATGGAGCCAAGCTCATTTTCGCCTGAAAACCAAGAGACACGTGGACCGATAAACGTGTTACAACTAGTGTGCAATGAATGCTGTGACCGGTGTAGTGGCGTGGCATACAAGCAGGGCAACGCCAAAGAAAAAAATGCACCTAAATTGTGTTACACTATAAAACCCTGCTAACAAAAAACATATCTTCACCTATTTTTCATTCCAAACAATACCACCGAAATAACTTGCTCTAGCATTTTCCAGGAGTCGATAGGGCAGTGGGTTATAAGTGATGTTGGGGCTCGCACACATGTACAATGGAGCTCAGACATAATTTACAAAAAACATAGAAAAGTGCAGAATCTACCATATAACCCCCAAACCCATCAACATGTCTTACCATTACTTCATATGTTATCGTGCAAAATCAAGCGAAGAGTCTACATTTTGTAAAGATTGTCAATGCATTTAACTAAGATCGTTGATACCAATCATTTCAGATATCTAGGGTTAATTGCACCCTAATCAAGTCATAGGATGTAATGGTGCTCCACAGCCACGTTCAGTCAGCCTGTTTTACACAAATACAACACATGCGCTCGGGGTGTGTGTTTTTGGATATCCATGATATTTTTAACCCTCAAATCAATTTTCATTACGTATTACATTGGAAATTCATTTTACCAAATAAAATATATGTAACACTACTCTTCGAAATGTATATTATTTTAATGTCTACCTAATAACATGCCTTCGATATAACAGGGAAGCCCAGAGAGGCTGGCTTTTCAAGTGTATCCCTAAAATTATTTTCATAAATTGCCTTCATCGTGCATCGAGCCGTGAAAACCTATATCAGTAAATTGCCTTAGTTTGGCATTTGGAGACTTTCACATTTGCAATCAATAGCAAGAATCGTAAACGTGGTCTGGTGTGACATTGGGCATCCATTAGTGACTCACAATTCTTGCATGGACTGATTATTGCTTTCCAAGCCGTTCTATTCAGATAAGCCGTGTCGGGCGCTCCGCTTCTCTCCTTCATATTTCGCCTCCCACGCCGGAGGCATCCTCACTCGTACTGAGACTTAAATGGGCTGCTTGTGCAGGTATTTACAATTATTTTGTTCGTTATATCAGGGACGTGGTGAGCTGGAGTCACATGGCGCAAGGCAAGGCATACCAATGGAGGAGACTCCAGTCCATCACAGGGCAATGGGAGAAAATTAGTCACGCCAATTAACCGAGACAGCATGTCTATTGACTGTGGGTTAAAACCGGGGGACTCGGGGAAACCCGGTGGGGACACGGAGAGAACGTGCAAATCACTGCGCTATCGTGTCACCCTATTTTTCTCTTACAATCACTTTTAATAGTCGTAGTTGTATACAAAGGACACAGACACACAAAGTATACAAAGGACACAGACACACAAATATATAACACTGGCAATAATATTGTACAGGTGTGGGAAGAGTTGGCTGTGTGGCATGACTATTTGATGGAAGATTGAGATAGGGCGGGCATCTACAGTAAGTCAGTTTGGCTCAATATATGTAACTGGATATATTTATTCCCCTCATCTCATTATCTGAAACCGCTTAATCCTATATAGGGTCACGGTGAAGCCGGAGCCTATCCCGGAAACACAGGGCGTAAGGCAGGAATACACCC
>JAZEWT010000001.1:4375690-4392549 GCA_036362905.1 Mordacia mordax
TGGAGGAAGTGTCTGGGGTGAGGGAAGTTTGGGCATCGCTGCTTAGACTGCTGCCCCCGCGACCCGGCACCGGATAAGCGGAAGAAGATGGATGGATGTATACATTTTACAGGATCTCAGTGTGAATGAAGCTGTGTGTAGTCATAAACAACACTGTCGTTTGAACGGTCCATTTAAATTACAACAATTTAGCATATAATCCCACTTTATCCACTGACTCCATCCACACTTACAATAGCTATGAGAAGGGAGTTATGTATATGCAAATTACTGTATATGCATCGCGAAAGCAGCGTGGGGCTGTTTGGGGGGGGGGCGTGGGAAGAGGTTCTCCAGGAGCTGGGTGATGCATTTCGTTTCCCAATTACGGACGTCAATTCCTTGGATAACTCATTAGCATCTAAATTATTTTTTTCGTAACAGCATTAATAGTAGTAAAGCTGGCAGCCAAGGATGTGGATTCCTGAATTCATATAAAGTTTTTTAGAAGAAACTAACAGGAAGACTAGTTGTAAAGAAACAATGAAGAAAACACCAACAGGTGTGAGTTAGACTTGGTGACACATGATGTGCCACAATATAAAAACCACTGCATTAGATACTCACTATATAGCCACACCGTTGCTGTGAGCAACCAACATTTCTGGAAAAAAAATATTACAGCTGCAACAGAACTGCTTAAAAAAATCACCGGTAGCAACGCGATTGGAAATTTGGTTGACGGCTCAGCACAATAACCAAATACGTCATAAGGTAGATCAATGTTGTGAAACAGCTCACCCACCACTTGTGCAGAGAAAGAACGGTCAACCTGGATGTATTTAAATCACCTTCGACGTCGGCAGGTCAAGAGTCAATATACGGGAGTGAGGCGACTCTGCCGACAATGACACGTGTGACTGTGGCGGAGCGCAGCATATGGAATGTCTATCGGTCTCTCGGCATCTGTAGGAACAGTGTACCAAGGAGAACCCCTCTAGGGCTTTAGAACAGGCCGTATCATGTGCTTGGTAATGGATGAATTTATGACTATGGTGGCAGGACACAAGATGAATACAAATCATGAAACTAAGCTTAATATCAGCTCCTTCTATAAGCTTGGCTTTTAATTCAGTAGGACACGACACACTGCATCTCCATAGATGTGAACAAGAAACAAAACGGCCATGGTTGAGGGAAAAACAGAAAGGCAATGAAAATAAAGGGTACTGAAACACCACACCAAAAATTTACGGCACCACAGCCACAGAGAGAACCACTCTCCCAAAGCAGCCATCCTGCAATGCCAATATATCCAGGTGATTGACATAGCCCTTGCTGCACAGGGTATAAACCTCAGGAACATTGCCAATACTCTAACAGCAAACCTAATGTTATTGAAGGCATACTACTATCACTGGAGACTCCAAACAAATCCCTCCCAGAACAACCACAAGTGCTTTCTACCTGCACAACCATGAAGCAGATGCCAACCTGTACGCGTCTTTATGTGGTAGCCCAGTGTACAGCGACTTCACTCCAAAGTATGTACGGGTTATCATGGATAAGAGATTGACCACCAAGCCCCACATAAAACAGATCTGTGCAAAGACTGAATGAATAATTTACCTTCCAACAAAACCTTGCAAAAACGCCTCAGCTGATATGCTCTGAACCGCCACTGTATCACTAATATACTCAGTCTGACAGTGATCCGGCCCGGTCTGGGAACTCATACTCAAGAATGTTAGATACACAAACACAAAATACAATGTGGAACACAGAGGAGCACTGAAATTTACATTAAGGCCCTGGCTCCCTGTTTTGGTTAACATGTTTCCAACTCTTCACGCAGATATGCAACCTGCTAGGCAATTTACACATTTTATTTCCAACGATAACCTACCCATCAACCAAGACGTCAACAAAGTACCTCACCAACAGCTCAAGTCCCGATCCCCTTTCTGGGATCGCGCTTTCACCGCGCAAATCTGGAGGAATGCTGGCGCGCGGAATGAAACAACATGGATGCTCAGAATAAACACCTCATTCGAGACCCAAACATCAACATGTCTCGAAAAACACCGGCTTACCATTAACAATATCAAAACATCAACAGGCCGATGCTTACCTCTTCTTCATGAATGAGACATTAAAGATAAGCCCCGATGTGACTGGCCATGCAATACAAAATATGAGCCACATAGTAAACCACTGTAGTCTATGCACCTTCCATATGTTCAAGAGCAATCACTAAATATCAGACATGAACGTTGGGATGTAGCTCCTGAACATCTTGCCATATGCATAACTAGGATTCAGTCGATAGTGCCTGGGGTGCAGTGAAATCCACACAGCCAGCCCACAGATCTGCTGTCCTGTTAACCTCAGAGGCTACCATAGCTCTCATGAATTGTCGGTTGCATCTCCCAGAACTGCACACCCTGTTAATCTTATGAGCTTGATTCCTTTACCCATTTTAATATCCTTTCACATTGCAAGAAAGCAACTGGGTTATCTATAATGTAAACATTTAACAAATGTAAGCTCTTCAAATTGCGAAAAAATATGAAGTTGGCGAATTGTATAGTTGTAGATAAAATCGCAAAGCTGCAGATATATTTGTGGTGCTACCCAGGGAAAGGTGAAATGCAGCGGCTTGAAAATATTTTTTTCCAGACTGGAAACCAATATTTGAAGCAGTTAACGGGGCTAATGCGAAGCTTTAAGAAAACATGAAGGTAAAAATGAAAAAAAATCGCAAATCTCTTTTGTTTTGCATCAGAACAGCTCGTCAAAGATTTTTTTTTTAAACTTGGATATCATGTATTAATTATGCAAAAACCTTTCACGTGGCTTAAATAGAATTTTCATTGTGAGAATGATGGTGGCTTCTTTATCATAATAATTACAGAAATTGTACTGATATACAGACGTTGCCAACATGGCAGGAATAAAAGACTCGGAATGAATTCTGAAATCCGTGACACTGAAATCACTTTTTTCCCATAGACTTCAGGCTCAAGGGTCCCATTGATTTTAAGAGGATCCACAAATCATGGATAATTCACAAATTACAGGAATTTGTGGATTAGTGGAGGACAGATTTATAGTGTCTTGTTGTAATACAATATAATCTTTAATTATGAAAACAAGCAGATTCCTAACACCAATGCTACCAAACATTAGATGTCCAATGTCTAGTTATGTCTCGGCTTGAAAATTTTCACACTGAACAGGACTTTTTGAAAAACGATTAATTCCTGTATTTTAAATATTGATCAAATAACGATATCGTGATAATTATTAATATCTGCTTAATCCTGTACAGGGTCGCGGGGGGGAGCCTGTCCCAGTAGATGGAGGGTACAAGGTGGGACTATGCCTAAGATGTGACGCCTATACATTGCGGGGCACTTTTTTGGGGGGGAAATTAGTCAGCAGGACAATTAATCTAGACAGCAGCGTGTTTATGGACGGTGGGAAGAAAACAGAGTACCCGACAAAAACTCATGCAGATACTGGGAGACCACGCAAACTAAACACAGAAAGGCACCGGAGCCGGGAACCGAACCCGGCACCTTCTTGCTGTCAGGCGGCAGCACTGCTCTGTGTGCCACAACGCCACCCTCAAATTACAATGTTTCAACTAAACAAAAAACCCTGAGCTTACACACACAGACGAGCTCAGTGAGAAAATAGCACAGCAGCAGATCTTTCAGAACACCCAACCAGTTACACCAACATAATAGGATTCTTTTCACAGGGGCTGTGAGAAAAGGCAAATCACATTATACAATGCCATGCATCCCCCCTAATCTTGCCTATAAAGCAGCAATTTGTCTTTGTGTAGCCTCGGTGCAGGATGACAGGTTCAGTTTTCAGAGTCTGTACTGCGTCATAGCTCGAGGCAAACGCTGCCTGGCTTTAAAGGCTCACCACCCCAACTGCGCCTGTAGGTCACTGTGCGCTCACGCATGCTGCCAAACATCACGAATGTCAGAAGCACACTCAGCTGTGATTAAACAGCATCTAAATCAAACGAGGCATTTGACTTCACGTATTCCTCCCAACAGATGAGAGTATTTTTTTTCCCACTCCGAGCTTATAATTACAATTCCAGGTTTTAACAAGTTACATACTTCTACTTGTCTTACATACATGCACCTAAAACCACAATACAATATATTTATCAATTTCCAATTAAGTGTAACCAAGCCTATGTTAAAACTATACAAATCGAACAGGAATTTATGAACACTGTACGCAAGCTAATAATTAATTGGCTTTATGCAACAACTCTTTTTCTAATGAGAGTCTATTGGACTTCATTGTGTAATAACTAAAATAAAGTTTTACACGCACAAATTACGCGAATAATACAAAGTACAAAAGCTTAAATTGACTTACTCTATATTATATTGTGTACCTGGTGTGCACCAAAGCACAAATTTAAGCATTGGGGGTTGGAGGAATGAAACCAAGCATAAATAAATAAAAATAACTTACCATAATATTTCTTGCAGTCAGACTCAATTAATCCAGAATAGGGGTCGGCTATAAGACTACGTGAAATTAATAAATACACTAAACACATGAATTAACAAAGTCCCAAAAGCAATTGTTTATCAAGGACGTTATATATAGTGCTGAGAATGATAATAATGGTGACAACAGGATCCATATCTAGCGAGGAGAAAACAGAGGCCACTGAGGAAAAGGCTTCCGCAAGAACAGCAATGTGTGCCGTGGCTGTAAAGCTTGAGACACTTCTCTGGACATTATCGTGAAAGAGAAAACTTTTCCAAAGCGGCATCTGGCGCAATCGCCTACTCCAAAAAACCTCAATTTATAGGTTTGTGGCATGCAGTGTTCCTGCTCAGGAGACACCTGCTAGTCGTGGATGTATGAGCCACTCAGCCAACTGCAATGGGACAATGACTCTTGGTAGTTTCCAGTTTGACAAGTCAAAATATACCTGATTGGTCAATATAACATTTCACAGAGACGTTATAGTGGGGCAGTTTCAAGCGCAACGCTGCATGTTGTGAAGTAAAGCCAATAAAACAATGTTTCTAAAAAGCTAAAATGCTTTTATTAACAATTTGCCTTACACGCGTCCACATTGAAATCTACGTCAAGTAAATAGATAGATAAACTTTATTGTCATCCCATACGTATACAATTGTAGTATATAGAGGAACGAAATAACACTTCTCATGGTCCCCGGTACAAAGCACAATTCAAAACTACACTTACATGAATAATGTACAGTATTATATACGCAAAATAGTATTTCAGTATTATATTTCCAATACTATGGCGTCATTATTCTCCAATGCAATAACGGGAATTAGTATAGGAACACGGAACTAAACAATAAACCACGTTTAATGTAGATATGTAACATGGTTTTACATTCTGCCAGCAGAGTTGAGGTCAAATATGGATGCTCTGTCTTGTTAGCTATTAGCTGACAAGGTGACGCTGCTTCACTGTAATAAAATGTTTTTAGCCTCAGGACCTACGATACAATACCGTTTATATAGCACCGAAATACAACGCATCTCAAGAAGTTGTAAACAAGCGTGACATGCGCATCATGCATATGTCAATACATTGTCATATATGTTCTATAGATGGGTAGAAGTGGAGAGGAAGATCATGAGAATTGACAGTGGCAGTGGGAGTCAACGCCGTGCTTAGCGGGAGTGGGGAAGTTCAACATTCCAGTTGACAGCCCAGGTGAAGGAGCAACCTCCCATGAAGCACAGGTTGACTTGGGGTTCAAGAGGACGCCTCAGCTACTGACTGAATCTACGAGAACACAAAGGGAAACTTACTGATATTAATGGAGAGAGGTAGGCATGAGTGTTTTCAAAGGGAATATTGATAAATGTTGCAGGAAATCTTGACATTCATGTGTAACTCGATTGGGAGTAAATGGAGGTATTGAGTAATGTGGTCCGGCAGTGGCATTGAGGACTATTTAGAGTTTGGAGGTGAGGGGTTCTGGGAAGCCATAGAAGAAGAGAGCTGTAATATTCAAGTTAAGATGTGATGAAAGTCTTGGTAAGGGTTTTGCTGCTAGTGTGAGATACCTGTCAATGTAGATTGACGTGATTGGTGCTACATTGCTCTGTGTGAAGAAATAATAATAATTGCATTTATAGAGCGCTTTTCACATGAGGGTCACAAAGCGTTTCAAAGAGCTGTGGAGAAAACGGCATGTCAACAACCACGACATGAGAATGAATAATCAGCAACAGCAACGCTTTTTTTTTGTTTTTACAAATCCGAGCTGTGGAGAGAACGGCATGTCAACAACAACTTCAGGACAGTTCAACTGAAAGTCAAAGAGTAGGAACAAATTATAGGACATAAAATAAACTCTTTTACAAAAATAAAATAATTCTTCAACAAACAAGGAAGGAATAAATGTTCCCGAGCAGGCGCAGGTCGGCAGAGATCCATCATCCCGACACGACAACATTGAGCCGCATCAACAGTCCTAGCCAGAGGGCTTGAAAGCCTTACATAACAAGTAATTCTTGAGACGAGATTTGAAGATGCCCAGGGACTCGGCTGATCGAATCCCCAATATAAGGGCATTCCAGAGCCTGGGAGGAGCGCGTGAGAAGGCTCTGTCACCCATCGAATGGAGGTGCAATCTGGGCATATGAAGCAAGCCGATATTCAAGGATCGGCGTGGTTGGGTTGATGAGGATGCCTAAAGTAGGTCATGGATGTATATTGGAGCAGCGCAAGTGAGAGTCTTGTAGGTGAAGAGGAGGATCTTGAATTCAATCCTGTATTTAACTGGTAACCAGTGGAAAGACATCAGTACTGGGGATATGTGATCGCGGAAGGGTGTGCAGGTGAGGACTCTAGCAGCTGCACTCTCTACAAGTTAGAGACAATTTGATCAGGTAGGCAGGGGTGCCAGGGAGCAGTGCATTGCAGTAATCGATTCGTGAGGAGATTAAGATGTGTATTAACTTCTCAGCACCAGAGGGTGACAGGACGTTGTGCAGTCTGGCTATATTTCTGAGATGAAAATAGGCTACCTTAGTCACATTGTTGATGTGTGTCTCGAAGCTGAGTGAGGAATAAAGAGTCACACCTAGACTCCGTACTGCCTTAGCAACTTCAATGGTCTGATCGTCAAACATCAATTGGATAGGTGCAGCCTTGGATAATTGGTGCGGGGTTCCCACAAGCAAAACTTCTGTTTTATCGCCATATAGCTTTAGGAAATTTGAATTGAGCCAGGCCTTCACAGTTGCGTGGATATAGATTTGGATGTCATCGGCATAGCAATGGTAGCTGCGATTGAAGTTGCGCAAGAAATGGCCAAGTGGTTGTATTTAGAGGCTGAAGAGGAGTGGGCCGAGAACTGAACCCTGAGGAACTCCAGACAAAACAGGATGGATCTTTGAGTTTTGTCCTCCGAGGCTCATGAACTGTTTCCGGTCATAGAGGTAGGAGCCAACGCAGGGCGGAGCCAGAAACCCCAATACCCTCCAGTCACTCAAGTAAGATTGGGTGGTCAACGGTATCAAAGGCAGCACTCAGGTCCAGGAGGACAAGAATACTTGGCATGTCTTCATCAGCAGAAACGAGTAGGTCATTAACTATGTTGACCAGAGCAGTTTCAGTACTATGGCCGAATCTGAACCCACATTGAAAAAGATCGACGAGGTCATTGTTGAGAATGTGTTTCTGGAGTTGCACGGCTATTGCTCATTCAAGGACCTTAAAGAGGAATGGAAGATATGAGATGGGGCGATAACTATCAGAGATGTTACAATCGAGGCCACGTATTTTTTATGCAGAGAGTAACCGTGGCACATTTGAATAGTAGGGGAACGATGCCAGAGATAAGTGAGGAAAGTGGTAAATCGCTTGCCACTTTCCTGATGATGATCATTTTGGATGTGAAGGGGTCCAGGCAGCACTTTGTAGGCAGAGATCTGGTAACTAAAGAAGAGGCTTCAGATCCCATTAACTCGGAAAATTCCAGGAGTTTTGAGGTCGACGTAGGCCGAGGAACATTTATTGAGGTATTGGTTGGTGGATGAGGCTGGGGAGAGATACGGTGGGCTTCAGTTTTTTTCTGAGAAAAACTGAGTAGGTCCAGATAGTTTTTTTCTGAGAAAAACTGAATCAATTGATCCACCTGATCCTTATTAGTGAAATGAGGTGAGGGCAAGTGACTGGTTAGATGAAGGAGCTGATTAATTATAGAGAAAAGAATCTTGGGCTTGTCGTAGGTATCAGCCAGAATACTGAAAAAATGGCTGGTATGGGCACAGTAAAGTACCCTCTGGTTGCAAAGAAGCTGGTCCTTAAAGATTTGAGCATGAACAGTGACGCCAGATTTTCTCCAAGTCCGTTCGGCCCTGTGTACATTTCCCTTGAGATCCCGGAGTTCAGCAGTATACCAGGGGGATGATTTTCTGCCTGAGACATAGCGTGATTTTAACCAGGTCATATCATCCCATATGCTAGATAGCACATTCTTGGAAGTTTCTGCTGTTGTATCAGAGGCAGAGTGAGCCGAGGTGGAGAGTGAAGTACTATCGATTGCTGCAGCGAATATGTCTGGAGTGAGGGCGTTAAGGTTTTGAAATTTGATTTGGTGTTTGGTGATGGAAATTGGAAATGGTACTAGAAGATCAAACCACACAGTGGAGTGATCGGACAGACCTGGATCAGTGACGGATAAGTTGGTTACCAATATGCCTCATAAGCAAACCAAATCGAGCGTATGGCAGCATCTGTGAGTGGCAGATGTCACGTGTTGAGTGAAGCCAAGTGAGGTCAGAGTGGCCATGAGATCTCTTGCAAGAGGGCTCTTTAGAGTCAAAATGGATGCTGAATTTGCCAAAAATCACAATTCTTTCAGAACTGGAGCACATCTTAGAAAGCAGCTCAAACAGTTCATTTAAAAAAGAAGATGAGGCTCCAGGTGGGCGGTAGAGCAGCACCAACTTCACAGGTTGAGCCGACCTCCAATCCAGAGACATTTGCTCAAATGAATTGAAGGTCGGCGATGGCATCGGTCGGATGTCGGCAGGCACGTGGTGGAGAACTGCTAGGCCGCCACCACGGCCATGTGTACGAGCCTTCTCTACGGAATGCAAAGTCTCGCGGTTGGGCCTGATTCAATGTGAGAAATTAACTTGATGATGCCAGGTCTCTTTTAACCAGAGTAGGTCCAGACTGTTGTTTGAGATCAGCTCAGCTATGAGTGGCGCTTTCTCAGTGTTCAACATTGAGCAGGGCAAAGTGGGTTTAATTTGGAGGCAATGTGCGTGCTGGAAGAGGTGCACGAACCACCGGTATCTTTATCAAGCAACATTGAGTTGCAAATGGTCTTCCTTGTTTCCTCAGTAGCTGATATGTAGGGTTTAATAAATAATAAGAAGAAATAGCAAGAAATTACAAGTAAATGATAGATGCATGCTCTCCCCGTGTCCGCGTGGGTTTTCGCCGGGCACTCCGGTTTCCTCCCACAGTCCAAAAGCATGCTCCTGGATAGGTTGATTGGCTCGCAGACTAAAATTGTCCCGCAATGCCTGGCGATGGACCGGCGTCCCGTCGTCGGGTGTATTCCTGCCTTACGCCCTGTGTTTCCGGGATAGGCTCCGGCTCACCGTGACCCTATATAGGATTAAGCGGTTTCAGATAATGAGATGAGAGAGATGAGATGATAGATCATAGCAAATAAGGGCTCCAAGATTGTGGACGTTTTTTGCGAGTTTAACATCAGAGTTTTTTTTATGGACAGGATCTCAAGGCGCAGCTGGGGTATGGAAAGTGTTCAGTTTGGGGGCGTGGAGGTGTCATCGCTGCTGTTTGCAGATGACGTTGTTCTTCTCGCCTCATCGGATTGTGACCTCCGACAGGCACTCGAGCGTTTCGAGGCTGAGTGTGAAGTGGCTGGGATGAGAGTCAACACCTCCAAATCTGTGGCCATGGTCCTCTCACAGAAATGAATGGGTTGCCCTCTTCAGGTGAGAGAAGAGCAGTTGCCCTTAGTGAAGGAGTTCAAATATCTTGGGGTCTTGTTGACGAGTGATGGTAAGCGGGAACGTGAGGTTGGCTAGCGGATTGCAGCAGTGTATGCAATGATGCGGGCACTGTACTGATCGCGGAAGCTTGGTCCTAGGACAAAGCTCTCGGTTTACAGGTCAATCTATGTCCCTATCCTCACCTATGGTCATGAGCTTTGGATAATGATCAAAAGAACGAGATCGCGAATACAAGCGGCAGAAATTAGGTTTGTCCGCAGGGTTGCTGCGTGCCAAGGTGAGGAGCACAGAAATCCGGGAGAACCTCAGAGTAGAGTCGCTGCTCCTCCGGATTGAGAGGAGCCAGTTGAGGTGGTTCGGGCATCTAGTAAAGATGCCCCCTGGAAGGCTCCCTCGGGAAGTCTACCAGGCACGGCCCGCTCGGCGGAGACCTAGGGGTCGACTCAGGACACGCTGGAGGGATTACATCTCAGCTGGCCTGGGAATGCCTGGGAATCCCCGCCGAAGAGCTGGAATTTATTGCTGAGGAAAGGGATGTCTGGTCCACTCTCCTTGGATAGCTACCGCCGCGACCCTCACCAGGACAAACAGTGTAGAAAATGGATGGAAAATGAATGGACATCAGAGTTACGTGTTGCACACTCAAGCTCGATGCTTCATGAATGCGTATTTGTTGCAGACGAGGTCTTCTATTTTTACAACGCGGAACTGCAGAATGTTGAAGCCAATCCAAGCAGCAACTGCACCAAGGAAAATTGTGAAAGTGAACATGGAAGTTGGTTGTAATTGGTCCATAGCAATGCTGCATTTAGTTGGTGTCACAAGCAATTAATTGATGGTTGACATTGTATGGAGACAATTTTAACAGGTGGAAAGATACATTTAAAATTATAATAGCTTAAAGAAAAATTCCTGTGGGACATCATTGAACAGGGATTTCTGAGAAAGAACCAGTTTCTATATGTAAATGTAAAATGAATAAATGGAAAAGATAAGAGCAGTACCAGGGTTTAAATGTACCAGAGATGTCTACAGAGTCATGGAGATGTTCCATGACAGCAGGGACAAGATTTAAATAAATTAGTGACACATTCCACCAATTTGCTTTATTTAATTATAGTCAAATACGTTCATATTGTAGAATGTTGTATTTAGTTCTATTCCCACATTATAACAAGTACATTCTCTGTAATAGCAAATTGTATTCTTGAACATGAATAATTATATATATATACCATCACCATCCATCTCACTATACTCTATATTTTTCTGAAACATCTGCATTCCACTTGAATCTTGGATGTGCAAAAACCTGCTCTGCTCTATAACGAGACCTCAACGCATCTGCACTGTGCTGCAATATTGCATTGCAGAAAATGAAAAGTGAGAACTATGGTCTTCCTTGAACAGAGTATGGTACAATACTTACCACAAGGAATGATCTACACACTGCTTCTTTGTCAAGAAAGGGGGTCATATTATTTAATCGGTTTACTCTTGTTGCTGCAACCTATATTTTTAACATCCTTTATTTAGCATAAGCAATGATAAACAGTGGTACGTGGCCAGCTTTATATATGCACTGTACTGTAATGGATTGCATAATTAAAACATAGTTGCAAATATCTTGGATATTAATACAATATCCAATACACTTTCATAACTTCTTTATAAAGGTGTCCAATTCATTGGAGGCATTAATTAACCAATCGCAGTTGGAAACACCAGGCCAGTAGATTTGCAGTTCAAAGGCAAGACACATTTAGCGCTGCTTAATTTTAAACTTCCTACGCAAAGACATTCTGAAGCCAAAGACCTCAATTGCTTTCTTCTTTACCCTAAGGTGTTGATACATAATTTGTACGAACCATATGTGCAGAGCAATTACGTAATGGTAACGTCTGAGTCTCACAGAAAGTCCTGCTCAAGGTGGTTCCAATCTCGCCTCTGGCACCTGTATGTGTGAAGTTTATGTGTTCTCCACCTGTTCTGCGTGGGATTTCTGCAGGTTCTGCGGTTTTCTCCCACAATTAAAGGAGAAAAAAAACTCATTAATTGGCCGATATTATTATATATACGACACAATGTCTGGCAAATGTTGGTGCTGCTAACTGCGTTTATGCCTTCTCCCTGCCTCGCTGCGGGATCCTCGGGCCTCTGAATTGTTCTCTCTTTGATCACCTTTGATATTGAGCAAATATGGGTGTGAGATGATTGCTTCTCATCTCACACTCTAACGTGCGAGGCGAAACGTCGCGAGGTGGGGAGAGGAAGCGATCGACGCGGCTGTCCCGAGACAGCAGCTTTTCGAAGCAATCATCATGCATCGAGCAGAGAGCCTACATCATTACAAATGTGCGTGCATTCTCAATTGTGTTTATTATTGTAGTAGCAAGAACACTATCATGTGAACACATTAGCTGCACATGCTAAATATGCACAAATTGAAATAATCTCCCTACCTATAATCCTGCATAATTAGTATGCAACAACAACTGCCACTCGCCACTAAATGACGGTGACGTCACCACGTCGCCTATGCCAGGCCATATGAACCTTGACGCCATTTGAAGGGTTGAAGGCTCGCCGACAGGTCATGGGACAGACCCGGGTGTTATGGGTTTCTTGACTGACATGACTGGCAGATGCACCATCTATGCTCTCGACTGGACCAACTTGCTTTGTTTTAGCTGCCCGACGCTCCGCTCATTGTTGTGAGCGTCACTCCTCTGCTCTCTTTTGTTACTGGAGGGCGACTGCCTCCAATGCCCCGTAGCGTCCTTCATGATCCTCCTCCACAAAGGTCGATCTTGACAAGCGCTGGTATCAGTCTTTAGCAAGTCCACTCAGCTCCAGGTCCTTCTGTGCCACATCATGCCGCGCCCGTTCAGCTCCCTCTATACGGCCAAAAAGTAACTGCTTAGGCATGCGGTAGCTGGGTATGTGGGCTACATGACCCAGCCACCGCAGCCTCGTCTGCCAAAAGAGCTCACAAATGGGACTCTGTCCAGATCTTTCGAAAATTTGTGAGCTCCTCTCACACAATCCAACCTCGTTAAACCCATGATGGATCGTAGGCAGGCCAGCCGGAAAGTTTTGAAACAGCGCAGGCCGGGGGGAGGGTACGTTTCGCAAGCGTAAATAGGAGAGTACATGAATGCAGCTGAAAAGATCCGAAGCTGCGTGTGGAGTGACAGGTGCAGACAGCGTTACGTAGCCGATGAAACGATAATGCCGCCCGACTGATTCAGAGGGAGACCTCCGCTGCGAAACCGGAAATGGCCATAAGCACACTGCCTAGGTATGAAAACGTCTTTACTCTCTTCACAACTGCTCCATCACTCATGGAAAGCTGAAGGGGTGGAGTATTCGGTGGTAAATAACCAGACAGGTGCTTAGTTTTGGTGGGACTGATGGTAAGACCCCACCTCTTTGTGGCATGCTCAAGGTTCAACAGCAGAGCCCCCAACTCCTTCTCAAAATGAGCAGCCATTGCAATCACCAAATCGTCAACATAGACAACATAGTTGGCCAAAAGGGAGCCATCCCTTGGCTGCGCCTGGGCATCGATCAGCCTCCCATTGTACCTGTACCAGATGGAGATTACACTGGAACATCCATAGAAAGCTTCTCGAACTACGTGGTCAAAAAAGATGTTGGATAATGTAGGAGTCAGAGTGTATCCCTGTCGCACCCCAAGGTGAACAGGGAATGACTCTGACTCCCGACTACATAGCTTTATCCGGGCGTATCCATCATCATGAAGGTGCTTAATGCCCAGTGGTCGCCCTCATTAAGAAGGGAGACCACACCAATTGTAATAACTGCAATGGCATCTCGCAACTCAGTGTGCCAGGAAAGATCTTGGCAAGGATCATTCAACATAGTCTTACCAGGCACGCTGAGGAGAGGCTTGTGAAACCCGAATGTGGTTTCAGGCCGGGGCGGTCCTGCACAGACGCCATATTTTCTGTCCAGCTGCTACAGCAGAGGTGTAGGGAATTCTAACAGAATCTTCTTCTCTGCTTTATTGACCTGGCCAAGGCCTACGATACCATCAGTAGGCCAGGGATATGGGTTGTTCTTCGTGCTTTCGGGATTCCTGAAACTCTGTTCAATATTATGCAACACACAATTGCATGAACAATTTTAAAATATATTTAGTTATTTGAGTTAGCTTTACTGCACAAGGGTTACCAAGACTTTATATTGATAAGACTATTGAGTAAAGTTACATTGGCAAAACATAAACATCCCAATGCAGCATGCTGCTAACCTAATAAAAAAAAACGTGATAACCCCCCCCCCCTTATATAATTGTATTAAATATAACCGCACGTGCTGTGTGTGTGCATCATACTCGACAAACTACGTTTCATACTTTTATTACAATAGCTCTCCTGAGCCAGCAAGTTGTTACAAGTAATATCTAATATATTTCTAACAATATTACAAATTTTACAAATGTATACAATAAACACGATAAGCATGTTTCTACCATAAATATTTGAAAGTATGGAAGAAATAATAGCTATTACTGCAAGACTCTTAACTATTCGCGTTGATATGGAAGAAACATATCTGGAATCCAGTAATCTGCGCCACTCCGTGGAGTTTGTCCGAAAAACCGAGAAAGACAATTGTTGGGTCGGCTCAGTGGATGCAGGTGATAAGAGTGAGAGGAAAGAGCCATCACGTGGACTGTAAGGTAAGCGTGGCACGTGACAAGCAGATCCCCTAATCCGCAACAGAGTTGCGGAATAAAGGAACATATTTTTCTGAGACCCAAATGCTTAGCAATTCTGTAATATAGATCTGTATAAATTATTTTACATTAACTTTAAATTAATAAACGTGTGCAATTTACCTAGGTTTGTCTTTCCAGCAGTCCTTTTCTCCCTGCAGCTTTGCTATTGTCTCTGCAGCTCCACTTGTCTCTACAGCTCTGTACGCCTCTGAAGCTGTCTTAACGCAGCTCTATCTCTCGAATACTAAATAGGAGGTTGTACGAGAGCTACATTTACTGTACTGAAAACAAGTGTCGAGCACAGTGGGGGGATGGGGACTGCTTACACGCAAATTAGGAGGTGACTGAGATAAATACATTGTTTATTATTACAGCAGAAAATATCCAGTAAGCTTGCATACTCTGGATGTGGGATTCCTGCGAGACCGCAAACTGTGATTATTACACCTGGTGCGCCTAAAAATGAAATCAGGCTAGCTAAAGCATTAATCTATTCTTTTTTTTACGATTATCGTCATTAGTCATGGTCAATACCAGGTCTTCCCGAAATCTCTACCACCTCTCATGATCCTGTAATCCAATAACCCACTGCATCTGCATACGAACTGACGATATCACGCCATCTCCTCGGTAGATGCCATCTCCGACACATTCCATTAATGGCGGACATTCAGCAAACAATTATTCTTGACCATCGGTTATCATCCATTCTTGCGATGCGTCTTGAGAATTTGGATGTCACTGACCGTCGTATGTTCTCCGATCTCTCATCTCTCATCACATTGTCTGAAACCGCTTAGTCCTATACAGGGTCACGGTGAAGCCGGAGCCTATCCCGGCAGACACAGGGCGCAAGGCAAGGATATACCGACGATGGGACGCCAGTCCATCGCCGGGCACTGCGGGGAAATTTAGCCTGCGAGCCAATCAACCTATGTAGCAGCATGCTTTTTGGACTGTGGAAGGAAACCGGAGTGCCCGGCGAAAACCCACGCGGACACGGGGAGAGAACATGCAAACTTCACACAGAAAGGCACCCGAGCCGAGAGATTCGAACCCGGGACCTTCTTGCTGTGAGGCGACAGCGCTAACCACTGGGCCACCGCGCCGCCTGTTCTCCGATCTATGTATTCATATTTATTTCTCTCCATTCCATATGTTTTCTCCCCCTGCGCTTTTGTTCACTCTTCCGTTGTTGAACTATATTCTTCCGTAATGACAATATTTATGAATGACGTTATAACAGAACATGCAGCGATGAACATTTTTCTTCATTGAGCCCATTGCTATGGGTGACAGAGCATTGTTGCGCGCTGCTCCCAGATTCTGGAATGCCCTTCCATTGGAGAATCGTTCAGCTACATCCTTGGGCATCTTTAAATCTCGTCTCAAGACTCAGTTGTTCCGTAAGGCTTTCAAGTCCTCCGGCTAGGGCTTTTGATGCTGCTCAGTGTTGTCTTGCCGGGATGATGGCTCTCTTCCGACCTGCGCCTTCTCGGTTACATTTATTCCTTCCTCCGGCTAGGACTGTTGATGTGGCTCGGTGTTGTCGTGCCGGGATGATGGCTCTCTTCTGACCTGCTCCTGTTCGGGAACATTTATTCCTTCCTTGTTTGTCGCAGAATGGGCTATTTATTAATTAATTTAACGCCTTTGTTACGTCCTTCTATAATTTGTTGCTACTATTTGACTTTCATTTGACTTTCAGTTGAACTATCCTGATGTTGTTGACATGCCATTCTCTCCGCAGCTCGGATGTGTAAAAAAAAAACTCCAAAAAAAAACGTCATTGGCGATTTGCCGTTCTTATCTCGTTGTTGATGTGCCGTTAACTCCGCAGTTCTGTGCAGAGCTTTGTGACCCACGGGTGGTTAGCACTCTAGAAATGCAATTATTATTATTAGTAGTATACGATAACTGTTACATTAAACCATGCAACATTAATTTTGCATTTTAAAATTGTAGCTGAAAGTCAGATCATATTTTACTTGTTGTTCTGCAATGATGCATATTCATCTCATCTCATTATCTGAAACCGCTTAATCCTATATAGGGTCACGGTGAAGCCGGAGCCTATCCCGGAAACATAGGGCGTA
>JAZEWT010000001.1:4418235-4446023 GCA_036362905.1 Mordacia mordax
ACTCCACACAGAAAGGCACCCGAGCCGAGAGATTCGAACCCGGGACCTTCTTGCTGTGAGGCGTCAGCGCTAACCACTGCGCCACCGCGCCGCCCAGTTCCCACTTGTTTGCTTGCTATTTGGTAGGTTATAATGTGTAACTATATACCAATTTAAAAATGGTTAAAAAGGAAACGATAGCAAAATGTAAATATTATCAGGCCCATGGTTTAAAGTGCAATGATCAACTTTTATCCAGTGTCGCCACTACCCAATTGCTATGAAGAAGGGCCTCTATGAAATATCACATGTTACAGATATCCTTTTAAGACGTTACTTATAAACATGGTGAGTTTTGTGTTTTATTATCATTAGATTAAGCTTATACTTTCTTAACAATTAGGCACACTTCTTTGGAACTGAATATTTAAAGATAAAAAATTACATTCCTGTATCTAAACATATGTTTTAAAAACCTTGATACATGATTCAATGATATAATACATGTTAAAAAGACTCCAATAGACAGCTTAATGAAGTTGTAATGCCGTTATTATGGTGCGTTTAACAACACAATATATCACATACTGTGGCTGCCTTGTGAATACGGAATTTACATATTCAGCCATAGGTTTTCATTTGACAATGATTGCTCATTGCCCCAAAACCTCGTGGGAATAGGTCCAAGACGGTCACCAGGCCTTGCTGATTATAAATATGCATAATGCATTGTATAATGACAGCTGTTTTACTAAGCCTCAAGTCCAATCCCCCCTGGATCTCCCAGAAAGGTTTGATCACATACAGCCTGATATATAACGTCTGGTGATAATTAATTTTAAATGAGCATATGTGTTAGGAGTCTAGCTGTTCTTTTTAATTGATAATATATATAATAGTAATGCACACTTGTAACTTTGTTAGCTGTTTGTACAATTTGTATTAACAGCACATGTAATTTAATGCATTGTTCTTATGGTCATTATAATTTATTCATAGAGACTTGCATTGGATAAAATGTGAGAACAATGGCAAGCAGTGGATGATCCACAGAATATTGGTACTTATTCTATTTTATAGATTCGAATTATAAGCCTTGTGTAATAATTTAAGATCAAGTAAATGTTGGCAAGTAGACATTAGGAAATCCTTAGAAAGGAAAGTGCTACAGTAATAAGGTATGTAAGATATGAAGGCCTTCAATAGTACGCCTCAAAATCATTATTGAGTCAAGCGACAGTAATAAGGACATTTTTAATACGATCCTGTATTATACGATCTTACAAAAACGTTGTCTGGCTGGATGACCTGCGTAGATTGCTGCCTGGCTGGGTGCTCCCGCATCACAACCTCATTCGCGTTGCCGACGTTACACCTCCTCCATCCACTCTTTGCATGAGTTCAGAAGATTTTTTTTGTATTTATATCATTTTTCAAAAACATGGAATCCAAAGGGCTTTGTTCCAAGACTACTACCTAACAGTAATTACTCTATAATAAATATAACACATGCCAAACTGGACAGGAATTAATTGGCACAAACATTGGAAAAGGGCTAATTACCATACTATTGTGTAAGGAGAATATAAAAGGTGTGCTAAGTCTAGTGAGATACATTTATGAAGCGCCCATGACGCTTCCTCTGTCACTGTAGGAGAGCAATTAGATTTTTTTTGACAATTTAATGCGAGAAGAGATTTTTATTTTCAACACACTCATAGACCATCACCGTGATTCCAGGATTATGGGTTGTTTTGAGCCGTCGTACTATATTCATCAGAATGACTGGATTTAAATATGATGTCAGGTATCATTAAATAACCGGAAAAAATATTCTTTTGGATTTATATTAGTATTCATCCTAACTTGTTTCTCAGTTATCAAATTATACAATTTTTAATAACTTTGAGTGGTTTATGAAGATAAGTTTATTTTTTTCGATGTCACTGTATGCAGAAATAAGGGATCCAAGGGATCCTCCACTGTTGACTTAATTTAATGTTAGAATTTTAGTGAAGAATTTGTTTGACCTGAGTATCTGTGATTTATCAACTGTTTTACTTAAGACTCAATGGTTTTCATCCTAAACCATTTAGATAAATTACTAACTGATAGTTTTTCAATAAATATTTCCTCTACAGAGGAGCTTTCATGGAAATCTGAGATATTGCGGCACTGCTATACTATGGTCGATCCCACGTCTGTATGTCTCCATAGCAACGGCAAGCAGATCAATACAACTGCAAACCATCTGATTAATGCTTGGAAAGCACTGCTATTTCTCCTCAAAATGTTAATTGCGGAGGAGAGCAATATGTGATGTTTTGGGTAGCACGTAAAAAGGTGTAATGGAAGGCCACTTTTAGCAGGGGCACTGCACAACGGGAGGTGGCATGAATCAATGATGGTGAGCGCCTGCAAATACACAATGCTGGTCTCAGCTGGTTAACCATTCATCACACGACTCGACTGTGCTTGTTGTGAGCAATGTAAATTTCCCCAATGGGTGGAATAAATTTGCCCCTGCCTGGAGTGGGTCATGGGAATCCTTTGTGTTCTGTGAGTGGCTAGAAAGGCCTTTGAGTGCAGGATTCCTGTCTTGCCAAAATGCCATTCAAGTATCATGCACTGGTATAATTCCACCCTTTTTAATCCATTAATAATTATTTTTTCGAATGATGACATTCACCGTAATCGTAACCTTTCACCTTCTTTGCAATGAATTAAATGGTAAATGTAATTTTCTCACAGAAATGTCCCATGTATTGAATATGGGGTGTTTTGTAAATGATAGGAAACATGTAGGAATATATTGCAACATGCTACACTGCAGTTTGTAAAAGCAAGTTGTTCAAATACCTATTTCAAATGAGATAAATAAATACTGGTAAGTTATGATGTTTCAAATTTAATATAGCATTGTGAATTTTATGTCATGCATGCTTTGCATACATTATTATTTCTTAAACACGTTGTGAACTATTGTAGATCCACTAAATAATCATTGAGGACTCTAAAAACGTGTGGGATTTAAACAGTTATCTGGCATACATTAGTGGTACGTAGTGTCACTATTGTGATGAGGCAATTTTGACGGTGGGGCACTATTATCACCATCGCGTGCTCGTCAGTACTTCTTCAACACCAGCCACGATCAATCCACAGTTGGGTGAATTCCTCTTCAAGCTGTCACCAGTAAACACCTGCCCTTCATAGTGTGAAAATGGAAAGCTGGACAAGACAATATAGCACTGGTAATTATCAAAGCACAGAACTAGTTTTGGGAAAAACATTAGCAGACTGATTTATGAATTGTTTGTTCAGCAAAAATACCCCGTGGAATGTATTCGAAAAATGACGAAATGAACTCAGATTTACAAATCAGTTATCCTCGTATTCACTCTATGTAAATTGTTCATGGGAACAAAATAACAAAACGATTAGTGGCCAATCAGCACCTTAATCATGAACTATTTTTGGCAATAAAAAAAATCCATCCAAAACAAAGTCCATACACGAGTTGGTTGGTTCGGCTTTTTAAAATCTAAAAAGCAAAATTAGATTTTCATTTAGTACTCTTTTCAGACCGTGGGACTCATGGGGTTATACTAGCACAGTGGCAGCGAGCAGGGGGCGAGGATAGAGGGTGAATTGGGCGACAGACAAGATTCCGTAGTGTTGATTCTGGTAAATCAATTTATTTATTACATCGACGTTCAACTCCCCAGTAATGTCAGAGCGTCCATGATTTCACTTTGATATTTGGGCTTGTTGTGTTTTCACTTCGGAAACAAATGTAAAACTATACCACACATTCCTACCACCTGTAGGCCACTTTTATTTTGAACTCTGAACCCGCTGCACATTTACACTGCTCTTTCCTATAAATAGGTATATATATATATATGTACGTATCGATGTATTACCCCGAATGTATATCCATCCATCCATCCATCTTCATCCGCTTTATCCGATGCCGGGTCGCGGGGGCAGCAGTCTAAGCAGCGATGCCCAGACTTCCTTCACCCCAGACACTTCCTCCAGCTCTTCCGGGGGGACCCCAAGGCGTTCCCAGGCCAGCTGAGAGACATAGTCTCTCCAGCGTGTCCTGGGTCTTCCCCGGGGCCTCCTCCCGGTGGGACATGCCTGGAACACCTCCCTAGGGAGGCGTCCAGGGGGCATCCGAATAAGATGCCCAAGCCACCTCAGCTGACTCCTCTCGATGTGAAGGAGCAGCGGCATATCGTTGTTGTAATTAAAATATGAAGAGTTTGCTATATCAGTGGTTTTCATTCGATGTGCCATCCCTTTTATTCTCACTATCACCGTCATCGCGAACATACTGACCAGTCACCAGCACCATCATTACGAATACAGCCATCATTACGACCACCATCACTCGAGACTGCTCACCACCATCATCACTAATACAGTCATCACTAATCATTTTCTGGGCGGCACGGTGGCCCAGTGGTTAGCGCTGTCGCCTCACAGCAAGAAGTCCCGGTTTCGAATCTCGGCTCGGGTGCCTTTCTGTGTGGAGTTTGCGAGTTCTCTCCCCGTGTCCGCGTGGGTTTTCGCCGGGCACTACGGTTTCCTCCCACAGTCCAAAAAACATGCTGTTGCATAAGGTATTTGGCTTGCTGACTAAAGTGCCCTCAGTGCCCGGTGATGGACTGGCGTCCCATCGTGGGTATATCCCTGCCTTGCGCCCTGTGTCTGCTGGGATAGGCTCCGGCTCACCACGACCCTGTGCAGGATTAAGCGGTTTCTAACAATGAGATGAGATGAGACCAATCATTTTCTCACTGAGGCTTTACACAAACGGGTATGTTGAGCACTGATGTAGAAATAACACATTTACATAATGTCTGTCCCTATGCAAATTGTCTTGGCATGGTATGTGGTCATTGGCTAGGAGCAACATTACAAGTGCTGGTGTGAGCTGATAGTTTGTATTGGTAGATGAAATGGCCAATACAGATATTTGTGTTGCCTTCGCCAGCTTGATGCCAAAGATAAATTTAACTGTAAGTAGGAAATTGTAGTGTCCCGAATTAATTCACGTTTTTTTATTTTTTAATCCATTCTATTGGAATACATTTTACTATTTTTACGTATAATAAATAAACCATTATTAGCACATTCCTAAGTACGTCCCACAACATACAGTACCACAAACCAACCCGCATAGTAATCATATCTTTTGCCAAGTGCTATTTTCGAGACGAAATCATCTTAACAACAACCGTTAAAATGACGCTGCTTGTGTATTACAAAAATCAAATAGCAGGAATATCACTGGAATGGCTTATGAAGGTAATTGTTTTTTGGCTGGCCCTAGGAGGAAATTATGTCTCACACATTTGAGCAACTTTACACAATGAAATGGCAGAACTGATTGTAGTGGAATATAAATAGTGACACCCATGTGATTACTATTCCAATTTTTATTCATTTTAATTAGTTGGAACTATATTTGTAATTCTAATGTATATGCTTGTCTGATAATGGAAATATGTCAATGTCAATTTAAACCTGTATATTTGTCAATGTTCTTTAAACAAACTGTTTTTTTTCATGGTCCAATATTGTAAAGTGTCATCTCAATCTAAAAGTCAGTCAATCGTTATGCTCCCTTTCTTCCTCTCTCTTCCCTGATAAAATCTATTGCTCAATATATCATCCTATCTATATTTTCCATCTTAAAAGCCATTGGTAATGATGGATGCGGCGAGTTTATATATTGTATCTGTCCTTGTGTACCACTGCCAATGCAGCCATTTATTTCTTTGTGAATTTTTTAAAATCATGAGATGGGTCAAGTCGCATGGAATATTAAATATCGCATAGCTGTTGTACATATGAACTTTAACATTAACCGTAGCCACCATTAACCAATCATATAAAATATGTACCACTGCGCACGTGCATGTGTTTCTGCACTGAAAATACCATTTTTTCTGAGACAAAGTGTGCTGCATGCTGACACGTGTTGGCTCACACGGTGGTAAGTGTGGTGTGCTACCATCAAGCTCGCCTGCTACTATTGTACTTTAAGTAACATGGTAGACAAGGCAACACAAATGTAACCCATTTTAAGCTAAGTTAATTTCCGTAAGCATATGTCAATTACAAGTGACAATTAAATGACCAGAAATCAAACATAATTCACTGTGGGTTTATCGTTCCTGTTTATAACCACCACAGAGTCGTTACGCTTACGGCACATAACAGAGTGGAAATAAAAAATGGCCTGTAAACAAGAGCAAACACTAGATGTTATGCAAAAAGAAGAGAATATAAACCATCAGTTGTAAACGCATATACTCGACGCATCTCAGAATTGTACAATCGTATTAGGCACTAACAGTGTGTGTTAACGTTGAAAAAGCAGTCACACCATCCGACGAGCTGAATACCTCATTCATACTGCACTTCTGGGGTTAACAGAACCAGATACACAGGCAAGTGGTTTGGTTGTCCCCGATTCCGTCGATTTCTTGTCCTCGCCACTAAAGGGGCCATAGATCTCTGCCGGGCTGGTGGTGGCTGTGGCCCAGTGATTAATCATAAGGTTTACAACTCCCCACAGACAGTTCAGCCTCAAGCCCTGATAGATTGCTCTCACATCCACTGGCCTTTACACTCCAGTCTCGCTGAGTTATCATTTTACAGCACTGTACTTTCTTTATCGCCTTCCAAGATGTATTATATTCATCAAAGTAATCAAACCATGTCTTTTAGCTGCTGAAGCTCAAAATCATTCCTCTCTTCTCAAATACTGTCAATATGGCATTATTAGATTAAAAAATGTACGTCACGTAATTGTATAGTTTTTTGGCAGCTGTTTTCATGGTCACACATTGGACCTTCATCTCTAATTCAACCTTAATCTCCAGATCTTCTCTCTATTGTTACGTATTTCCAACAACATTTATGTAAATTTTCCTTTTCTTTTACTGCTTCCTTTATTCTCGTTTACACAGCTCTCTCAAGCGTGTTTCCTCCTCTGCTATCGCGCCCCATCCAAGAGCCTCACCCTCGCCTGTGCAATATCGGTACCTTGATACACACCAGAACTTTGTACACACCAGAACTTAATTAACTCAAGACCTCTGGGTGCAGACTTGGGAAAAAGTCTGACCCTGAAGTACAAGACCAAATTTAACTCATTCATGCTCTCATGACTCACAAAACCATATTCCACACTTGCTTCATTACTTAAGAATTTAAAAAAGTTCCACAACATCGTTTCCCTTCTCTGTTCTTCTAACCTTACATGCTAAACTCTCCGTCCACATACACCTGTAACAGATTTGCCACATTCTTCCGAAATCATCTCTATTCAGCACTCCTCCCTGTGCTCCTCTCTCCTCCCAACCCCTCCCCCCCCTCAAATCCTAGTCTAGCCATCTGACATTTAATATATCATCAGTGGTTTCAATAAATCCACCACATCAATGGGCACCTTGCCCTCAAAAGCTCATTTTCCCTTCAACCTTCATACTCTATTTCCCTTCTAGTGTCACTAATCATTTCCTCCTCCAGTTTTCTTACTTTAAAGACAGCCGCCATCACTCCCATCCACAAAATTCCCTCCCTGGATCTCCTTAATGCTGTGGCGTTCTGGACAATTTCCAATCTCCCTTCCTTCTCTGAGGTGGTTCAAAGTGTTATCCTTGAGAATTACTTTAAATAGCTGTACTTTCAGGAAAGTTGTGTTGATCATTCTCTCTCTCCTTCACGACGTTTAGCCCTCCATGCTTGAGGCTTCCATCACGTGAAAGGTTGTGAATAAGTTTGAGGGAACGCTCTATCCTGAATGAGCAGCGATGGGAAGCAAATCTCATACATTGAGCTGTGAAAACCTACATCAGTACAAGGTTGTCCCGTCTCATTCCTCTAACCATCTTTGTCTCCACAGCTTCCATGATCCTTTGCAATTAGACTTTAGAATGAATACACTGTATGTGTCCAAGGATTTTTTTAAAACTCTGATGTTGGTTTTCTCTCTCTTGGCTTTTCTCAATCTTTCTACCACTGTTAAATCCATCGATCACGTGATCATTCTCTACCAGCTTCATTTTAATGTTACATTTCATGTATTACTTCCTTCATCTCTGATCACCTCTTTGTTGTCTCCATCCAAGCTGTGCCTTCTTCCGCTAAACATATTCCCGAATGTATCTCTCAGGAGTCTATCCCTGGCAAAATCTTTTCCTTGAACATCCCTCTTTGCTTCTATGCTTCCTGTTTTTTTCTGCTATCTGTTGCTGTATTTTGAACACCATCCTACAACTAAACATAAAAAAACAAAAGTCCTTAGAGTTATTAAAAAATCTTGCCTTCTCCCACTTCCATTCAAATTCATCCATATTCAAATACTAATATAAAAATTGCGTAATTGTGAAAGGGCAATATTAACACGTTGTAATGTGTGAACGTTCACATCATCCATTAATCCTCTAAGGGAAACAACTGAGTCAGCAGGATACTGAAATGTATGATATTCAACGTCACAGAAACGCACCTCAATTGCAGACATAAATAACGCAACACTTTTCAGCTCAGCCATTCGGAAGTTTGATGACGCTTCTAATATAGGAACACAGGGGCAGAATTGTAATCGCGACGTACTCCAGAGGAGACCACAAAACATGGAGGAAGATAGGATCTGATTCGCACTCTTTCACCTGTACCAGCATGTAACTTGAAATGTTGTAACTCGCTTACCCATCCTCACTGGACAACCGTTAAAAAGAACTATATTGCTCAACAGTTCCTTCTAGCTTAAATAACAACCGACTGACTGGTGTAGATCCTGGAGCAGGGGTTCAAATGAATGTCAAGAATGTCGATTCCTTTTAGTGTAAGCCAGAGGGCTGACCTGTCAATGGAGAGAAACGCTGCGTTTAGAGATATGTAGTTAAACTCCCGATGAATATCCAACGGCAAGTGGCATGGGTGGTTGAACATCTAGGTCGTCATGATGACATTAGCAGTCATCGTCGTCTTTCCAGAACCACATGGGTGAACACTTTCCCCAAAACCAATCAGAAATAGATTGATCCATAATTCTCAGGATGTCAGAAGGTATTTCCCCTTGTTGAGGACAACAATGATTCAATCTCTTCAGTCTGATGAAACGTTTCCAGAGCAACAAACTCTTAGGCAATGGTGATATAGTGATGCAATGATTGGCTGCAGGGGACACTTCAGCAATTCCAGTGAAAACCCAGTGGGACCAGCATCCTTTCCATTTTTTCATATTCTGATTGCCTTCTGGACCTCCTCGGGAGGAGGAGTTTCAGTTCTGCTGGTGGCATCTGGAGAGTTTTACAAGCAGCATTGCGAAGTTTCAGGCAGTCATCAGTAGGAGGGTGGATTAGAGCTCTCTCATATCGCTCCAGCCTCTACTGTCGTTCCTCGTCCATTGAAGAACAAACGGCCTTATTGATGGGAACATTAGTTCTAGACTGACACTTTAACCTCAGACTTGTGACGGCGGAGTATGCTTCTCACAAAATCTTGTGAAGGCTATTTTTTACAAAATAGTTAAGGCGTGCTTCTTTGTCCTCCTTCAAAAGTACTCCGAAGATTTTCTGCAAACTATTATGGTCTATTTTATGTCACTTGAGATGGGCTGCAGACTTCTCCATCAGTCTTTGGAGCACTGAATGGAAAGCAATAAATACTATGTTATTGTCTAAAACCAATTTCAGAATGCACTGCATTCGTGACGAATGTTGATCCACGTATATTTCACATATTCTGGGAAATGGTTACCACAGATTTGGCTCAACCGGCAGCCACCAACTTGGACTTTTCAAGAAGTTGCAAATTATAGCTCTACGGAGATGTGGATTTCGCTTTCAAAGGTGGACAAGAGGTGATCTGCTGCGCCAGCAGTAGGTGATGATCGGAATTGGTTTTGATCCTCTTCCACAAAATATAATGCGGTAGTACATGACGAGGATATTATCCAGTTCCTTGACTATGTGCCCATTGTTAGAGGTGCAGGTCCAAATAAGCTTGTTCACGTGTCTAAACCAGAATACAATGATTGATACATAGTGAAAAGATTTTTAACAAACTACAGCTGCAGAAATATTTGACCTGATCCGACTGTGGACATACATAACAAATACAGCATCAGCTTCAGAATTAGATGCACCAAAAATATATCGGTGTAATATTTTGTGATTATTAAAAGAATACACAGCAATAGGCAATGTAACAGCTGGTATTTGACTTTCTGAAACAAACACTGGCGTTTCACCTCCCACATGCTATGTCAACGATATAAATTGGTGTGCCACCATCATGAATTAAAAATTCTCCTCACACGCTGAGCGTCATATATTAATATGGGCCATGCCTCATGATGCAGTCAAGGTCATGCAGGTCAAACACTCTGTGTACGGAGGTGAAAAAGCTCCAACATGCCTGTGGATTAGTGTTGAGGCTGCACAAATATTCCACTGCAGTTAACTGTGCGGGCAGATAATAAACATCCGTTTTCTCATTAGGGAAACTTCAAACACATATTTGATAGCTCCGAACATGCTACATAAGTACAATAGATATACGTATTCTAATAGCTGCTTTGGCGTGTGCATTTCATATTCAAAATTTGTATTTACAATTATGGCACAACATTAACTTTGATACATGGGTGGTTATTTTATAATTTTATATAGCGATATTTGGAATGTCACTCTCGTAATATAGTGTTTGGGAGAGTTCATTTTTGTACATTAAAGCATTGAATATCAGACGAAATACTTGGATAAAAGAATGAACATGTATTAAAATATCCCGTATTGGTCTACATGGTTTAGTCCATTTTGGAAATAACAAAGTTATCTTACAAAACAAATTACATTGTTAAATGTATCTTAAGTGTATCTTAACCTCATTGTTCTGCCAATGAGATGAGAATGAGAAGGTTACCTCAATGCGACTTCGGGTCGCAGAGAGAATTCTATACGCTGTGTGCATACACAGCAAACAGCAGTTCAGAGTGCATTACCATCTTGGAGATAGTGGATGGATTGCTGAAAAACACTCCACTGTGAGACTTCAACGTCCATGTGGGCAATGATAGAGAAACCTGGAGGGGTATGATTGGGAGTAACTGACTGTCCAATCTGAACGCAATCAGTATTTTGTTATTGGACGTCTGTGCGAGTCATGGACTCAGTATAACAAACACCCCATTCAAGCACAAGGAGGCTTACAAGTGTCCCTGTACCAGAGCACCTTGGGCTAAAGATCGATCATCGACTTTATAATTGTGTTGTCGGACCTGAGGCCATATGTTTCAGACACTCGAGTGAAGAGAGAAGCAGAGCTGTCCACTGATCACCACTTGGTGGTGAGCTGGATCAGATGGTGGGGTAGGATGCCAGACACACTTGGTAAGCCCAAACGTGGACTCAGGGTTTGCTGGGAACGACCGGTGCAGGACACTGTCCAGGGCAATTTCAACTCCCATCTCCGAAGGAGTTTTTTTTCCTCACATTCTTGAGGCGACTAAGGGCTTGGAGTCCGAATGGATCCTGTTTAAAGACTGCATCGTGGACGCGGCTGCTAAAAGCTGTGGCTTGAAGGTGGTCGGTGCCTCTTATGATGGCAACCTATGGCCCTCTGGTGGATACTAGCAGTGAGGGAAGCTGTCGAGCTGAGAAAATGAGTCCTTCCGGGCTTGGTTCACACAGGGAACCCCTGAATGGACAGACGGGTATTGGTATGCCAGAAGGACTGCAGCTGCAGAGGTTGCAAACGTGAAAGCCTGGATGTGGGAGCAGTTTGGAGAGACTATGGAGAAGGACTTTCGCCTGGCTTTAAAGAGGTTCTAGCAAATCATCCAACGGCTCAGGCGGGGAAAGGAGGACACCGCCCAAGCTCTTTTTCAGCAAGGGCAGGCAGGTGCTGACATCTAAACCCGACAAATGCGTCCTCAGAGGAAAAGGCAGGGCCGGAGTGTTCTGGAGGTCAGAGCCCTTCTCCTTGGTGGAAGTCACTGAGATAATCCAAGAGCTACAGTGGCAAAGTGCCAGGAGTGGATGAGATGCGTCTGGGAATGCTGAAAGCCCTTTACGTTGTGAGGCTGTCATGGCTGACCCGCCATCAATGTTGTGTAACCAGTATTAGCGGATGAGATGAGTTGCACGTATATATGCCGCACATATTAATGTTAATTGGGGAAAGATGCGGTTGTATTAGCGTTACGCACGCCCCCTGCCCTTGACACTTCCTAAGGGACCAGTGTACTCCACTGTATCTCGGAGACTGACCACACGCGATTTTATCTATTTCTTAAACTAACTCCCTGACCCACTCCTTTCCATTTGCTACTCATTACTTATGTCAGTTTTATATTTTTCTCATGTACTGTGTGGCCCTGTTCCACTGTTATAAAACCATACAAGTGTACCAAGTTGATGATTGCTTCGAAAAGCTGCTGTCTCGGGACAGCCGCGTCGATCGCTCCCCCTCCCTCCATCGCGACGTTTCGCCTCCTCACACGTTCGAGGCATCTTCGTGCATTTTGTGCGTGTGTCGTGTGTGACTATTATTTATACGTAGGTACTATGTACATGTCAAGTAACTTCTATCGCATTGCTTTATTCCATAAACAATCGACGAAGGTCGGCGACCAAGTTGTTTTTTCGCGGCTTGAGGGCATATCTTGCACATGAAAAAGAGTACTTAAAAGACAAAATTAAAAAGAAGAAAAGCAAAACTGTATTTTTAATGAAAACTTATAATTCTATATTACTATATGGATAACTATTTTGTACACTGGGTGGCACTGTGGCCCAGTGGGTAGCGCTGTTGCCTCACAGCAAGAAGGTCCCGGGTTCGAATCTCGGCTCAAGTGCCTTTCTGTGTGGAGTTTGCATGTTTTCCCCGTGTCCACGTGGATTTTCGCCGGGAACTCTGGTTTCCTCTCACAAGCCAAAAGACATGCTACTGCATGGGTTAATTAGCCTGCAGACTAAATTGCCCGCAGTGCCCGGTGATGGACTGGCATCCCATTGTGGGTATATCCCTGTCTTGCGCCTTGTGTCTACCGGGCTAGGCTCCGGCTCACCGTGACCCTGTACAGGACTAAGCGGTTTCTGACAATGAGATGAGAAATTTTGTACACTATTGTTAGCAAAATGATTTTTTAATTTTTTACGTAGCTCTTTAAGTAATTTACATTATTATACGTGGCACGATATAAAAAGAAAACAATGACTGATACATCGAGCTAAGGTTAACATGAATTGATATTAAAATATAGTATGACTGATCAAAGGGCAAATCATGTCAGCAATGACATGTCAACAATGACAATAATATCATTGAGGGTTTTTTATATTACCCAACATTCACAAAGAGGGTCCATATTTCAGTTTGACAGCTACACAACAGGCCAGTAGGCAATATTTGTTGTAAAATTAACAGCAAATTTTGACCCCTTTATTTGATTATTCCAACAAAATGAGTGATAAATGGTCGTTGTGTGAGAACCCATACAGGTTACCTATTTGCAGAGAGACTTGAAGACATAAGAGCATGTTGTTGTTAGTATTAGAGTTTGAGGGTTATTTTATACAGTTTACTTTTTGGGCCATCACACGTTGTGCAATGGCTTATGCTTGCAAATTGTATTTCAAAGTTCTTAAAATCCACTGTAGGCCCTACTGCGGATGGTCTGCTTTAGTAATGTTCCACAAATCACTGAGCTGTAGAGCAAATTGAACAGTCGATCCGGTGCAAATTGCCTGTCAAAGCTACCACACAAAAAACGTATATTATGCGTCATGCAGGGGGTATTTCGCCAAACTTAATATTTTTACTGACCTATGGTTGATCAGTATTCACCCGCGTGACCATGAAAAATGTGATCTTCTTTGCTCATTCAGTGCCTATTCGCTCAATGTAAAGATATCCGTTAAAATTATAGCTCCAGACCATTGTTTTTCACCAAATATTCAGAGACAAAACCTATGTAAAAATGTATTTTTTATTAGAGGATTTACTACTAATTGTGTCCATATATATGTGGGTGGAAGCCTTCACGAGGACCACTGGTTAAGCGTCTCATTGCAAAACTCAACAGCACATTAACTTTTTTGGAAATCATGTATATATCGGTTAAATATGTATAAATCATTTATGTAATGAATATCTAGCATGTGGAAATCCCATCCAAAAAAGTTATTTCAGGGTCAAAAACAAATAAAAGTGGGATCTGCATTACAAGTATAACGTGCAAGGCCTCAAGTGCAAAGTGTGATACTCGCCAAGTATATACGTCAGGAAAACTTCAACATTGTTACACTCTAGGAAACCCATGCTGGAGACACCTCACTCGAACTACAAAATCAACAGATATGATCATTTCTGCCATAACCATCTGAAATAGAGACTCTTTACCTACATAAAGCAAGGTCTTTTAGATTGTGACGTCATAGAAAAAGTCATCACCGATGGAACATAAGTCATCACCATTAAAACAGGCCAGATGTTGGTGTCTAGCATATAAATACTACCGAAGAGTCTTCGGCCAACTCCTATGATCCCCATGGCAGCCCATCAATCGAAATATTTGTGTGACTTTAAAAGTCATCACACGAAAAGAGACTGCTCCATAAACAAGAAAAGATCTAATCGCAACTGCAAGGCATCTACCAACATGCGCCACTTTCTCCCACCCATACTCGAGAGAAGAAATTGTTGCCATGCTATGGGTCACCAAAGCCAAAAAGCCAGAGGCAACGACAACATCTATCTAAAATTCCTTAAGAGCTTTAGACGTCTCAGTCAAGACGTGTTTACCACTGTACATTTAAGGCGTACAAAGCCCAAAGTTTGGAAAGGAGAGAAAGTAATTGCCCTAACGAAACCACAAAAGCCAGAAGACCAGACCTCAAGTTACAAAGCCTATCTCACTGCTATCTACAGCATACAAATTGACGTAGCACCTGCTGCTCGCATGCATTGTGCACATAGTGAAGCCACACAGGCTCATTGATCATTCTGGCTTTCGACCTTTTAGAAGCTGGATTCCACAGAAAGCAACAAACTGCCACTAGCATAATAAACCTGTCATCTGCCGATAACACCGTCTGAATACATGGGCACTTTCTCACGGTAATTCGCATAATTAAGTGCCACTCAGCACAAAATCTGCTGAACTGTGCTACAGTAACCAGAATTTCTGGTTACACCTTGCCAGCAATACAAGTCATACAAAAAAGTAAACAGCAGCTTAACACAGGGCTCCGTATTGACTTTCCTGTTGAACATCTTCACCACCGCTATAGAAATCATCCCGCAAATTTGTCTATGCGCATTAGATAGATTGATGCCTCAAAGAGTAGCAGAGGGGATACATTGGGGAGGGCTGCAAAGGAACAATCCATGCAGCATCGGCACACAAACTGATCACTTGACTCCATGTCCTGGTGTCCACTATCTCCGAAGCTCCTTTGACTGGCCCTTCATAAGCTTTTCTCGTCCACCGGCCATTGTCCTGTCCAATCACACGAACTGTTCTTAAAAATAAAAAGCTTCTTTGACATGCATACATTATGCAACGTACATATTCTCAGTCTAATCGCAAATATGCATTTAGGATACTTTTGAGCTTTTGTTCAGTCTTCTTCATCAGTGTTCATGTTCCTTAACCATGCTCAAGCAGGTGATAATAACGACAATAAACTATTTATAATGTACGCATGTGTCGTGAATCGGACCCATTGTTCTATTGAGAACTCAGGAAGTGCAGAGGCAGTCATATAACGTCGCAAGGGAGAGAGGAGCACTCGACAATGCTAGCCCGAAAGAACAGCTTTTGGAAGCAATCATCATGCATTGCGCCGTGAAAACCTATATCAGTACATTACCGTGTCAGTAAACTACGTTTGTCATATTTACGTGGAGCAGTAGTGAAGTGGTTAGTGCACCACTACAAACACAGCAGCTCCACTTCCAGTCCTGCTCACAACAAACGTCAGTGACTATTAATTGATTCCAATTTTTGGGTTAGGTCACGTAAAAATGTTCGTCGTATAAACCCTCCACCACCCGACAACCGCCAATCAGTATAGTATGTCAATGTTGACAAAAGTGCCAATTCTTTACTATCTCAGCACACCGGTGTGTTGAAGAGCAAATTCACAGCATCTCACAGCATTTATAAATGAAATACGACGTTTTGCTGATAATTGCAATCAGCATCATTAGGCATCCCGTACCTACTTAAGGAGATAGTGAAGAATTGGCACGTTGTCAAAGTTGACAAACTTTACCAATTGGCTGTTGTCGGATGGTGGAGGGTTTACGACAAACAAATTTTACGTGACTAAACCCAAAAAATTGAATCAATTTATAGTTACTGACGTTTGTTGTGAGCAGGGCTGGAATTGGAGCAGCTCCAGTTCCAGTCCTGCTCGAAAGCGAAAGCCTTCGAATCAGTCAGTGACTATAATGTGAACCAGCCTTAGGTCCATCCATCCTTAAATGAGTACCTGGTGTAGCAAGCGACACCACTGGGAAGACAAAAGTCGGCCGTGAATCGTGCTAAATACACCACCCCTGATGTGCCGAACCACGAATCGTAGACGTTCACTAACATCACTTGTTCCCAGCCTATAAAAGGCTATATCGGGGATCAATGTCTGAGTAATATGTACGTGTATGGTCAATACACTATGTTTGAAATCCGTGTTACTGCAATATGTCTGGCTTACTTGCTAGACAGTATGTTACGACCCTATCTTGACATTGCAATACCTATTTGCGTACTTGTGGGTTACGTGACCGACATGTTAACAGTTGCCTGGGCAGAATGTCAGGCAAGGAATAGACTTGCTCCATCTTGCTCAATGTCATTGCTCCCATGGGAGCAGTCTGTCAGTGTGACCAAGTGCTTTTGCCTTGCTGTGCAGTCACACCAAGTGATTTTACAACCTGCCAATATCCTTGCCTAATTCAACTCTGACGCGGAATCCAACAGTGACCCTTTCGTTTAAACACGTGTTATTATAAACGTTTCCAAAACAGTCCTCATAATTCAGAAATTTTCCCAAAAAATCCAAATGAGCCACATTTCTTTGCAACAAATAATTGTAGCTGAAAGGGTCTGTTTATTTAACATTCAGGCCCCGTCTTTCAAACAATGACTATACAGTACAAAATAGTAATGCGGATTGATATCTGTGAATAAAGTCAATTCAGAACGTAGACACCAATCGAAAGCCTTAATTTATTTTTGTTTACATGTAAAGCAAGCTGTAGTTTAATCATCTGCCCGGTTCTTCTCCTCCATTTCATTACCATCAAATTATGTCCTCAAGCACAATGTATTCAGATCTAACAAGACTTTACAACCACTTGGCAATCAAATTTTATCATCAACAATCAACTATTGGCAGTAGCAAAAACATGTTGAGGCAATTCTAGAACCCGTGCTGCCATCTGCTGCACAGATATGTTAGTTGGAACTCTAATATCTTTTTGAAGGACGCTAATGACTAAAGGAGTTTAATATTGGTGGAAACGTTCTATTCAGATGATATACACTGATAGAGCAATACAAAGAATGAGATACTGCTATAAGTAAATCCTATCTGCTATAGCATACGCAAACACATCATAAAAATCGTAATAATCTTAGGTAAAATATTCGTGGTTCAAACATTTCATATTTCCAAGTATCGATAAAATTGTTATATGGTATGTCCTGCTTCAACAAATATCACACATAGCAATACGTCTCATCTCATCTCATTATCTGAAACCGCTTAATCCTATATAGGGTCATGGTGAGCCGGAGCCTATCCCGGAAACACAGGGCGTAAGGCAGGAATACACCCGACGACGGGACGCCAGTCCATCGCCAGGCATTGCGGGACAATTTTAGCCAGCGAGCCAATCAACCTATCCAGGAGCATGCTTTTGGACTGTGGGAGGAAACCGGAGTACCCGGCGAAAACCCACGCGGACACGGGGAGAGCATGCAAACTCCACACAGAAAGGCACCCGAGCCGAGAGATTCGAACCCGGGCCTTCTTGCTGTGAGGCGTCAGCGCTAACCACTGGGCCACCGCGCCGCCCCATAGCAATACGTGACTTTTGGAAATTAGAAGCAGTGTGCCATCACCTACATAGCACAAGAGGTGAGCAAAGGCTACTACATCAGGTTACAATAGTTTCTCAGTGAACTGCTTTCAACCATGTCTGATTAACACGTGGAAGGTGAAGATATTTCCGCCTTAAATTAAAGAGAAATGGCTCGCCGAATTGTGAATGCAGTGGGTCACAAACCTGGATGCTCTTGAATAGCTTATATATTTATAAATACAACTGTAGTTTGTTACGCTTTTCAAACGAGATGTATGCAGAAGAGGTGATTTACAGTTAAGAAACAGGGAAGGCTCGTTGACAAGATGGAATCATTGTATCACAAAAGGTCCAGCTATTGGATCTAAATTATCAGACCTGTTAACTCGACGTTTACATGGAAAAGTATCAAGTGTGACATCCCAGACTTTTATTCAAAATGAAGACAAAGCAGACCCATTAGTCTTCTATCAAATGTATATACCATTTTCACTTAGTAAGGAACCGAGTAATGGACAAGGCAATCATCCACGTGAGCAAAACAGATTTGGAGAAGCGGTTTATACGGACCAAACAACTACGACTATTAATCATAGTCCATAAACGAAGACAATCAGCTATAATGCACGGGCTGTTGTACATTATGAAAAGAAAATCGATTGTGAAAACTGAAGTATTTATTTAAATCCTGAAAACTAGGTAAAATAACGTAAATGATAAACAGGGCCATTCATGTTTAAAGTAGGAATGCAATCCAGATGTAACCAGAACAGTTCTATCTAATTGGCGGGGCACACATGCAGGAAAGTGGAGGTCGAACTGGGAACGACCATGGAGAGGGCGGTGCACATGATGAGGAGCAGGGGAGTGCTGGTGGGCCTCAAGTCAGATCATGGAGTACTACTTAAACTGGAAAGCTTGGAGGTTGGGTAACAATTGTGTTAAAATGAATGTAAATGGTTGTGAATATCTTTACTGGTGTTGAATATATTTACGTTGGTAAACTCGTTTGTTGTTTGGCAGGAATGACCCATTCAGAGCGTGCAAGTTCACTGGGTATTTTTTGCTGCAATATTAAACATCTAATTTCTTTTAAATTTAACATTCAAAGTTAAATGTCAGCTATATATTAAACAAACCTTAAATTTCAAACCATCTCAATTTATAAATGTTCTAACCATTAAGACATTCAGGAAAAAGATGCATCTTTCAATGAAAAGCTATACTAACAACTAAATCTGCTCACATGACGAGTCTTGTTTGTACTGAATTCTAAATCTCTTCCTCAACATGCACATTGCATCATTACATTGCAATAGATATCAAAAAAGAAAATAAATAATATTGGCGAATATAAAAGCAACACACATTAAAGGCATTGCTCCACAACTGCTACTGAATTACTTGTGAATGCCGTTCGTAAAGACATGACCACAATTTGCGAATGCCATATTTGGAAACACTTTATATGAAATGCAATTGAATAAATGCTGTTTTTGAATGCATAATAAAGTCGACATTCTACTCACGAGGTACCACACATGACGGTAGTGTGCATTGCTAGCTGCATTTACATTGTACATAGTTCTGGTTGTGTATTAGCCACGTTCCCTGCTTTGGTTCTATGCAATCTCCGTAAATCCACCCATCCCATACAGCATACTTGCTGCAGATTCAACCGTTTTGGCCGGGTCACCATCGAAATCAACTGACGTCCTTGGGAGACAACTTGAAAAAGACACGGAGACTGCATTTCACACACCATTTCACGATTGTCTATATTATTACGTGCATAATAATTGCAATTCCATCAAAAATATTAGCTGTGGAAATGTTTTGAGACGTGATTTTCACAGCTGCTCTATCGGGACAAATATGTCAAGCGTTTCTCCTCTCTCCTTCGAGACTGTTCACCTCTCAAATTAGAGATCTGGGTTTTGCATGGTTAAATGTGGCATGTTACAACATGCATTACACTATAGAAGTGACATACGTAAAAGACGTTTACATGGCTTCAAAGGAAGATGCTAATAGAACAGGAAATGTGGAAAATGTAATGACTTCGGTTTTTTATGAGCAGATATCAAAAAAGGATGTCCTGCTTTAAGTGTTTCAGTTCAATTGACCTCTCAAAGCTAGATGGTGGTCTTCTGAAATACTGCAAATAATTTCTTTAATAATTTGACATGAAATAGTAACTAAACACTTAGTAGTTAAGAGTAATCACATTTTACTTAAACACTAATGACTCTGAACTATCGACAATTTAAAAATCCAATCACCATTTTCCTTTCAAAAAATTTTTTTTGGGAAAATTTATGTAAAAGAATGTTAAAAAGCAAATGTCACTACTAGCGAAGTGGTACAACAACACATTCGGCGACCCCATGGTCTCAGCAACCCCCTCGCACAGAATGCCCTATCTTTTCACACACAGCTTAATTGTCACCCAAATTATGCAACGGCTCAAAGCAGCATTAGCATTTACCGAATTCTGACTTCACCAATGTCACAGGTTTCATTGCATATGTATATAACTGGATTTCTAGAGCGCTTTTCCCCCATAGTTGCACCTTAGCTTGTCGATAACATTCCAAATGGTGTACTGTAAAACCCTGATTTAAAACAACTCCATGCAACGAATATTGGAAGCGACAGCGCTCTCCGCTACTGCCAAGACAATTGTCTTCATTGAAAATAATGCATTTTTAAAAATTATGTATTATTGCTGATATTGAACACACGTATTGCTCTTTTTAATAGTCTTCATAATATATAGGTTATTATAAGATATAGACATAACTCTGTATACAAGATTGCCAAATAAATACCGGAATTTAACAGACTTCCGGAAACCCTTTCCTACCATTAGTCCGTTAAATCAAGATTTTACTGTACAAGTTTGGAGTGTGGAGGTCAAAGGAGTGTGGAGGTCCAGGAAGGATATGCCAGCTAATAAGGACATTAATGTGTTCTTAAGATATCTTATAGAGTGATGTGTTTATGTGTCTTTTTATGAACCTTCAAGTTGCAATTTAATGAAAAACACTTTCCACAATCTTGGCATTCATACGGTTTCTCTCCAGTGTGTGTCCTCTGATGGGACTTGAGGTGAGGCTTTTGTGAAAAACTCCTGCCACATTGTGTGCATGAAAAAGGTTTCTCACCAGTGTGTGTTTTCTGATGGACCTTTAAGTTACTGTAATATGAAAAACTCTTCCCACACTTGTTACAGATGAATGGTCGATCAATACTGTGGACCTGTTGATGTTGTTTCAGAGATGAAGGATATGAAAATGTCTTTCCACACTCTGCACAAACAAATTCCCTTTTTCCCGTGTGCAACAACCGATGAGTCCTTAGAGACGATGTTTGTGAAAACCTCCTTCCACATTCCTTACAAACAAATGGCTGCTCACCATTATGAGTCAACTGATGATTTTTTAGAGATGATCCTTGTGAAAATCCTTTTCCGCATTCCTTGCAGATAAATGGTTTCTCTCCAGAATGGACAATTTCATGATTTTTTAAGGTGGACTTCAATGAAAATCCTTTTCCACAATTCTTGCATATAAAGGGTTTTTCTACACTATGTGTAAATTCATGCGTCTTTAACGTGGATTTCAGTGCAAATCCTTTTTCACATATCTTGCAGATAAAAGGCCTCTCTCCAGTGTGTATCCTTTTATGAGCCTTCAGGTGCTGACCTTGAGAGAATCTTTTTCCACAGTATGTGCAGATATATGGCTTCACTCCAGTATGCGTTCTCATGTGCACAACTAAAGTGCGTTTATCAGAAAACCTCTTTCCACACTGCTCACACATGTATGGCCTTTGTATAGCATTTTCACCATTTTTGTTCAGAACAGAAACATCCAATGACTCCTTCTCAAAGTCTTTCTCAACTAGTATTCTCTTGGCAGCCTCTATGGAGAAAAAAGAGGAATAAACTATTAACAGATATTTTCATTACATAAAAGGGTTACAATACACTAGATTTATGAAATACAAACAGAAATACTTCACCTCAGCTGTTCTGGGGACTTAGAGCAATTTCACGTGAGATCTGGGAAAACGAGGCAACTACGTTTCTGACTAAAAAAACATATCTTGACTTTGTTCTTCTTTGCTGCTTATTTCTATCATTGCCTCACTAATTCAGTGAGAAATGTTTCTCACTTCGTACCTCGTGCTTACCTTAATACTCTTTGCGTCACATGCTGCCTCTGCATTTCACTCCGTACATCTTTCCCTACTCTAACCATTTGTGCTGTGCTCATGTGCAGCCTCTCACGCTGCACATCCCACACGTCACACTCTATACACACCCGCACTGTGCTCTCACTTCCCTGCATGTGGCCCGGCTAACGCAGTGTGGCGATCTGGGAGCATTGGCAATGCATGATTAGCGCGCACAACTCCGTGTGGAGTAAACTGGAGTAGCAAGGTATGCGAATAGCGAGGTAGAGACACTGCAGTGGCAGGGGAGGGGGGGCTATAGTATGAAGATGCGTTGAGATAAGCAGTGCATCTCCACACATTACAATATAATGTATCGGATGTGCAGAACTTGCCACACTAGAGTGCGCATTTTGGTTTTTAAAAAGCCTCACAGATATGCATGTCAAATTTAGAGTAGAGGCAGATGCAGGAAATCATTGGTGCAGCACTTGTAGAAGAAAAATGTAATGTTGTGGGCAAATGAGAATTTGAGTACGTAAAAATGGACACGTTTTGAAACAATTGCTTCAATTACTTTTAAAATCACTTATAAAAATAGATTTTGCAACACGTTAATTTGGCTGGCTCTATGGTAAATAATCCGCGTGGAACGTGGTGACGTCATAAAGCTGACGTGGACAAAGGCAATGGGAGAGAAACATATCCAATTGTTTCAACTGGCATGAGGCTTCTAATTGGTTTGGCTGAAAGCAGTTATGTTATATATCTGTAGTGTACGTGTTATTGTGATGTTAGAATAGTCATACAGTTCAACATGAATAAAATAATAACTGCACTTCGAGAGCACCTTTCACCCGAGGGTCACAAAGCGCTGCAACACACATATACTCTATATACACTGTTGAATACAACTTCTTTCAGCTCAACCAGTCAGAAGCTGGAGGATGCCACTGACATGGGAGGCGACATTTCACGAGATGAGCAACGCTCGACACCGCTATTCCAGAAGAGCAACTCTGAAGAGCAATTTCTAACTTTCTCACCGTTGCTGCGGTCTTCTATTTTCACCTCTGTCCAAGGGAGTCGAGGAACACAGTCACCATTCGTTTGCAGCATCTCTTCACAATTTACATTGTCCACGTCGGTTGTCTGACATTCCACGCCTGATATGACGGATATCTCTGCAACAGCACACTCTGTTGAGACATCTTGCCCACATACAGTGTCTGCACCGTGAGACCCTTTGGTCTTAATGGAAGAATATTCAGCAAACTCTTCACTTGCAGCATAGTCTTGCGATTCCTCTGTTTCATAAACAACACACAGTGACACAAAGGGACATCAGACAAGTAACGTTTTGATAGGTGAGATTATAAAACACTGACCAAAAAACTAAAATATCTTCTGTTAATATTAGCTGGTAAAAGTTCTCTGGGTTATTTTAAAGTCTAGATTTACCCAAGCAATGCTTGTAACTAAGCTTCACTGACTTAAACTGTGCTCGTCTTTTTGTAAGCATGTTCTGACATACTAACCATATTCCACTTTAGGGAAATTCAATTTTCATCTGGAACCTCTTCTGTTGTCAGTAGGTATTCAATGCATTAAGGTCTGAGATTCGACATTACGTATGACTTAATTTGAAAACTCCACATTTGCTGATTTAAATTCTAAGATCAGGTGCTTTTGATGCCATATCGTGTTTTTGTGGCAAAATTATAAATAATTTGTGGTAAGCTTTGATTGTCTGAAAGAGCTACACAATTCTCCCCAATACTTGTATGGTACGAGGGCTACAATGAGGGACATTAATGGTTCTACCAATATCTCATCTCATCTCATTGTCAGAAACCGCTTAATCCTGTACAGGGTCGCGGTGAACCGGAGCCTATCCCGGCAGACACAGGGCGCAAGGCAGGGATATACCCACGATGAGACGCAAATCCATCACCGGGCACTGTGGGAAATATAGTCTGTAAGCCAATTAACCTATGCGGCAGCATGTTTTTTGGACTGTGGGACGAAACCAGTGCCTGGCAAAAACCCACGCGGACACGGGGAGAACATGCAAACTCCACACAGAAAGGCACTCGAGCCGAGATTCGAATCTGGGCTCTTCTTGTTGTGAGGCGACAGCGCTACCCACTGGGCCACCGTGCCGCCCTACCAATACCTCATTACCCCTATTCAAGTGCAGTTTAAGAATCTCCTGCCGACATAACTTTTTTTCAAAAATTTTAACAATGAAAATAAATTGTACAAATTTTTTTAATAGCATTTGCAAGCCATAGTAATTCTGGTTATTTCCTGATTATACCATATACTGCGAAATATTTCGTTCTGTACAAACACTTTTATAGAGCATGCTTTATATTTCTACAACAAAACCATCAAAATCAATGTTTTACTTGCCTTGTGTGGTGTTTTTTTCTTTTTCATCTTCCCACATCTGACAAGCTACTTGGTTTTCGTGTGAATATGAAATCTCTTTGCATGCATCATTATCTCCATCACCCTGAAAGTTTTCTTTTTGGGGGCACATACCCTGTAGATCACCATCATTTTTACTTTTTAGTGTTTTTTGTTCACGTGAATCTTCTTTAAGATGGGTCTTCTGATGAGCTTTAAGATTGTAATTTAGTGAAAAGCTTTTTCCACAAACCTTACATTCATATGGCTTCTCTCCAGTGTGTATCCGTTGGTGAGTTTTCAAGTGAGGTTTTTGTGCAAAACCCCTTCCACAATCTGTGCAAATGAAAGGTTTTTCTCCAGTATGTGTTTTCATATGTACAGTCATGGCACTGGCATATGAAAAATTCTTTCCACATTCTTTACAAACATATGGCCTCTCTCCAGTATGGATTTTCTGATGTTCCTTCAAGGTGGACGCCTGTGAAAACTTCTTTCCACAATCTGCGCATATAAATGGTCTTTCTCCAGTGTGCATGAATTGATGTGTTTTGAGAGAAGAGGGCTGAGAAAACCTCTGGCCACATTCTTGGCATGCATATGGTCTTTCTCCGGTGTGGGTCTGCTGATGAACCTTTATGTAAGAAGCCTTTGAAAAGCCTTTTCCACAGTCATTGCAAATAAATGGCTTTTCTACAGAATGTGTCGATGAATGAGTCTTCAATGTGGATTTAAGTGAAAATCCTTTTCCACAGTCTGGACATATAAAAGGCTTCTCTCCAGTGTGTGTCCTCAAATGGGCCTTCAGATGTTGTCCTTGAGAAAATCGCTTTTTACAATGTGTGCAAGTGTATGGTTTCACTCCTGCATGTATTCTCTGGTGAACAGCTAACGTGCGCTGACTTGAAAATTTTTTCCCACACTGCTCACACATATACATCTTCTCTGCATTTGTAACCAATTTATTTTTCAAACCAGATTCATTTAAATGTACATTTCCATAATTGCAATGATCCAGAATCTTCCCTGTCACCTCCACTGCAAAGGTTACATGGGGATAAAAGTGAATAGTTTTACGACGGCAAAATTTATAATCAGAACTAGACTGCTAAATCACAGGAAACAATCCTATAATATTTCATATTTAATATAACATTTTAATTAATACTTGATCTCCCAAAACATATTTCCTCTCGCCCATTATTTTCACATGACCCGTTTAGTTTTCCTAGTTATGGTAAAACCAGTTTCTCATATTATAATTCATATCAATTATACCCAAGTTCATATTATTTGTACTTAAATATATTTAACTTTGTCCACCAATGACATGCAGCATCCACAGATTACAGAACTATATTATAAACTGCTTTTCCATCTAGACGGAATGGCTAAATTGTCTTGTTTTTTCAATAGCTAATTTTACAATGCAAATTCAAACATCAGATGTCATATCAATCGAAACATGATCTTTAGCGCTATAATTCGATGTTGGCTGGGAATGTTTTAGATTGAAACAGCGTCATAATTTTACAATATACTGTGAAAATATATTGCTATTGAGTTATTGATCTGTAAAATATGCATCCAGATGTGTTGGCAACAACTTAGTCTGATCAAGAAAATACTGATTAATGTATCCTATTATGAATGTTGAGAAATATACTTTTTTCAATTATAATCGACATGGAATCACAATGGATATTCCTGCTAGATTATTAAATGACATTGTATAATCTACTTCCCATATCATATGTCAATATCACGCAAATCATAATTTACTTAAAATGTACTATTTTGCAAAAATATTTTTACTCACAACATCGGTCACTCCCCTGTTTATGAACGTTACAAATAATACTTTAAAACATAAACTAGGATTTGTATTATTCCAACAATGAAAAATGTAAAATTGCAATAATAATCAATATTGATGTAAATCCAAACCTTGTTTTTTGTTCTTTCCGGTCACTTGGGCCACGGTGATGTAAATGATGTGAATTGCCTGTGAGTGCGACATGCTGTAATTGGCTTCTAGCATTTTTACTTGACTCCCAGCAGCTACCAATCTGCAAGAGATTGACAACCGTGACACGAGATAAGCAAAAGGTGATTGCAGAGCCAGTGGACAAACAATAGTAGCGTTACAACAAGTGGGCAGCAATCAACTAAACGTACAGCATACTGTAATTAAAAAAATCCCATCAGCCTCTCGTCTTTCCAGCAGTATGTTAATTAGCAATTTAACGGTTTCAACAGTCGTGTATTTAAGCCGGGCGGCGCGGTAGTGCAGTTAGTTGCACTGTCGACTTACAGCAAGAATACCCAGGATCAGTTCCGAGCTCGGGTGCCTTTCTGTGTGGAGTTTGCGTGTTCTCCTCGTGCCCCCGTGGGTTTTTGTCGAGTACTCCGGTTTCCTCCCACCATCCAAAAACACGCTGCTGCGTATATTAATTGGCCTCCTGAGTCAATTGCCCTGTGATGTACTGGCGTCACATCCTGGGTATAGCTCCGCCTTGCCCTCTGTCTGCCGGGATAGATTCCGGCTCCCCGCGACCCTGTACAGGATTACGCGGGTAATGCTAATGATGATAATATATATTTAAGAAAATACTATCGATGCGGCGGTCATGTGAGCATGGATTGACAGGCACCCCCAATATATTTATTTTAGTTATTTTGCCGGGGGTCACAGTTAAGTTGGTAATAACGGTCGTCACAGCAAAATCCGGTCAATCAGCTCATGCACTGCAGGTTCTACACGGATCGCAGCATAAATAATTCTGAGGGATAACTTGATGATGATGTCCGATTATGACGATGGAAAAACCCAAACTTCGTTTTTTGCAGCTGGTCCACAAAACAGACATGCTGGCAACAGTTTTAGAGAAATTGGGAGAAAAAAAACAAGTTCATGAGCTAAGCTTGAACCGGGTCAAAAAAACCCAGCGAACAACAGCTTTTAAAAACTTACAAAAATGCATTGTCCACATACAATTATCTCGTAATGCACGACGCATCACAACCACTCTGTGCAATGTTTGATATTAATTATAGTACGATTTGTAACGCGCCGCGCAAAGTCCATGCAT
>JAZEWT010000001.1:4509309-4538901 GCA_036362905.1 Mordacia mordax
AGGATTAAGCGGTTTCAGATAATGAGATGAGAGATGAGATGAGAGATTTCTGGGAGTTCAAATAACTCTCCATTTCCACTGAATGAAATGCCTTTCGACTAAATGACTTCGGCAGAGTGTAGTGTGGGTTTTACCAGATCGGATTCATGACAAATATGTGGTCAATGACAGAGAACCCTTTGCTAAACCCGTGTGCTCGTGTGCTCAGTCGACCTTGGTGCTTTTCGTTAATCTGCTCTCAGGTTTGTTTTATTTAGACTACGCGTTTACACGTGACTGTAGTCAGATAAAAAAAAGTCTGCGGAATGGGCTTTAATCCTCGTAGCCACGGAACATGTGTCATGGTTTAGGGTCATTTCAAGGCTGCCAAAGTCAAAGGCTTGGGTAGCGAGGCAGATGTCGTCTGTGTAAGGAACACAAAGTGATGGCCCCACAGCCCGGGAGACTGAGGCCTGGGCGAAAGGTGAACTTGTTGTCACGTGTTGGCCGGTATCACAAAGGTTCGACCGGCCAACTGTAGCTTTAAAGCTTGCGTAGGACATGACACAAATTTAACTGTATTGTCTCAGTGATCTTCGTAAATAATGTAAACACATTTTTTGATTCTTTAAGTCTTTTTAATATGACAACGATTCAGCCATTTCTGTGTAAATCTTTCATTATCTAAGTTTGCTAATTTTATACCAAAAAACGGTCTCACTTTTTCGATGGTGTCCATAGACGTAATACATACCCATGATGAGCAACCAACCCTGAACCTGACCTCGAAACTGCTAGAGCCAGTAAAAAAAAATGATTTAATGGGAAAGGCCCATTTCAAAGAACCGGTTCGAGATCTGGTTTCAGAACCGATTTGGTTAAGCAAGAACCATAAATGAATCCAGAACCGTTTGCCTTCGGTTCAGCATCACGACCTTCTGGACCTGGAGCTTTGCCTTCTTTCAATGATGTCTAGTTAAAGCCACTATCCTGCCGTTATATGATTTCCGTGACATTATCTACCACCTAATTTCTGAGTGGGCGGCGCGGTGGCCCAGTGGTTAGCGCTGTCGCCTCACAGCAAGAAGGTCCCGGGTTCGAATCTCTCGGCTCGGGTGCCTTTCTGTGTGGAGTTTGCATGCTCTCCCCGTGTCCGCGTGGGTTTTCGCCGGGCACTCCGGTTTCCTCCCACAGTCCAAAAAGCATGCTGCTACATAGGTTGATTGGCTCGAAGGCTAAATTGCCCCGCAGTGCCCGGCGATGGACTGGCGTCCCATCGTCGGTATATCCTTGCCTTGCGCCCTGTGTCTGCCGGAATAGGCTCCGGCTTCACCGTGACCCTGTATAGGACTAAGCGGTTTCAGACATTGAGATGAGATGAGATCAATTTCTGAGTCTACCGGAAACCTTGACATTCCATCATTCCACTCTGCTCTCTACTTTGCCCTTGATACACACCTATAAAACCCATCATTGTAACTTGAATATTAACTCAATTTTGGCCCCCCTCCTAGATGTCTGGAGATACCATCACTGGGCCATCTTTGTCCTAAGAATTATCTTAAACAAATCTGGCAATTACCGGAATTACCTCAGAGTTCCTGACAAAAAGTATTCACACATTGCTGCTCAATGATTTATGGAATACCTTTACCGTTCATATATTTCTTCGCTTAACTGCCCCTTGTTGTCCTTGTTATTCAAAAATATAGCACTTACTTGTACTTGTAGTTACATTTTCTGTAATTCTTTAGATTTGTTCGACTAAAATATAGAACTTACTTGCACCTGTACCTAACTTTTTCTGGTGCGTCTTACTCATACATATGCTCAGGCTTTTTAATTTGCATAGGTTTTCGACTGTTAAATACCTCGTTTGTTGTGCTTTGTTCGTTAAGGACCCTTTACTCATTCACTGTCATATTGATGTTTTTATGATTGCTTCGAAAAGCTGCTCTCTCGAGACAGCCGCGTCGATCGTTCCCTCTCTCTCCATCGCGACGTTTCACCTCACAAGTTAGAGGCATCCTCAGGCATCTGCGGATGCCTCTAACGTGTTCCGATAGAGCAGCTGTCCCGAGAGAGCAGCTTTTCGAAGCAATCATCATGCATCGAGCCGTGAAAACCTACATCATGACAACACTTTGTTAATCTACTGCTGGATGAAGGCTTTCCCATGCCTTATTGGTCATGAGGGTTGTCTGACTAATCTTGCTGCACGAGCAGCGTTGCATGAGGAAAAAGGGTGATTATAAAATTTGCATATTTCACTTGCCATTGATGTTAACAATTAAGGACATTGTGGGCAAAACACAAGTACACAATCATATTTGATTACACCATAAGGGCACTACGCAGTCAGATTTGTGGAACATATGTCAGCATAATATTTGAAATTATAGGGCAATTTACGCTTAAATACGAAGCTATATATTGGGTGGTTAGAAAACATTTCGGAATATGCATGAGTTCACAACCAATAGGATTCATAGTTTATTTTTGGGTTTGATAGTGTAGGTATAATGCCAATTTTCAACTATAAATTGTAGTTTGCTGAAAAGGACATAATTTAGTATGTTATCTACGGGACAAATTGAATTAATTGACTGTCGTGTGGCAGAGGGTATAACCTACCCAATCTATTTGAAAATAAACTATTGATAACATCGATGGATTGAACAAGTGCCACTGCATTACGTTCCTGTCCTTCGCTACCATCAGTGGCAAATAATGTCGGAACCTGTCCTAGTTCCCACCGTCACTGACAGACGTGGTGAAGTATGGTCCAACCACCCTCAAGTCCGATATGACATCATTCTTTGCCTGTCGGTACAGGAAGTTAATAATGGGGATATCACATACCTCTCTCCACCCAACAATATAAATGGGTATATCACAGTTACATATTTATTTGGAGTAAAACATAATAAACAGAAAACGAAAGATCACGCATATGCATGTCATTTGCAACACTATAATGTGCATTTATGTTCGGGAGTAGTTTTTGAATAATAATAATTGCATTTACAGAGCGTTTTGATAATAACGTCACACATCACACAGCCCATGACACTTTACGGTGCGAGATGGTGTTACACGTGATGGTGTCATCAGAAATGAAGGAAGAGTGGAGACATGAGCACCTCAACTGTTACAGCATCAAGTCCGAAGTGCATTATTTTAGTGATGATATTGTGTCCATGTTTTGGGCAAATCTTTATACGATTTGACCAGTTTTTTCCACAAATATCCCTGATGTCAACACAGCTATATACAAGTTTTATAGATATAGAAATTGGGAACATTGTTTGCTTATTGGTTGTGTTTTTATTTTCTCTGCGATGCAAATTTTTACTTTAAGCTGTGGTAGTTTGATTTTTGGTAATTTTACGTTGACCTAAAACCCATACCTTAAAGAGAGGTTCCTTGCACTTCGTTTTTGGACGCTCACAAGCATTGATTCAAGCAAGCCATGACACTGCGAATGAGATAATCGAAACAAGTCCACAGAGTTTGCTTGTAATGAAACAATGCTGATGAAATTACGGGCTGATGTGTAAGAAAAACTTTAATAATATTTTTACATGGAGAGACAAATATATGAAGGGAATGTATTGTCAGCTTATATAGTAAATTATATGCTTTTGGACATGTTTAATGACCTTTTCTCTATGTTTAGACAGGAGGACAATGCCTTAAACATTAAACAATAGCGGGAAAGAACTCAGAAAAATAATTGGTGAACAGTAGTGTAATCAAACTTACAAGTGGCGTTATAGTTAATTGTATGTTTCTAGTTTTCCTTTTATAAATGAACAATGTTTAATAGGCTACTCTTGTTTTATGAAGTAATTGTATGTTGCAATGCTAAATATATTTTATACATATTGACCCATTTCAAATTTGTTCTTAGTGATTTTAAACTACTTCCGACTAAATCTAAATTGTTAATTCACTATTATTGAAGGGTAACACAAATATATGATCTTTTCTCGAGGGGAAAAAGAACTGTATATAATGTGAAAAAAATATTTCTCAATCTCTGATTCACATTACAACTTGTGAGGCACTGTCGAATTGCTAAAGTGTCTTTCCTTCCCTGTTCCCGTGACCCTTGTATTGCACAGGCAACTGGAGTTATTTTGGATTGGGTGAGCAACCGAGTATGTAACAACGTAACTAACACGCAGCGGCAGCAGTTTGCCTAAGCGCTGCCGCTCAGCATGCTCAGATCAACCACAGCTGTCCCCTTCCCAACAACCTTCCAGACCTCCAAGACATGTGGCATTCCAGGACATCTCAATTAAAACTACAGTTTTTGTTACCGATTGGCGATACATTATAGAATGCTTTAATTTAACTCAAGTTAACTATAATGTTTTAAAGATTTTAAAAAATGTTTTACTCTGTGGTGTGTCAACAACACTATTTGACGTATTCATATTTAAATAAACCCCTTTAAATTGATGTAATTGCCTCGTGCTGTGGTCATGACACATGCCACTTTTTGTAGTATTTTACACATTAATCTTTATACTCAATTTGTGAAGCGAGATGTTCTAAAGTCCCCATGCTTTGAGTCTTTCAAATCATCTCTTGGTTTCCCTGAGCATAGTCAGTATAAGAGCACCTCATACTGACCATACATTCTGCTGCTGGGCATGTCTAATGCTATCAAGGAATATATGAACCTTATAGATAGGCATGCCCGGCCAACCTGTGTATCAGTAAAGGCATGCTCAAATGGACTTTGTCCCACTGGGAATGCCAAACGATACATTTTATCATCGAGTATGGTCAATGAATTGAGACCCCAAATGGGCATCCTGAGACGACAGCAGCTGTTTAAATATTGGCCTATGGGTCAGGTACTGTTATGAGACAACTTATGTGGCACTTTTATAGTCTTCAGATTTAATGGCATATGGCAGATATATTATTGAAACATTCTGTTGTGTGTTACTAAAGGCACGCAAGTATTTAAAAGCTGAGAACGATCTGCTGTAGCAGAAAAAAAGTGTATCACGACAAACCTTTTTCCAGAAACAAATAAAAAATTAAATGCTGTTTAGTCACAATTTTGGTTAATTTAATTATGTACAGTATTACAGTTTATGACCCATAGACTGATGTTTAGTTTAGATTATTGTAGGGCTTCTTCCATAATTAAAATGTTCAGGTCATTGTTAAAAAAAAAACCCAGACATATGCACGCAACTCTGTATATATCTACATAAATACAGAATTATTCTGTGTGTTGATGGGTATTGTGAGACATGCCTCGAATTCAGTGATATGGAGATTGGGTTGGTAGGTCGTCACAGACATACGCTACTACCTGCAGGGAGATTCACACTTGTGGGAGGTAGTACAGCAGATATTTTGATAATATATGTGTGCAGAGTTGAATGTTATTCCTTTGTATGTGTGGGTTTTGCTGCTCACTCTAGTTTCCTCCCACACGCAACTACTTCAGAAAATGAACTCTCTGAATATTTAAAACACAACCCTTATGAAAATGGTCTAAAGGCGTAGTGAGGCTTCCTATTTAGGCAGTGAGTAAAAATGCATATGCATATTTCACATACATACTATGTTTTATCATGATTTTCCATAGTTTCCCGAGGGACATGTATGGATCAGGACGGTTTTAAGAGAAGGTGGACATGCATTTAATGACAGAGTATTTAAAAATCCACAGTGCCTGGTTGGAAGTAATTATATTAGCATTTCTCTTCAGAGCTGCTCTTTTGGGATAGTTGTGTCAAGCATTCCTCTTTTTGTGACATTTCACCTTCTACGTTGGAAATATCATCGGGTTTATCTGACTTGCTTATCTGAAGAGTGTTGTGTTATATATATATATCTGTAGTGCACCTGCGTATTTGTGTGATGTTTACATCGTCATACGATTCAATATCCAGTCGACTATTGTTTTCCTTGGAGTTAATTGTTGCATATTCCAAAGTATTAATGCGGGGCTTTGATATGTCTTACATTTCAATTTTGCTCTAGTCATGTCTGCATATCCCGCAGCATATTGAAATGTATTGCCTGTGTATGACCATTTCAAGATCACAAAAATCCACCCTTGCACTACAAAGATATATCACAACGTTTTTCAGATAAATCAGCGGGAAGCCTGACGATGCCTTCAACGTGGGAGGTGTAATATCATGACGTGAAAAGGAGGAACGCTTGATACAGCCGTTGTGCATAAGCAGCTCTTAAATGCCATTCTCATACAGTGAGCCGTGAAAACATACATTAATACAACGATGATATTGTTAGAGTAAATATTAAGTACTTATTTATAGTTTCCGATATAAAGAGTTATTTGCAAGTGTACCTATTAATATTGTCAATACATATAACACGTGAGAAGGAGCCAATATTAGTAGCCTTTAAAACTTTTTTGGCTTCTTAGACATGTAAATACTCGTGTTTTTTTTCCCTCCAAAAATTACAAATATCAGCCATAATTTTACTTTCTTTTCTATCGACTCTTTTTTAAAAACAGAAGTAAATAGTACTGATGTAGGTTTTCACGGCTCGATACACGATGATTGTTTCGATCGCTCCTCCTCTCTCCTTCGCGATGTTTCTCCTTCCACGTTGGAATACCCACGTTGGGAGGCGAAAGGTCTCGTCGAAGCAGAGAGGAGGAGCGATCGACACGGTTATCCCGAAAGAACAGCTTTTAGAAGCAATCATCAGAAGTAAATAGAGCAAATAAACAAATGCAATAAACATTGTTGCAACCGTGCAAAGGTGTTTGTTATTCATTACATTATAGGAAAGCATTCATGGAGTAATTATATCTTATAAAATATGTATTTGTATGATGTTTCAGTCTAAATGCAATATTTTTGAAATATGTTGAATTTGCCCAAATAAATGGCGACTTCTAAATCACCAATTGTTACAATCATGGAAGAAGCCCATATATTCAAGCAACAACCTATAATGACAAACTTAGCTTTAATATCTTATTTTTTTATTGTAATATAAACAAATTTCTGCCAAAAACACAGAGCATTTGGCTCTCGTGTACCCTGCTTGGGAATAGCAGCATGCTTCGACAGGAGTCTGTGCATGCTGAAAACAAATCTACACAAGCTCTGCACATCATTGGGAAGGTGAGGAGGCGAGCAGGAGGAACAAATTATAGGATTTTGAAAGAATATTTAGGAGTTATGTATTATTTTGCAACAAACATTTCTGCCAAGATTACGCACACTCCGAGTTCTCATAGCAAGATTGCCCCCTAAGCAATGTTGAATGTAGTTAGTCGTCTTGTCTACAGTTTTGTCAAGTCATTGTGCTTTATCAATCCTGCTTGTGTCGCCCTCATTGTCCCTGATGTGTGGAGGCCAATTGTGTCCCTCTAAAGTTGTCTCTCAACTTCATATTCCACATTTAGTCACGTTGCCTTTATGTTATTACACAAACAACTCCATCAGCACCAATGATGCATGCTACAATTGCAATGTGATGTCTTTGTCTGAACATTTCCACTTGCGTCTTTGTCTAAGTGTTTCATGCTGTCTTCCATTTTCTTTGCATTCTTTTATGATTACAGTATCCTGATGATCGTGCTTTATAATATTAGAAATAGGCATAAGGTATGCATTTTATACAACAGACTCCAAGAAAAATGTCAGTTGCAATGTAAATTATCTGAAATGTAAAAAAAAACTGTATTAATAATCCCAGTTTTTTTTAGAAGAGTTTTTTTGCCCACTTTGCAATATGTAGTTTGTTCGAATTGTTGGAATGAATGTCTTACACACCGCAGCCACAAAATAAACGTAATGTATTATAACATGAACTACCGTAAGAAGAAAGGTAATGATGGATAATGGTAACAATCGCAGACTTGCATGACTGGTGCATAAACGTCGAATGCTGTGTTTAACCGTTACAGCCGGGGATGATCAAGATGACAGCGACTATCGCAGTGAAACAACGAGTAACAGCATTCCCCCTCCGTACCACACGTCAGCGCAGCCAGCCTCTTCTAGTCACCCCCTTCCCATCCACCAGGCCCAGTCCGCCTCGAGCAAGGTCCTGGATCCCTGCCCCACACACAAACACGCGCAACGGCAGCCCGACTACTCGTCTATCACGTAAGTGACAGCCCGTGACTCCAGTTGTGTGCACTTAAATGTACATGACATCATGTTCAAACATATCTTGATCAATCCTGCGTATCCCGCTGAGCTAGCTGGTAGTTGTGCTTTCATGGCATTAAAGCGCGAACTATTCCACTCACGCTCCTTTCTCTTCGTTTTACTTTTTGACACGTTAATGATATTTCCATATCATAGGATATCTAGTTTTTTGTGGTATTCATCTTTACTTTGAAATGTATTAAATGTAATAACTCAGTTGTGTAGTAATGTTATTTTTTGAAGTATAGCAGACAAAGTTATATAGCTTGATCATGGTCTCCTGTGCATGGTGTGATTATGAACAAATGTTGGTTACATTTAAGATAGTTTTCAATTGAAATGCAGTTGTGTAGGAATTATGCTCACCCAGCTCCCTGTTATCTGTGCTGTGAAACATCCGCGCATCCCATGCGATGAGCGCACATTCCTCTTATCCGTGCACTACATTCCGCCGGTTATGCGAGCCATCACATGAATAAGAGGGACTCACATCGACAATGTTTATTATGTTCTCTTTCCGTGCTCATCCCGAGCAGGAAACGCCGGGCAAAGGCTCGTACGACCCTTGCAGTGACACATACATAATGTTGTCATTTTCCAGCTAACAGTGTGGTGGTAATGATGATCATGGTCATGGTAGTGATGTTGATAGTGATGTTGACGGTGGTGATGTTGATAGTGGTGATGTTGACAGTGGTGATGTTGATAGTGGTGATGTTGATAGTGGTGATGTTGACGGTGGTGATGTTGACGGTGGTGATGTTGATAGTGGTGATGTTGATAGTGGTGATGTTGACGGTGGTGATGTTGATAGTGGCGATGTTGACAGTGGTGATGTTGATAGTGGTGATGTTGACGGTGGTAATGTTGACGGTGGTGATCTTGATAATGGGAGTAATGGTAATAGTAATCATGGTGACTTTGGGTGATGGGTGTTTGGATTACTCACTCTCCCGGGGTGACTGCTGCTGTTTTCGCTAAGATCAGGACATTTCGCACTCTGTGCAGCTGTGTTGGAATGACGCGTGTCATTTTGGGACGACATATGCTGTGTTGGAACAGCAATGATAGATATGATGATTGGGATGTGAGTTGTGGTGGGTGTGTTGAGGATGATGAGGACGGTGGTAATAACATCAATAGCAATGTGTGCCATGTTGTGCTATCAAAAGAGGTCACCCAGAAGTTGTTCTCACGACAACAATAGCTCTGCGATTGACCTGGCTCAATATGACCTTGACAGAGTGTCGTGGAAGCACGATACAACTTTATTCCTATAGCCCAACCTTGGTGCAGATAAGACGAGGGATATAACATGTGCAAACAAGTTATATTATCTGTGTTCATCTGTGCTTTATACAAGTAGTAAATTGTATGGGTAAATGTTGATCTTGACATCCATGCCGAACACCTTCAATGTCCAATCCACTAACAACATTTCCACTACATCACAATATATATGTTCCATAATGAGGAGTGTACTACTTTGTGTCAGAAAGCAGCCATGTGAGGATGATGTCAGAAATATTTCCAGGCTATTCTCAATCGACCACTTCAGATGTAGAGCACACCTTTAATATTCCCTACAAATGTTTTTTGTTGCATATCAATCAAAGTATTTGTATTTTTTTTTCCAGCTTAAGTTAGATGAAAATAACTAAAGATACAAACTCTAATGGTGACAGGAGTGAGACCATAAGCATGATATAATGAATGATAATTTACATTCATAATTTCAGCTCAAAATCTCAGCTCCAAGGGCTGTCATTGTCTCTGAGATTGGTACCGGAATCTGCTAGGGGGTTTCGCGCAATTTCCGCGTTGATCCAGTATATTATGCTCGCGGGTGCCAGTTCTTGGAAGGGCCATTCCAGCCAGGCAGGTGAGAGTTTAAGGGCCAGACAAAGCAAAGTCTAAAATAAATGCCTCCACTAGGCAGAATCTCTATGGGACACGTGCAGAGGGCCAGTGCAGGATAGGCTACTAACACTACGTGGTTTTAGAGGTTTGAGGCTAAAGCATCGGATGAAATAGTCAATAGCAACACTTGTAACCTCTGTTTAGGTCACTGCTGGGTGATAGGATATATAGACTGACCATTATCACTTAATAACTAAGCCTGGCTAACATCTTAGTTCTCTTTCCACGTGGTACGTTCATGCAACTATAGTTTAATTGTTGTCATTTGTGGAGATTAAGATGTTACAGTGCAAAGCATGCTCTAAAACATACCTGCTTTCACTTGAATTGTAGTCATCCCACAACGGAGCAACGTCTCTAAAACATGTTAATGAACCGCATGTAGGTGTATTTAGGTATGTGTGAATTGTTATATTCCACCACTATATAACTGTGTATGCAGAAGGAATGACAGTGTTGACTCTGCAAAGAATGGCCCAAATGACCTGGATACCATGGCAACATCTGGCCGACTGCCAAATCAAAAGTACTCATTGGAAAGTCGGCCCTCGATGGAGCTATCCGACAGGTATGCATATGCAGACTATATAATTTGTGTGTGATTGTATACACAATACGTACCATTGCCTTCAATAGATGTGAGATTATGAATACTTGAAGAGTCACCAGGAAAAACATGAACTCTGCATGTCACAAACAGGTATGGTTAGTGTAGTGCAGGATGATGGAACAGCCTGCTTGACGAACACGATTGTGGGAAGGTCTCCGTCTATCAGTGGAATGCTACACAGGCTTTAGGTATTTATTTACAATTTGATTTTCAGATAGGGCCGTTAATATGGGTGATGGATAATATAGTCCAGCATGACCATATGCATACAGATACACGAGCTGTACCTACACATAGGAGGCATTCTCAGGCATACTGAGACCCAATCCATCTATCTCCTGTACACCAGTTGATCTCATTGATCCATCTCCACCGTGGTTGCCCTCTTTCGCATTTCGTCTTGTTGGCTGCTACTTTTTCTTTTGTCTCGACCATCAACCATTATCCCTTCTAGTAATGTGTCTGCCCACCTTTCTTAACAGCCAATAGAATGTCTGATTGATTTCTAAAGATGTTCTTTCGAGATAGCCGTGTCAAGTACTCCCCCTCTGTCCTGTGACGTTTTGCCTCCACATTGGAGGTATCTTCAGGCGTTCTGAGACTGTACTGAGACTTAGTACACCTATGTTGTAGAAAAAAACGTCACGAAGGAGAGAGGGGAAATGATCTACACGGCTTTCCAGAACAAACAGCCTTGAAAAGCAATCATCATATATACTTATGATAAGAGCATTAAAATAGCCTGAACCTGGACTTGACCAGGAACAGGCAGTGAACAAAACATTATTGTTGACAGAGCATCGGTCCCTAGCTTAAAGGAAGCTGAGGAAAAAGAGCAACATTTCGTCAAGATTGACTGGGGACTTTGAACGAAGGCATTTATTGCTCTGCAAGGTAATTAACCTATGCAGCAGCATGTTTTTTGGGCTGTGGGAGGAAACCGGAGTGCTCGGCGAAAACCCACGCGGACACGGGGAGAGCATGCAAACTCCATACAGAAAAGGCACCCGAGCCGAGAGATTCGAACCCGGGACCTTCTTGCTGTGAGGCGACAGCGCTAACCACTGGGCCACCGCGCCGCCCAACATATTTAGTAATAAAAATAAACTTTTTTTGGGGTAGTCATAGCACAAGTAAATCATGTTCCAATACATCAATACCTCAATATACATTACATCCATTCGCCAATGCGTTGTTGGCAACAAGGGGACAGTGTCCCTTTTTGCGTCTCCTGCATCGCCGCATCGTCTGCACTGTGCACTATGATAGCAAATAGTCATAATAATGATAATAGCATTTATAGAACGCTTTTCACCCGAGGGTTACAAAGCGCTTCAGAGAGCACTAGAACAGAAAATCAGTGGCAATAACATTTTTTGGGGGTTTTTTGTATGCACATCGTTGCAGAACAGCAAGCAAAATAATTAGTCTCTCAACTATAATTTTTAATTACAAAATTATCAGGGTATATAATACAAATATTGGGAAATGGTTTAATTTTAACATTTATGGTATAATAATAATAGCATTTCTATAGCACTCATCACCCACAGGCCACAAAGCGCTGCTCAGAGCCGTGGAGAGAGCGGCCACATCAACAACGAGATAAGAACGGCAAATCAGCAGCGACGTTTTGATTTGTGTAGTTTCGGTTTGACTCTTGTTTTCCAGGAACGTAATCCTAACGCTAACTGAGGTATTGATGTATAGTAATGCGTGTTACATCCAGTGAGCACGGCATTCTAATCAGCTTTAGGGAGCAATATACGTGTGCACCAATCCCACGTTGGCACATAGCATCAGACATCCATTTAGCACCTGTGGTTTGCCTCAGACTTGCGTGCCCTCCCCCTGGTTAACACTGTTAATATCCCATAAGACAATGGTTCCTTCACATTATATTTCTGTTTTTGTGTATCTATGTGGAATGAAATCTCTAACTCCCAAGAACAGATTGTCAGATTTTCTGAGGATTTCTGTGAGGTTTTGGGGGAGGGAAACCCCCTAGGTTCCAACGAGCCCATCAAGCATGGTGGGGTTGACCCCACTGGGTCGATTGTACCTAAACATTTAGATGATATAGCTACTCCCTGTGAGTGGCTGGCTGATGCGCCATTGGTTGAGGCAGTGTGACAGGTGATCTGGAGTGGGGGCCGGCAAAAAACGCTAAATAGAGATGATTTGTCAAGCGAACTGCTATGGCGGGGCATGTGATATTGCAATCGTCTGGAGCACAGGAAGTGTTCCACAGATTTGGAAGGTTGCTCTGGTGGTACGTATTTTTTAAAAAGGGGGACTGCTCTAATTGCAGCAACTGTTAGGGCGTTGCACTCCTAAGTATGTATAGAAATGTCCTGGCAAGGATTATTCAAAATTACCTTTCCATATATGTTGAGGAGAGGCTTGCAGAGCCCCATTGTGGATTCAGACAGGGGTGGTCCTACACGAACGCCATTTTATGTGTTTGCTACACTAGAGATATAGGGAATTTGAAAAGGACCAACATCTCTGCTTTATTGAGAATCACAGTAGTTTTGTGCACTGTGGCACGAGCCTGGTAATGTGCATATTATTCCTGGTCATGCATAGCAGTGGCAGGTGGTATCGAATATGTCTTAAGCCTCGTCTAGGTCGACTTAGCCATAAATAGGCATTTTGAAGACAAGGATTGGTCGAATATAAAGGAATATATGAACTTCTGAAACCTACTGGGCTGTAAAATAACCATATGTAGCCGGCTCCAACCTGCACCGTCTCTCTACACCCACGATACGGCCGCTGATCGCAGGAGAGACTGCAGGCCGGCGCCCAAGCCAGTTAGATGTCAGATAACCAGGTGACCTCCACGCACGCGAGTGCACACGTGGCAAGGAGGCGGTGATTCTGGTGGCAAAGTTCTGCGTGGTGTTTTTGTTTAATCCCCCCTCGCACTTCGCATGCACCGCTCCTGGTTCGCTGACACTCGACACTGCCTTCCACCACAAGGACTTGATTCCACACTCGTTACTCCCTTCCACCACAAGGACTTGATTCCACACTCGTTACTCCCTTCCACCACAAGGACTTGATTCCATACTCGTTACTCCCTTCCACCACAAGGACTTGATTCCACACTCGTTACTCCCCTTCCACAAGGACTTGATTCCACACGTATCTTCTCCCGAAAAGAAGATATTTATTACTCTGCAAACACAGCCCCTTCATACTCACCCACCAACACACGTAGTCACATCAAAACTCCACAGCCCTGCGGATAATACAGAACACCTCATTATTAACCAACTACGGATATAATTTCATAAAATATGTGCGTAGCTCGAGCAACAAGCGTTCTTACCTCAATCACGCTTCACTCACACTGAGGAACGCTTCCGCAAGGGTGTGCGTGTCCTCCTGTACGTGGGGGCGAGTGCGATGCTAACACGCCAGCATTTTAATGTGCGACCATGAATATGTACAACTCATTACCATAGCCACCGGTTACACATACAAAGACAGGAGCGCAAGTGGATTCTTGTCTCTATCTGTACAGAGCAGTCGTAGCTTTTCTCCGAATACTCCAGAGTGCTTTTTTTTTCCCAGCATTAGTCTCAGGACCCGTTGAGGCTTTCCCGGGAACACTACATCCATATATCACCTTCATTATCGGTAGTAGAGGCAACAGTGGTAATGTCAACATCATTTCATCATCGCCTCCATCTGTAACCATGTGTGGGCATCCATGGTGCGTGTTCATTCCCCCACTGTTGACCCAGTTTAGGGTGGCTACAAGTGTCCCGTTTCAGTGCTTCCTACATTAGCTGCAACAAAAAATATTGACCTCGTTGCACGAATAGTAGAAAACTTCTGACTATTGGCAGGTTATTTGCCATGACCGCTGTGCTCGGTTTTAGCTCTGATCTAAAGGCAGGGGGATGGCACATTGGTGACATCCGCGCCTCACAGAAAGAAGCGCCTGCTCGAGGTGGTAAGAGTCCCGTCTCAGGCGCCTTTTTGTGCAGAGATTGTGTGCTCTCCCCCGTTCTTCTTCCGGGTTCTCCGGTTTCCTTCGAAAACTAAAAACACACTATTGACGGAGGTAATAAAAACCACCGATAAATTAATTGACCAAAAACATAGTGTTTAGGATGCAGTGCCTAGCGAGTAGGCGTCGGCTAACATTGTGCCTGACTCTCCTTCCACCCCTCTTTGTGGTTTCCTTTTGCCTTCGTTCTTGGCTTTGCAATGAATATTTTCGACAATGATCGAATACTATGCGTGCTTTGTTTTACGAGTCCACATTCAGCCACTCCACCTGACTGGCATAAAGAGTGGTGGAATGCGTCCCTCTATGGGCGGTATGTCCTCGAATTGAATTTTAAATTGTCGAACATGGCCAATTATTTTGATAGCAGCCATCATTCTGCTGAAATGATGTTGCATGATGGTCAATAATGCCACGTGAATTGAGTCACTCTTCTCTAATGGCACAAACTCCTGGATCCGTACCATGTCATGGCTATACTGAGCGTTTTAATACAGCGTCATTCCTGCAACCTGCATATCACAATGCTGAATAATCGACAGACGTGGTGGAGCATACATTTTAAATATTTTAAAGCAATTAATTATAGTGTATAATGTGGGAGATAACCAGAGCACCCACAGCAAATCTATACACTTGTGAGGGGCAACACTGTAATCCATAAGGAAGAGACAGATGATATTAGTCTGTCCCTTTACCACTTCTCCTGGAAAGCTTTGTGTGATCTACCCAGCCTCCATGTATAGACACTAATTTCTTGACTGTTTTACTGCTGTCAGCATTTTTCTAGAAGTCTTTATTTATACAGAATTTCAATAATCACCACCTTTTACAAATTAAATCGTGTTGCTGGATGTCCTAGCAATTTCATTTGAGTCTTGTGTTTTTCTCTGTATGTCAAGTTGAACATAAAAATAATGATGTGCCTTCAGAACGTCATCATATAAACATTCTGTGCTGTTGCTATCACGTACAGGTTCTGTATCTATATTATTTGGATGCCTTTTGTGACTAAGTCTGGGTGGCTCGTGAGTTAAAATCAGGATTTATAGCGCTAAAATCTGGTAACAATGTACATTTAGCAGCCACAAATGACCATTTAAAATAAACATCTAATAAATTTTGGGTTTTCACTAATTTAGCTTATATCATATTGATTGACATGTGATAAACACTCTGTACAGGGTCTGTGCCCCTCCGATGTCTAATGATCCCCATGAGAATGATTTTAGATGTAGTTCTGCAGCATCACCTTTCATGGCTTGTTTCTAACACATGGTGGTTTAGTGCTCGGTGCAATAGTTAGAAAAGTAAATGTATTCATTTAATGACCTGATTCTAATAACACAGACTCTAATGAGGGGAGGGGGAGAATAAAATATCGAAATGTAAACCCTTATTGTCAGCATCTTCTATATCTCTAGCTGCTGCTCCGAATAGTCAGTCCTGTCCCAAGCGAGTGTGTGAATTTCTCAATCCTTTGCTGTCAGTGCAGTTTGCACTCTATCTTTTCTCTTCCTTATCAATTATTGTGAACATTACCCGTAGCTATGGTGTTATTAGTTAAAAATGTAGACGCTAACATTTCTGAGACAACCTCCACAGTGCTGTATTGCAGCATTGTGCAGGCGAGTGTTGGTGGCTCGCACACATATATTGCTGATCTCCCTTCCACGAGAACACTACAAATATGAACTCCTTCGTCTCTATGCTGTTTCCTTCCACGTGTGAAAGACTCATTAATTGGCCAATAGCACCTTCACATATACAGGACTGTCGAGCCTGGGGGAGAATTGGGAACTGGTTCACGACCTGGCTGCCTTTCTACTTGTCTGGTTCGTCGCACCTCTTGAGTCGTTGTGCCTCCGAGAGTTTTGTGTGCGTTATAAGTTCAATGCATTGTTTTGAATTGCTGCCATTAGTGTTTGCCGTTGTTGCTTACGTGTTGTACAATGTACTGGATTGAAAGCGATGTGCAAGCAAGGCTCCAGAATTAGTTAAAGCTCTATCAGTGTTAATGAAAGTGTGATAATGAGCCACATACAACACAAATGACTCTGAGGTGAGGATAAGAGGAAAGAACGCAATACATTTCAATAGTGAGTCAACTACTCCTACCATAGGAGAAATAAGGCAATCATTACACGGATCTGGATCAAGTTCCCGAAGATGTGTTCCCGAAGTTGTGTTCCAGTTGTGTTCAAAGAATGCGCTGCACAGGCAGCACACACGAATACAGAAACACGCGAGGTCACTTAGAGACAAATCCATAAGATACAGAGAGATGCAGAGACACACACCCACGGAGCACCGAGAGACGCACAGACACACACAAAGATAGACAGAGACATGCGGGGTATGCATACATGCACACAGACATTTTTGTTCAGAGTGATGACGATATGGAGAGATCTTGAAATACACGGCGATACTGAGATACAGAGGAACACGCGGAGATGCATAGAGATATACGGATATATAAGGGAAACGGATATACACGTTCTCATTTTACGAAGGGGATGCCTCTATTGTTTGCTCAACGAAAATTTGTTGACTGAAAAATAATTTCCCAATGACGTCACTCGTTCCGTATTCCTCCTGCAAAACAAAACAAACCTTGTTGTGTCTGGGGCTATTGCCACTTTCATGAGATGGCTGGTAGTGGCGTTATATGAAAACAGATGGTCAGCTTTGTGCCGAGAAGTGAGATACAGAGAGAGAGAGACAGAAATAGACACCCACAGAAACAGAAAGATCGAGATACTCGCCTTGATCTTTCCACTGCTGAATAAATGCCTCTGCAAGCCATCACCATTAATCATGGTCTCGCACTGCAACAATCAATCTTCTGCATTCGAACGGATGTCTTCCCATCCATATTTTATAGCAGGCAATAAACACTGATTTAGAACATTCTTTATGCAGATCGGTAGGTTACACTCTGAACAAAAATGTCTGTGTGCATGTATGCATACCCCGCATGTCTCTGTCTATCTTTGTGTGTGTCTGTGCGTCTCTCGGTGCTCCGTGGGTGTGTGTCTCTGCATCTCTCTGTATCTTATGGATTTGTCTCTAAGTGACCTCGCGTGTTTCTGTATTCGTGTGTGCTGCCTGTGCAGCGCATTCTTTGAACACAACTTCAGCGTCGCTTTATCTCTCTCTACGTACGTACGTTATATTTCCGTAAAATAAAATGGTATCTGCGGCAAATATATATTAAAAAAATTCAATCACCCTCATAAACATGCCCGTAATTTAGGTTATTTGGTAGGCGATTCCGCTTAATCTCAAAATTCATCTGTAATTCTAAAACATTTTACAATAATCTTGACAAAAATTACGGATGCTGACAGATTATTGGAAGATTAGGGGCACAAGTAATAGGACTTTCGTAGACCCTATGGTTGCCACGGATAATAGGTCACGGTCAATAGGGTCTTGCATAAGAGAAGTTGTCCTGTATATCTTAGAGGACAGAGCAGAGATAGACAATGGGAACAGAAACAGGAGAGAGTACAGTTGGAAATGTGCACATCAGAAAGAGGAATTACCTACTACACAGAAAATAAATATAAAAAGATCAAGAATATCTGTTTCAGTAAGGAGCATAGTAAGCACACGTGGTGCAGCCCGATTGGTGAGTTTAGGAACAAGATTGATTTGATACGAAGAGATAAACCATAGCCACCAAAGATCAACAAACTGCTGCATTGCAGGTTGCATTTCTTCATAGCCAGAGGGTAAAAGTCTTTACAGGCAATGTTAGCAGGTAGCTGATTTTAGGCTCATTCCAGGAATAGAATTGATGATACACATTTGTGCATACGGCAATGGTCACAGATTGTGTCATACACTTTGTAGTCTTCATAAATGCATATCCTGCACGGGATTAGTAGAGAGATTTAGATTTCATCCTACTTATAGGATGACAACGTTTCCCGCAGACCAACACGGACATATATCTCAGTGATTTTAGGTCTAGTAGAACTATGCCACGTACTGTAATAAAATGTAACACAATACCACTAGGGCTTAGCACAAATCAATTGCTGCCACCTGAACACAGACGCCAATTTCCGGACTGTGAGTTAAACTCAGGCAGATGGCAAGCCACCCCATAATTAACTCACAAAAGGCTGTGGTGGTCAGAGGGTTTTTTTTGCTTTTGAATTTCCTACCTTACCCCCAATTATGGCTTAACCCCGTAATTCTCAACCTGTGGGTTGTGACCCATCAGTGGGCCGCAAGGGAGACCAAATGGGCCAAGCAGACTTGGAGGTGCAAAATATTGTATTTGCAAACCATCCAGTTATTATCGCCGCATATATAATATTATGATTAACATTGTCTTTACAGCAAATAAATGACACTGTGCATTAATGCTAGATGAAAGGTGCATTGTAATGTTACGTGAACTAACACGTGTTTGTTGTTGTTGTTGTTTCACACAGCTGCAGCCCAACAGGAAGCAGTCAGTTTGACTCATCAGGAAACTTAAGCCAGCACAGCTCCCAGCTGAGTGAAGAACTCGAACCAGACAATGAGAGCCACCATGGTTCGGGTCTGGGTAGTCTCCGAGGCTCTGGTGCTGAACGCGGTTCCTACAGCAGTTTCAGCAGCTACCATGAAGACGAGGAGGCAAGACCGTTGGAGCCTCAAGATGCACTTGAAATATCTGAAGAGGCTGCCAGCAACCATGGCCAGGACTGTTCTACAAATCATGTAAACTCAAAAGAAAGGACTGCAAATCATGCCCGATTTAATGATAAAAAATCCAGCTATGAATCAATACATGGGCTTCAGAAACAACCTAATCACGAGGTTACTTATGAAGATGAGAGAAGAAATAGTCGTGGCAGTACTTTGGGAAATGACACTTCAGGTCTTTATAATGCTCAATTTGAAGATGACATAATTTCCAATCATGACCTACGCAACGAAGAGAGACAACTGAATCAAAGTGCAGCATATGAACATCAACGGCTGAGTCAAGAGATGGAAAAATGTCACACACAAGTGGAATTCATGCACCAATCAGAGATTCTACCTGATGAAATTAACATACGGTAAATAGTATAATCACATGTTATCAAATTTGTACTTTTAAAAATACGTGTAGTGTTATTCTCGTCGATATCACTTATTTACTGATACAATTATGGGTGCTTTTAATGAAGACACGTGACGGTTGGGTTATAATTCACTTGTAAATAAAGATATTTCTCACTCATGAATACAAATCTTGGCTCTGCAACTGATGCAGGAGCCAGAGTGTAGGAGTGACCGACCTGCTAGACAACGTAATATCTGCAGAGGGCATTGGAGTGAGGGGGTGTCTGAATTATCCATGCAGATTTAACAGCCGCATCTTGTAGGCATGCACATATTTTCAATTATCCGAGTGCCCTCCCACATAATAGGAAGTCATAAAATTGTGAATTATAGTTTGAAACAACGGGATTGAAAAGTGTAAGCACTTCTGTTGTACTTCATAGAGTTATATTGTTGATAAGTTAGCAAGTTCTGTAGTGCCCCAAAAACATGCCTTTTTATACTAATTTTCGTAGATGAAAGTAAGTGTGCTATATATATATTTCACTTCCAAAACATATTGTTGAAACTGAAATGAATTATACAAATGGATTACAGACGTAGTAATCATGAATTTCAGGTTAAAACAATGTTAGAAAAAGGTCACCGATTGAGGTTTTGACAGGTTGATCAATGCAAATGACTCTTCGCAGTTATTATTTGAAGCAATTCTAAGAACACCACCAGCGAACAGCCACAATGTCGTGACAGAAATGGCAGACCTGAATTGGATACCTTACCACGTGACACACAAGGCCTTAACCTAGCAAGAGAGCAGCTTAACGGGAGCATGGAGCACATGGGTGGCTCATTGGAGGACCCTGTGGGTTGACAAGTTACTCTCCCCACCACCGCCACCCTATTTCTAGGGAATGGGCAGGGTAGAGTAGCAAGCATGGACTTCTCCTTACACTAATGTAGGGGTGTGACACGAACTCATCAACATTATTTTCATTTTCCACATGCCCAGTACACACGAAAGACAATCTCTATTACACTTCGTAAATTCAAATGTTCTTGTGTGTCTATAATGTGCTACGATAATAGTTGGTGTTGCACCGATGTGGGCACTGCCTTCGTTGTGATGACTTACACTGGTTCTGCATTAATTGTTGATTTTTTTGCAGTAGACATGGCGCTAAATCAAGGATATCGGCACGGGAACGATGGATTTGGGCAATTAATAAAGTGCGAGCCCAGGTACGCGAGGTAAATCTGAGCACACATGTCTTTGTACTACTGTTTTAAGCTACAGGAACAAATACGCCTCTTTACATTTTGACAGTGTAGTAACATCATTCGAGACTTGTGGTAACATGCAAGAAATATACACGTGACTAATTATGGTTGACAATTACGTTGAAGCATTTAAAACTTATATTTTGGCTTGATAAGGTAACAGAAATGTATAAGAATTTGTTTCCATAGCTGTTCTTGCAGAATATCCGTCTCGAGTGTTTATTCTCTCTCCTTCGTGATATTTCACTTTCGGTTATACTGAAAGAGCAGTTCTGTAAAGCGATTCTCATACAGTGAGTCGTGAAAACCTACATTAGTACACAGAAATGTGTTACTTTTCAATTCCCTGAGTTGCTATTTTGATTTTTTTTCATTAAATGATAAAAACAGAATTGAGGCTGCAGTGTCTATATTACATCTTAAATGCTATTTGCGTCACAAGCCAAGTCACCATTAAATCATGGAATGTAATTTTCTAAAAACGCAAGTCTATAGCAATGAAATAAAATCAATTTTAACCAGAAAATATGCCTTCAAATCTAGTCTGCTGAAACCTGGTTTCACACCACTAGTTTTTTTAATGGCCATTTGTTCCTAGAGCTTTGCATGCATGTCTTAATATTATTTACTGAAGTAAAAAAAAACTCCTGCTTTCAAAGTCAACGCTTTGTATGTATGTTGTGAGTCGCACCAATGCCCTTCATAGGAAATGTGTGAACAGAAACGAATATAGTGGTTGTAGGTTGTTCCATGCTTTCGGAAGGAGTTGACTGACTCAACGAGATTTCTACTTTTTACAAGAAACCAAGTTACCCGTAGGTAAGATTATAAACGCAAATTTTACATAAAACATAACACATGAAGTAAAATATTCATACAAATATGTATACATGGGATACTTTTCTATCCCAACCATGATGACTTTGTGCACTATTTTGTCTTTCATTTTAATTGCAGACTGTATTGGGACTTCAAAACTATCTCAACATGTTTTAACAGTACTGTAGTGGTACCAAAATAAACATCGTACAGTTTCGTTTTGGTACCATAGAATATTGAAGGAAAGCAATATTAATATAATAAATGCAATTTTTTTATTTCATAGACATGTTATTCATTTCAGTCCAGTAATGCCAGAAAAGCATACAGAGCTTCAGAGGCAATTCAACGGCAGGATAAAATGTATGCATGCCTGGAACAGCAAAACATTACAGAAGCTCCAGCATGCTATGCATGTACGTGACATCACCAGATTTGTACGCACACTAAGCACACCATTGTTACATCCAGCTTAAAAGAGCACATTGGTCGCTCGAGTTGAAATAAAATATAGCGCTTGTTTTAGTACCATTTAGATTGCATGCATTTTCATAACACTTTCCGAATGACAATTTTTTGTGACTAATATGATCAAATTAATTAAACCAAAAATTATTTTAATGGCACTTGCACCATTTTTTTACGTACAGAGTTAGTTACCAAAATCTGCAAGTCGTTAAGGTCACTTTATTTATGGTGAGGCATTGTGGTGTGATAATACGGTAGTTGGAGGCTCTGAATTAGCTGTAGCTTCAGGAGATTGTGCTAAGAGCATTTTTATGGGTGAGTTGTTGTATACCTTAGGTACCATACTCGGGCATAATGTCCAGTTGCTTATAGATTTTAGCACTGCATTACCAGGTACGGTGGTGTGGGAATTTGTGCTTATCCACTGTAGGATGGAACAATTCAATGCAGTTGGAATGAGGCTGTCTCAATTGTCCAGTGACAATGCAGCAAAAACTCATGAAGAGATAAACAAACTCCCGGCGATGGACCGGCGTCCCGTCGTCGGGTGTGTTCCTGCCTTACGCCCTATGTTTCCGGGATAGGCTCCGGCTTCACCGTGACCCTATATAGGATTAAGCGGTTTCAGATAATGAGATGAGATGAGATAAACAAACTGCATCTTGTAATTCATAGGTGTAATAAAAAACTCAAGATTCAATGTGTGACAAATCTATAGAAACAGATTTGTATTGATGTAGGGTTTTACGGTTCAATGTCCGAGAATTGGTCTTCAGAGCTATTCTTTCAGGTTCACCATGACAACCATATTTTCCTTCATGACATTTCTCCTTTGTTGGAGACATATTCAGACTTTAGGAGATGTCTCCAACAAAAGAGGGAAAATTTCCTGAGGTAAAATACGCTCGCCATGGACAATCTGGGGGTACTGCTCTTGAGAGCATTCTCTCGTACAGAATTACTGGCATTTAATGGATACTCGAGAGGATCAGATACAAATTATATACATATTGAGGACCTTCAGATGCAGTGAAAACTGAGAACTCAACACAGTACAAACACCTAGTATGCCATGAGCTAAAATTAAGCACGTGATCATGAGCTTCTAAACTAGGGCAGGAAACATCCAAGTCTGATTCAAATTGCTGCCTTGTTTAGAATTATGATTCCATTTTATGTGTTTTTATATTAATAGGTGTCGTTTTCATAATGCAAGATTTCATGTTACGGTATGAAAACTGAAAAATTGAATTTGGCATCTCCCATTTACAGCTCCGATCTTCCCCAAACTATTATTCCTCCAATCCATTCAGCATATCTTATCACCCCCATGACATTTCACTGTCATACTCTGCTGCCCTTCTCACTCCATTGAATTCTCCGCTCACCCCATTGCACCTCGTCCAACCTCACCGTCATTCCACAGCCTCTCTGTGAACCGTACGTGGTGTATAGCAACGTTTTGTTCGCGTGAATTTCACAAACATAACATTCAATATTTACCGCTATATCTTTGGGAGCATGATATATCATCCTTGGGGCATGTGAACAGCCAAGTAATAAAATCTAACAAGCAATATATACTATTGTAATTATGAAACGTAGCGTGCATTATTTGATATTTGCAAAACAATCCTAAGAGGGTGTATTCGGGTCACAAAAATATAGTATATTTGGGGATTTGTTATGAGCATAAACCATAATTAGTACGCCCATATAAGCCTCTAATTTAGAGTTTGTCATGACTTTTGACGATGTGTAATCAACATGTTCACTTTTACGTATTTTTCATTTGATAATTAAAATTGTTTACATGTAATGCATCGGGTTTGCAATGTGTGCTAAGAGCTGTCACAGGGGGAATAGAAAAATTGGGAATATAAATTATGCGTCGCTGCGAGGTTGGGCAGTATTTATAACCACCATGCGCCTTGTTAAAAACCATAACGGTATTTAAATGGAAGCTCTCATGAAGCTTGCCTGATGGGCCTCATACAATTTTAATTTGCGATGGACATGCACAGTGCCAAAACACGGTTTTGACACTAACATGTCACTTTATACACCCTTTGGGCAAGAATGGCAATGTGAAAATGCGTAATTACTATAACTAAAAATGGGGTTTGGACTTAACGTTAATTTTACATTATTAATGTGCTATGGGTACTTTTTTGCCAGTATACAAATATAAAATTACAATAGGTTTTACCGTATCTTTGTATACTGGCAAAAAAGTACCCATAGCGTTAACAGCCCCACCTAAGCTATAAAGCATTGATACTGCATTGTCTGGAGCTAACTGCCTTTTGGCAGCGACTGACACCGGCAAATAGGCTCAAAAGAAAGCCACTGCCAGGTGAAGGTCGGTCAGTTGAAGGACAGTGCATAGGTTATCAAAGCTACCTGTTTGCATACTTTGCCACTAGTATGTGTGGCTTTTGCAAACTGGACACATTGTAAAATGTGTCTATTTTGGTGTTTGGGATTTTAACACCTGCATAATTGCCTGGCAATTATGCAGGTGTTAAGATCTTAACACCTGCATAATCGCCAGATACGGTAAAACCTATTGTCATTTTATATTATTAATGTGGTTTACATTTGTGAGCAAATGATAAATGGAAACAGTGATTATGTTTTTGAATAATCCCCCGATGGATCAAGCTGAGATGTCAGAGCACAACAGGCCTGACCTCATTTTACAACCCATTCATTACAGTCTCACCTAACTCACACGAGGACTCGGGCGTCAAATCATTGCTAAAACCTTGAGGCTCTGGTCCTGTTAGCCCCTTAGCGCTGCCAAACACTGACAGCAAATCAAGTAGGGTGTCAATGAAATGGAAATTGAGGTTACGTGTTGTTGAGAAGCCAAAGTCCATTATGTTTACATCTACAAAACACGTTTGGAATTTACACTGTGGAACATGCGCTCACATGTTGGAATACCTCTAACATTTTCAAGAACGGAACACGTCATGTCCTTACTGGGTGTCTTTGGTTTCCCATTTGTTCCACGGTCACCATGCTGTGCACCCGAGGCACCAGCAGGCGGGGATGTAGGGTCGGCCCGGCGGCAGCAGCTCTCGCTATTAGTATGCAGCGTTCGCCACTCCCAGGGGACTTGCTCCAAATATGGAAATGGTTGATTGTGTCACATGTAACTTGTCCTGCTTCTCTGCGCCGGCGATTCTGGTTCGCACGTTTACCCGAACAGCGGCTGGCGATGCAGAAGACGTAGGGCTGCCGCCGTTCTGCTCACGAAGCGTCGATGTTAATGAAGCTGGCTCGGAAGCACCGGGCTGTGCGTCGAGCAACACCATTTTCTGCCGCTTACCGTTGAGACATCATTGTGTCAGCCTCGTGCAGCGAACACGGGGGACCGCGATTGCTAACCTGTTGTTTAACGCAGACATTACACCACATCGGCCGTGTGTGCGGACCAACCATGCACTTTATTCACAATCTTGTGAGTATGACATTTTATAGCGTTCAAATACTGTGCCGTGCTTTTAACATTTTAAAAAAATTTCGTGTGTAAGTAAATGCAGTAAATTAATAATAAGAGCCAAGCGTTTAGTACTGTAAATGAAAAGGATTTTTACTCTACACGAAGTTAAACACAAAAAAACGTTAACAGAGCAATCTAATTGCTTAAAATACGCCACTGCTATATTTTGTATGACTATATATTAGTCGCTGCTGTGTCATTGTGGATAACTTTTGCAGTAGTGCATTGAGCCACATATACCCAGTGTCAAACGGTGTATAATTTGCATTAACCTGTACATTGAGTCTAGTGTTCATTGTAAGACGACTGTTACGAGAGTACTATAGCACTGCAACAATTACCGGCTGTGCATTATAGCAACAAAGTAATGCCGACATGCGGGCGATTGAACATTTTGTTAAAATCTCAGAGCGAGGGGGTCATCCGCAGGGATTAGGGAAAGGTTATCTTGTTTCGATCTCATCAGATGGCGCAATCTGTCCCCGGGAGATGTCCGAACCGATGTTAAACTAACCATGAATCCCGTGTTCACGGAGCAAGTTCAGCCGTCATGCCTCATTTCATTGCATCTTGGTTATCGCCTAATTCCCCTCCGAGGCACAATGTGGTAGCGTGCGCACGTATATAGTAGCACGGTGCCTATAATAGCGTAAGATTTAAGGCATTACCTATACGTATTCCCTCCGCCAAATATACACGCATGATAATGTATGTTCGCTGAAAAACTGGAGGATTATGCAATTACATTATTGTACATATGCCGTGACTAATTACATAATAATAATCAGTGCTCGGTTATCGTCGCGAGACTAATATTATGTCAACGTATCATGGTATCTGTTAAAATGCAAACAGTGAACGGTCCGGTGTGCCGCGGTGTCACAGCGGCAGGGCCTTCTTCTCAACACGACCACAATAGCGGACGCCGCTAAATATACAATAACGGAGCGTGCATCGGATGCACAGACAGGGCAGGGGATGGAGGAAGTGAAAGGCAAACAGATGTTGACATGGAGCGGTAAACTCCGAGACGCGCGCACAGCAGATAAATGCGCATTGAGGTTTGAGGAGAGATCCCGACAGAGGGCACACGGACGCACCGCGAGACACAAAGGCGAGTGGAGAGAAGCCTCACGACTACGGGCGGCGGGGGCCGTGGCAGGGCACGGGTGCTGGGGCAGGGCAGGGCACGGGTGCTGGGGCAGGGCAGGGCACGGGTGCTGGGGCAGGGCAACGGTGCTGGGGCAGGGCACGGGTGCTGGGGCAGGGCACGGGTGCTGGGGCAGGGCACGGGTGCTGCTGCTTGTTGCTCCGATAAACGCTGTCTCGTCGAGGCGCTGTGGACACGCAGCGGATTGTTAAGCATGTTCGCTAATTCGGGGGGTATTTACACGCGTGTATATATGTGTGTGTGTATTCCATTAGGTTATACGTGTTTAATCGATGCGGTTTCAGAATTAAACACATGTTAACGTACTGACGTAGGTTTTCACGGCTCGATGGATGATGATTGCTTTCAAAAGATGCTCTTTCGGGATAGCCGCGTTGATCACTCCTCTATCCTTCTCTTTTGGGATAACCGCGTCGATCGCTCCTCTATCCTTCGCGACGTTTCGGCTCCCACGGTGACTGTATTCGACTTTATATATTGCCGTCCCTATATAATATATAGTGTTTTGAGACGGTTATTGTTAGTTCCCGTTTGAGACTGGCAGTATCAGAGAGAAGCAAACTCAAAAATATTAATCACTGGGACAAGGCTTATATCTGTGTAAGGAGCCTAGATTCATTCAAATGAAAATTTATTTCACGTTGCATGTGACAAAGTCTGCGTGTGATTGCTTTAACTATACGTGCAAATCCTGTGCACACGTTCATCAACATCAGCAATCGTGCCGACTACCTCTCGCGATCTTGCAATGGCACAATGTCTCCAGCCTCTGAACATGAACTCTGTCCCTGGTGATTGACCTCTCGCACACGTTCCATTCCTTGACTACAACTCCATTTTTATTCTTGACAAGAATCCATCATCATCATCATCATCCCATCTAGTGACACCTTCTCGTCGAGCCAAATAATGTTTACTTAGTAGTTTGAATGATGGCATTGACCTACATGTGTTCTATAATACATGTGTTCCTTTTTATGTCACTATAATTCCAAGTATGTATTGTAAACATTTTGTTTTTGTTCCTGGGTTTTCAGTATTCACCATTTTTTAACCATGTTATAGTAAGCCGTGCATATTGATTACAATCAGCCCCATTGCTTAGTCAACTTGATGCGCAATACTTTTTAATAATTATATTTAGTCTCAGCCCAGCTTTCCAGCCTTCTGTAGTAGATTATAGCAAATCTGGAAGCTCATTACCATTGGATGTTATAATAATTATCCCATCAGCAGAGCTGAGATTGTTAACATTTGCTTTAATCAATGAAAACTGATACTGGCCTATTTTTTTAAAATATATATTTGTTTATAAAATGGGGCGACATGATGGTGCGTAGCGCTGCCGCCTCACAGCAAGATCACCTGGGTTCGACACCCAGTTCGGGTGCTTTCTCTATGGCGTTTGAATATTCTCCCATGACCGCGTTGGTTTACCTTGCGCGATATGGTTTCCTCCCACAGTCTAAATACATGCTGCGTAGGTTAATTGGCCGAACTAAATTTCCCCTAGTGCCCTGCGATGAACTGGCATCTCATTCTTGGTAAAGCCCAACCATCACACCCTGTGTGTGTCTCTCCATGACCCTGTACAGGTACTAATTATGAATAAATGAATTATTCATAATATAGGCACACTAGATTATAGGAGGAAAGTACAGTACCAACATAACGAATTACACCAGGTGAAACGCTTAAGCCAAGGTTATTCACAGACGAAAGTCATTTTTTGGTACTGTAATTTGAGACATAACAAGCAAATGCTTTCATGGAGAAAGCATTTGATCGTTACATTTAGGTTAATGGTCCAAACAAAATAATGAGACTATATACAAAAAAATCCTTCGGGCCATTCCTGAATCCTTACAATTTGTTGAATTACTCAGAGTAAAGGAGATTACATGCCTAGTATATCCTTGACAAGGCACCCTGTATCCAAACCGAATCACGTTGAGCTGTAAAAGATAATGATTTCATAAAAGAACATTGCTACACGTTTGGATGAGAATATATTCTCGGGTGCATCACCTTATTATTTTGTTCGGCGATATTTTCATTTTCTGAAACATTTGTCGAAATTGTAAAAGTAAATAGATCCAACCTCGATTGTGCTTGCAGTATATTGACGTTTCCTTTTCATATTTTAAACTCGTGGAGGCTATTTGGAAAATAATTGCGGGATTTTTAATTACAGAACTAAATTTTGTAGCGTTAATGAATGCACTAATTGTAGGTTTGGGATCTAGGGTCATCGCCATATAGCCCCAGGTCAGCTGCGGTGGCATTTTAAAAATGGCAACTTTGAATGAGGAGCTTTACGTCGACGATGATTACATACAGTGGTGTATATAGAATGTCTGGTAAGAAAAGACCGTAATGCGCTTCATTGTCAACACATGAAGCTCAAACGACATGTATCGACAAACATAATGTGAAATGATAAAATATATAAATATTATCATAACATGCATGTTGTTATTTGAAAAATCGACTTCTCGTTAAGGCAAAATACAATCTCAGCAACTAAAATTTTAGAGAGGGCGGCGCGGTGGCGCAGTGGTTAGCGCTGACGCCTCACAGCAAGAA
>JAZEWT010000001.1:4538999-4565341 GCA_036362905.1 Mordacia mordax
ACCCTATATAGGATTAAGCGGTTTCAGATAATGAGATGAGATGAGAGACATTTTAGAGAAGTAAATTTTACAATCTACACCTTGTATCATATTTCCTTGCTTATCGTAGATTTTTACTAAAATTCATATAATATATCAGGGTGCACGGTGGCCCAGTGGGTAGCGCTGTCGCCTCACAGCAAGAAGGTCACTGGTTCGAATCTCGACTCGTGTGCTTTTCTGTGTGGAGTTTGCATGTTCTCCCCGTGTCCACGTGGGTTTTCGCCAGGCACTCCAGTTTCCTCCCAGAGTCCAAAAAACATGCTGCTGCATAGGTTAATGGGCTCGCAGACTAAATTGCCTGCAGTGCCCGGTGATGGACTGGCGTTCCATCGTGAGTATATCCCTGCCTTGCGCCCTGTGTCTGCCGGGATAGGCTCCAGCTCACCGCGACCCTGTACAGGACTAAGCGGTTTCTGACAACGAGATGAGATGTAATATATCATTACATGCAGCTCTATTTGTGTTGGAAACCTTTTCTTAAATGTTTTTTTGGTTCTAATAATCAAGGCACATAGAGTTTTCTTTTTAAATGAAGGGGGGCGGAGTTCCTATGGACGATGTCGTGGCCATGCTAGGGAATGGCTGTTGGTAAATGTGTGTCTGATAGGTGAGCAGCTGGACCAGTGTGGCAGTGAAAGTACACGCCAACAAGAAAACAGGTATAGCCAATTTAAGAGGTGGATAAACTATGCGCAGCCCAAAACGTGTCCATAGACACACCGTCACAGCATTTTCGTGATTAGATTTCAATGTACCTTGTCCAGGCATTGCCCATTCTAATAATAAGAATCCATGGATCTTGTGGTATTGAATGTAATTTATTTGCGACCTCTGAGCTTTGGCACCACATGAAAACCGTGATAGCGCGATAATTGCCACCTGTTGGACATTAACGCGCCATTGCACGCACTTGATGCATATGCAGTAGAGAGGGGAAACGTCTGCTATGCCTTTCAATAGGCGATTTGTAATGAATGTGTGAGTGCCAAGTGTCTCTGCATGCTTGAATATCTATCAAATCTCCCCGATTCATCATCATAATCATCAGTTACACCTGCTCAGCAAGAGGCATAGCACCAGTTGTGGGTCACAGTTGATAGCTATCTATCTCTTTAACAAAGGTTTTGTAATTACACTATAATTTAGTAACATTCAACACAATAAGCTATGCTTCTTGTCAAGAATCGTCACACACAAACTGTTTTTTTAAATAATTATTTATTCACATTGTAACTGGTGAATAATACATTCTTTACTTATGTACAAGAAGTTAACGTAATTGTGAGGCCCACCTCATCACTGACCGTCAAAATGAGGTGTGTTTGTCACATGCACATGAATAACCCTTATAAATATTCACATGTCGAGTAGTGACCGTATTAAGCGTGCTCCACTGTGAACACGGTGACCCAAGTTCGATTTTTAACCACGGCTACGATCATTGGCAGGTTATTTAAAACCGATCCTGCTCTCCTACTTCCCCACCTTCACCAACCCACACTAACTGGCGTGGTGAAGTATGATTATATAAAAACCACAATTACCAACATAGTGTGGTGATGCCTTTACATACTAATGAATGGAGAATGGCTCAAATTTCTTGGCACTGGCATTATAGCAACCCACGATGCCCCAGTTTTGCTTATACAACTCTTATCCATTAAATGTGTTCATCAAGGCCCTGTTAATCAGAGATAAAAAGGTTGCTATTATAATTAAAATTTTAAGCCTGCCCATCTATTTAGCCATATTTGTTATAGTTGTAAGCCCCCCTCTGCATATCTGGCATTCTTTTACCTAGGCTATACAATTCTGATGATTTCCATTGAGCTGTTTTTGTTTACTTCATTTGCATTCACCTTCGAAAATGTAGAAATCACAGTGGAAACAGCTGCCTTAGGTGTAACATTCAATGTCATGGAAGTGTACCATAGTTATTTGGCGAGATTGAAGTGAGAGTTGCAGCAAACGCTACGGCTGCTCAGCCTCGACTGCGCGTGTGTCCAACCACCTCGAGGCTTCATGATCGATTTATATTGATAACTTCAGTTTCATTCATTTCAGAAATCTAGCTTAGTATATACATTCATATTAACGTCAGTGCAATATTTTTATTATTCGGTTATGCGATTAGGTCACTAATTCGTGTCGTGTAGATTAACTTGCCTTATTTGAGTGAGATTTCTGTGCTGCACTGTCTTAGGTATGACAAATGTAGAGTGTCACGATGGGAGACACTTGCATAGTGAAAAATAGAGGTCATGAAGGACATTTTGAAGTTCACATAGAAGCAGTACCTATTTTTGCTATATCGTGCAATTGGTGGCAGAAATTATTGATTAAGGTTTTCTTGGACAAGGTACTACCGAAGGACCTGTGTGCAGATACTTGGGGCTTTGAAAAGTGTTCTGATTTGAATTGTAGAAGCAAATTCTGGCGTGACATCGAGGCTTAGTTCCAGCTATTTCATGTTTCTATTGTACGTAGTTGTAGTTATTTCATAATAAATACCTATTATAACTCACGCCACATTCATTCCATTATTTAAGATATTCATTCCAAGAGACAACTACTCCGAGGCACGAGGGCATTGCAGAGAGGCAGGGAGGGGGGAAGGGAGTCAGATGGTTAGCCGGCACCAACATTCATCAGACACTGCATTACGATGTTATCGACCAATTTATTAATGAGGCTTTTTTGTTTGTTATGGGAGTCAACCAAAGAATCTAGAGGAAACCCACAGAGATCAGGGGGAGAACACACACTGGACACAGAAAGGTGCCTGGGACAGGAAACGAACCACCTCGGGCAAGAGTATTTTGTATTAGCGAGGCGCAGATGTTACCACTGCGTCATTCTGCCGCCCAATTTTGTCCAAAAGCCTGTTCTCGTCTGCCCCGGTGAGTGAACTACATTCCTTTATGCCTCGGGCTACTTATACCACTCTTACGGCTCGGGCCTCGCCTCAGCAGTAGCGGTTGTGGCCCCCACGCTGTTAATGAGGCATATCGACACATGCACTCTACCACCTAGTGGTGGATTCCCACCACAAATCAATGCCTACTCAATCCTCATGGAAAAATTGCTTCTGATGCACAATGAGCATTTCCATTCCTGGCAGGGCTGCGTCCTCCTCCCCCCCCGGTAGTAGTACTTTACAGCTTATATATAGTGCTGGCACAGATGAATCGTATCCTTCTAACCCATAAAAACTCACACGTGCTCAAGCACAGACACACATACGATACATCCATCATACACTGCACTTGATGTGCAAAAACATGTTTATACAAAGGCAGCGTGCATTTCAAGCCGCTGCGTGTGTTTTATGGCGTGTCCCACGTGCGCACAGCATGGCTTGCTATGGAGAGCGCTATTCTGGCCAAAAATGCGACCTGTATATTACGACTAAGTTGCCAGGAATGCGACTGGTTTAGAATGGTATGCACCTACACAGAAATGAATGCAAAGGGGTGATCGTTGGCAAAGTGAGTGGAGAACAGGCATCACTCAGGTGTGTTTCTGATTAATGTTGTGTTTTTGGTTACATGTATATTTTGGGAAATGCATTTTAAATTAAGAGGTTATTTTTTCTGAAGAACAACATGAACAACTGACATATTTAATATACATGCATATGCATATTACACATATATTGCTTGTCTAGACAACTCATGAAAGAAGTATGTTTTAAACCCGTATATATTCAGTGCTGTAGCATGGATTAGAAACCAGGACTGTGGGGAAAAGCCATACATTGGAAACGTGGAAGATATGAGATGTTTTCACACATGGATTATAAAACAAATGCATCGTGGAGAGATCATATTCACTGTTAAAGGTATCATTTGCTTGGGCAGGACACCTCTAAACGGGATTATCTCTTAAAGCATGAGCTTGGTGATGGAAGATACCAAAGCAGAAAACACTGCTGATTTTCAGGAGGTAGGTGGATTTTGGTTTTGTAAGACCGTGAAGGCTGGCAAAAGATGCGGGCACGTCTTTATCAGTACTTGAGTCATGGGTTTAACGTTGATGACAACATACACACACGTATGCTTTACGCATATATATACTACACGCACATACTACACGGACACTTACTATCGCACACAGGAATGCTCAATCTGTATGTGTGCTTTAATCTGCATCATCATTATTAACATGAGCCTTATAATCATTTCCTCCTTTAATTATCATGTTTAATATCGGGCAAATGAAATTAGTTGACATATCTTCTTGAGGGAAGTCAACAGGAGTGGTTGTTCTCTCTAGAATTTGGTCCCCACCATCATAATATGGAATTTCCACCACTGCTAATGGAGATAAGCACAAGCATGGACTATTGTTAGTCGATAGTTTTGCTAACGTGCGAAAGAGAAAAAAACAAATTTCCTTGTGTAGCCTAATAGCATTTTGGGTTTTGGGAAAGTGATGTTAGTGAGCACCTATTAGGGGCTGCACAGCACGCAAATGGGCGATATGACCAGTGCTACACCTTATCACGTGTGTGCTGATCTTTAGACACCACAATAGGAACTTCAGTCATTCTGAGTTTACGTTAAAGAAGCAAAATGTCAAATCATACATCACTAACCACTGATGTTAGCCAGGAACAAAAATTATGTCATCATGTTCAGAATTTAATGCATTGACCACTGTGCGATGTTACCAGTGCATGTCTACACACACGTGAGATATATGGGAGCCTGACTGATCAGGCTCCTGCCATGAGTGAGGATTGCATCATGACATCATGATGATATAGTGGATTCTCCTCACCCTGTGCTTAAACTATGACTGGTCGGAAAAATGGAGGAGAGTTTTTACCCCATGGATCAGAATAGCAGTCCACCATGTTCGTGAACTGCAAGTAATCACTGTAGCGATCATTTTCTGGTGATAGCACTGACCGCCTCTGGAAAGTACGTTTAGGTCATGAATTACATCACAAGCATGCAGATCCATTGCAGTAAGAAAAGGGGAGGTTGAAGCAGCTTGAATAAATGTACTGTGATAGGCTATAGTAGTAGAAGTCACTGTTCATAAGGAACGGTGGAAAAGGATAATTGTGTCGGGCCCTTTTTTAGGATGTGATTACATTTAAAGGATGTCTGAGGCTGGCACTGCTTCTGGCAGCAGTTGCTTAGATCCAACTGAATACAACAAATTCATTTCATCATAAATATGTGCATCTTATACCGACAAAAGTGATAATGCAGAATTTGCCTCAACATACTGGCAATTAAAACGTTTCTATCCATGTTCTAATGTGGCTGCATTTACTGTGTTTTTAAATATTCCATTGCTTGCTGGAGGTGATTCAGGCTCCCCTCTGAGCTGGTGCCTGGAGAATCCCCATTGTGACAACAGTAACAGGAATTTGGCTCAGGTCAGGTGTGGATTAAGAATTACATTTCGTGGCAGAGTTGGAGAAAGGCTGAAGAGCATCAGACAGGCATTAGTAACAAAACAGCAAAGAGTGTTTGACCAATTTTATGCCGACATATGAACCAACTTTTAGTCAAGCTATGGTTTAGACATTGCGATTTTTCAATTAGTGAATTGTATGCACTGGCTGAGACAGTAGCTTGGAAATATCCACTATGCATTCTGCAGTCGACTACAGTTGGTTTTGGGCATAGTACCGAGGTGTGATAATCTCCCACAACTACAGAAATGCTAATGCGTAGATAGGAGACAAGTATCGATGAAATTCATTTTTCTGGGTCAGGTCACGCAAAAACTCTCTCGTTTTGTTCATGTGACAAACCTTCCTAATTGGCCGTGTCGGCTATGGAGGGTTAAACGACAATATTTTTTACATGACCTGACCCAGAAATATGGAATTCATCAATAACATTGGTCACGAAAACCTTCGAAATAAAGGAGACAAGTATGATCAATAAGGGCATAAATTAGGGTGACAAGAAGTAGGACAGAATAATTATAATGGAACCAGCTGGTTACATGGGCTTTGCAGCAAAAATATATTATCTGTAATACACAGTTCAAATAACCATACAAGTTGACATAGAGATTTCATGATTGTAAGAGTGATTCGCTTGTTGATTACATTGCAACCAGGGAACAACATAGGACATGCTTTCTTAACATTAGAGACTACATCCCAATTTTAGCAGAAGAGTGAAACTATGGAGTAAGCAAGCCAAAGTGCACTGTGACTAACTTTAATATAACAAAGCTAGAGATTTCCAGAGTGGAACAACGAATTAATGGAAGCAATTAAGGCAGGGTTGCAGATCTTGTAAATGTGATGTTAGAAAGGGAATCCAGAGCCAGGGAAAAACTTAAAGAGTGGGTTTAGTTCGGTATTAAAATAAGTTCTAGGCTGATATTATTTTGTACAATGAACCTTATAATGAGAAGTAGCATTCCAAATGTTTAATCACCGTGTACTGCCTGATGCAAAATGGAGATTAAAAATGGTCATTCACAATTTAGTTTTTGCAGAGAGATCCATGCTAGGCATTACACTGACAGACAAAACTAGATATAAGTGGATCAAAGAATAAACACACTTTAAAGAAAATGTAACGTTTTACATAAATGAAGTAGGCTTGGGCGGAATGTGCCATTGGTAGAGATTATAACTAATAAGCAAGAATAATCATAGACGATCTAAGTGATGGAACAAGTTTGAGAGAACGTCTACTAAAGAGGTCAAGTGGTGTTTTCAGCATGTGCAGGTCTTTATTTGACTTGCACTTCAGGATCTTGAGAGATAGTGGTGGCTTGGGGAGGCCTTCATCCAGCAGTGAATAGATCATGGCTGATGAGGTAAAACAATTATTTGTTGTGTGACTTGCTGCATTGGGCCTCCATATTCTTTGCAAACTTTATGTTTTGTGTCAAGACATATTTAAAAACACATTTTACGCTACAATTAGGCTACAATTAGGCAACCATAATGCAACAATTTGGTACACAAGTTATTCTACATTGTTCCAGCATGACATTCATTTGTCATTCTTTTATAATCTAGTAAATAGTATTATCGTTTATTCAAAAATTAAGACGTAAGTTTATATATTTTCATAAATTGAAAAATGCAATGCAGTGCAATGTGTTGATTTTATAGTTAATGTCATGTAAGTTACAGTATTTTGGTATGCGTTGATTTTAAACTTCAACACATTGCTTTGTTAATTATAGGCTACACAATGTTGGTGTATGGTGGGGCATGTTGGGCTTTTGACGGACGACTCAAAATAAAAGTGTTTTGCACAAGGTAGTAGGTATTTTTGCACCATCTGTTATGATTGAACGTTTAATATTTTATCTCCATTAATATACAACCATGTGCGATTTTGTTTTTCAGAGATTTTTCCTAAGCTACTTGATGCATGCAAGAACAGCTGATACACTTTGGTAAACCTCCAAAAAGTTTACTTCGTTAACTAAAAACAGCAACTTGCAGTTATATAACATATAAGGCATCCATGGTATTTTATACCAGTCAACATTTTATACAAACATACTTTCCAAAACTCATATTAAAAATGTTTTCTGGTGAAGATAAAAAGAAAGACAAAAACAGGATACCTCATTACGACGAGGACTCAAGAGTTGGGCATTTACAATCTTCACAGACAAAAACTCCGAAACTTTCATCCCGACTTAAGAACACTATGAAGAAAATGACTAAGAGTCGTGCAAGTTGGGCTGGTGATGATGTAGAGACAAGGAGGAAACGTGATGCAGAACTGTCTCAAAATCCTTGGCCTGGCACAGTGAAAGGTTTAGAAAGAATGTCTCTTCACGAAGCATCGGGCCACCTGTCAACAGAAATTGAGTCTGATGAAAGTGATTCTGATGGCTGCTTGGAACAGTTGCCAAAATGTAGAGTGGCGCATGAAACAAGGACTTCAGTCTCTTTCATTCACAAGAATCACCAAGATGTAAAAAGTCAAACACTCCCTGGTATGCCTGATCATAGAAAACTTCCAAAGCATCCTTTCAGACTATCTTCACAAGTCAAATATGCTTCATGGTCTGCAGGCTGCAAAGCATTCCAGAAGTTTAAAGCATGGAAAAAAACAGGTCATGAAAACACTTCTCACAGTACTGAAGGATACAAACACCAGCGATTGCAAAAGTCCATGTCACAACAAGAACGTGTTGCGAGTTCATCTCAGGAGTCGGAGGATATTTTGAATAAAACACACAGCGTCATGGAAAAGATATTCCAAGAACTTCAAGGTATTAGCCGCATAGAGCTGGAAATTGTGGAACTGAGGGACCAGGTACATGCGCTGAAGCGTTCAGTCAGAGAAATATCTCAAAGTGTGGAAGTTGTGCAGACAGAAATTGAGCAATTGCAATCTGGCTTTGTTCAAGTGAAACACAGTAATGTACCTACAAATGTTTACTTTGACCATCAAAACCAATCTGGAAATGGCCTCTGCTTGTATTTTATTAACGTTCCAGAGCAAGAGAATGAAAATTGCACCAATGTTATCTATGATATATTTTCCGAGAAAATGGGTATGACAGATGCCACACATACTGTGAGAGTTGAAAGTGCTTTTCGGCTGGGAGAAAAGAGAAATAGCCTATCAGCTAAACCAAGGCCGATAGCGATTAAGGTTGCTAGTATTCAGGAGAAAGAATTAATACTTAAAAAGTGTTACAGATTGAAAGGCATGAGTATTAAAATCAGGACTGCAAACTCTGTACAATCACAGCCAAGTATATTATCTTCACCTCAAGTGTATACTTCATCGAAACAAATTTATTCTCTACAGGAGGCTCATACTTTATCTATAGACTCAAGTGATGATGACTTGACCAGAAGAAGTGTAATGAGTCAAAGTTCTGCTCAGTCAGATGCTGTGTTTGAAAAAATTATGTCCTCCGTGAAACTAGATCCCTATAATATAGATCGTCACCAGTCTGATTCGCCCCGTAACAGACACCCTGAAATGAACCTGAACCTTGCCAAACTAGTATCTGAAAATGAACACCTATATAATCAGTTGCCTGAACAGCAAAACTCAGAACACAGTGACGTGTACGATTGTGATTATCTCTCAGAAAATACTCCCGTTTTAAAATCAAAGCTGTCATCGGATAGTGGAACATCCATAGATGAAAATGAGTTTTGGCCAAAAAGCCACTTCCAGATACCACATGGAGAATATATGTGCACTTCGATAACTAATGATGATACAAGTATGGGTGAAGATGAAAAAACATTTGATATTGGAAAGGAAGATATTGTAGACAGTTACGGTATTGAAACATCACATATTGGTGTAAAACAAGACTGGCATCAAAACAATGAAGCAAATGAGATAGAATGGGACAATGTGCAGGAAATTACTAACTTACACCAAGATACAGATGTTAATGACAGCCTCAGTTTGCAGTGGGACAACCAAGAGCAATGTGCTTACAATACTGATGAGGATTCAATTGAAAATCATTCATCTGATATGATTCCTGTAGAAATAGAAAAAACTACTGACCTTGAACATCTAAGCTCATTCGACAATGGTAGTACAGAGAGATTTGTAGTCGAACATGATAATCGTACTAGTTGGCCTGAGCTTGGACAGTTAGAACCAACTGAACCTGATGATAATGACTGGCATTCAAATCAAATTTACAGCAGTGACTTGGAACAGATTCATGTATACGGTAATGAAACTGAGTGTAAGCAAAACGAGCCCCAGCAAGAACATAACATTTTGTTGGAGCAGCATCAGAACCTTGAAATTAGATGTCAACAGGCAGATGTGTTTGTTGATGATTGTTATAATGAAACGACACCTGACCAGAGACAACTGTATGAACAAAACAAATTTATCGTTCAAGAAACAGAAACATATTCAGATTCTTACAGTCCACAAGGTTTGGCCGAATTGACTCCTTATGACTGGCCGCAAGTCAAGAAAAGCTGTGACTCTGGTGTTGGGCTTCAGCAGGAAGAAGCAAATGCAGATTTTATCTACAATACATCAACATCACAGTATCCAAATCTTGACAATGACAGTGTAACTGACCAGGAACTAAGTTGGGAAGGTCAGCAGGAGGAATGTAGTCAGCGGCAAGAATATAGTCATACAAATGTTCCTTCTCCTACATATATTGCTGAAGCTAAAGAAGAACGATTTTTTGTGAGCTCTTTGAAGAGAGGCATGCACTTGCTTGGAATGAGCAGATTCTCACTTCAGGAGAACTCAACAGAAGTAGAGCTGTCCTCACAGCATAAGAGTCAACTTGCTTTTCATAGCCAGGGTGAGCTTTTAGATAAAAGACACAATGACGAGATGATTGCCTTGCAGCAGAGACAGCAAACTGATGAAAGACCAGAGGCTGTTGGTAGTTTCAGTTTTCGTCGATTTAGCAGCAGCACTCTGCAGCATGCAAAGTCAGCACTCGGCTCGGTATTTAAATTGGAAAGCACGAATAGCTCTCAGAGCTACACTTCCAGCATTGACACGAGTCCTACCAGTCTGGAGAAGCTTTCTGCCACCATCACCTGCCCAAGAGATAACAGTGACCAATATTTTCAGAGAACAAATTCAAAAATTGGAACATGTGAAGATAATATTTCTAAAGAAGGAGAAAGCAATTATGTGGAAGTTATGGAGGAAGTTTTAGCAAAATTAGAATGTCGAGAATCCGCACAGAGCACTTCACCAGAGGCCATACAAAAGAATGTTGTACAAAGTATGGAATTTGATTATTGTAATGTGCGTTCTGAGGATATGATTTCCAATAACAAGTTGCCATCACCTAATAACAAGGAAGAGCAATCAGACTTGAAAAAAGAAGAGCTCTCGCATACTGACCGACCTAATGAAGTCTCGCATACTGACCGACCTAATGAAGTCTCGCATACTGACCGACCTAATGAAGCCTCGCATACTGACCGACCTAATGAAGTGATGGTGATTGACAGCCAAGGAGCTGTAGCAGAGACAGAGAAGCAAATAGATTCCAAAGGTGAGGAAAATCAAAGTGTCGCATCTCAAAGCGAACAGACTGTGGCAGACGATCAGAATTATACCACTAGGTATTTGGCAAATTTCAAAAAGGCTTTAGAAGCAAAAAACAAACCAAAAAGGCCCACGTTTAAGTCAATAGTACAAAGAACTCAAGCGAGGCTGCTGGAAGAAAAGGGGCTGTCGGACAGCACACCAGCAAGTAAGTCGTTGCTTATTTTTTAAAATGATAAAATATCTGGGAAATACACAGACAATAATATAACAATTATGGTATGTTCGAGATATACGAGGTGATTTGTTATACAATTTATATATTTACATATCTAAAACTAATTATACACATTGTATACATCCTACAAACTGCTTGTCACATCTCACAACAGGAATTCCTCCAGTTTTGGAAGATATCTGGTAATGTTCCAATTAGCATAAAATGCAAGGCTAGGCGACTTTAATGTCTCTAGTTATTTTAACATAATGGCACATTCAAAAGCAAGGCTTACATAAAATAATGTTTTCCTTGAGGCCCCACTGACTTTCTGGAGGACGCTACGCGTATGATGATTGCTTCGAAAAGCTGCTCTCTCGGGACAGCCGCGTCGATCGCTCCCTCTCCCCCCATCACGACGTTTCGCCTCACACGTTAGAGGCATCCTCAGGCGCGTTCTAACTCTAATGTGTGAGGCGAAACGTCGCGATGGGAGAAGAGAGGGAGCGATCAACGCGGCTGTCCTCAGAGAGCAGCTTTTCGAAGCAATCATCATGCATCGAGCCGTGAAAACCTACATCATTACGCTACACGGATGGTAGTACCCCTTGCATTATATCCAGCACTTGCACAGCAAAAACCTAACAAAGCTAACGGGTGTGACCTGCACCATAGTCAAAGCCCATCAAATTCAGATCAAGGGACCTTTCGTGTTAACCTTAAAGAATTAACAACCCTTCCTTCAAACCAATCGATTAAGGAGGTGGCTGGAAACTGGATGTGACGGTGCTTAAGGAAGCCAGGATTAACGTGACTACTAAAACCTTGTTTACCATGTACTGATCATCAGCATGTCCCTCATTGTTGAACCCATGCCAAAGTCAAATCAAAGAGGTGGGAAAAACAAACACAACACTGGCTCACCCCGAAACTTCAAAATCAGCCTTTTTGCCACTAGGTTATTGGGTTCATAATGTTCAAGGAATGTAGTGGGAAAATGCATCATCATCAGTACCTGCTGAATCCTGTAGAGGGTTGCAGGGAGCCAGAGCCGAGCCTTGCAGACACAGGGCACAAGGCAGGGCTATACATGCAGGATTGGATGCTCGTTCATCACAGGGCACTGGAGGAAAGTTCGTCAAAAGGGCAGTTAACTTAGGCAGTATGTTTTTGGACTCTGGGAGCATAACGGAATACCCAGTGAAAACCCACACGGACACGGGGAGAGAAAGCAAACACCACACAGAAAGGCACTCGAGCTGCAAATTAAATCCAGAACCTTGCTGTGAGGCAGCAGCTCTACTCACTACATAGATTCATAATTGATTTTTGGCTCAGATAATGTTAGTAAAATGTATTTCATACACCCTCCTCCACGTTGACACAGCCTATTACGAAAGTTGTCACGAGAATAAATGTGCCAATTTGTTACAGCTTAAACACACCGGTATGTTGGAGAGCAATCCATAAGATTTAGCATTTAGGTATAACGCTTCACTGTTAGTTACAACCAGGGTCATCAGGCTGTCGCCCGAATTGTTGCAGGAGGGCTCCAATATGCTGCACCACAAATCTCGCAGACACCCCTGCCCTGCTAGCCCAAGAGACTGCCATATACATTGTTGAATTCGACACCCAGGGGACCAATTTCATGTCTGTAGATCTCATGATACAGGCATTAAGTAAGTTCCTAATTATTTTGCTTTAAAGCAGACAAGCCACTCTTGTTTGCTTCAAATAACTGAAAACATTGCTTAAACTTTTTTTTCATAGTTGATAGTTGACTAATTTTCAGACTTTAGAAATAAATTAATGTGAAGTGCATAAATAGTTATGTCTACCTATAATGTTATAAAAGATGGATTTTGCATGCATGCCTAAATTTTGATCATCCTATAGGCTGATGTTATGGGGACGACAAAGGCTACCTTAATATTAAGCAGCCTGTTGGAGATCATCGCTGACATCACAAACGGTGAACCATACAAAATATTCAGACGAGCTGAATGATCCATGGGCCTGCCATTGTTCTCATAGGCCGCTTAACTTGTTGTACTACAGTCAGAATGCTCGATATACCTTTCGCAAGTCCCACTGGCCTTCCCCTGATCGCATCATAAAATGTTTAAGGAACAGCCTTTTGTTATTTTTTTTCACAAGAAGCTTGAGTAAACATACAGACAGCACTACGTAGGGTTTTGTTCTGCCTCTTGTGGCTCCAACTGCAATAACTTCCTCCAATAGTAGTTCTAAACTTTTTAAGTAGATGCATTGCTGGCCATCAACAACATGTCTTGAACGTCTTATGACAGACTTTGTTGTCATGCATTTTCCCATTTAGCTGTCATGACATCAGCGCTAAACTTGTTCGAGGACAGCAAAAGTGTTTCCCACTATATTAGGACGTCTGATATACTCAGGAGTTGCCACAGATTGCCCATTAGTAGCATTCTAAGATGGAGCCACCAACACACCCCCTTCACCCACCTTATGGAGCATCTGCGAGTGGATAGGGAAGGGTGGGAACGTGTATCAGCTTCTGCTTTCCAAGAGACTACGCAAGCATTTGTTGCTTTTGCCCCGAGCCATGTAAAGATATGACTTGGCTGTAAATTCTCTTTGGATGCAAACTGGTCTATGAAAGAACTCTCCGAAGATATCCTGCAGATTGGTGAACCCTTCCGATTGTAGATATTATTATTGAGTATGCCTGGAAAATTTCCCCTCCCCCAATAATTGCTTCTGCTCTGATGCTCAGTTGAATATGCACTGACATTCTTGCACTATCAGAAACAATTGTATTGCTCTTAGCTACGCACGGTTTATTCTTCTATGAGCCTCCTCATGCAGCAGCCTGCCCTGCAGTGCAACTCATTGGCAACAAGCCCCCCATCTGCTTAGAATTGTGTCCCAAGTTTCGGACTGGGTATCCCAGAGGCATTCCCATTTCAAGATGACTTGGGCCAAGCTACAATTTAAGGTCCACAGATGCCTCTCTGGTATATCTCCAGAGCCATAATCAAACCAAATAAGCTATATGAGGTGATGCCATTGGATGGCTCTCAACCTCATCCAGAGGGCTATTTTCACTGCTGCTTCCATTTAGCGAATAAAAATTATAATGGATATTGCATATGCTCGGTGTTTGGCCAACATCTCACTGGCTGCCTTCCTGATCATGTTCACTTTGTTATCGTAAAAAAATACTGTCCCATTCTCCGAGTTAAACGTCGATACCCCGTGTTTTAACCCTTGAGAGAGTATCAGCTGGCACTTTGGGATATTAACTACAAACTTTAGATCTTTAGGCTCCACATAACCAGAGAGACAACCCTCTCCTCATTGTCCTTGGATGTGCCTCTGAACAGCATAAGAGTATAGTATACATGCACCATCTGCATCCTGAGGTTTGTCTTCAATGCAATTGGGACTTTGGTGGAGACACTTAAGGGATCCTGGTAGGCGAAAATTATGAACAATTAAAATTACCATATGATCACTATCACAAATTTCTGCACCGTCAGTACCATAATTATTTATATATCCTCATAATCATTGCTAATATCTTCACCATCACAATAATTTTAATTACCACCACCATCAAACCGAGTTATTGTCATTGCATAAACAGACACATGGACACACGCTCTAATAAACACTTCTGCTTGACTGAATGCCACGGGGAGGACTTGAAATGTGGTCAGATGCCAATGGGGGCGCATGCTGCCACGGACACGTGTGTAGTGTCCGCCTCATGAAGCTGTGTGGGGAGCGATGTCCCCCATTGCTGTGGCTGTGCTTTTGCAGCCAGTATAAACACATACTGCCTAGGTTTATTGTCCCGAATACATTGCCCTCGGTGCCCTGAGTTGTTGTAGCTTGATCACCCCTCCCCACACAACAATTGTTCAAAAGAGTTGACATAGCTCAACGGTTCATTCCAGCTGAGATACAGAGTGATTGAGCCGGCCGAGCAGTGAGCTTCTTTCTTTCATTTTCGTGCATTGATATGCCATGCTCCAATATAATTGGGCTGTTACAGTATTTGGTAGAGGCGACTGTGACTGATATGCGACATTCCATTGTCTCAGTCACTGATGTCAGAGCAACAATATGCAATTTGTCGAGGTTTTCCCATTTTTACACAGTTGTATAGAATCGTGATTGCATTACCATTTCATACGTTCAAAGCAGTTCAGTATCGGTACCCGCTTTGCCCGGTACAGGGTCGTCGGGTGCCGAAGTCTATCCCGGCAGGCACAGGGCGCAAGGCGGGGTTATACCCATGCTATGACGCCGGTGCATCGCAGGGCACATTTGGGGGCAATTTACGCAGCAGGCCAATAAACCTAGGTAGAAGTGTGTCTTTGGACGGTGGGAGAAAACCGGAGTACTCAACGAAAACCCACGTGGGCACGGGGAGAGCACGCAAACTCGTCAGAAAGGCACCTTGAGCTGGGAACCGAACCGAGGCCGTCTTGCTGTGAGGCAGCAGCGCTACTCACTGCGCCACCGTGCCACCCCATTTCATACATTACGCATTGTTTAACAAACCCCCGGAACCTCTCTAGTAAAGCATTGCCATGATCTTATTGAATTAATTCTTCAGCATGCAATCATTCGTAAAATATTTCTTTTTAAGACACTTATAAATGTTGCAGTGGAAGTTTTAAAATAGTATTTTAATGTTTTAAAGCTGCACCATTTTTTTCCTTACATTAAATATAGATGACACACTTCTCCCACAAATTATCTCAAACCAAAAAATAACCTCATCTACCCCGATGAGAAGAATTAAATGTGAGCTTGCACAGAAAACATTTTCTAGGATCAACAATGCATATTTTATGCGAGCACTACATTGGTAGCACTGGTTCTGCTCTATTTATGTAAATACTACTGGGTCTTGAGAATTTAGAGGAAAACATCTTCCTGGTGCCCCCCTCCTCCCTGCGGTTGCTCCAGCTGGCCCCTGGACAATTTGACCTATTTTAGGCTTTTAGCACTTTTTTTCTCCCTTTCACGTGTTTTCTGTAGTGCTATACCTACCAATCCCTGGTGGGCTTTTTGTGCAATATTTATTATTGCTTTATTTCGTTTTGTTTTCGCTTCACTCCAGTGGTCTTTTATTTGCTGTGAGATATCCTTCACCTGGAAAAACTTACAGGCCTTTCTCTCAAAATGGAACGTGCTGCCTCTAACTTGTCTTTACCTCGTCTATTCACTAAGCCCATTTGGATAGATCAGATTGCACTGAAACAGTATTGTCTTTTCACGATTTTATCTGTAACTTTGAACTGATGTCCTCAACCCGGGTCTCCAGCCTCTCCGTGTGGATCCCTGGGTATAACCTACTGCTTTCCATCCCCTGGTGGTCTTTCTGCCGCCACACATGCTGCGAGCTGTCCGTGCAGTGGTGGCCCTTTGGTTGTCACCAGAGCCAAAAATAATGTCTCCCAGGTCTCCTTGAGCACGTGGACATAACCAAAATATGTGCTCTCTTAGCACCAAAATGCCAATACCTGCCTTTCCTGAATGTCAAAAGGAAGTTTGAGATTGCTGACACTTTACCATAGATACTTACAAATAAACAGTACCAGAAGTTGAATCTCTCTCAGCAGTGTTAGAGCAGAAATCTCTTTGTCCCTCCAGATAGCCCCATGATAGGGTGCCTGATTCATCCACAGCTAAGGAAAATTTCAGCTACATGTAAGATCTCATCTCATCTCATTATCTGAAACCGCTTAATCCTATATAGGGCCACGGTGAACCGGAGCCTATCCCGGAAACACAGGGCGTAAGGCAGGAATACACCCGACGACGGGACGCCAGTCCATCGCCGTACATGTAAGATCCTGACGACTCAATGCTATTAAAGCCAAAGCAGCAAAATCATTTGGTGGAGAGCTACCCCTTTGGAACTAACGGTCCGGAGAGCCATCTATTATGAAATACACTCAATCCCTTTGTATGCAGTGCAATTTAAGTTTCTTCATGGTACTTACCCACGTAAAAGAGAGTGGACCTTATACCGTATATATTGAGCTGAGCTATTTGAAAGGGGTGGATAACTCGTGAAGTCCCCATCATGCAATTCTGGGTGAAATACCTCCAACAATTTGCATCACTAGGGCACCTCGGATCCTGGCCACATGGAGAAGAGTAGGAGTTCTAATAAATATGGGTGCCTTATTTTAACGACTCAACCTCTCCTTCTCGTTCCACTTCCTCAGGGGCCAGACTACGCCACTACTTCAGATATCCCGACCACGCACAATGTGGAATCCATTTTTGTACACATGCCACCCATTTTTCTTCTCTACCCCCTTCCCGAGTTTAGCTTATAATAAAAATATTTTTTTTTAAATCAATTCCTTTTGCCTAAAAATCGCAAAGCACTTGTTAACTTTATACTATTTATCATGTATGTACAATCACATAGACATTCTAAGTTGTTCTTTCGCAGCTTGTATTTCTGGTACATGGAAAAGAGTAAAAAGTTATTAATGGTATATATATGTAAATGGCACATTTATATTGAGACATAAGTCCATAAATCTTAAATATGTTTACATTGCAGTTTTTCAATTTCTATGTCTACAAACTAAAAATATGTATCTGGATACTCAGCATAAAAAACAACATCATCAGCCAACACACGACAACATTAGTTATCATCATAAAACAATTATCAGTGTAGATTACACAGTTTCATATCTCTATTGTTTTCATTCACACCACTGTATATTATATAGGTAATATTATTTATTATTATTTACAGTCAGGGCGGCGCGGTGGCCCAGTGGGTAGCGCTGTCGCCTCACAGCAATAAGGTCCCGGGTTCGAATCTCGGCTCGAGCGACTTTCTGTGTGGAGTTTGCATGTTCTCCCCGTGTCCGCGTGGATTTTCGCCGGGCACTCCGGTTTCCTCCCACAGTCCAAAGAACATGCTGCTGCATAGGTTAATGGGCTTGCAGACTAAATTGCCCACAGTGCCCGGTGATGGACTGGCGGCCCATCATGAGTATATCCCTGCCTTGCGCCCTGTGTCTGCTGGTATAGGCTCTGGCTCACCACCACCCTGTACAGGACTATGCAGTTTCTGATGCATTCTACAGATGTAGACTACTGGTGTTCATATGATTTTTCAGCAGTGTAGTGGCTGCATATTCTCATCAATGTAGATGTATTGTCTTATAATTGAATAACTGTGCTGTTACTTCTGATTTAAGTTCAATTGTAAGCGCATATGTTTCGATCATAAGCACAATGCAGCACTTTCAGGAGACCACTTCTTTTTGCCCAGCCACACAGAGGATTGGATAATCGAAAGAATTTGCCATGACTTCTCGGTTATGCTTCTCATTCAGCCAACGGCTCCCATGACTAGAAGAGTGAAAACCACAAATAATAGGAATGTGCAGGGGTGGCTTAGAGTAGTACATCGATATTATGGACTTGGCAATAGAAATTTTACTTTAGTTTATTTTTATAATGGCAGTAGACCAGCAATATTTAGCAGTCTGTGTTATTTGGCATTATTTATTGCAAAAATGTTGCCTGATGGTAAATTTCGCTACGTTCTGTAAAAGATGTATATAGTGGTGTTCTTGTATACCATGGTAAAGATGTACCCTGATCACGCTGTGTATTTCCCAGTATATCTTTATCGACTCCTTACATACGCTACTTACATTTGTTAAATACTTTATGCACGTCTCTAACTTGTGTTTTCACCTTTTTTTCTTTTACACAGAGGTCAGCAGAGAAGAAAGGAAGACTCATCTTTATCTATTGCATGCTCATTATTCCTATCGCCCATCTCCCCCCCCCTCCATGACTTTCCATGCCCACTTCTCCTAACCTACTAAGCTATAAGAAATACTTGGGACCTTTAGTTGAAACGAAGCAGTGTTTACTGTACAGCAGTTAAATATAACATCTAAAACATAAACGGTCAAAAATTAATGTCACATATGATGTCACACTCTTAGAAAAGTGGCTGAGATTTTAGATTATTTAACATGTGATGTCACCTTTATATTCAGCAATCTGAAAAACCTCCACATACAAGTTTACAGTTCAATTATGCAGGCCCAAATATTAATGTTAATAATGTTTGAATATGTCCTTATATTGGAGCAGTTCTAGAGCAGTACTGCATTGCTTATTGCAAGATTCTATGATCTATGGGACCTGAGTTTTATTCTATGCCATGGCTAGTATCAGTCACAAGTGATATATGAAGTGGTCCTGGACTCCACCCCCTTCACACACTTACACAGTGTGGTGAACTTTTGTCAAATGTCCCTCTGGCACAGCATGGAGAAGCCTTAAAATCAGCAGTGGGTTGGCACAAAGGATTGTATGTTTCGAGTAATAAATAATCAGTTACTCACACCCATATATATGTAGACTAATCGATATCCATTTTAAGTTTCTAAATTGATTGCCTGCTATTTTATATTTGCAATAGCTAACAGAAGTGTAAGCTAACGAGAGGTGTCAGAAGATGATAGTTGTCACCTGTGCTAATTAATTTTATAGTTACTGCGGTTAAAGCAGCAGGGCTGAGCAATAATGCACCTGGACAAACTTGGACCATGTCTGGGGCATGCTGCAATACTGAGTATACTTTACCAAGAAAATTTCATTAAAATATTTTCTAAATGTATTAGCTTATGAAAATCAGAATATCCAATAATGTGCATTTAAAATGCAAAATAATGTAATTGTATTTAAATATGACCACATTTAAGTATATGCTCCTAATTTCATTAACATAATATCTTAACGTTGCTGTAATTTACTAAAGTGACCAATACCTCTACTTTGCAAATGATAAAATATGTTTATTTAAAAAGATATTCATACAATATCCAAAACATAACTGTGTACTATTTACCAATATGACATTAGATTATTCATTCTTCACATATCCTTCTCCACATTTGTGTAATTTCCACAAAAAAAGGTTTGTGTGAGGTATTTGAGGTATGCGTGATGGTTTTGTGTGGTGCAATATATGCGTTACGCTTTATGTTAGACATTTGAAAGCAGGAGTTTTTAGTCTTTCTCGAAGTGATGCTTACATTCTAATTGTAACATACACTGCTTGCTGTGTAGTATTTTATTAATGTATGAACGTGCATTGGAAAATGTACATTTGTTTAATGTTTGCCAGTAATGCTGGTGTGTGCCCCCCTCCAGGCAATTGAAGGTCGGGGCTTCTCTCCATTCAACATGGTCGTAGGGTAAGTGTTCATGATGTCATCAATCCCAAATGTAACATGTGGCTGTGCTGTGTGATTTACTAAACATTCTACATTATATTAGCTGTGAACCATCTTCAACACACAAACATTTTTTTAGTGTTGATGATTGCTTCCAAAAGCTGCTCCGTGTCGATCGCGTCTCGCCCTCTCCTCTGTGACGTTTTGCCTCCCACGATAGAGTAGTTTTTGAAAGCAATCGTCAAGCATCGTGCCCTAAAAATCGACATCAGTGTTTTCCGGTATTGAACAAGGAAGTCTTACACGTGTTGGTACGCCACATTGAATGGTTGCCTGTCTCTGCTACGAATGTTTTGTGTACTGCATCCGGAACTTACTGGAGGTTTATTCAAACTAGAGGGGCTGAAGTATAATACCTTGGGAGCGCCACACTAGCGGCTAAGTGGTGCCATGCCGGGATGTTCGCTCTTTTTCGATCCGCACCTGCTCGGGAACTTATGTTCTTTCCTTGTTTGTTTAAGAAATTATTTATTATTTTGCTGACTTTATGTCCTATAATTTGTCGCTGCTGTTTGACTTTCAGTTGAACTGTTCTGATGTTGTTGTTGACATGGCGTTCTTGCCACAGCTCGGATTTGTAAAAAAAAAACTCAAAAAAAGTTAGTGTTCTCTGCCGTTGTTGTTGACGTGCCGTTTTCTCCGCAGTTCTGTGCAGCGCTTTGTGGCCCTCGGGTGAAAAACGCTCTATGAATGCAATTATTATTATTATGGGCTCCATGCCCTGCACGATGGATATGAACCCATGCATTGATGTTTTTATTTTTTATTATGATGAGCATACATATGGATACACATTATCTGTAGCCACTTAATACTGGAAAAGGGTGACAGTGAGCCAGACCCTGTCCCATTAGACAGAGTACAAGGCAGGGCTATGCCCAGGATCGGATGCCTGTCTATTGCATGCACTCGGCGCAATGTAATCAGCAGGTTATTTAACCTAAGCAGCATGTCTTTGGACTGTGGGAGGAAAGTGGAGTACCCAACCAAAAACCATGCGGACACAGGGAGAACACACGAATTCCACACATAGAGGCACCCGAGCTAAGAATCAAACCCAGGAACTTATTCCTGTGAGGTAACGGTGCTAAGTGCGCCAGCATGCTCCCCTCTTACATACTATAGTAATTCTGAGCGACTGGCATTCCAAGCCTGATCTCAACCTTGACGCGAGTGCTCTAAGTGCTTGTCTTAAGCAGCTTTCTAAGTGGCTCTTCACCAATCAACAACCCTAAACACAACTAAAACTAAAGTCGTGCTTATTAGGTCCAGCAAACAAACCGTTAAGGTTGGCACCGTTGGTGTTCTGCTTTACTCGAGTCTTACCTTTGCATGAGCTCTGTTTCTGCACCTCTATAATATAAATTCTCTATGCTCTTCACTGAGTAAACAAGAGAGGGAAATTATAGTTCACACTCTTATTAGAACTAAAATTGATTACTCTAATGCATTTTTTGCTGGTGTCCAAGCAAAATCAATAAATATGGTTCATCTACTACAAAGTGCCGCTGCTCAGATGCTGGCCTTGTCACGGTCATCTTCCCATATTACTCCAATTCTTAAAGACCTACATTGGCTCCCGCTGAGGCAATGTGTAGGTTTTAAGAGTTTAGTTTTAGCGCTTAAAATTGTGCAAAACTATCAAGTCGGTTTACTCCACAGACATATCCAGCCTCGCAACCTTAGATCGAGGGGTGACTTAGAGCTGGTTGTCCAGTCTATCCGACTGATCACTCTCGGTGATTTGGTGTTTTTCATCTACGGGCTGTGTGTTTCGAACAGCCTTACACCTGAAAGCTGATGTGCCACAACATACATTATTTGTACACTTCTGTTGTATATTTGATGTTATTGCTGTTTTATTACACCTGGCTTTATTGGTTTTTCATTATTGTATAGCACTTTGGGGCTTCAGGTGACAGGGTGACCTAGTGGTAACATCTGCACCTCACAGAACGAGGCCTGAGGTGGATTTATTTCGGCTTTGGGCACCTTTCTGTGTGACGTTTGTGTATCCTCTTCCTGTTCTGCGTGGGATTCCTCGAGGTTCACGATTTCCTCCCACAAATAAAATACACTCATTAATTAATTGGCCAGCAACAAAATCTTTAGGACGCAGTGCCTGGAAAATGTCAGCGTTCGCTGGCTGCATGGCTGCCATCCTATCTCCCAGCTTCTTTGCAGTTTCCTCGTGCCCCTGAAAGCATCTCTCATCCGTGACCTGGCATGGCGTTTGTGTGCGTTACCCTATATGCGATTATACCCTATGAGCGATTATAGATGTATTTTTCCTGCTAATTCAAATTGCACGTCTCAGATTGAATCATTGGCAATTACGCATGTCAATATTTTATAAACTTTATTGTGAGACATTATAGTTGTAAATTCAACTAAACTTTATTTAAATAAAACTATGCCGAGTTTGAGATATGTATTTCTGCATTGTATATTTATTATATGTAATTCGTACATGACCAGTAAATGTGAAAAGCACAGTAAGAAATATTGGTGGTACGCCTACTGCGCTAATGCTTCATTCCATACCAATTTTCCCGTTCTCCCATTTTTCCACCACTCTGTAATCCACCCCTTACCCCCTTAATGAAACTGTCATTGTGGGCTTTCAAAATGCCAGCTCGTTATAGTAATTGATGTTGTGCAGCTGTTAACATCGTATGGAATATATACGTATACAATCTTTACATGTATAGATTGTAAGGCTGTAGTTTAGCTGAGAAAATGCTTTGTAATTTTACCCACGTTTTAGCAAAAATTACTGACATAAATATGTACATTCAATTCCACTGCCATATAATTCTTCATATGAACACAATTCTTACAACATATGTGCCCTCTTAATATATACACAGTATTGTGATTTGTGTTTTACATTTTCGCCAATTTCCATTTTGCTGAAATATTGCATTTATGTTAATAATTTGTTCTGGAGATGAACAGAGAATCCTGAATTTAGATTTTTCAACTAAATATTGTGACAATTTTGTACGGTTTCCCAATAACGCAATCCTAATTGGTTTGAGTTAATTACATATGCTTCTCTAGAAAAAAACACATGCAGAGGGACGTAAAGATGCAAGATCCCCTGTGTAGCCTCTTGACTTTTGGGATGCATGCTACAATTGAGCATCTGTTAAGGCTGAAAATCGTACACAAGGGGTTATGTGGTGAACACTACGCCAAACACCATTGTCTCCCCAGCGCTAAAATTTACACACCTCACTAGATTCTCTTTAAGGCTGAGATTATCTAAGGGAAGCCAAGGGTCAACTCATATATCACCACTGGCTTTAGCTGTGGCTCAGATTAAAACTCACGATTCTCGGTTTGCATGCTAACGACTGTCACCACTTCAAAAAGCACATGCTATGACAGACTACGCACGTAAAAATACATAAAGTATTTAATAGATGCACACAAAAACAAAGATGCCTCTTCAGTCTCATAGGCTGTTGGAAATGTTTTGTAGTAAGGCTGGCGGGCGTGGTGTTGCCTACACCATGTCTTTGTCTTCAGTCCTGACATTTGTACACCACAATAGCTACTATTTCATTGCCGAGATGCTCTTGTGAAAGACCACGAGAGATTTATAAATTTCTTGCTAGTAAAGTAAGCCTTGGCTGCGAAAACTCCCTACATACGTGAGACGAACTGCAACAAATGCATGAAATACACTCAGGCATAAAGACAACAATCTCCCATATAGCCTTAACAGACTATTGGGTCAAGTGCCATTAGCGAGCACCTATGAAGGCCGCCACGGTACACGATGGAGTAGATGGCCAGGGTCACGCACGGCCGCCTTTGTCTCCCTACTGGCGATATTTATACACTGCACCAGGTACTCATTTGAGGCTCAATTGACCTGGGAGAGAGCCCAGCACCAGTTCAGAAAAGCATAACTAGTGTCGGCCGTGAGCGGTACTCGAACTCAGGTGACCAGGTTTGTAGCCTAGCGCGCTAACCGCTGGGTTACCGCTAACCCACACAAGCATACACACAAGGGGACACCAAACAAAAAGAAGCCTCTATGAAGAAACACTGTACACGTACATAAACAAGCACGCACACACACACACACAGGACCTCCCGTGCTCATCTGCTTTTATATCCCCCACTGAGTGATTGCACCCCATCCCTCTGCACACCTTCTGGCTGCACACCCCGCCCGGCTGTTCCCCTCTCTATTGATTCCAATTGTTTAGTGTTCAATTGGGTTTGGTTAAGCAATTTCATTTTATTTAATCGGTATCCAACTGACAAAATATGTTGCCATTTAACTAATGTTGGATCAGGATAAGCTCATTTACATGTTAATTCCCTTCCCATTTGATTATTTTCAGTTCTCCAATATAAACATTGACTTGGGTGCTTTTGATAATCCTTCGTGGCAGTAAATCTTGCATGGTAAAAAAACACATTCGCTGAAATCTTCGAGGAATAATCGTGAAATTTTGGACTAATAGTCATGTTGATGCATGGTAATGGGCGGCGCGGTGGCGCAGTGGTTAGCGCTGTCGCCTCACAGCAAGAAGGTCCCGGGTTCGAGTCTCTCGGCTCGGGTGCCTTTCTGTGTGGAGTTTGCATGCTCTCCCCGTGTCCGCGTGGGTTTTCGCCGGGTACTACGGTTTCCTCCCACAGTCCAAAAGCATGCTCCTGGATAGGTTGATTGGCTCGCAGACTAAAATTGTCCCGCAATGCTCGGCGATGGACCGGCGTCCCGTCGTCGGGTGTATTCCTGCCTTACGCCCTATGTTTCCGGGATAGGCTCCGGCTTCACCGTGACCCTGTATAGGATTAAGCGGTTTCAGATAATGAGATGAGATGAGATGCATGGTAATAGAGGGTCTGTGTTTCCTTGCAGACGGCAAGCGCATCTTGAGGCAGGGAAATCATACAGAATTTGTCATCGCGTGTACCACAGCACTGCATCTACATATACCATGTGCATATACTGTATTTGTAGTGTTTTGGTTGGTGCACATCACTTGGGCCGCAGGACCAGTTTTCTTTGCAAGGTCGAACAGATGTCCTGCTTGCCTGTTTATAAGAAGCATAATCCTACGTATTGAATGTACTGTAACAACTAGGGAATTCTGCTTATTTATTTTTTGGATTGGCCTTTAAAATATGCCTGTTCTCTCCACAGCTGTGTGTAGCGCTTTGTAACCCTCGGGTGAAAAGCACTCCAGAAGTGCAATTGTTATTATTGAAAGAATATATGTTAGGCGACGTTTCAGAAAATTGCTTTTCTTCATAACGCAAACATGAAGAAAGGCCTTTATCTAAAATGTCACCTACAATACATTGCACTTATTTTAAAGCAAAACCATTGTCTAATGTGTAGAATGATGATTGCTTCGAAAAGCTGTTCTCTCGGGACAGCCGCTTCGATCGCTCCCTCTCTCCACCTCGCGACGTTTCGCCTCACACGTTAGAGGATGCGCGCTAGAGGATGCTGCTAACGTGAGGATGCGCACACACACACACACACAGGAGATCCTGTGTGTGTGTGTGTGTGCGCACACACAGGAGATCCTGTGTGTGCGTGTGTGCATGCGTGCGCTAGAGAATGCTCTAACATGAGGATGCGCGCACACACACACACAGGAGATCCTGTGTGTGTGTGTGTGTGCATGCGTGCGCTAGAGGATGCTCTAACATGAGGATGCGCGCACAACAACACACAGGAGATCCTGTGTGGTAGAATGATGATTGCTTCGAAAAGCTGTTCTCTCGGGACAGCCGCTTCGATCGCTCCCTCTCTCCACCTCGCGACGTTTCGCCTCACACGTTAGAGGATGC
>JAZEWT010000001.1:4583448-4600092 GCA_036362905.1 Mordacia mordax
TTTTTCAGTTGATAACAATTTCAAGGTCCTGATGACCTTTAAATTAATTTATTTGCGTGATGATTGCTTCGACAAACTGCTCTCTCGGGACAGCCGAGCCGTGAAAACTTATATCATTACGAAGTTCTTTCCATTAAATTTGGAAAAATTATAAAGAAATGATATACAGTGTATGCTTCAGTGTTCAGACGAATACAACAATTTCATGTTGTAAAATGTTCATACCTCTTCTATTTTAAATGTGAAACAAATATTTGTGTTCTCATTTAAGTACTTTTCATCTTGCATTTTTTATACTGACAACGATGTATTCTCTGGCAAATGACATGTATGTGTTCTTTACTATTTTCATGAGGTGTTAACATTTTCACTTAAAAAAATGGGAACACTGTTTGCTATTCAGAACAGGTAGTGAACATTTTCCAAAGTTGCATTTTTAGTGTTATTGTCTGCATTCTATGAGAACCTCATACGAAATAATACTTCACATATCTAGATGTATTGTTTGTATGATGTTATTGGTATTTCCTAATGTGCGGCACAAGTATTTATATGACTTATTGGTGCCTGATTTTCTGATGTACCAACAGAAAAGCGCACCGATAAGTCTGTAGTTTCTGGGGCTATCCGACTACAGATCAGTGTTGAGATTAAGGGTGAAGAGAAGGTGGCACCATACCACGTACAGTATACCGGTCTTCATGAGGTGAGTACACCTTATAGATTTTTACCACAAACACATGTTCCTATAGACATCTTATATTCAACTTGAGAAATACGTCACAATGCTAATCCCTTGAGTCACCTGGTGGAATTATCGTTATGGGTGGATAGGGCTGGTGCTTGGGTTTAGGATTATGAGTTATGGATTACGCCAAAGCTTAGGATTAGTCGTAGGGGTTATGGGATCGTGCTAGGATTAGTGGTTTCAGGCATTTAAAGACCTCCATCTTGTGATTTGATGACTTGTAATTTTGGGTCTCGACTCGACTTAAGAGTCTATAATTACTTTTGCCATGTCTAGGAAGGTAGCGTTGTAAGCATATTTAGATTTTTGTCAACCAACTTCACAAAACATATGCATAATAAATATCTAGATTTTTACATCTGCAATTACATGCACATACAGTACAACGATATTTTAAACAATGGGTAGTGCATTTTTACTCCCTGTAATAATAAACATCTATCTAATAGTGTTTACATTAGTATATTTTTACATTTATAGAAAAAAAATGCCCTAATTGCAATTGAGACCTTTTGTAAAAAAATAATCGTTTTTGCTCCTTTGTGACTTTGTGGGTATTAACATTCTTGTTTATGACAACAGAATATCTTCCACTTTCTCACGGATGTTCAAAACGGAGGAGCCGTGCGCATTCCCGAAGCTAAAGGAGATGAAGCGTGGAAGGTTTACTTTGAGGAGACGGCCCAGGAAATTGTGGATGAGTTTGCAATGCGCTATGGCATTGAATCCATCTACCAAGCAATGACGTGAGCGTTGCTGCAAGCCAGATCTAAGCATAACAATCACATTATTGATGACGATTTGCATCAAGCTCGAATTGCGGTGCTTGAGCCTTTGACTTAATAACGAATGTGGGCCTTCGTGCCACGTTTATTTTGTTGTATGCTAAAAACTTTTAATAACATTCCTAAAATATTATCAACAACAAAAGACTTAAGTCATAGTGTTCAAGACACATTTAAGTAAGAAAAAACACATTTTGTTTGGTCTTTTAGAGGGGAGTATGCAAGAAATTACATCCTGAAACTCCTCGTAAACCTTTTATCTTTTAATATACTGATGTTGTCTTCCTTTTGATTGAATTAGGGTTAGCATCTTGTCATCAAGTGTTGCTGCACTCTTAATTTATATCGTCTGCAAAAAATAACATTTTCATTTCCTACTCTACTTAACTCCTAAAACGGACTGGCCCTTTGATGCAACATTATCACAACTTTCCTCCTCTAAAGGACATCACCAACATTTTGGCAACCAGGCAGACGAAGTTCCATTATTATATACATTTGCTAAATATAGTCTTGGTGTGTATATATATATATGTTCTAAACTGTCCTGATTCTAAATACGATGTTACTTGAAAATGCTAAGAGTATATATTGAAAGTAAAAAAAAACCTTGGATATCACGTTGAACATTATGCAAGCTAATGTTTTACTGATATGTTTCTTAACAAAAATAGTGCTTTTCAAGAAAGTGGCATTGGATAGAAATGTCGTATAGCAATAGAGCATACATGCATAATTGTCTTTATGAGTGCACTTATCGGGCAAACTGTTAGTAAATGCATTTTCAGTTATTCAATCAGACATATATAAGGTGAAGCAAGTGATTGTGTGCAGATGCCTAAGAGACATCTGTTCACCAGTTTTACAGGGATAACATCCTTAAATCCTTGCAAATGCTAAACGTTGGCTTCATAAAAGCACATGAAAACCTGCATTCATCTAAAATCTGATTGTTTTTTGCAATTCTTTGCAGCCACTTCTCTTGTCTTTCTTCCAAGTACATGTGTTCTGGAGTTCCGGCCATTATGAGCAATCTGCTTGCAAATATCAATGCCTACTATGCTCACACCAATACGTCTACCTCCAATGTGTCTGCCTCTGACCGCTTCGCCGCATCAAACTTCGGGGTGAGACTTTCCCTGGGCTATGCCTATACAATAATCAATCCTTGCTTTCTGCAGCCAACATGTGCATAGTCAATGTACATTTGAATAATCAACAAATAAGCTACTGTAAAAAAGAAAAGAGGCTTTTTCATTTCTGGCAATAATACAAGTGTGAAGGTCTTAAAACACCAAATATACACCTTTCTTAAAGTGTCAAGTTTGAAAAGAAACACACGTTTGTGGCAAAACATGCAAACAAAATGCTTTGATAATGTATGCATTGAAACTGATTAGCTCACACCAGAGACAGCTTCCTTTAGAGCCGAGTATCTGTTAGCCAGGTGTTGCCAAAGGGCAATCAGCTCAGGACAACACAATATCAATGCAACATGCAATAAGATGTTACATCTTCATCAATGGGTTTGATAATTTCTATATAAATCTTTCTCTCAAGAGTTGTTCTTTTAGAATAGTCCTTATTAGCGTTGCTCCTCTCTCCTTCGCAACGTTTTGCCTCCCACGTTAGAGGCTAATAAATGGCCCAGGTGAAGGTTAAGTTTCATACATCTGTAGTATATGTGTGTGTTCTCAGGATGTGGGTGTGCTATAGCTATAAAAACACAACTTTTAGCTGGGCTATTCATTATCCTGATGATGCCTCCAACGTGGGATATGAGAGAGAAGGAACGCTTGACATTGCTATCACAAAAGAACATTTCCTTGAGAGCAATTCTCACACATTGAGCTGCGAAATCCTACTCCATATATATTCCTTTTTACGATCAGTACCTTTTGAGATCTTGGATGACTACATTAGTTGCCACTGAATTAAATGCCTTTCCATAGTCTGCAAAAGTCAAGCACAATGGTATGTGATATTTTTGTACGTTTTTAGAATCTGATTGTATGTTGTAAATGACTGAAAACCAGTCTGCTGTCATGGGGTCTCAATTTGCTTATTTATGATTTATGTGACCAAGTTATATACAGCCGATAAGAGGTGAATAGATCTGAAATTATTCAAATCAGTAAGTATCTGTACCCGCTTAATACAGTACAGGGTAGCTGGTGCCAGAGCCTATCCCAGCAAACACAGGGCACAAGGTAGGGCTATACCCAGGATATGACGCCAGTACATCGCAGGGCATTTTTTTGGGGTAATTTTACTCAGCAGGCCAATAAACCTAGGCAGCAGTGCAGCTTTGGGTGGTGGTTATTTCATTGTTAGTTATTTCATAATGTAAGTTATTTCCTTTTTTAAAAGCTAACATCCATTTCATTATTTTACTATCCTCGGTATTTAAAGTATTTATTTGGCGTTTTAATTTACTGGTCATTCCGAACTGGATATGTGATGTTGTTTTGTGATGATTAAATTTTAGTAATTGAACTTCTAGTGCACTTTTCATTCGGGGGTCACAGAGCACAAAATAGCGTCGCACCTGCCTGTGATTACTTCTGGCAGCTCAACTGAGCGCATGGACATTTCTGACAATCTGCCAATCTTCGGTTTTCCCATGAGATTTGTCCATGAAGTTTGCCCATGAGGAACAGTACAGTTTATTTTTAGTTCATATTTGCTCATGCATGGCAATTTTCTAGCCTCAGTTTTAAACAAACGTGTTAACTCTTTCTTGAAGTCCAAACTGTTTGTAAACTCTATTATAGGTTCTCCTTCTTCTAGGTGTCATATCCTACAGAACATTTGTGACAATGATCCTCCACAAATCTCTGCTCTTTGAACGTCTAGAATGCCCATTGTTCATGTTCATCCATCTCGAGAGACTCTTGATATAAGACAATCTCTGTACTCTACGATCTCTCTCCTTCAGTTTTTCCAGTTGCAACCACCTTCTTTCTACATCCCAATCATGACAACATTTCTTCATTTGAGGTGTGACTTGTTCAAGATAACTTCAAGATGCATCTAAAGAACCACATTTAGGTTACATTAATTATCTTTGCTATACTTGGTGATGTTGTCCAACATTATAATACATACGCGAAAACTGGTATAACGTAACCATCGAGAACTCTTAGTTTCGTCCTCATATAAATGTTATTATTTATGGGTATCTATTCATTTTGAAAAAGCTATCTTTGGCCATCCCTATCCTCTGTTTTATTTCATGATCACATTTACCATCTGATTGTTTCCAGCTTCCCAGAGAGTTGAATTTATTGACCTGTATTACATTTTTATTACATACTTTGATGTTGCATACAGGTATACTTTGAAATTGCCATGGATTATGATTTCATAGAATTGATAGTTAAATCTTTCTCACTTTTACTAACAATCTTATCCAGAATTTCTTGCAGCTTCTCCTCTGAATTATAGGTGTTTTCCCATATTTACCGATCAATACTATAACTGTACTGTTTATCTTGCTTTGCATTGGCATCCCATATTATTGTAGATCTAGGTGAGTTATACATTTGGTTTGCATGTGCATTTTCACGTCCTCTAATAGTCTAATTGGAGTATACATATATTTGTAATTATGAAGATTTTCGTGGCTCAATCTAGAGAAATTCTTATCTTGAGAGTATGTCTTGTGTATATATTTTAATTTGTTGTGGTTCGAGAGGCTTATTGTTTGCAGGCTGGTGCAACATAGTAACACTTCAACATCTCCACAAAGAGGACAAAGCTAATTGTAAGAACAGGACAGGTAATATAGAAAGAAATATAGTACAGAAAGTAGGAGAATTCAAACTGGCTCTGAGAATGTCTCTCCTCCATAATTGCTGGTATAACTACCTCTGTGATGGATAATGTTTCCGATGTTTAAACGTATTTTTTTCCTGACCTCACAGGGTAAAATTATGCGCCAATGTTTTCATCTTAGTTCTTTCTCCAATTCTCTAATTTAAAGTAATTGAGAAGACAGAGTACCTGTGCGTAGCAGTTATCAAAGAGAGAATGTGTCATATTCATACCAGTGATTTTTAGCTTATTCATGTGTCTGTTCAATGGCGTGGAACCAGACTTGCTGGGGGGGGGGAACTGCTGAGTGTGTTGGATGTGCAACAGAGACGAGGGTATCTGAGTCTAGGTCACCACGCTGCAAAGACAGGGTGGGTGAAGATGCGAGCTCTGTAAGGGAATACACCATGCTCATGCAAAACAACTCCCAATCCGATCACAGTAATAACTATCACAACAATTAACGGCTATGATTATTACGTACCTACACTTCACTATTATATTATCCACTATAAGATTAACTGTTATTTATTAAAATAGTGTTATTTTCTATTCCACACTGGATGTTAGGTTTCCTCAACAACAACAATATTATAAGAAGCCTATATTCACAATCATTCAATCAACCAAGCACCACAGATAGTGCAGACGGCTTACTATACCATGTATCAAATACTATAATCTCAACAGCACTACACCACCTCAACAATGCTACAACCAGACTGTGCCACAATTACCACGTTGTAAATCACTCTGGCAAATACTACAAAAACACTTCAATCAAATTCCACCAGGGCAATAATGAAAACATTATCCGCTCCATGGTAACACTGCACTTGCAGCACACCACAGAAACAACAACCAAAGCTACAACAACCTCAACAACAGCCTGCCACAACCACATTGGAAACGGTTCACCATAGTAACGATCATTACAACCATTACAGCAACAAATCTTTACAGTTTTAATCTGCTATTATTAATCAGCGATTCTATTTCCCATCACAAATATGTAGTAACTAATATAATCCATACCACGATTCTTCCTACAATCCTTGATTTTTTTTTTAAACATGCGTGCAGTGGCACAACACATTCATCCAATATCAATGGCTTATCTGCATGTTTTCAAACGAGGTGCAGAAAATTGATTTAAGAGCCGATAAAAAGGCAACAAAGGTAGCACAGCTTTATTCATGGTGTCCGTTAAGATTATACTGAAGAGGATGGTGGATGATGACAGATAAAGGGTCCTGGAGGCTTGGTGCTCACACCAGAAGTGGCCGCGCTACTCCAGCGCATGCATGATGGGATTCGTTTCCCAGCTAGAGGAGGGACGCCATTAGCATTTGAAATGACATTTGAGTGGACACCGGAAAGGACACAGCTTTTACCCATGACTGAAAGAGTGGCCATTTTGTTGTAAGCACTGATCTCCAGCATCGCTGCTCTTCATTTTTCATATTCAAATGAAGTCAATTTACAGATAACTACGCAGATAAGAGAATCCATCGAGTCCACACCCTACATCACAGCAGATACCAGTTTTGTAGTAATTACATAAAATAATCGACTTATTGTTGGTTACAAATGTATGCAACGATATATGGGTTAATTGTACATGATGAATTATAATTAATTAACCTAGGTTTTATATTCAGTTTTGGTAATAAGCCACAACATGTTTTGTGTGGCAGTAATGGCACATAGCGCGGCAGTGGTTCATTGGAAAATGTCTCCAGCGGGGAGCTGCAGGGATTTGACATGAGAGAGTAAGGACCGCTGTGGCTCCCAGCGAGCGAGGCACGATTACAATGGAGAATGGTTTTCATTTAATGGATTGACGGAGCACGCTCAATATACAGTAACAAATGTTTTCCGTAAACAGTATTGATATGTTTTGTTGCCGTTTTATACATGACAAAAATAATCAATAGCGTCATCACGGAGAATATAAGCAACAATAAATAAGCGGATATTCTTCATCTGCATAGCCTTCAATCAAGAATTTAAATATTTTATGCACATGCCATGAGCCAGAAGGCTATCTGGGAGTGCAGACGTCATCAGCATTGGTTTGATGCAAGTAAACTGTGTACCTGTTATATATTTATTATACTATAGCCATGATATGATTATTATATAAATACAATTATATGTTTTTGTACGAATGTATAACAGGAAAAACTTTCTTCCAAGGAATATGGCACTCTTATTTGACATTTCACATAGACAGTTTAAGTGATATAAATGCCACCACATTTGTTTGTTAACCTCAACATCCCACACAACACCATGCAAATACAGGTTGGATCATATATAAGTCTGGAACCATGCTTGCCACAGTGATTGTGACATGGCTGCACACCTGTGACTCACTCTGTACGTGTTTTGAAAGTTAAATGAAAATGTAACAAAAAGTTACTAAGCAATAAATCAATATGATGCAACAGGTACTGCTGATGGAATAAAAAAAACAATAAACTGCTCGTTGTGAAAGGTCAGTGGTTTGGTTTAATGAATAGCGGTGCCGTGGGTAATACACTGCGCTACCATCCCAGAAAGTTGATTTAGATTTCTGGCCATGACTTAGATCGATGGCCTTTGTCCAAAATTCAAAAATTTTAAAAGGGATATCAAGTATTGACCATGTAATGTCTCTTTATCGTCACGATCCAACAAGGTGACATTTATAACTCGTTTTTCCACCACCTTCACTTATATGTCAAAGTAAACTTGGCATGCACAACACAAATCACTAAATAATCTAGAAAGTGTAAAGCATTGGTTGCTGCCCAAAAAATACATTGTATTGAAGTGATGTCTTGGAACTATGTCTGCAATCTTGATTCTTGTTTTCACATACTATAATGCCCAACACATTATTCTGTCAATTGGTGGGATCAGTGTCAGTATAGTTCATCAGACATTTGAAGGGAATAGAACTGACAACAGTCATACTGCGCATGAGGATGCCTCCAACGTGTGAGGTGAAACGTCGCGATGGAGAGAGAGGGAGCGATCGACGCGGCTGTCCCGAGAGAGCAGCTTTTCGAAGCAATCATCATGCATCGAGCCGTGAAAACCTACATCATTACAACAGTCATGGATATATTTGCTATAAAATTTATTTAATATTTCAGTTTTGTTTTCTGGAACACTGCTACACTGGCTCGAAGTAGGGATTGGATTATCAGCTTAGGAGACTACCAGTAGCGTGTAAGGTGGATTATCGTGTATTATATTCCTCTAATTTCAAGAACACGTTTGTACACCAAAAGCCACATCACCAAACTATTATGAGGACAAAATATGAAAAGGTTGTGTTCCAAAATAGTTCCCGGAACAGCATCACTCACTCTTCTCGCTAAATATAAGCATTGAGCACAATTCAGAAAATATCACCACATGACTCAATTACAGATATGCTGCAATCCAAACTGATGCAGCAGTCCCTCAAAAGGGTCGAAGACACATTTCTTTGCACAAGCAAGAGTCCCGTTGTGGTTTCTCTATTTATTGCTCTTTCAGTCAAAGTGACAGGAATGATAGATCGGCCTCACTTCTCTTCCTTTACCTCACATACACACACCTAAACAACATATCCTGTTCCTCGTATTTTTCTGGAGAGTTGGTAGAAGAGCTTTACTATGTTTTAAATCTTCTGACTTATTTACTTTTCAGCTTTATAAAGTACAGTAGAAGTGGGACATGATCACATCCCTTTGGAGAAAGGCTATGCGTGTTTAAATCCGTAGCAGCGCGCTTCTATCGGACATTACCCTTGCCATTCCCACCCGTCAGTGTCATGTTTAAAGCACAGTCCGAACATCAGATCTGGGCCCATATAAGATGTGCTTATATCATTTGTACACTGCTTGGTGAAAAATGCATTTTACTTGCATTGCTCTCGATCATCACAAGCTCATCCCTGCTTTCAATGCTGACGTTTGCTTTGTTAGCATGGCTACTCATGTAGCACCATGCTCTCTTGTATTTCGTACCATGACACATTTCCCTTTGTACACTATAGGATGCTTTAATCCCCTGTTCTTCCCCTTGTCTGCGATTCACCCCAGTTCTTCGCCATGAATAATCACATTTCAGAATGATACCTTTAACTGTGGGAGCGTATGCCAGGGATTTGAATTCGCAGTGTTTGCTGAATCGTAGTTTATATTATCACCTACTTGGTGCCTACATTTTTGTGATAACACGCAGGCCAAAGCCTATATTACATCAGGAATAACGCCTCTTTGGTAATGCTAACATATGGCTCAAATTACTATCATTTATGTCTGTTAAATCTTGTGCTTGTTACAAATTGCATGATTTTAATGAGCTGGAACCTTAACGTTGTTTGACTATGCCAGCCTTCTAATGGACTCGGTGATGTTTATGTATTACTTGTGCACCTGTCTTACGTCATACGTAATTACATTATATTACCACCTAAGTCACCCACAGTGACCATCTTATTATTTATATTTGCTCCGTATAGCCCTCTGTTCATCAGTAAATAAAGGCTTCCTCATGCCTTTCCAGACACAAGGATCACAATGTTTGATCAAATTTCACCCTGCAGGTCATTACAAATTGGTGGATTTGATCAGCAGGGGGTGGCGAGGAGGATATAGTACTGATATGTTTCGACAATTCTTGCCATTGGGTGACCTTGGTTGGGAATCAAACACAAGTTACCATACAACTGCTTCCACTAGCACAGCCATGTTTCAGCCCATTAAGGAAACGTCAGCAGGCAGATGAGGACCTGCATAGTGAGGAGAATAAATCTTAGCGTCCTTGTGTGCATTTAAATTCAAAGATATCTTGGTAATGCGCACGCATAATTGACATGCCCAATAAGCTGTTATTTATACATGGTAAAATAGAGGCCCTGGATTAGCAGTGTTGTGTTTTTTATATTTCAGAAAGACAGATTTGTCAAGCTTCTTGATCAGCTGCACAACTCTCTTCGGATTGATCTGTCCATGTACCGGGTGAGTACTTTATCTGGTAGACACTGCTGGTTGCTGTGTTTTTCTTTGGTCAGCCATTCTGTAGACTACAGTTTGAAACTCTAATAACGTACAAAATGTGTACTTATTAGATTTTGATAGCCCAAACGTCTGGTGTGTTCAAACATGAACACGTATATTATGGAATGTTTTTGTATTCAGCTATAATCTTGGCTGGCCAGACAATTAAGGGCATCTCTTGTTCGGTGACCTTAAGAATGCATCTTGCCACCAGTGGAAAACGTGCATACCGTGAAATCATATGTGCACGTGTACGTGTATTTCATATATCAGTGTGTCCACTGTGTGTGTGTATGTTACCTATAAAGCAACAAAGGTACAGTATGTCCTGATGTAGGTTGTCACGGCTCGATGCATGATGATTGCTTCCAAAAAGCTGCTCTTTGGGGATATCCTCGTCGATCGCTCCTCCTCTCTCCTTTGCGACGTTTCGCCTCCCACGTTAGAGGCATCCTCAGACGCCTGAGGATCCTCGACGAGCAGCTTTTGGAAGCAATCAAAAGTACGGTATGTTCTTAATTCCGTGTTGTGTAATGTATTGTCCGTGGGTGAGTGTGGCATTGTATGTGTGCCGTCCATCTCCCACCTGCACCGCTCACAGCACTTTCAATGCATCGCACACCGTGTACAGTACAGTGCTTATCTCCATTGATTCATGTCGCGTTGGTCTCTCCATATTCCACAAGCCCTCTTTGCCACTGTACTTGCACGCACATTGATAGGATTGACACGTTTGATGATAAGGCAATAATCACAGACACAAAAAGCCTCGGTAACTTCAAACGTTCATCCTGCTCAAATGACTAGTGTATTACTCATCTCACGGAACTGTTAATGAAATAATACATTCCTATTGTGTGTACTCAGTCTCTTTATAAAGTTAGCACCTAAATCTCAAAATGATGCTTAATGTATTCACCCCAGGGGGATTATCAGTTGTGTGTAAGTTGACCTTTCCCCAATTGTGAGTTAAGTGCTGTACTACTGTATCACCCTTGAGAATACACGAAATGCTTGTAAGCAAATGAGCTTACATATTACTAGTGCAGTATTAAAAATGTCGGCTAAAGTGACGTTTGATATTTTGAAGGTGTTACATTTATTTTATATCTGAACTTTTATGCTCGTATTGAAATTCTGAAATTAATAAAATCCTATATAAAGCGTTTTACAGCAGAATATACACTCGACCAAATTGCACTAAAACATGATATCATATTAGGCAGGATCATCACGTTACTGCAGTGTTGGCACAACGTAAGTGGTGGTATAAGCACAATCTTTAATTTTGAATAACAACTGACATGCTTTCCCTTCTGGATAGTGTACTTTATGGATATCTCTCAGAGTATAAGTGTGCCAGTTTAAATCCTGGTTAAAGGCTTATTCCCCTGGGGTCTATAAAATGAGTACCACCTCATAAGTCAGCAGTTAACGGTGAATAGACTTGCTCCCACTATTGGAAAGAGGAATTTCCACTACTGGCTCAGGGCTGTAAACATGAGATGAGCACCATATTGCCTCAGTGCTAATTTAAGCCGGAAATCACTTTGGCGTTTTAAAATGTATCTGACATGCCATTAAAATGTTCTCCATGCTCTCAACTAAATAAGCCTTACAATCCATTATTTTGTCTACTGTTCACTCAGTGTGTACACACTATTATGAGGCAACCATTTACTTTTTCATTGTTATTTTCCTTTATCTACATTTTTTGGCAAGCTCAGATAATTCTGTATTTTACTGCGTGGTTTGATGTTCTAAGCTGGGGGGGCCTTCCATCTCAAATATTAAAGGAAAGCAGCCGTTGCTCAAACATGGCAATAAAATAGACAATGGACATGTTTACTGTGAAAAAATTACGATTTTTTTGCTGCTAATGACTTTGAATAAGGCTGCCTAGCATCTTGGCACTTGAGATCAGGAACAGATTGGAAACTAAGACACTTGAATCCCAGCTAAAACAGCACAGCTTTCATTAAGGATCAGAGTGTTTTCAATAAGCCACCGTTGACTCTCCAGCATCTACCCTTTATGGTCTCTCTAGCAACTGCCAGAGACACCTTAAATTTTGTCATGCTTTAGGATCAAGAGAGTTCTTCAAAGTTAGGAGGAATTATGAAACATTGAGAAACGCAAGACGAACAGAAACTTGGGGAAACGGAGACAGATATGCAGAAATAGAGCTATAAGGACAGAAATTAATTGAAACAAGAGACAGTAAAATGTGTTTTACAAAAAGACAGGAAACATAACAATGAGACAGAGAAGCATGGAGGACAGTGCATGGTTTGAAATTATAGTTCGAGAGCTGCATGCAGTCGGCAAAAAGTGAGGCATAGAAAGATAAAAACAAAGATTGATATAAGAACACATAGACGGACAGACACATATAGCGAGATGCAGACTTCCTGAGCTATATTCAAAGGCACACACAAATTAGGCTTTTTATGCTGCATGAATCAAGAATTCTGTGCTCAGAAGCATGGGTTTCATGATTAACAACATTTATGTTGTTTTTTGTACGTGCAAATAGCAGTGAAATTACTAACATAATATAGAATGATAAAATTAATGGCAGGTAAATGTCTGCAAAGTTGTTTTACGTAATAGATTATATAATTAATTTTAATGTTGCAATTGTACATAAAATGTCTTATTGCAGACATATCAGTGTGCGACTCAATACTAAGCTTTATGTGTTGCTGTCTATGCATGATAAAATTTGGTGTAATTACAAACTGATATGTTACTGTAGAAGTAATATATGAACTTTATGGCCAAGTAAGAGCCAATTTTCACATGCAAACCCATAATAGTACACTATTGCGTGTAATGACTGGATTTATATGCTAGTAAAGTTCATCAACCATTTTCTTCTCCTGCCTAAGTCGTTCTGTATCTTTGAGGGGGTGGGGAAGTGTGGACGAATGCTGTATGCGTAACGAGTTGAAATTATTATAATTTTTGTGTTTATTACTTTCTGCAGAATAACTTTCCAGCCAGTAACCGAGAGAGGCTACAGGACCTCAAGTCCACGGTGGATCTCCTCACCAGCATCACGTTCTTCCGCATGAAGGTATGGTGATTGCTGCGATGTGGCTTAATCTATACCAAAGCATGTATAATGCTTATACCTGATAACAAACATAAAATGCAAATTCTATAAAATCAGTGACTAAATCTTTTTTTCAGAATGACACAAAATTTCACCAATGTCTCAGAAACATAATAAAATGGTGTTGACATAATTAGTGCAATGTACACTGTAAGGTACACTCTAAACATATATTGAAAAATATAATATTCATTGCACTTATAGAGCGCTTTTCACCCGGGGTCACAAAATGCTGCACAGAGCTGTGGAGAGAACGGCATGTCTGGAACAACAACAACAACAATACATGAAAGGCAAATCAACATCAATAAAAAATGATTTTTTTTTTTACAAATCTGAGATGTGGAGAGAATGTAATGTGAGCAGCAACAACATTAGAGCAGTTCAAATGAAACTCAAATAATGGCTATAATTTAGAGAAGGGCATAATACGTGATAATAATATTTGTTCAACAAACGAATGAAAGAATTGGTGCACAACACTGTACTATTCCGGTGTTAAATAAATACGGAAAATAGTTTATATATCTGTTTCATATTGGGCAGTAAGTGTTGTAAAACTCCGTCAAGAATAACATGATTGGAAGTAGAAAACGGATAAACGAGCAAGTCTAAGGAAATCACACTTGGCAGGTCTATGATAGATCAGAAAGTGATTGGGTGGTGCGGAAGGCCGCGAGGCTGTGACGAGACGGAGCGCCACAGGTGGGTGAATGTGAAGGGAATGAGGTGCAGCGGTCGCGCCGAAATTGCTGTTGGTGCTACAATGAGGGAGAGATGGTGAGGGGAGTTGTTGAGAGAGGAGGAACTCATGATTAAAGATGTGTCCACAGTATGTGTATTTCTTTAATGACATATAAAGCAGACCTGCTGCATTTGTCAGACCACTCAATTTTTAAAAATAAGGCTGGAATTGATTTGTAATAGATCAATGATGTTTGGCGTAAGTGTTTATTTAAGGATGCTACTGTGATGTAGTGAAATTGGCTGTCTTATTTAATATGAATGTCTCATTCTAATCATTCTGTCTGGTAAAATTAATGTCGAGATTAATAGCAAAATTCCATCCAAACATCTTAATGTTCATTAGCTATTTGCGTATAATGATCGTCACCGTAGGCCTGCTTACAAAATTTGATTTCCACAGTTGTTAGGTGTCATCTGTGAGCATTATACATTAAAATAACAATCAACAGCAACATCAGCAGCAACAGCAGCAAGCTTCGTCATAAATAACCAGCAGCAATGCTGTGAGGATGATCATCAATTAATCAAAGTGACAAAGTATAAATAACAAAGATGAATTTGCTAGCAATTCCAGAGGCGGATATAATAGAGAGGTCTACTAGGCACGTAATAAGAGTAGAAACTATTTGAATTGATTGAGTGTGCGGATAATAGGGAAAGTGAATAATGGGAGGAAAGATATTAAGTGTTTCACTGTGTACCGAGAATAGTAATACAATAGTGCATTTTGTCATTGATATTGTTACATTTTAGTGTTAAGTCAAAACGTAATTATTTTAATGAGTCAATTATACAATATATTATGGTATATTATTATATTTATTAACTCGTGTCCATGGCTCCTATTATTTGTGACCAGAATCTGCACATGGCCTGTCCAAAAATTAGGGATCAGCAAAATATTATTCATGTTGCTTTCTTTATTTGCCGCATAGTACTCCAGTGATGATAATATATATGATGCACTAAGGCATATCATTTGCGCTCCTCTGTTGTATACTGGTGCACTATAGCTCACCGTGAAATTAAACAAATATTGGTGCCTAAAGAGGCTGTAGAACAAATGGCGCTTCTAATATATTGCCAGGCCTGAAAGACACACATGAAATCTTACCAGATAGTTCTTATAAAAATTTAAACTGATCTGTACTCGTTGATTTATATTGGTGATTGCAATATGGTCATTTTTTTTTAGGAGACAGTATCTCCCTACAACTAATCTAAGAACCTGTCTTGGTCTGTTAATCCTTCCACTGCCTGGTGTGAAGTATGTGGTTGTTATTTTTCTGAAACGTTTGAAATGAAACACAAGAAAGTGACTCTGCCCTGTTTGAGTCCTAGTGTCCCAAATCGGTCACTAAAACAACATTGCTGCCAATATTGTTCTTGACCCAGAGCCTGCAATGCGCATCCCTCACTACTTACCCATTCCAGGCGCCTGAAAGACATCCTGCTATAAAGTGTTTTTTTTAAGTCTACCAATGTTTTTTTGAAGCTAAAAGGAGCTGCTGTCACTCCCAGTCTCAAAAAACCTCTGTGGATTTAATACCCAAACAAGCTGTCACCTGCTTCCCCAGCCTCCTTTCCTGGAAAGATTTGAATTAGAATTTTTACCCACTTATCCAGTCACTGTTATTTAGTGAAGGGCAATCGACTGAAACAGCCTCTCTGTCTACAGTCAGTGCCTTTTCCATGTATTCAGTGGTTCTGTCTCCATTCGGGATCTTTTAGACCACACTGCTGCAATTAATACCATCAATCATTACGTCTTGCATGACATATTCGGCAACGTGTATCTGGTACATTTTTCTCGTGGCTCCACTCTTAAATGTCATCCTACTCTTTTCGTGTCTCTATGAAAAGTTTATCCTCCTATAAAAGGGTTATTGGAATCCCATAAACGTATAATGTTCCTCGAGAGACCGCCCCCTACGCCATCTCCCATTTGGCAAAATTAATCTCTGCCTTGAACATTGACCATCATTTTTATGCTCATGACATCAAACTATGTTACCACTGACGCCGCTGACCCGACTTCACTACCGATTCTCTGACTTTGCCTCTCAGTTCATTCATCTGGAGTTAATAAAGTGCATTCTACTTGATAAAATGCGTTCACTATTCTCCTGTAGATAAATTTCTAAATTCTCAAAACAAATTGAGTAGTTTGAACAGCAAAGTGGTACAATCTGTGTAGGTACACGCAGAAGAAGAATTGTAATGTGTAATTAATTAATAACATCTATAATATAAATAACCAGGGTCATGATTTGGATGAAAATCGATGGGTGCAGAAGTTATGGATAAAATCCATTTTTTAGGATCTCATCTCATCTCATTATCTGAAACCGCTTAATCCTATATAGGGTCACGGTGAGCCGGAGCCTATCC
>JAZEWT010000001.1:4604458-4615992 GCA_036362905.1 Mordacia mordax
CCCGTGTGGGGAGGTCATCATCCGGCAAGGAATTGACAAATATCTGTAAATCTACTTTCCGCTTTGTCTCTGAATAAATAAAATAGAACATTGCCTCTAAACGTTTTAATAAGTAAAATAGAACACTGCCTCTAATAAACAAAACAAATTGTATTGTTGTTGATTTGCCGTTCATGTGGCTGCTGCCTTGGTTGTGGTTGCTGTCGCGCCGTTCTCTCCTCAGCTCTCTGCAGCGCTGTGTGACTCTTGGGTGAAAAGCGCTCTAGAAGTGCAATTATTATTGTATCGCTTAATTAATCAATTCCGATGTTGTTGACATGCCATTCTCTTCACAGCTCTCTGTAGCGTTGTGTGACTCTTGGGTGAAAAGCGCTCTAGAAGTGCAATTATTATTGTATCGCTTAATTGATCTATTTCGATGTTGTTGACATGCCATTCTCTTCATAGCTCTCTGTAGCGTTGTGTGACTCTTGGGTGAAAAGCGCTCTAGAAGTGCAATTATTATTGTATCGCTTAATTAATCTTTTCTGATGTTGTTGACATGCCATTCTCTTCACAGCTCTCTGTAGCGTTGTGTGACTCTTGGGTGAAAAGCGCTCTGGAAGTGCAATTATTATTGTATCGCTTAATTGATCTATTTCGATGTTGTTAACGCGCCTTTCTCTTCACACCTCTGTGCAGCGATTTGTGACCCTCGGGTGAAGGGCGCTTTAGAAATGCAAATATCATTATTACATAGATTTTTTACATTTAGTTGTTGTTGTATGTCGAAATATGTAATGATTCACCTGTTCCTAGGTACAAGACCTGCAGAGCCCCCCACGTGCCAGCACTGTGGTGAAAGACTGTGTGAAGAACTCACTAAGTTCCACGTACGAATATATATTTGCTAACTGCCACGAGCTGTACAGCCAAGAATACCAATCTGCTGACCAGGTAACTAGCCATTGGTAATTGCTGCTTGTTCTGAGAAACTTTTAGAAACTATTTTGCTGAGCCTGAAGATTTCCACCTGCCTGAGTACTTTTTGTCATCAAACTCTCAATTACCTGAACTATAAATCTTTAATTGAAGAGTTGAGAAGGTAGTATATGAGTTGACGTGCCTGAGCAGAGTATTCTCAGCCAACACTAATTTGGTGCCACAATTATGATATATAATGCAGAGAGTATTTGCCTGTAAGTATGTTTTCTGATGTACGTCTGCACTGAGAATACCGGGCTCAAATGCTTTAAATTATATTTCCCCAAACAAAGCTTTTATGTCAACTTCATCGTTACTTATTATTGATTCCTGTTGACTACTCATCTGAAACGTTTACACTTTCAGGTTTAAATTTGCACTTTGGCCCTTCTACCATCAAACCTTTTAAGAACTTTTCTGTCTTCATCATGACGTCAGTAGAACAGTGTTACACGCCTGGAATAACATTGCCCATAGAGCGGGCGTTTTGCAAGTACAGCTAATGTTGCACACTTCTCTCGTGGTCATAATTATTTATGCAGACGCTTGGCAGCCCATACCTAGAGAGTAGAACAAAAGACCCATGAAGCAACAGTAATTTTAACACGTGAAGTGCTGATCGCCCCTGCTGTGGTCAAGCTGGATAGAATGAGCTATGAGTAAAACATTATTTAAGGGAATCTTATCGAGCTCCATCAAGTACAAATATTTCATGATACTCTTTAAGCCAAGAGCCAATTAAGAAATGGCGAACAGAATGGGAGAGGAAGGCTGTGTAATTCACGTGGAGATGCAAATAGGCAACATATATATTAATGAGCATAACCCCGTGAGCCTGTACAAGATTAAGTGGGTATTGATAATGAATAAATGAAAAACTTTGACATGTAAAATTACAACATATTTTAATTAAAATAATATTATTGCAAGGACTTCCAACATTTGCTTGTGTGTCACACATTAAATGTTGTTTATATGCATTTTGTAAAATATTCTGGAAGAGTAAAGCTGCAAATTAAATTGTATTTAAAGCATAAATGGTAAAAACCTTTTCTACTCTTTACAAATGTATTTAAAGCAGTTTATTATAGACATATAAACAGTGGCTTGTAAATAGTAATCATTGTGTGAGGTTTTTTCAGTCATTAACTTAAATTCATTCTTTATCCATCACCATTATTTTAGTCATTATGATTGTCAATCATATGCGTTGTAAAGTGTTTCCAATCCTTGAATTGTCATACGTTTATCGTTTTGGTATTATTATTATTCTAAATTTCGCCAGAAGTTGTACGTTCTCTGTTACCATGATAACAGTTAAAGGTTATTCTGCCATGTAGAAACACTTAAGGTAATGTTTTCCAACGTTTTTATTTGATTCCGTTAAAAGGAAAATATTCCCAAACACTTTCATGTCACCCTTGTGGTAATTAGGTGCAAAGCTCTAAATGAAGAGGGAAACACATTGCATAGTTTAGGACTAAAGTGATTAACAAGAAACCAGAAATGTCTCATAAAAAAAAAGACTATGCAGCATTGCGTATTAGTGACTACTGTGCTGATGAGTCTTAACTACGATGAAACTAGTCCACGGCTGTTTCACGTATTTATTGCTGCTCATTAGTCAGTCACATTTGCAAGATCATTATATTATAGTGACCTAAGAAAAGAAGAGCATAATGCACTTCCACAGGAACTGCTGAGGGGTTATTTTTGTATTTGCACAGAGTCTACATGTTTTTTACACATTGTTGTGTGTAGTGTAAAACTTGTTGCCCTCAGTGATTTGCCACCCTTTTACGATTTGCTGGCACTCCCTTATGTGGATTTTGGGCAACTCTGGGTTGTTAGCAATTTGCACACAATTCGATTAAGCGTCAGCAGTGATGAAAATCTGCTACACCAACTTTTCTAGCCTTGCTGTAAACTACAGCACAGATAATTCCTAGTGAGGTGGAAATCTAGGAGCTCACTTTTGGTTTTAACCCGCTGCGAACATGCCTTTCATGATAGTATTTACCAAACACCAGCCCAACTCGTTTATGTATATTTTAATTTGTTACACAGATGCCCCCATTCTCCCGGTGTCCTAGATATATTGCAAGGTATATCTATGGTGCATGTGCACATCAGGAACAATAAAATATATTCAAAACGTACATTTTGCAAAGAACGCTTACAGGGCTCTTAAGGTATATTGCACAACTGGTCACGTGTGTGATGGGATCACAACTGTAGTGCGAGTACAGGAGTGAGAAGGCGCTCAAGGGCAAAACGTCACAGCTCGATGCATTGATGATTGCTTCCAAAAGCTGCTCGGCTTCGCAACATTTTGCCTCCAACATGAGAGACGAATCATCACCAAAGATCGAGGCGGAGTGATCTACGCGGCTATCCCGAAAGAGTAGATTTTCGAAGCAATCATCTCATTTCATTGTCAGAAACCGCTTAGTCCTGTACAGGGTCGCGGTGAGCCGGAGCCTATCCCGGCACACACAGGGCGCAAGGCAGGGATATACCCACGATGGGACGCCAGGCCATCACCGGGTACTGAGGGCAATTTAGTCTGCAAGCCAATTAACCTATGCAGCAGCATGTTTTTTGCACTGTGGGAGGAAACCGGAGTACCCGGCGAAAACCCACGCGGACACGGGGAGAGCATGCAAACTCCACACTGAAAGGCACCCGAGCCGAGATTCGAACCCGGGACCTTCTTGCTCTGAGGCAACAGCGCTATCCACTGTGCCACGGTGCCGCCCAGCAATCATATCATTAAACATTTATTTTTTACGGAGATATTAGAATATTTCACGTATTAAGTGTGTTATTACTTGTCAGCGCTAACATAATAATATTCACTATGCAGCATCTATGAATCACAGGTTGGGTTAAATATATTACATTATTCCTGTGGTAGAAACTACTGTCATCTATCTAGGATATTTTTAAAGGTTCAAGATTAATAATGAACGTGCAATTAATAACGTTAAATGATTGTCGTGCTTTACATTCTTTTGGCTGAGAGACTTAGCTACATAGTCATGAGGTGCCCAGTTAGCTCAGACATTAATGTTAACCTAGGATCACTGATTGCCTGGGTTCGCATCCATGCAGCGACCTGTAAGTTTAGTAGTGACCAATAACTACGGAAAAGTGTGGTTCTTCACGTAAGCAGACTAGTTTCAGCGATGAAACTTAAACTGTTAGTCTGTTTTATGACAACTTGGTTTCAAATTCAGAACGAGTGTGAAGTGCTGCCATCTGCCATGTCTGAACCAGAGGTCACTTGAAGTAATTTCAAAGATCTCATCTCATCGTCAGAAACCGCTTAGTCCTGTACAGGGTCGCGGTGAACCGGAGCCTATCCCGGCAGACACAAGGCGCAAGGCAGGGATATACCCAAGATGGGTCGCCAGTCCATCACCAGGCACTGAGGGTAATTTAGTCTACAAGCCAATTAACCTATACAGTAGCATGTTTTTTGGACTGTGGGAGGAAACCGGAGTGCCTGGCAAAAACCCACGCGGACACGGGGAAAACATGCAAACTCCACACAGAAAGGCACCCAAGCCGAGATTCGAACCCGGGACCTTCTTGCTGTGAGGCAACAGCGCTACCCACTAGGCCACCGTGCCGCCCATTTCAAAGATCTGTGATCTTCATGTCTGTGGGCCATGTGCTAACATGAGGAGTACTATTGCTGTACGAGAGATTTTCAAGGATATTCTCACTCATGACACTGCTGGTAATACAATTACAAAATTCGGGGAAAATGTACAGACTTAAACAAGAAAACTTACTTATTCATAAAAAAACAGGTAATTAAACAAGGATATATGTTGCTATTCTCTTTCCTAGCAATATTAGACATAAGTAATAAAATGTCCAGCAAAGACAAACATGCATTTTAAAATAAACCTACACAATCGTCCATAGAAAACAGGTTAAAATGGACGTGTATAAAATGTGAGATCAACAGCATTGTGCAGTCATACAGTTAAACTCTCTGGTGCCATTATTTCATAGTCTGATGTCAACGGTCGTGGTGATGTCACACGATGGTCCACGCACCTACGGTTTTTGTTTACACAGAGCAAAGACGAGACTGCTCCAGAGGAGCATGGTCCGAGTATCAAGAACCTGGACTTTTGGCCGAAGCTGATCACCCTCATCGTGTCGATCATTGAGGAAGACAAAAATTCCTACACGCCGGTCCTCAACCAGTACGTGGTAGTATTTTACTGCTTGAGTTTTGTAATTGTGGTAAACTGTTAAGGAAATCTGTAAATATCGTTTCAAAACAAACCTTTTAACACACGTCTGCTTCACGTTGAATTCTGCTACTTTTTGAATATATTTGAATGTATTTTTTTTATTAAAAACGGTTTCTTTTTTTAAACATACAAAGCAATTTACACAGTGGTGAATGATGATTGCTTCGAAAAGCTGCTCTCTCGGGACAGCCGCGTCGTTCACTTCCTCTCTCCTCTCGTCGCGACGTTTCGTCTCACACGTCAGAGGCATCCTCAGGCGCAGAGGATGCCTCTAATGTGCGAAGTGAAACGTCGCGACGAGAGGAGAGAGGAAGCGATCGACGCGGCTGTCCCGAGAGAGCAGCTTTTCGAAGCAATCATCATGCATCGAGCCGAGGAACCCTACATCATTACACAGTGGTGAACACCAGTTTTTTGCACGTAAAAAGTATAAAATGTAAGCTAAATTGCTTTTGTGTTTGTATTTTATTAAAGAATCTCAGTTATGGTTATATTATTTGTGCATCTATATGCGTTTTCTTAATGAGATAACTACTATACTCTGTTGTGAGCATTGACTGTACACTCGCCTCAATCGCTCTGCTATCAGAAGACCCACAGTTATATAGCTTGCAAACATTTAAAATCAGAGCTTTTGTAATGTAATAAATAAATCTCATATATAATATTTTATGTAGGGGCATCAACAAGAGTAGCTTTTTGATGCAAAAATGTGACATTGCTGGCTGATGCATTAATCAGCATTCATCTGCATTTATTTTTGTTTTAAGGAGGGTGGTGCGGTGTGGTGTAGAGAAGTTATACATGTCACAGACATTACCTGCCCTTACGACTCTCTCTACATGTTCAGTTTATACGTGGGAAGGCAGTGATTAATATCAGACAACTTAATAATACACAGTAGTAATTATAATAATGTGAGTTTCTTTGGGAAGATTCTGGCAACAGTTAACAGGATCACTCGGCATAACTGTATCATGGCCACACGAGGATTAGTGCACTGGTGTAAATATGTAAAGTATATGTTCACCTATATGGCGGATTATGTTGGCACATTATGAGGATATCTGGGGTTGGTGGAGTTAGTGAGTTGTTACTGGGTTTATGTGTTCGTCATGGACTGTCTATAAAAACAACCATGTTTACAGTTCAGGATACTCATAATTGTACTTGGTACCAGTGCACCTTGCGCTAAAGGTCGATGATAGACTTTATATTCTGACCTGAGGCTTTACGTTCTGGACACTCCGGTGAAGAGAAGACCGGAGAAAGTTGGATCCAACACAAGGGGCTCCAACAGACATGGAAGACCCAAACAAGAGTGTGCACCTCCTTGGAATGTCTGGCTTAGAGATTGGAGTCAGTCAATCAGTGAGATCTTTGGTTGTTTAATAAAGTAGGGTTTGGAATTGCTGACTCACAGACTGAGGCTAGTGATTTACAACGATATTGAAAATTAGTGGCTCATGCAGTCATTGAAATTAATAAATCACCCAGCGATTGAGGTTTTTGGTTCAATATTATATTTGGTTTTGGTGGTTGTTGAGCTATAGTTCACATAATAATTAAATTACAACCACCACAAACACCAGTGCACATTTTCCGTTCTCTGTCGTTGTTGGCGTGCGGTTCTCTCCGTAGCCCTGTGCAGCGCTTTGTGATCCTCGGGTGAAATGCGCTCTATGATTAATTAATATGGACGTGTATAGAGTAGATATGTGTATTTGCAAGTAGGTGTGTGTGTCTGTTCGTGAACAGACCTTGCTCCAACAGCCTGTTAAGGCTGAGCTTTGTATTTGTGTGTCTGTGTAAATTCAGCTCAGATTGTATATACTGATGTGTGCATATGCAGGTAAACTCCATGAAAACAATTATTTGTCGCATATTGACAAGATTACAGCAAAGGCATAGTTGGGAGTGGGATTGTGCATTTAAGAATAGAAATCCATCTAAAAGTTATTAATATTCATGAACACGCTTGGCAGCCACCACAATGAGGTGATTTTGTAGAATAAATATCACCCAGCTGCTGCTATTTTAAATTCTCTTGTGTAAAAAAACATCACCGCCATGCCAGTGTCTACTTGTGTAGTCTGCTGGGTCAGAGCTGGCTCCTTTGCATTGCGACTGCAATCCACGAACTTTCAAATATAGCATTTCCATCGGATTATCGACTTAATACATGTTTGAGAGTGGATTGCTCTCTCCAGGTGAGGGGGAACAGCTGCCCCTAGTGGAGGCGTTTAAATACCTTGGGGTCTCATTCGTGAGCGATGATAGAGGGAAGTGTGAGAGCGGTGGGTCTGTCAGTGCAGCATTTGTAGGTTTACGGGCACTGTACCAGTTCGAGGTGGTGCAACGTAGGTGCTGAGTTCTCGAACGCACGTCTCGTTTTAGAAGTCGAGCTATACCTCGGGTATGGTCACGGGTACAAGCGGACGAAATGAGGTTTGTCCTTAGGGTTGCTGCACTCATTCTCCGTCATACGGTGAGGAGCTTGGCAATCCGCGAAAGCCCAAGAGTCGAGCTACTACTCCTCCATAGAGAGAGGGGCCAGCTCAGATGGTTTGGGCACCTGGTAATGATATCTCCGGTAGGCTTCCATTGGAACTTTAGCGGGCTCACCCCACTGAGATGAAAGGCTGGAGACCAGCCCAGGACAAGCTGGAGGTATGATGTCTCTCGGCTAGCCTGGCAGTGCCGTGGAATCCCCCAGGAGCTGGAGTCCATCGGTAGGAAGAGACACGTTTGGTCCGCGTTACTCAGCACATCGCCAGCACGACCCTCGACATGAAATGTGGTGCTCGAGGCATGGGTGAATATTTGTATAACACAATGGAGACGCTCTGTGAACTTTGGAATGTGTACCAACAAAATCTCTTAACTTGGCCTCTGGATTATGTGTCACAGCTTGTGATCTCATCTCATCTCATTGTCTGAAACCGCTTAGTCTTATACAGGGTCACGGTGAAGCCGGAGCCTATCCCGGCAGACACAGGGCGCAAGGCAAGGATATACCGACGATGGGACGCCAGTCCATCGCCGGGCACAGCTTGTGATGGCAGGGCATTTTTAAAATGTCATTATTTCTAAAAGTAATTACATTTAATAATGATCTCATCTCATTGTCAGAAACCACTTGGTCCTGTGCAGGGTCGCGATTAGCCGGAGCCTATCCCGGCAGACACAGGACGCAAGACAGGGATACACCCATGACTGGACGTCAGTTCATCCTGGGCACTGCGGGCAATTTAGTCTGCAAGCCAATTATTTAATAATAATAATAATAATTGTATTTCTAGAGCACTTTTCACCCTAGGTTCACAAAGTGCTGCACAGAGCTGCAGAGAGAACGGCACGTCAATAACGAGATAAAACGTTAATCAGCAACAATAACATTTAACAATTCCGAGCTGTGGAGAGAACGGCCTGTCAACATCAGCAGAGTTCAATTGAAAGTCAAATACTAGCAATATATTATAGAAGGACATAAAATAAGCTGCTTAAATGACAACATCAATTTACACACGCAGTCAAATACCATTTCGTACTCTGCAAAGGCTAGACAATGGTAAATTATATTCTCGTTCATTAGTATGTATATGAGCATTAGGGTTTAAACCCTTGTTGCCTCACATGTACGATCAATCAAATTCTGAAAAACACTAATGCATGGCAACATGATTGGCTGGCTTCCACTTTCCTCTTATTCTATGTCTAGCAGTCTTTGGAAAACAATTCATATGCACGTTGTGAGGGTTAATTTATTTTTAATTGTTCAAGTCTGTTTTATCTCATTTTTTAATAAGTTTGCTTGGTAGATCATTCGACGAACGAGGTATTTTTTTCACCACTGTATTTTTTTGCATAAGAAATTATTGCGAGAGATGGGATGGCTTCATCAGAGGCTTTCTGGTTAGTCCATACAAGGTTAAGCTGCAAGGAATTATTTATTGGTGGTCACATATGTAAGACCTTCGTGGCATTATTAAATTGTTGTAATCTTGCAGTCAGCCTCTAAATTACTAGAAACTATACAGCCTACAAATTCATCAGCTTAGGCAGGATTTTCATTGTAAATAACACAATGGAGAAACTTAATGTGCTTTGGAATATCTTCCAATAGGATGTTTTAACGTGGCCTCTGGATGACACGGAATTTTATGGCAGGCCATTTTTATAAATAGTCTCATTATTTCTAAAAAATATTATTTATACACCTTGCTTTGGGAGCGCTTTGATGGCTACATCAATTTTACACTGAGTCAAATACCCTATCACAGTCCACAAAGTCTAGACGTACTTGTAAATGATAATCATGTTCATTATCATGTATGTGAGCAAACAGGGTTTGCTCAATAATAATAATTGCACTTCTAGAGCGCTTTTCACCCCGGGGTCACAAAGCGCTGCACAGAGCTGTGGAGGGAACAGCATGTCAACAACAGCAACGATGACGTATGAACGGCAAATCAACAACAGTACAATTTGTTTTGTTTGTTATATTTATTCAAAATGTTTAGAGGCAATGTTCCATTTTATTTATTCAAAGACAAAGCGGAAAGTAGATTTACAGATATTTGTCAATTCCTTGCCGGATGATGGCCTCCCCACACGGGGCAGGTTGGGTGGGTAATTTGACTGTTTCACTACACTCGTGAGGTACAATGTCGTTAATATGTAAGTGAAGAGTCTCAACTAAATTGTTGTAACTTGCTTACCCCTTCCAGATTAAAGAGAAACTGACTGCTGGATTAATGCCTGCGATACCAAAAAGCCCGTTCACGATCACATATCACTGAGAAAGCTGTAATTGTGTTTATTCACACGCCTTGGAAAGCAAATGGATTTGACAACCATGGCTGCCCAATTACTGGGTGCAGTTCAAAGACCATCGTGAATGTGAACTTACCGAATCCATGATATACTTTATACGTAGGATTTTGTGCCTAATTATGATTAATTATTGGTTCCTTTTAGGATGAATCATGTAGGTATAGATATATGTTTATTATGACAGCAGAAAAATACCCAGTGAGCTTGCAAGCTCTTTACGGGATTCATACGACACAATAAACAAGCGAGATGCAAAAAATATATAATAATATTTGCATATATAGAGCGATTTTCACCCGAGGGTCACAAAGTGCTGCACAGAGCTGCAGAGAGAATGGCACGTCAGCAACAACGGCATTAGAACGGAAAATCAGCAACAATAACACATTTTTGTGTGTGTGTTTTTTAAATAAACACATCTTTGCAAAACAACATGTAAATAAACATATCAAATTATGATTGCTTCGAAAAGCTGTACTCTCGGGACAGCCGCGTCGATGGCTCCCTCTCCTCTCCTCGCGACGTTTCGCCTCACAAGTTAGAGGCGAGGAGAGAGAGCCATCGACGCGGTTGTCCCGAGAGAGCAGCTTTTCAAAGCAATCATCATGCATCGAGCCGTGAAAACCTACATCATTACAATATCAAATTAACCCAAAAATTGAAAAAATAAAATAAAATTTACATATAGTATTGCACATAAATAATCAAATAAATGAAAACCGTTAAACATTGCAATGGGGAAAAAATATAGGTAGCATGTTGCACATTCAGAGAGAACAAATGCAACATAAGCAACATTTCAAACACGAATCACTATTTGCAATTACAGCTGAGCAGATATTCTATTCTAATTGGGATCTAAGGTTGTTAACCGAAGGTAGTGACTATAGCTTCAAGCTCAAGGTAATATTGTTCCAAAAACGTGGGGCAGCCACCACAACAGCTTATTTTCATATATTGATGTGAACCTGTTATGCTGATATGAACCTGTTATGCTTTTAAAGTTTTAACTATAATTCTCCCCAACCTGACAAAGCCAATTCAATCAAGCAGTCATGTGGACAAAGATGATAATTTTTTTGGTTTATTAACCCCTTTCTCGTGTTTTTCAGCAAATCTCTGAGTAACAAAACAATTGACATACTTGCCAATTGGTGGAGTGTGATAGTTAAAAAAGACATATACCTGGACCATTTAACATAAAACATACATTATGAAATGTTACCAATAATTAAATGGCTTCCTGGCCTCCTTACTATTAAATACAAATACAACGTTAGTACTTTCAGTTAAACCATTTACAAACTTGATCATGCCTCCAACATGGGAGTCTAAACGTTCCAAAGGAGAACGGAGGAACAGGCGCCATAGCTATCCCAAAAGAGCAGCCCTCAAGAGCAAATCTGTTATCTCGAGCCATGAAATTCTACATCATATACAGAGGCTGATGTGTCTACAGTT
>JAZEWT010000001.1:4616383-4648425 GCA_036362905.1 Mordacia mordax
GTGTTTAGGAGAGCGTTTGTCGAGCTTTGATATTATTGGCATGATGTTGACCTGTGCCTGCTGAGGAACACGTCTGCCTTCCTTTATGTAGTATTTATTTAACTTACTTTATTTCATTCATTTAGAGTCATAATTTTGCATTCATTGATCTACTCTGATGTTGTTGACATGCCGTTCTCTCCAGAGCTCTTTGCAGCGCTTTGTAACCCTCGGGTGAAAAGCGCTCTAGAAATGCAAATATTAAAATGATTACTTCTCCAAGAGTGGTTTACTACATGGTTCAAAATTTCGTTTGCATGGTGTCAATCGCACTGTGGCCTGTCTTTAAATTTCCATTCATGAGGAATCTGTGTGCAATGGACTGTTGTTGCGATGATGTGGTTGATGATACACGAGCGTTTTAAAAAATGTCCAAGCCAGGATATGCGATGTTTGGGTCTCGCATGAGCTGCTCAGTCTGAATGAATGTCCATTGTTGTTAAAATACATTCGACAGCGTTCTTCCATATCTAAATGAGATTATAGAAAGATGACAGCATGATCTAAGATTTGGAATTGGAACTCGTGTTAGCAATGACATATTTTTATTGTCGAGGTCTTGGTTGTCAGCAAGAATTCATCGAAACGCCTTTGCAATGTATCTGGATATTTGGTGATGGAGGTGAGGGATACATATTGGGATGTAGATTCGAAGAATTATGATGTAAGTCAGTCAAGTATATTTATTTAAAATCCAGCAATGAAGAAAAACAAAGCAAAGAAACCTGTGGCATGAAAATACTATATGTTGCACAAATGTAAATCAGTGTTCAATAATGAATTATCTGTAGTGCAAGCCGTCTCCGGTAGATTATATTTAGTAAAACGTATGTACATATATATTATGTAGGGCATCTCAAATACGTATTTAGGTGGCAACATGGTGCAGTGGTAACATCTACACCTCATGGAAGGAAGGTCGCGCCATAGGTGGGCAGTGGTTAAACGATCTGCTGTAAACGCATTTCTGTGTAGGGTGTGTGTTCTCTCCCTCTAGTGCATAGGTTTCTTTGGAGTTCCCCGGTTTCCTCCCGTAACTAAAATAACACTCATGAAATGACAGATAACACTATAATACATAGGGTGCAGTGTCTAGAAAGTATTGGTATTTGCTAACTGCGTGGCTGATGTCTCTCTACCTCTCGGAAGTTTCTTCGTGCTTCTGAGTAATTCGACATCAATAAAATACTGTGTTGTAAATTGTAATATGAATTTTTTGTTAAATAAAGTTATTGTTTACATGCGATAAAATGGGCACAGTACCATAGATATACATTACATTTTTGTGTAGAGCATTAAGAAGTGTTGAGGGTACCCATTACAGACTGTAGATGGGATAAATATGGTCTTCATGGTAGCAATAGAATATTGTTAAGAATACATATTAACAAGGCAGGGCCAATGAGCAGCAACCCACTGCAACCAAAACAGGGCCCAGCAGCAGTAGCCCAGCCAGGACCAGAAGGCTGTAGCTCAAGAAGGACCAGAGAGCAGTGGCTTAGAAAAATCTAAGACCCAGTGGGCAGCAGTCTGGGCAGAGCCAGAGAGCCACACAAGTATCAGCAGCACACAGGTTTAATTGTGTTGTGGGCCAGATACAATATACCCATAATTTTAAAATTTTCAAATTGAAAAGGTTTACCAGCATGAAATTCAGTAAGTGTACAAACATGGCGGTGTAAAATAAATTGTAATGAAGGCAGGGGTGAATAAATGTGTCAATTTCTGTGCCTGTCTAAAATACACACACAAACTCAATAGATATGGAAAACGTTAGTGTATTATGTTGCCTAAAACGAAGGATGTGCTAAAAACGTGCTTGTATTTGTTTTATTGAGCTACCATCTTGCATCTGCAGTATCAATGTCTCATTTTTTTTTCTAACGGATGGTGCTGGCATTTCTCTTTTAAAGAGCACGAGAAGCACCGGCAGTGTAAGAGTGCAGACTACATGAATCTGCACTTCAAAGTGAAGTGGCTTTACAATGAGTATGTGAAGGAGTTGCCAGCTTCGAAAGAGAAAGTACCAGAATACTCTGCGTAAGTTCCGGAATTATCATTCTCACCGTCAGTCCTTTTTCAATCAACGTGGCTCTCCGATAATCTGCAGGGACTGTCTTTTCCACCTGTGCCCTGATTTTATTGCTGTTAGATTTTTGGTACTTTTTGTGTTATTATGTTTGCTCCCATTCTGTCACTCGTATTGACCTGTGTTTTTGAAGGCTGATTTCTCACACTGCTTTACAATTATTCCAACAGTTTTTTTTGCTTTTTAGTCATTACAAGTATTTTTTTCTTTTTCGTTTGTAACATTTTGTCATCTGAAACTTTAATATGGTGTGATTGATGGTATACTTTGTATGAACAATGTTTCAAAAGACAAAACGAATTAATTAATCTGGCACGTCAACTTTTGGTATAACCAATCCCTCATCAATCACGATTTGATGATATAATAATTGCGATTATTAAAATGCAATGCTAATTTTGTCAGTTAACTGTCTTGTGAGTCACACCAGCTCAAGACCATCACAATATATCTGTCCATGGCTACATTTACCTTTGTAATGGCTGTTGGGGTATTTCAACATACAGTATATATTTGAGTTCCGGTTTCTCTGCTGCTTGATATTTATGAATTGTTAGATTTGTTATTATTTAAATAGTTCACGTCAAAACGAGAAACAAGAAGCGCTGGCACATTGCAAACACTGCAAAACGGTCATGAGAGTGCTGCTGAGTGCCTCTAATTTGCAGCAATTGAATCCGAACCATTTGCTTATAAAGCCGTGTGCAGTGATTCAGGTGCATGTCTTATGCCTGGTCATCAATTATTCAACCAAAAATGGACATAGACATTTCCCAAGAAGATGTACATTTATCTCATCTCATTATCTGAAACCGCTTAATCCTATATAGGGTCACGGTGAAGCCGGAGCCTATCCCGGAAACACAGGGCGTAAGGCAGGAATACACCCGACGACGGGACGCCAGTCCATCGCCGGGCATTGCGGGACAATTTTAGTCTGCGAGCCAATCAACCTATCCAGGAGCATGCTTTTGGACTGTGGGAGGAAACCGGAGTACCCGGCGAAAACCCACGCGGACACGGGGAGAGCATGCAAACTCCACACAGAAAGGCACCGGAGCCGAGAGACTCGAACCCGGGACCTTCTTGCTGTGAGGCGTCAGCGCTAACCACTGCGCCACCGCGCCGCCCGATGTACATTTATTAATGCAGAAATTGAATGTGGCCAGTGCCTTGCTACAAAATCACGCATCCTTCAACACAGTTTAAATTGTTATGCCAATAATCCTGCATTATAGCATATGTTACTTTTCATCCATCAGTTGGGCTATCCTGGTATTGTTGGCGTGCCGTTTTCTCCACAGCTCGGATTTATAAAAAAAAATTCCAAAAAAGTTGTTGCTAATTTGCCATTCTTATCTCGTTGTTGATGTGCCGTTCTCTCTGCGGCTCTATGCAGCGCTTTGTGACCCTCGGGTGAAAAGCGCTCTATAAATGCAATTATTATTATTATTATCTGTGTCACGAATGTTGTAATTTAATTCATACATAAACGAAATACCACAAGCATCTAAAGACAATGTGTAGGAAACGTATATAAACATGAAGAGCACACGTAGTACAAATATAATAAGACGTAACGAGAAGAAGGCTTTGACAGATGTAGCAGCAGGACATCACTCAATGCGCAGCCGCTTCCAGCTGCTATAACCGTGTGCAGACAGTGACTTGTACTGGAATGTCAAATGAGCAATAATATAGACATGTCACAAGGTCATGTTATTTTTTATCAAAAGAGAAGTGTTCCATCAAAAACAGAGAAACGTTCCATCACAATCGATGGTGGCTGACTTTGGAGAAAGGCAGCCAGAACTGTTGTCATCAGCATTTTAGTCAGCTTCATTATTTTCCACACTTGCCATTATCAAATTTATCATTATCATAATTACTTGTCATCTCATCAGAAATGTGCATTTCACTGTGAAGTACCTGTGATGACTTTATAAAGTGTAAGGATGAGAATATGCTGCAGTCTAACATATTGCTTGATTGATTGATTTAGTAGTTTCCACAGCAAAAACATCACTGCTGACCATCAGAAAATACAAGGATCCTTCACTATAGCACAACTTCCATATGAAGGCAAAAATAAAATTTACCTCTCGTAAGGGCATTGGCTGTGTGAAATTAGGTGGACAGGGTTAGGCTTTTGCAATATTTGTTGCTCAGCAAACCAGCATTCGTCTAATGGGTGGATACCAGCATAACTTCGCTGAATCGTGTGCTTGTTTTTTCGTGGTGAACACACTTATTTTGTGGAAAAATAAATCCTGCTGGCAAAAAAATTAATGCTGAGACAAAGATAGTTTGTGCGTCGAAAAATGTTTTTCTTTGTGTGGCGTTTACCCTTTTCATGAAGATTGACAGATATACTGATTGTTCATTGAATTTTTACATTTAAAAGGTTGCATGTTTTATCCAAAACCCTAAAAATGTCGAAGTATTTTTCAGTCTATTTTGTCTGGAGTATCGTTAAGCTGAGTTTTTGGATGTGCTGTGGTGCTGTGTGCCGATGCTGTAGGTGGTTTGAGCCATTTGTACTGCAGTGGTTGGATGAAAACGAAGAGGTCTCATTGGAATTTCTGCGAGGTGCTCTTGACCGAGACAAGAAGGATGGGGTAGGGTAACAAGCCATATAATTTCCAAGAAAATAGACATATATTTGCTTCAGGACAATAAAATTATATACGCTGCACACACTTGAAATCACATCATTCACTGACAAATACACGTTTTAATGTCAAATTTACTTCTTAGTTTGATATGTTAACAACGCACATACATCAAAATACATTATAATGTTAATTTTACCAATATAATCAGGCATTCTCATGTGCTAACCATCCCTCATGTTTCTACAATGCCGTAATCCATCTCTCTCCTATACATGACCTGATCCCATTGCTTAATTTCTGTGATGGCTGTGCTCTTAGCCACGTACTCTGCTTTGGCTTCCATTCCATCACCTGACTTATCCATCACCCATCATCCCTTTTAGTCATGTGTCCTGCTCAAGCACACTTATTTTTTTAAAACAGGAAACATGTTGGCTATGATTTGTGTTTATTATCTCACACAAGTTGTAATTGCAAGTAAGCTCAATTTTTAACTTTCATTTCATTTTTTTTCGCATGTGTCTTTTTTTTACTCCTACATGATAAATAATGGTATGCAGTTATTTAATAAAACAATGTCTTCAGGGTGATTGCTTCGAGAAGCTGCACTCTCGGGACAGCCGCGTCGATGGCTCGCTCTCCCCCATCGCGACGTTTCGTCTCACACGTTAGAGGCATCCTCAGGCGCTTGGTGCGCCTGAGGATGCCTCTAACGCCATTGTCTTCCTCACACACCGGTGTGTGTGAGGACACCGGTATGTGTGAGGAAGACAATGGAAACCTTTCAAGTGGACCTCGACCTTCGTCCATTGATCCTGGAATGGAGCGACTCTATAGAAGAAACTTAACACATACGTAGTACCTACATATAAATACGAGTCATACACAACACACGCACAAAGCGCCTGAGGATGCCTCTTAAGGTGTGAGGCGAAACGTCGCGATGGGGGGAGAGGGAGCGATCGACACGGCTGTCCGGAGAGAGCAGCTTTTCAAAGCTATCATGATGCATCGAGCTGTGAAAACCGACATCATTACAATGTCTTCAGGCACAATGGCTTACCGATTTATATTCAGTCTTCAAAAAAGTTTATCCTGCTCTTATTCTCCACTTTATATTTCATGATATTGATGCTAATCCGATTTAAATAATTGCTACAGCTATAAATTTATATAACTGTATTTTAAGTTGTTTTCCTGACTTCACAAACTTGTTTTACGTGACTTGTTTTGATTATTTTTTCTTTGATCCATATTTGCTGCCTTATTTGTGAAATACTTCAATAATAATTGCTTATTATAACTGCCATCGAATCTGAGATGGCTCATACTTTCTCCATTTATGATTATGCCTCTATCTCCTATCCCATTTTTGTAAAATATATTCTAATGCTTATGTATTATGTTAAATTTTATCAAAACTGATTTCATACGTTTCTAAAAGCCTCTTACTCTCATGCCTTCCGTTATTCCCACACATCCTCTGCAGCATACCAACCAACAAAAATTAGAGACAGCTGACATCCAATGTGATGCTGGTTTATATGTCTTCACAGCGTAACTAAAACTCCATAATATACCTAAAACTGAAGTTGAATGATGCAACATTTATGAACTCTATTTGGTACTTGTATTTTACAATTCAGAGACTGAACACTTGGTATGGCTATGGAGAATAATATTCATACATTGAGCCATTGAAACATACATCATTGTCATCAAACATGGCCCAATACTGTCGAGAGGTATACTATGCCCTTCACTGCAACATGTAAATTCTGGCTCAATAAATAAACATCACATATTCAATAACGACAGCATTATTCAGTACTGCGCATGTAATATATACGCTGGAAAAAAACAAACTCTTTTCCTAATAATCACAACGTGTGCACTGAGCGTAACAACGGCAGCCGCCTTTCACTACTGAGTCGTGATATCACCACAACACTTCTGCCAGGCTAAATGCAACTTGGCTTATCACGTGAGTGTTGAAGGCTCACTGGCAGACCCAAGTGCTATGGGTTAACTGACATGACTGGCAGACGCACCACTTGCTCTCCCCACTTTCCCAACTTACTGGTGTATTAACCCCCCAGTCCTCTGCGCATTGTTTTGAGTATCACTCTTTCGCCCTTCGTTGTTATTGGAGGATAACTGCCTGCAACTGCCGATTAGCGTCCTTCACGAGCCTCCTTCACAGATGCCGATCTTGACACCGCTGGTACCAATTAGTGGCTTGAAATATTTCTCAGCCCACCTATGGTGTAGCTTATGCTGCACCAACTTATCCCCCTCTATGTGGCCAAACAGAGGATGTTTGGGCATGCTATGGCTGAATATGTTGCAAGGTACGTGACTCAGCAAAAACAGTGCCAGCCAAAATGTTTAAAGTCATGTAAAAAAAAGAGGAGAGGTTTTACCATTTTTGGCAATAACACAAGTGTTAAGGTATTAAAACACCTGCTCATTGATTGAAAAAAAAAAACCTTTCAGAAAGTGTTAAGTGTCAAGTTTGCAAAAAGCACATATACTTGTGTTAAAATATGCAAACAAAATACTTTAGTAACGTATGCATTATCCTTCAAACTGATTGGCCCACATCCGAAACGGCTTCTTTTAGGGTCTAGTCTCGCTGTTAACCAGATGTTGTCAAAAGGCAATCAGCTCAGGACAACGCAATATCAACGCATTAGTAGCGCAGGTGGAGCTGTTAAGGAGTGGCAGGGAGAACTCAAATCTACATATTGTGCTCACATAACCTTTTCACATGGAATTCATGGTGACATATACTGCACATGGAAAAGGTCTCCTGGATGAATCCCTTAGCAGACTGAATGACAGAGGAACCTGGAGAAATGTTGATATAAAGAGACAAAGATAGAAATGAAGAGAGAGGTGGCAATACCGTGAGAAAAACACACACAATACACTGACAGACACAGAACAAGACACAAAATACAGACACACATAGGAAGATTTGGAATAGAAATAGAGAAATCGGCAGGCACACCAGGATTGTATAATTGCAAACTCAGCCATTTGGCCTTTTGTAGATATGGAAACATTGAGCAAGACACACGGACACAATACCTTACAGAGAGAGAAAGAGAGAACGGAAGATGTATACAAAAAGATACAGAGAGGCATGCAGAGAGACACTGATATGTGTACACATATAGAGAGGCCAGGAGACACAGAGGTAAGCACAGGTTAACACAGATAGCATACAGTTATACAGAAATGTGGAGACAGAAACAAACAGAAAGGGTTTCTGGAAGCCTGAGGCAAAGTGCCATATGAGGTCCCTTCTCAGGACTTACCGTATTAGCCCTTTCTGAGACTCCCTCACATCTGATGCCCAGTTGTTAATATGCATTAAACACAATGAAATGAAATGCTCACACAATTGTTCTCGAAGAATAATGTTTTATCACGGATTTTATTAAACAATGCTTCACAATGTTTTCTAACCTTGGATCTTCACATCCAGGGGCATAATATTTTATGTACATTGGCTTTATCAAATATTTATATCAAGTGTTTTTTCCCCTCTCAAAAAATATGTTTGACTGTAATTGTACTCCAATATCTTAGCACACGCTTAGTATTCACATAATACAATGCAGTAGCATTGCTGACTACAACACAGGCAAGGGATGCCTAAAATTATAACTCCTGCCCACCCAGCTGCCAGCAGTAAAACCAGCCCCCATAACAACCATTACTAGGGGCGGAAATGAGGCAAGAACTGGCACTCGGGCTATGAAAACCATTACTATTGACAGGAAATGAGGAAATATGTATGTTTAGAAAAATTACAAAAAAGTGTAAACTATTTAACACAATGAGAATCCATATGTTGCAGTTTTAAGGATAAACATCTGCAAATATCCATGTGCAAAAAATATCCACCTTTTAATATATTTCATTTTGCATTACCAGGACAACTCCATCAACCCCTTATGTATTTGAACAATTGTTTTTATTTGATTATCCGTCTGAGGTAAATCTGAAATAATGTGTTTTGTTATAATTACGTAGTTAATTGCCTGATTTCCCTCGTCATGTGATTTTCAGTTCCAACAAACATCTGAACACGCCCTCTTCTCCTGCTCAGTGGTGGACGTGTTTACACAGCTCAACCAAAGCTTTGAGATCATCAAGAAGCTGGAGTGTCCTGATCCAGAGATTGTTGCTCACTTTATGAGGCGTTTTGCCAAGGTTAGTAACCCCCTCTGATCTCATTCCATACCTTCAATACCATAAGAGCTGACATTCAGCTTGTATGCAGCACTGGCAGCGTTAAACACCACACTTATGCCAGTTTTCTGCTCATGATTGAAAAAAAATTTGCCATAGTGGTTTTATTAACCTATTGCATTGATACTATCGACTATGATAACCTCATGAAATTCTTGTAGTAAACAAATAAGATGCATCGAAATGTAGTGAAGAGAGCAATATTTGAGTCTGGTATCAATCTAATTAACTGGTTACAAAAGGTGTTGCTGAGGGTTTGATATTTAATCATCCACTGTTATGATAAACATAGTGTTTGCCTCAAAATTGACTCCATTCCAAGATGTAATGCTACGTCAGTGATTCAATACAATTCCGCATCTACTTTTGAAGATGTTAAATCAAATTACATATTGATATTAATGGTATTCAAGAATATATGTTAGAAAACATCGTTTTAACAGCAACAGTCTCATCTCATTATCTGAAACCGCTTAATCCTATATAGGGTCACGGTGAGCCGGAGCCTATCCCGGAAACACAGGGCGTAAGGCAGGAATACACCCGACGACGGGACGCCAGTCCATCGCCGGGCATTGCGGGACAATTTTAGTCTGCGAGCCAATCAACCTATCCAGGAGCATGCTTTTGGACTGTGGGAGGAAACCGGAGTACCCGGCGAAAACCCACGCGGACACGGGGAGAGCATGCAAACTCCACACAGAAAGGCACCCGAGCCGAGAGATTCGAACCCGGGACCTTCTTGCTGTGAGGCGTCAGCGCTAACCACTGGGCCACCGCGCCGCCCAACAGCAACAGTATTGAATAGAAAAAAATAAGTAAGAGATGCTCTACCTGGGGAATGCTACTTAACTTGATATTTTATTAAAACTCAGATTTACATAATATTAAAATCAGTCATTACATTCCTAGACAGTGGTGGGGCTATTCAGACAAACGATATTATAGCTCCATAAACTCAGTTGTTACTGCATATGCTTTAGTAAAAATGAAATACGCAAACATTGTGTGCAATTTGTAAAAAGAATGCCTCTGCGAAACATTGCACTTAGAATGAAATATTGTCCCAAATTAATTGGCTATTTGTCGTTATTTTTATTTTAAAGTTGACCAAACACAAAAGAGTGCTTGATATAAAAAACACGAAGTTGATGGTTATCTTATATGAATAATAATTGTCGTCCAATACTTGTCTCAATCCTATTCACTCTACATTTATGGTAAATGTAAATGATGGTGATATTAGTCAGCACAAGCTGCACACTCAGCTTTACAGTCACTGTGGTCTCTAAAATATAGCAACGTTCGTTCCTATGTAAAAAAGTTAAAGTTGTAATGGATATAAATGTATCTTTAAGGCATTTCTTTACTACTCTACCATGGCAGTTAACTATTTTATTAACTTCACCAGCAAGGGCTTCCAATGTATGATATGCTATGTTTTCATGCATTGTTGCAAAAGTCAATACTCCATTTGGCAAATGCACTCTCTAGTTGATGCGTGTGACGTGCAATAATAATTCACCTGCAGTACCTCGATACTTTACTTGTACAGTATGATTGTCAATGTATGCCTATATTTTATAAACCACTAATTTATCTCTAACATTGTAGGTTAAATTGTGATTTTGAAACCTGTGTAAAAATATTTGAATTTTAATCTGTGCTCCGCTCGGCTATTTGTACGTGTCATGGCTGTACGTGTCATGTCATATGCAGTTTGCGTGCCCTCACCGTGCCTGCGTGGGTTTTAGTCGAGTACTCCGATTTCCTCCCACCGTTCACAGACGCGCTCCTGTCTAGGTTAATTGGCCAATTGAGTAAATTGCCCCAAAAAGAGTGTGCCTTGCGATGTACTGGAGCCACAGCCTGGGTATTCCCCCGCTTTGTGCCCTTTGTCGGCTGGGATAGGCTCTGCCCCCCCATGACCCTGTTCAGGATTAAGCGGGTATTGAAAGTGAAAGAATGAATATTAGATTGTATTATATTCCGGCAATACACTATATGTCTGTATATGTTTTCAGACCATTAGTAAGGTGTTGATGAATTATGCAGAAATCATCTCTCAGTACTTCAAGGAATACTGCTCCCAAGAAAAAGTGGTGAGTGTCCAATGTATATTGCATCAACGATTTCAACTTTAAAATGTAAAATGTATTAAAAATATTGTTTTTTTCATGGCTAAGAGCATGATCCCTTGTTGTTTTCTGTAATTTTGCTATTTAAAGCAATGAAAGTGTGAAAAAAGACTGCTCTGTCACTCCCCTTCCAGTTGTCAGATAAAACCAATAGCAGTCCACAATATGTCACTCCTTCCCTAATTCGTTTGACTTATCTTGCGCCCCATCCTCTAATTATGTATTCCGAACACCTAATGATATAACACATTTCTGCTTTCTGTACCAACAGCCCCTTCTAACAAACCTAGCTCCCTCTGTAGAAACTCTAAGCACAAAATGTTAACTCCTTTCACTCATCTTGCCTTGTCACATTTATTTTATTGTCAAGCCATTGTCAATGATGACATAATTATGAGTTCAACACTCCTTCCATGCCATTCACTAGTGCCTTGTACTCATCAAGGAAACAGAACGTCACCATTCATGTTCACATTTAAATGTTCGCTTCCAAAAGCTGCTCTCTCAGGACAGCCGCGTCGATCACTTCCTCTCCCCTCCTCGTGACATTTCGCCTCGCACGTTAGAGGCACCCTCACTGCGCCTGAGGATCGACGCGGCTGTCCCGAGAGAGCAGCTTTTGAAAGCAATCATCACGCATCGAGCCGTGAAAACCTTCATCGTTACATTTAAATGTTCCGTTGTGAATTCATAGACTTTAAATAATTTGCAAAACCGAAACCAACAATACTTTAAAATAACAGTCACAAAAGGTGTCACATGAGCACTCTGCATAGAGGAGTGATGTGTCATGCACGTTTTACAAGAACACAGCAAACAGAGAATTGCATTTTCAGAAGGGAGGGATGTTTAATTTCTATCGCTCCCTCGTCACTCATATACACACAGTGTTAATTTTACTTTTATTGGCAGATTTTTGTTTCCTTACACACATACCTGGATCAAACAGTATTATTCCCACCGTTACAAAACCACCGTTAAAAAACCAGAGATACGTATTTTATATATATAGTTGCAGGGATTTCCATTTCACATTGCGACCACCTCATTAGTTTTATACATTTTGCAAATTTAACAGAGGCTGATAACACAGCCGAGGTTCGCCTGTACTTTACGAGGACACTTCCACCGCGTTCATTCGGTTGCTGTCCGAAGCTCAAAGTCTCAACCGCAGGCATGCACTTGGCTCAGCCGAGTTTCAAAATCGCACACCATCGTTGATGTCCAGCCTCCTGCTGCTGAAACCCTAAAATGACTCATAGATGTATTTGTGAACAACACCTTAATATATTTACTCACCGCTACTGTTTGCTGTAAAACGGCGTTCTGTTATACTTTCGCTTATTCAGTACTCGCTTATGACAAGGAGACGATGAAATGCCTGCCTGCCTAGGAACGCGGTTAACACTCTCGTCTCTCTCCGAACGTGGCTCGGGCAACTCCTTCCCCCTTGTTTACAATAACTCATCCCTTGTTGACTCTTTGGATTACCATCTAACGACTGGCAATGGAACGAATTGCAATTCCTTCACTTTGGGGTTAGCTTCACCTCAAATCACTCGTCAACAGGTCATGAAATGCAATCACCCTTTCTGTTCTGCAGCAAGATAAATCTGTTTTATAATGTTACATGGGATTGTACAGGGCGGCGCGGTGGCCCAGTGGTTAGCGCTGACGCCTCACAGCAAGAAGGTCCCGGGTTCGAATCTCTCGGCTCGGGTGCCTTTCTGTGTGGAGTTTGCATGCTCTCCCCGTGTCCGCGTGGGTTTTCGCCGGGTACTCCGGTTTCTTCCCACAGTCCAAAAGCATGCTCCTGGATAGGTTGATTGGCTCGCAGACTAAAATTGTCCCGCAATGCCCGGCGATGGACTGGCGTCCCGTCGTCAGGTGTATTCCTGCCTTACGCCCTGTGTTTCCGGGATAGGCTCCGGCTCACCGTGACCCTATATAGGATTAAGCGGTTTCAGATAATGAGATTAGATGAGATTGTACATACATTTCATCACGCTTTGATCTTGGATACCTTTCACCTCAATACAGCTCTAACATTCGTCTCATCTCCCTCTCTCTTGTCTGTGTCTCTCATCTCTGTCTGTTGTCTAAATATCTTGTCATATATTTATCTGTGCTGTCTATATAATTTACTATTTCACAAGGAGTTTATACATTGAAATATAATTTGTGTTCTGAGGCCATGAAAATATTGCGCATGACCGCTGAGAATCTTTACAGACTCTCTCATGATTGCTCATTGTTGAGAATGTACAATAGGCACAAGTAATTGTATTAGATGGGGAATCGTAATTTGTTAGGATTGAATGGGACGCAAATCGGTTCTGAAATGTCAAGGTTTAGAAATGGGCCCGTATTTGTTACAAACTGTATACAATGGAGCAAGTGTTTTCACGTATAATACATGTCCGCACTGAGAGTGCCGGGGTTGAAGCCTTCATAAGCGCTGATTTTATCAGCAAAACCCCAAGGCTTGTGTTTTATATCAGCTTTACTTCCCATTTCTTATTATTCTTCGGAACGTTCACACTTATTTTTCTTTATTTGATATATTTAATAAATTTATAATCATTATTTTACTTTAATTGTCCATTCAGATGTTGTTGTTAACATCCCGTTATCTCCATAGCTTTGTTCAGCACTTTATGACCCTCGGGTGAAAGGCACTTTAGAAATTCAAATGTTGTTACTGATGATTGCTTCGAAAAGCTGCTCCCACGTTGGAGGCATCCTGAGGACGCCTCCAACGTGAGAGGCGAAACGTCGCGAAGGAGAGCGGAGGAGCGATCGATGCGGCTATCCCGAAAGAGCAGCTTTTCGAAGCAATCATCATGCATTACAAATATTGTTGCTATTAATTTATTTTCTCCACCGTGTAACGAATGGGTTAAGCTGGCACTTGTATTGAGCTCTAGTATTACATTTGCATCCCTTGGCAAATGTATATCTAAAATGTGAATTTTGCATGGGTAGCAGACCAGATTTTTACTTTTCCCCATTGTCATGCAATATCAGTTGAGCCTGTAACCATAGCCATCTGCTTTAAGGAAAAGCACTCAGAAAAGTGTTGACACGAGGCTTTAACCTATTTGTGTGCACAGATCTCACCCATAGGTGACTGATGTACATGGGTATATAACCTATATTAATAAATGACCATCATAGCAACTGCTTGCACACCAAAGCTAGCTCAAGACTGCCCAACACTTTCATTTACAGTTACCTCCCAGGCAGAATGGGATATTATAAGAGATCACTTTTCGTGCTATACGCCCAATTCGACTGACTATCCGCTAGCTACGGTGGGATTTATAATTGGCTTTTGGTAAACTGTTGAGAATACACCAATCTCCAACTGCAGGGCAGAGTGTCGAATGTAATCACGATGTTAAGCAAATGATAACGATGTGCAATTTTCACATCTACTAAAACTATTGAAAAAAAGCAATGGTTTTAAAATGTATGCTGCACCTTGAGACATTGTCACTTTGGAAACGAAGGTTCAAACCTGAAGCAATTTTGTGGGGAACACGTTTTTCTCCAGAATATATTAAAATGCCAATAAAGGTAAGGCCAGATATTTGTCACTACAAGGTAAATGTGGAACTTGAAAAAATGTTGATGGTCAGGGGAATTCCATATCTGTTATCTATGTTCTCATTTAAAAACATCGTCAGCACAAGAGAAATTAAACCTTAGCTATCATCATATTATAAAAGTTAGAGTTACAGTTTTAAAAATAAATGTTGTACCTGCATGCACGTAAACAAAGTATAAGTGACATTTTAAAGAATGTGTAAATGTGGATTTTTAATGGTGTGTGTTTCTCTATGCCTCACAGGCCTGTTTCCTGATGAATAACATCCAGCAATTACGCGTGCAACTGGAAAGGATGTTCCAAGCCATGGGGGGCAAAGAGGTCAGGATCCCTGAAATGTGTTATGCTCCCTCATCTGACTGAAATGAAAATTAGATATCTTAAATACTATCACACATAAAATACATACAAACAAGATTATTTTCATGATGAACTTTAAAACTAAACATTTATAGTACCACGTTTGAGAATGAATTTGTACTTTGGACATATCGAATGCAATTATTCGTTAATTTATTAGGTAGAGCTGTTTATGTTTCAACAAGTTGCGTTCCATTTTATTTAACTCTTATAAACACAAATATACGCTTTGCTACACTGTTAAAGTAAACACATCTGCATAGAAAATGGCAATTACCATAGCATTGCAACAGGTTACATTAGACCATTAAATGTTGGGAGATTTATGTTTCAAACCTAGACTACAAAGGTTTTGCTGTCAAAGATATTAATTCCACTTTCGTCCTCCAGACGCTAAGTCAGACTGCTTTAAATCTGGAAATCAAAATTTACATGTTGTATATGGAGGGCTATAATTTTGACGTTTTTGTTCTAAATTTAAACGAACTAAATGTTGTATGTGGAGTATTTTTTACCGAGTGCCAAATCTGTTATATTTTATTATTTTATAAATAGACAATTAGACATGATGGTGATGCAGTGAGGGGCGGCGCGGTGGCCCAGTGGTTAGCGCTGATGCCTCACAGCAAGAAGGTCCCGGGTTCGAATCTCTCGGCTCGGGTGCCTTTCTGTGTGGAGTTTGCATGCTCTCCCCGTGTCCGCGTGGGTTTTCGCCGGGTACTCCGGTTTCCTCCCACAGTCCAAAAGCATGCTCCTGGATAGGTTGATTGGCTCGCAGACTAAAATTGTCCCGCAATGCCCGGCGATGGACTGGCGTCCCGTCGTCGGGTGTATTCCTGCCTTACGCCCTGTATTTCCGGGATAGGCTCCGGCTCACCGTGACCCTATATAGGATTAAGCGGTTTCAGATAATGAGATGAGATGAGATGCAGTGAGTATCGTGCGGCCACCTCAACTACGTAATTCGTCATCATAAATTCATCCTGGTACCGTCTGATGGGATGGTGTCCCATCCTGGCTATAGCCCTGCTTTGTATCCTGTGTCTGCCGAGATAGGCTTCGGCTCACCACAACCTTCTACATGATTCATCAGGTAGTGGTAATGAATGAAAAAATAGAGCTTACCCATATATCGATGACAATCTAATTTTAAAGTGATCGTGATTTTAAATAATGTGCAGTACCAAAACTGCTGCATAAAAACAACATCCATGTTTTATATATGTATATTTCGTGTCTAAATGTGGTCACATCGTAAAAAAAACTGTGCATGAGCATTGAATAAATATTTATTGTGCTGAAGCAATCAGAAAACAGTGATTGTGATGCCAATGGGGTGACGGTCGAGCCAGGGAGAGTTTGCAGCACACGGCATGCGTACCACGCAAGTGCCACGAGACACTGCTGGGACGAGAGCAGAGCGGAGATCAGAACGATAAAATAAAATACACGGTAAAAGAAAAAACAAAATTATTATTTTGGGATGAGCAAGGAAGCATATGGCTTCAGGTTTTGAAGTAGAAAACCTCAGCACACACGTTTCTCGCCCGAGGAAGAAGGTGTGCAGTGGCAGGGAGGCAGAACTAAATGGTTGCCATCTTCCAGCCGTCCTGCTTGATCGTTAGTATTGATTTATTAAGAAAGTAGAAAAAAAACATTTTCACGATTGACCACCTTATTGCAACATCTAAAATAAAGTATTGTGGCATTAGTAAAAAAAAAACTTGGGCGGTTTTCAAATAATCCTGAAGGAATGAAATAATGTGTGAAATTTGGAAACAATTTCTCAGACTTTCTCATACTATAAAGGTTGATCTACTTTTATTATATCAGCTCTATAGACCAGCAAATAAATTCCAATTTATACGATATGACACCTATGCCGACCTCATTTGTAATGTTATTAATATAAATGACAGTTTTAGTGCATTAAAATGAACTAAGTTTTTGTATAACATTGATAATCTTACCGAATGCAAGTAAGGCAATATATTAAATATGAATAGGCCCTAAATCATCCACAACAAAAAAGACTTATGCAATGTCTTTAAACGCTACCTCTGGCTTTAGCTTATACATATCTTTACAACTTATAATTCCACTGCACAAAGTTCTAAAAGGCATTTTCGATTTTCACTAATTAAATATCATGCTCTTAGTAACCTTTAACTCATTGTCTCAAACATATTATTGGTTACAATGAAATTACATAATCTGATTAAATCAAAGTTCACACAAACTTGACTAAATGCGATTTCTAAATTAGGTCTGGAAACGTGCTGCTCCCACTCTGGAGAGCCATGTAAGAGTCTTTTTAATTTGGCAATAAAGTGATTGCAATTAAATAATTTCCACATCTATCTTGTCGATTAACGTCATTAATGACGGTGCAATATAAGATATACACAGAGCATTTTTAAGTCCGAGAGTAACAAAGACATGTCCTTGCTATCTTTAAAAAAATGTATGACCAGGGAAAAACTCAAGAGACCAGGAAAGTATAATTTACAAGAGTAATCTTGTTTACAAAGATGATGAAGGCAAAAACAAATAAGATAAAGTACAACAATGAAAGGAAATAGAAAATCAGAGCAGAAACAGCCATATGAGATGGGAAATTGAAAATATTGTACAAACATGAATCAGTGTTCATTTAGAAATTGCCTGTAGCTTAAGTTATTTTTATTCGACTACTCACATATTTATAATTGAGTCACAGAAACAGGATACAAATGCAGTCACTATTGTACTAATATAATATGTAAATCGACAAGAAATTATGTACGTATAAATTAAAATTTATAAATAGAGCTGTTCAGGCATTGATCACAGTACTTTCCGCACAGCTCTTCTACATTTAGTAATTATTCCTTTTAAATGTTTATTGAGCAACTGAACGACATGCTCTGTAAACATGAGAGTAATTAAGGCAGAGACTTCTTGGCTCATCGGATATTTGTGATTTTATCCCAAGTTCGATTTAAATTTTACATAGATAAAAATGTCATTGATAAATGTTGTGCATAACAAGATTTGTTTATGTATGTATGTTTATTAATATTGTGAAACAAAAATCTCTTACTATAATATTCGCTTCTATTTTTTTTATTAGGATTGCACTTAATATTACTGTATTTGCTTTCCTGACCCAATTGTCCATTGAAAAGGAGACTACATCTCAATGGGCTGTCACCTCGTGAAAAGTCGATGGTTTGATGGATTAAAATATGAGTGTATACATCAAGAGTACAGTTTTAACAACAGATACATTTGTAAAAGGACAGTAATTCCATTGCGCAAGAGAATAAGAAACGTATCTGGTATATCAGAAATGACTGGCCGCAAAGCATTGTAGATGTTATTAAGGTGGGATAATGGGATTGGTGAAGCAAGTGCATAAGATGCACTAGGAAACAATTTCCAAGACAGACTTTAAATCCAGCACCCAGGGGTCAATAACCTATGGAAAGACTTAAAGCCAGATTGTGTAATACTGTAAGTGAATATCTTGGCATATGGGTGTTGGTGGTGCATCAGTTTGCAGGGAATTACATGAAAAAAGGAAATGAAGGGGTCTTAAGGTAGCATTAGGCTGTGCTGACCGCTTCATATTTACTACTAATGTAGAAAATGCTTTAAAAAATATTTCCTTATAGATGAATACATTTATATAGTGATGCTCATAAATGTTAATTAGATTTCCATAACTACCAATTCGGAAATGGTAATGTATTATTATGGTCATTATACGCATGAATCTGATAATATTGCTGATTCATATTATTTTGCACAACTGCTATGAATGTATAGGACTGTTAAATTAGCATGTGTCAAAAGAGTGAAAACAAATTCAATTGTGACACCTATCTCTTCATAATTCATCACTATTATATACCGGCCATTTAGTACTCGGTTGAATATTTTTTGGTGTAAATACTTTCTATTAAACAGTTGCTATAACATAGGCTTTCACTTTTTTTTATAATACGATTCCTGTATGTTTTAGGTTACCCATTAAATGGTAAAATGTATGGTAGAGTTTCTGTCCTAGTTCTGCGGTTTGTGGTGTGTATTTATAACTACCACTGCGCTCTCCTTACAGCTTGATGCTGAAACCAGTGAGATGCTGAACGAACTACAAGTTAAACTGAACGGTGTTTTAGATGAGCTGAGCCGAGTGTTTGGCATCAGGTAAGAAAATAATTTGTCACTTGTATGTACATGCATGCGTGACAATCTTAAAAGTGTGTTTCATGCTCATTCAACGTGCATGTTATTAATCTATATTCATTTGTCATCTTGTAAACACCAGTTTGTTAATCCATTATCACATTTATACCAGTTGGTAGTGTTTACACACACCTGCAATCAGCGATGTGGAGGTGAGGGTTGATGGCTCACACTAATGTTGTAAAACTCCCATCCCGTGCGTTTTTTGAGGTGTCATACCCTGGCTTACCACAAGATGGAATAACAGAAAGTGAACGAATTGTGATGTGTTTCCATCTTAACGGGGATAGGGTGTTTTGCCCTCCCTGGTTCTATAGATGGATCGCTAAACTTTTCTGATTTCTCAAAACAACATGGAATATACATTTTGCAATGTGCTGGAGAGGATGTGTTTCACTGTAGCCAATATGGATATTTCATTGAAGAGGTCCACTCTTGTGGATCTGGCTACAGTCCACCTGACAGATATTCCAGGCCAGCCTTGGGCTGACAAAATTACTGAGTACTCGATGCCTCTGTGTATTCCGGTGTTGGCCATGCGGCGGGTAGTGGTCATTGATAGTCCTGAAGGTTATGACTGGGACTCCACATCTGTTTTTAGATAAAAAATCAAATGTTAGGGTTGTGGTGTAAACATCACCTTGCTGAGTGGAAAGACCCAAGTTGCTTGTCAGGTGAAATATGAGATGAAGGTCTTCCATCAAATTCTATTTAATTATCTGGATATCATAGTTGTAATTACTGGCGTCCGGGTCTGTCCTGTGATCTGTTGGTGGGCCTTTGACACTTGCAGTGCACCTGGCCTGACACAGGCACCATGAGGATGACACCACCACTTAGTGGTACATGGCTGTTTTTGTTATAGTTGCTGGCATAACACCATCTGATATGGTCACTTTTGGAATCACTGATGTATATAGTTGCGTGCGATGTGAAGGGTAGAATGAGGTAGGAGCAGTTTAGGTTTGGATGGCTTGTAAATATTTGAAAGTGTTACTTCACCTATTCGGACGGAACTCACTATTAATTTCTGATGCCGCCAAGATGGAGTAGTCGGTGGTGACCCACTGAATGTACCAATCACCTAATTTTTGTTATAGAAATGTTGTGTTTCTATTTGCATCACAGATATCAATTTTAAAGTAAAAAATGTAACAAGATTCTGAATATGAATTACAATTTGCCGTCACAAAATCCCCCATAAAAATACAGCAAATACGTATATCCATCTAAAAATATATACGTTTATAAAAAGAACAGATGTTTAACCATTGTTATTGACACGTTTTAACCTTTACAATGTTGTAGTTTTCGCCCACAAGTGGAGGAGAGTGTGAAAACAATGGCCGACCTTCTGAGCCAGGTAAAAGGTGGAAGCTCTGGGCAAGGAAACTTAGCTGGAGATGCTGACACCATTTTGCGTCCTCTCATGGACCTACTGGATGGCAAGTAAGTGGCTGTCCTTTCCTGTAATTTTCATTCATTTTGCAAAAATAAATATACATAATAAGAGGTTTACCTCTGAGAGAATGGGAATAAATAATCAATGTATTTGAAATGTTGGAACTTTCTGTAGCGATTCACTTCTAAGCAGATTAGACTACTTTCAGCAAATACACTTGCACCTATTTACACTAATGACCTTTAAAAATACAATGGCCAGCTTCGGCACTAATTATCGCTTGCAGTTACCAGAGTAACAAAAAGATAGGGCCAATGTCTCCGTATCACCGTGTGTTTTCGTAGTGGTTCACACGATGAAGCAGAGTCTTGTTCGTGTAAGATCTGTGACCAACGCTACCCCCACCCACCCCCATATCAGCATGGATAACAGTATCACCGCATATATGATACCAATTTTCAATACATAGTTTGTTTATTACAATTATATATTCTATCGCTACGTCGCAAGATTGTCCCTTAATTCGGGTATCTGCATTCATACACACGCCTCAGTAATCCTTGTGGTCGATCACCAGGAAATGGTGGATTAGCATATTCATTTCTTGCTAAGACTATCATATGACCACATCAGATTCCATGATCAAAATTGGAGAATTATGTAAGTTTACTGAATAATTGAAATACCTTTATGCTACATTTAATTAGTTATGCATATATTCTAAACAAGAATATTCGTCTATATGAAAATAATGTTATTTTTTAAGACGCATATTTCTGCAACCCATTGGATGTATGGCCTTTTGAGAGTGCAAATTTCAACATCATTGATTTGGTATAAGAAAACTCTGGACCACTTTCCACACAGTGTCTCAAGTGGAATCAGACTCAAGTTAAACCAATGGTGGTAAAATTCATAATGTGACTAGACAAGAACCATTTTTGTTAAAAATGGATGCTTATTTGACAAAAATCTATAAAGTACGTAACACAAAATACCAATTGAGCTTAATATTTTGTGCAGACAACATAGGAAAGAGGCATTTATTTTGTCATGAAATCTCTCTACAATACTTAATGTATATTTTGTTATAAAAGTGATCAGTCAGCATGTTCATTCTCAAATTTCGGACAATATCATTGCCTTTTTTTAACGAGATGCCTCAACTTGGCTTAACAGGTTTTGGTCATGTTCATCAACTAAACGTTTCATGAGCATTCACAGACAATGTATGTTCATTTGTGCGCAGCCTGACACTATTTGCCAAGGTATGCGAAAAAACTGTGCTCAAGAGAGTACTCAAAGAATTGTGGAAGATTGTTATGAATACTATGGAAAAAAAGATAGTCCTGCCTTCTCTCACTGATCAAACGGTAAGAATAGTTGCTATTATCAGTTTATTACTTAACTTGCATTGGAGGATGTAACGGTTAGAATCTTTGAGCACAAAATAAAAGCATTTCCGATAAAGCTGGATCATAGCAAGGGGGCTCTGCGGGGAGAGGGGCGCGGGGAGGGCGGGCGGCTCCGATTGGTGGGACTCGGGGGCTCTCTGAGCGAGCCGCCTGTGCAGCGGGCGATGACGTTTAAAGCACTATTAATAAGGAGTTATAATAATGGCAAGAGTTATAGTGGGGCTTTTGTTTAAAGATACATGTTCAACACAAACAACCGAATGAGTGGATAGCGGAGTCGCTAGTGCGAAATCGGAATTGAACTCAATTGCTAAAGTAGGCGGGAAGGTTGAAATATAAAGACAAAGCCCCCCCCCCCCTCGTTACAACATGAATCAGCAAAAAGGACTCGTCAATGGTGCAATGGGAAAGTCACTAACCATTTGGCCTCTACATCCTCGCACTCAAACGTATCCCACTGATATTCCAGCAGTCATCGTGGAGTTTGATGCAATAGGTGAACAAGGATTTGTTCCAGTGTCTCTTCGATTTGCCGCAAAATATGCATTTGGCACCGCAGAACGACGCATGCTCCCCCTCATTTAATGTTGGTCTTCGACAGTACACAACATGCAGGGTTTAACTGTTAGCGAAGGTGTTATTCATCTGGGACACAAACTATTCGCTCCAGGTCAAGCATACGTCGCACTAAGCCATGTCAGGTCGTTGGAAGGACTTCATCTTGAGGAATTAGACTGCGCTAAACTCGCAAACAAAAATGTTTGCAACCTAGAAGCTCTCAAGGAAATGGAGCGTTTGCGAGCTATTCCTGATGACAAATTAAACTGATCTCTTGTCAAAAGTTTCTTTACAATGTACTTCTCATCAACTTAAAATACACATCAACCAATAAATGCCCAAGACTCAAAAAAGTAGAAAAAATTAAATAGGATAAAAATAAAAATTTTAATGACCCGCTTTTACCGCACTCAAAAGTAGAAAATAACATTTTGGAACACAAAATAAATCTATGTAGGGATAAAGATTAAAATCGGGTGGCCAAACACTGACCGTATAAGACTACAATAATCTTTTTCTTTAATGAAAACCTTTAAACCATACTGATATTAAGTAATAACTGATAGTTGCTCCTGTTACAAAACATTAGAAAAACACATTTAGGACTAAAATAATTAAAATGTAAATCTAACTGTTATCAGTCAATTGTAAGCCATATTTTTTCAGTGTTTGGCCACCAATTTTTAGTCTGTATCCCTAGATAAATTGATTTTGTGTTCCAAAAAGTTATTTTCTACTTTTGAGTGTTGTAAAAGCGGGTCATTTAAATTTAAATTTTTATCCTATTTTAACTGTTAGAATTTTATTTCACATGCATACAATCAGAATTTAATTTAGGTATGAGATAGCTGCTTTAGATCATTACATTTTCTTTTGCTTTGACCATTTGCCCATGATAAATTATTGGACTGATCACGAGCCAGATTCTAGTTTCAAAATATATATAGTGCTTCCGTTGTTTAAGACCTATATTTCCCAAAAGTATTTAACTGCTAGGCACTTTAAATGAAAAATAAATTATGTTGTTTAGTGGGTTGTCAAATTAGTCAAAGAGTAGATTCTAGTGGGTTTATTTTTATAAATTGAGTTCTTGTGTATTGCAGCTATTTTTCGCATCCTAGAAATTTCTGCCTGGAGGGAAATGCATTGTGCAGCGGCTGAGTTCTACAAGGTCCACAGAGAGTAGTGCTCGAGAACAGCTGGACCAGAGCCAGGGAAAGTCAGTAGTTTCCATAAATCCATGTTAGGTCTGCATGCAGAAACACAGTGGCAGCTCCAATTTAGGATAGCTACAAACTCCGCCTCAGTGTTTTCAATGTCAGATAGCTTGATAATTTGAATACAAGTATAATATATTGTAATCAAAAAGGGTTAGGCATCTGATGCTGATATGCGCCCATGTAATTGAGAAAATACGAATGAAGTAATTGCTGCGGGGTGCCAATAATCCATTCACCACAATCTGTTACGTAAGACTGAAAACCCCTCAGGTTGCAGCTTCTCATAAGCGGAACCATGGGCTACCATGTGTAAAGGTGGGAGGGTGCACAGTGGAGTGAGTGTTCGCTATGGATAATGAGCCTTTCCAAGCATGGGTAGCCATCACTATTAATTTCCATCCATCATGCTCACTGTTGCAAAGCAGCAAAAGTTCTTAAGGCAATCTTGGCCTGCTCTGACCTCTTAAAACTGCCTTACCATTGCATAACTTTTACAAATATTTGACAGGCACAAACATGTGCTTCTATAACCGCAGAATGTATATTTAAACAGTAATTGTTGAGTGTGCACCCATACAGTAATTGTGGAAGTGTGCACGTACACATACAGGTATCTGCACACCACAGAGGATTGTTTGCTATATATTGTATAAACACTTAGCAAGGTGGAGATCATAAGGGATAACAACGCAAAACGTTAATTTTTTATTATCTTAGATCACATAGATGTCACCAAGTTGACACCAGCCTCCCAAGTCTTTTCTTTCAGCATTTGGCAGCCAATCTCAATGACATTTTCTCCATTGTACCCTCACGTTTGGTAGATGTCGTGTCACATTCAGGTTTAAACTACCAAGATGTTAATCTTGCCATGAAAGATCAATCGTATGTTGGATATAACTATATAACATATTCATGTGTCAGAAGAATGTTAACTGGTTACTTTGTTACTATTCAGCTATGAAAACCGTACAGTGACACCGTTATAGCTCCTACATCAAAAACACATCTCTTGCAACTGAAGTTGACCTCTGTACGCTTCCTTATTGATTTGTTTAGCACAGTACATCCTCTCCCTCGAGGAATCTGGCACATTCTTGTTTATAGTTTCTCACGATTGACCCCTGTACATGAAATATGCAATGAAGGGGATACCAGCCACTTTCACCTGTCCAGCGCACCCTTGTAGGACATATGAACATGATTCCATGAAGGTAAATAGATGGCTAAGTGTCAGTCAGCCTTGTCCTCAAGGGCGTTACTCAAGCGCCATTACAGCATTACCAACTTACCCTACGATTACGATTGGGAATTATTTTACCATCGGACCATTCCACTCACAACACCCACACAGAAATCATACATACATAGACATTAGCACATAGGACACGCACATAACACACATATGTAATTGATTATGGAAATGAATCTTTAATTATCTCTCCACTCCTCTTTACACCTAAACCTGGTACAATTGTGCGTTATTTTGCTTGTTTTCCTAATACTAAATTAGAGGGTGGCATGATGACAAGTGAGTAGCGCTGCCACCTCACGGTAAACACGCTTGTGGGTTCCATCCCTGGCGCAGTGCCTTTATATGTAGAGGTTGCATGTTCTGCCCCTGTCCAAGTGGGTTATTCGCTGGCGACTCCAGCTTCTTGCTAAAATCCAAGGATATACTGCCTAGGTTAATTGGCCTGACTAAATTGCCCCCACAGCCCTATGATAGACTGGCGTCCTATGCGCGCAATAGCTTTGCCCTGCACCCTGTGTCTACCGGAATAGGCTTCGGCTCACGGCAACCATGTACAGGATTAAATTGGTACTGACAATGAAGGAAAACTAAATTATTCCTGTACACTTTATTCCTGGCTGCTGTATATCCCCTCGTCACCTTCCTGAGCCGAATTATTTTTAATTATTTGAAGCAGCAGACGTTAAATAGAGGTATTGTTTTAATGTGTGCTGCCTGGATATCCATCGTCATGCTCCTCTTGATCTTTCCAGTTTGAGCAATGTACATTTATATGTTTAATACCCTACTCTAGAAGCCCGAGATTCTATTTAACCCTGAGGCATTAACAGAATATTTCGATCACCCTAATGGTTCCATCTACTATTGTATTCATGTATTAATAGCCATATATCTCAGACAGAACCGCAGACTGTATGCATCTTAAACTCTTACTCCTAACCCGGGAGTTTCAAGGACAATATGGTCAGCAACCGAACACTATTGTATATTATTTTTATACAATGGTCAGCCTTAGTCTACTAATGGCGACTTTCATAAGTCATTCTTCCACATGGTAATACTCTTATCATGTAATGTGAAGGGAAGTTGTTTCATTTTGCTTAAAATATGTCTGTAATGATGTAGGTAAAAATATTTCTGATACATTTATTGTAAAAAAATATTCAAAGCAATGGATCATTTAACTGAAACTGATAAAGTTTGCTGCTTGAATCAATTTTTCAATTTGCTGCTTGTAGTTTGTAGTTAAATAAAAATTCCTTGGCACATGTTAGTATTCTTATACTGTACTTACTCTACTGCCATGAAAGGAAAATGGCTGCTAAACACCCCTGACCTGCTTCTCTCCATTTTCAGGGAGCGCAAATGATATTCAATGCTGCTAAAGAACTGGGTCAACTTTCAAAACTGAAGGTAAATGAAAAGCATTGTGAGCACATCATGGAGGTGGTAACGACGCTTCCCAGCGGCAGCACATTCACCGCTTGTTGCAGATGGTTGCGTTCCCTTGTGGTCCCGGCGGCACGCGAGAAACAGCACACACGCAGCAACCACTCCAGCCAGAGGACGGGAGACTTCTCTCATTCCAGCACTTTAATAAACTACCCACTACTATAACACAACACCTAACATGAACAGCAACACAACAACACAACTCACTAACACACAACGTAACATAGCACTACCTCCCCCCCGCACTTTGCATGCTAACGATCCGCCTCGCACTACATGACCGTCACTCCGCTGTCAACTTCCCATCCGGACTCTCTCCTATAGCTTCTGCATGCCCCCTTATATACCCCCCAGACCTTCTCCAATCTCCTGACCCACGTCACCCAGTCACACCACGCCAACACCCTTTGGCTTCGGTCACCCATATTGCTCAGCCAATCCGATCGTAATGCACCCAAACCAATCAGACCGCTGCAACCCGGTGATCAACCCCTTTCCACGGCACGGGCGTCGAGATGCACCCAGCCTGGCACGACGCGAGGCTCAGCACAACAGTTCGAACCCCACAGCAATGCTGATTATTGCTGTGTATTTACCGTAATAATACTATGCTCCCTCAACTTCACAGTGTGTATGGATCTTGTACTAGCCGACATACATGTCACTGGAAGATATTCATATGAAGATAACATTTGCAAGTTAAAAACATGGTTTTGAATGTTAAGAGAGGACATTCGACTGAGAGATGGAGTAATGAATTAGCCCGTGTGCAGCTTTATGGATGGATTCCTGCATAGCAGAAATAAGATGTCTCGGCGACACCTTTAGCAATGGAATCATCCACTGATCATCAATCAATGGATTGATCATCAATCAGTGGATTGATGGTGAAAACGTCAGTGTTTGAGTCGATAAAATGACGTCACATGCCCAGCGCTGGCATGTGATGACCTCAATTTAAGTGACACCATTGGATGCACGTGCATGGCATGTGATGCCATCACCGTGGGGATAAGGGGGGGTTATTTGGTAGTAGTTTTAATATGTATTACCAAGCTCTTGACAACCATTTCATAATTTTGTCTTGGTCCTTATAAGTAGCTTATCGTAAAAAATGGACAATATTAATAGTAACCCACCTCTACAGACAGATGGACATTCATCCCGCAGTGGATAAGCAATGGATGGTAATGGAAATTCATGTTGATGATAATGATGTTGGAGTTCTAGGGCTCCAAGAAGGAATGAACGGTATCCAACAGGAATACAGTGTTTCCAGAATCATTTGAAATCAGGATAGAGTAGAAATCTCATTTAAACCTGATTATTATCTTTGTTGAGAATCTTCCAATAGTGGTGAATTTTTAGGGTAAATTTCTTCCAATATCTTCGGAATCTGAAATCATTGGCTTGTAGGTGATCGAAGAGGTTCTTGGGTGCCAAGATTGTTTGCAACAGGGGACAGGGTAGTGTCATTTCAAGAGGTCTTTTTGCATCTGCAATGCCGGTGTTAATATATAGGATGTCGGCACAAAAACGTCCAAGAGAAAGATGTCTGGAAGGGTAATAGAAATTTGGAAACCGGAAGGAGGTAGGCTAAGGCATTAATGAGATAATATGAGGTGGCAGTCACTAAATGTGACAGTTCAGATGAAGGTGAGAGTAATAACTTCTTGGAATTACTTTGGAAAAACAGCAATGCCTCCACCATGACCAGAGAACCGAGGGTTTGTCCTGGAATGCATAACCACTTCGTAGGAACTGATTAAACAGGAGATGATCAGCTAGCAGGTGCCATGTTTCTAGAAAGCAAAAAAGTCCAGATGATTGTCAATGATCAACTCACCAACCAACAGGCCCTATTTACTGATGCAGCACACATTACCCTTCTTAAATGGAAAAATGGTGGTCCAATCTCCGACCCCCAGGAACAAGTTTGCAAATTTGCAGAGCATTTCTGCAAGGTCTTGGGGGAGGGGAACCCCCCCGGATCAGATAACACCATTGCACATGGGGGTGACCCTGCTGCAGCTGTGGTACCTCAAATAATGGAAGAAGTAGCCACACCTTGTGAGTGGCTGGCAGAGATGCCACCTATAGAGGAAGTACATAAGGCAATCCAGAACCTGAGACCAGGAAAAGCACCGGGCAGAGATAATCTTCCAAGCGAAATGCTGAAGGAAGGTGGTGCTTGTCTGCAGATTGCCCTCTATGACATCATTAAAAGTGTCTGGAGCACAGGAAGGGTCCCACAAGAATGAAAGGATGCCCTCGTGGTCCCCCTGTTTAAGAAGGGGACCGCACCCCATTGTAATAACCACAAGGGCATCTCCCTTCTCAGTGGCCCGGGAAAGGCCCTAGCAAGGATCATTCAACATCGCCTTGCTAGGCACGCTGAAGAGAGGCTTGCACAACCCCAATGTGGTTTCATGCCAGGGTGGTCTTGCACAGACGCCATATTTTCTGTCTGGTTGCTACAGCAGAGACGTAATGAATTCAAACAGAACCTGCATGTTTGATTTATTGACCTGGTCAAGGCCTACGATACCATTAGTAAGCCATGGCTATGGATTGTTCTTCGTGCTTTTGGGATCCCTGACACCCTACTCACCATCATTAAGGACCTTCATGAGCGTGGGCAAGCCCTGGTAAAGCTATGTGGTCGGGAGTCTGAGACATTCCCTGTTCACCTTGAGGTGCGACAGGGATGTCCTCTGGCTCTTACATTATTAAATATATTTTTTGACCACATAGTTCGAGAGGCTTTCCATGGATGTTTCAGTGGAATTTCCATCTGGAAGAGGTACAATCGGAGGCTGATCGATGCCCGGGTGCAGTCAATGGATGGCTCCCTATTGGCCAACCATGTTATCTATGCCGATGATTTGGTGATCGCTGCTCATTCTGAGGAGTTGGGGCTCTGCTGATGAACCTGGAGGACGCCACAAAAAGGTGGGGTCTTACCATCAGTCTCACCAAAACACAGCACCTGTCTGTGTATTAGTACCACCAAATACTCCACCTCCTCAGCTCTCTATGAGTGATGGGGCAGTTGTCGAGACAGTGGAGAAATTTCCATACCTAGACCGTATGCTTATGGCTGGTTCCAGTTTGACAGTGGAGGTCTCACTTCGAAACAGTCAGGTAGCATTATCTTTCATAGGCTGCGTAACGCTTTGTGGAAGCTGTCTGGCCTGTCATTCCACACGAAGCTTCGGGTCTTCTCTATGCTTGTGAAAGTGGACCCCCCCTGGCGGAACATCTGCGCCGTCTTGAAACTTTCCGGCTGGCCTGCCTAAAATCCATCCTGGGTTTAACCAGGTTGGCTTGTGTGAGGAGCTCACAAATTCTCGAAAGATCTGAACAAGGTCCTGTTGGTGAGCTTCTCCGGCAGGCGAGGCTGCGGTGGCTGGTTCATGTAGCCCGCATGCCCAGCCACCGCATGCCCAAGCAGTTGCAGTTTGGCCGGATAGAGGGGCTAAACGGGTGCGGCACGGGCTAGAGAAGAAAAGGATCGATGTGGAACAGAAGGACCTGGAGCTGAGTGGACTCGCTGAAGACTGGTACCAGCGGTGTCAAGATCCACCTATGTGGAGGAGGATCGTGAAGGACGCTACGGGGCATTTGGAGGCAGTCGCCCTCCAACAACAACCGAGGGCGAAGGAGCGACGCTCACAACAACAAGCGGAGCGTCGGGCGGTTAAAACACAGCAAGTTGACACAGTAGAAAGTGTAGGCGGTGCATCTGCCAGTCATCTCAGTCAGGCATCCCATAACACCTGGGTCTGTCCCGTGACCTCCTGTCAGTGAGCCTTCGACACTTCACGTGGCCTCAAGGTGCACATGGCCTGGCACAGGCGCCGTGGTGACGTCACCGCCACCTAGTGGGGAATTGCGGTTGTTGTTGTTGTTGTGTAGAGGGACGTGCGGGTCATGTGCTGAGTCTTGTGATAAGTGGTGTGCTGAGTCTTGTGATTATTGGTTGTGATTAGTGGTATGCTGAGGAGTGTGGTGAATGGTGTACAGAATGGAGTGGTTGGGACTATAGTGAGTAGCAATGCAGTGAGTGTTACTGGGTTGTGCTGGAAGTGTAAGGTTGTAATCCATAGTGTGGTGAGTGGTGTGGTGAGTAGTGTGGTGACATAAATAGTGGAGTGGTGAGTTACGTGGTGAGTGGAATAATCGTCTGGTGAGTGTTGTGGATGGTGTAGTTAGTCGTGAGCAGAGGGACGTCATGAGTACTTGTGGTGTGGTTGTTGGTGATGAGGGCAGTGTGGTGAGTAGTGGAGTAGGTAATATGGGGAATACTAGTATTGTAATCGGGCGGCACGGTGACCCAGTGGTTAGCGCTGACGCCTCACAGCAAGAAGGTCCCGGGTTCGAATCTCTCGGCTCGGGTGCCTTTCTGTGTGGAGTTTGCATGCTCTCCCCGTGTCCGCGTGGGTTTTCGCCGGGTACTCCGGTTTCCTCCCACAGTCCAAAAGCATGCTCCTGGATAGGTTGATTGGCTCGCAGACTAAAATTGTCCCGCAATGCCTGGCGATGGACCGGCGTCCCATCGTCGGGTGTATTCCTGCCTTGCGCCCTGTGTTTCCGGGATAGGCTCCGGCTTCACCGTGACCCTATATAGGATTAAGCGGTTTCAGATAATGAGATGAGATGAGTATTGTAATCGCTTGATGAGTGGTGTTGAGTTGAATATCGCAGTTTCCAGGAGGCAGGCAGCAAGTGGAATAGCCAGTGAGCAAGGCATAAACAAGCTTCAGGGTGTAGTAGACCTCAGTCGCACTGGGAAAAAATTATGTTTTTAAAGAATGAGAGTTTAATGTCAAGAAAACGTGTGTGGCGGAACGCGCCGAGCCCGGTCTCCCATGCAGACAGCTCGTTGTCGCGTCCCTCGAGCTGGTGCTTCTTGGTGCTTCTCCTCACCATCGGCGCCAGGAAGGAAGACAGGAAGCTTCTCAATTTGCAGCAACTGTATTTAACAGAGCTCAAGGACACCCTGTGCTGCGAGCTCCAACTAAACTCTCTCCAACATGCAAGTGCATCAGCGCCGAGCCGCGCGCCGCCGTCCCACAGCCCGTTGTTCTCCCTCGACATCGTCAACATGGTCCGCGTGCCGAGCTCCCATGCACCAAGAGCCCAACTCAATCCGAGTCACACAAAAATAATCCTCGACACGCTTTTTATATGCCTCTCCCCTGGTGCCCACGTGACTCCCAGCACGCATCCTGCAATCCCATTCTTCGTCGATCCGTCCCAAAGTCCTGTTTACCGCACGCGCACCACGTGGTACTCTCCCTTCTCAAACTTTCTATGACTCCTCCTTGACTATCTCCTAGTCTCAGCACCCTGTGATCCATTATCCCAGCCAATCACCTCGCAGCTCTCTCTCC
>JAZEWT010000001.1:4648444-4668754 GCA_036362905.1 Mordacia mordax
GACATCGCGACCCCCCCCCCTCACTGCGTGTGGGTGTCCGGGTGCATCTAGCCTGGCACCGTGGTGGAGCTTGACACCACATGGATAAATTAATAAAATACATAAAGTAAATAAGTAATTTTAACGACATTTTCATAACAATAAGGTGTATAGTGTAAATAAGTCATGGTAATAGTCAAATGGAGCGACAGAATAATGCTGGCATCCGCCAGGGGTCTTGGTGGAAGATTTATTGACAAGCGTGTTCAGCCTTTTAATGAGGAAATAAAGCTGTTGGCCATAGGAGTGGGGGATGGCATCGCTTCAGTCAACCTGTAGATGGGCTCATATGTTTGCATGCCTAGGGTACTTCTAGTAGACCTTCTGTTTTTGCTAACAATATGGTATGTTGCAGAGATAGGCAACTTAATTTTGAACAGGAACACATGTAAAAGACTGTATGGCCTAGACCTGTCAATCGGAAGCAAAACATATTTAATCCATTTTATCAATGAAATGCATTTTAAATGTATTTGAGTGTGTATATGACGAACTTCAGTTTCAAATTACACTTACTACAGACACATTACATTTTTATATTACTTATATTGATGTCAGAATCTTTTACTCATTTCGTTCTAGTTTTAATGATTAATAATTTTAAGTTAAATGGTTTATTTTCAGCTCAAAGCACATGCATTGTATCACTAGAGTTAAGATTTATGCTTGATACCATGCCCAAGAGAAAATTTTACATCTTTAAGGATGATTCGCATTCATTCATACTGTCTTTGGATCAAAACAAGGTATATTTATGATTTAGGGGATTTGAAACATCCAAAATATCACACTTTACAAAGCATATATTTTAAATAGACTTCCCTTCTCAGCTAATTACATTTGACATTAAGAAGTAAGATTGCAGAGTTTTCCTCTTTTAACACCAATATGGCCGTCATAGCTCACTCAATATATACGCCTTGGGAATTGCAATGCAGCAGCTGTGACGTACCGTTACCAGTAAATTAACGTGAGAATTCCTCTTAAGAGCTGCTCTTTCGCCTCCAGTGTGCGAGGTGAAACGTCGCAAGACAGGCGGAATGCTTGACATGGCTGTCCCAAAAAAACAGCTCTGGAGAGTAATTCTCATACATCGAGCTGTGAAAGCCTACATCATTACAGTGAATTAATGTTTCATTGCGAGCACTTCTTACTCTTCATGTCTTCCATGGATAAGAAGGTTCACTTGCAAGTGATTATTGTGGGTGATAAATTATTCATTCATTATCAATAGCCGCTTAATCCTGAACAGGGTCATGGGGTACTGGAGCTTATCCCGGCCGACAGACTTAGCAAGCCAATTCGTGGACAGTGGAAGGAAACAGGCGTGCCCGGCAAAAACCCACGCGGACACGGGGAGAGAACACGCAAACTCCACACAGGAAGGCACCCTAGCCGGGAATTGAACCCGGGATCTTCTTGCTGTGAGAAGACAACACTACTCACCGCACCATCGTGCCGCTGGTGCTGAATTATATTTATTGTATATTCACCATTTTATATGTACACAATACACAGTAATCATGTCATCAATATAGTTTAGTTTTGTTAAAACGCTATAGAAATATGTTTAGTTACCAAGTTCTTTGCGTTGTTATGTGGCTTTGCCTCCAACGTGTCGTCATGTGTGTGACTGTTTTGATGCAATCCAGGATCACATTGTGCGCGATGAAGTGCGCAGTCTCACACCCAAACATTGCGAAGTCATGGAGATTGTGTTGGACACCATAAAGGTAAATGTCCAATAAGGGTAAATACAGAAGACGGTACACCAAATATCAGCGCAAAACAACCATGGCAATATTACTTAGAAGTTGCATTATGAAATAATATGCTTAACAACCCGTGTCAGTAATGTTGTGGTTACACAGCACTGGTTTCTCACATTCGTTTACCGTGTTGAGATGGTGATGCACATCTCTGAAAAAGGTGCTTTCCTTGTCCATGCTGCAGACATGGCTAAGTCAATTTGCCTGTCTTTGCTTGAAAGGGGTGCCCTCATCTACCCTGTTGAACATTACTTCGTTTGAAATACTGTGCATTCTATTAATGTTTAGCATGTATCTGTAGTAGCCAGGTGTGGTCGTTCCAAGATGAGAACACATTAACTTTGTAAACACCCAAACCTTGCTTCAAGGAATGCAATATACCTTGCAGCAACTGTGATGAAGTATGCATCGGACAAAGAGGAAGAACAATAGCCACAATAAAAAGAGAACACGAGGCAGCAGTACGTTTACGGCACACGGATAAATCAGCAACAGCAGCACATGGTGTAGATAAACAACATAGAATCTCTATGGGTACTTTTTCGCTAGTATACATATATAAGATTATGCCTGCATAATCGCCAGATACGGTAAAACCTGTTGTAATCTTAAACATAGAATCTCTTTTGATAAAATACAAGTACTCACAGCCATCCGCCATAAAGGTCCAAGATTACTTCGTGAAGCAATTGAGATTCACAAGACAGGAAAGACAATGAACCAAACACAAGAAATGAATATAAAGCTCAGCCAAACCTAGAGGCCAGTTATTGAAGTCAGTAATGCACAGATATAGAGCTATGGGGTGTGGACATCAGAGGGCGATCACAAGGTGGTTCTTTCATGAGATGCAAATTAGGGGAGTAGCCACAGACAATGCAGGAGGGAGTTATCGCAGTTCCGGGGTGTGAATAAGACAAGGAGATTAGTATTAATGTGATTCAGATATAGACCCCATACAACAAAGATGACTCGACACATACACAGTACCCACATATATAAAGGAGCAACAGGTACTACACACACATACTGCGCCTGAGGATGCCTCTAACGTGTGAGGCGAAATGAGGAGAGGAGAGGAAGCGAACGATGCGGCTGTCCCGAGAGAGCAGCTTTTCAAAGCAATCATTAATATCAGAGTAGATATATTTCCAACAGTAACTAATAATCTTAATAATAAGTCAGGTACAGAGAGATTTGTACATAAATCTGTAAAAAACGTCTGCACAACTAATTATTGTAAATGTCAGTCATTCCACTTTGTAGTAGACATTATATTGTGGTAATGACAATGGCAGGTGCTACCCACGCGGAATTCTGGAATTAAAATCACAGTCTATGCAAATTGGCTTAGTGACAAGCATTCTAACTAATGTGTTACGGTTGTTTGTCATATTCAGCCCTGAAATACATTTGCATTATTGTATAACGCTGCATGTAATTTTTGAACAGCAATACTTCCATGCTGGAGGAAATGGATTGAAAAAGACATTCTTGGAGAAGAGTCCTGAGCACCAATCCCTGAAATACGCTCTGTCGCTGTACACCCAGCCGACAGACACACTCATCAGGACCTTCACCCAGACCCAGACAACTCAGGGTAAGATCAGTGCTGCACACACACCGCATTAAGGTCCACTTGACATCGTTCATTTGCAAATGCAAAATGGCTTCAAATACAGTTCAGGTTATTCAAGGAATATGTTTTACGGTTTATTCTGTGTGCATAATATAGTTGAACAGCATTGTGTTACAATTTCCGATTGATATCTATGTTTATTATTTTTTTTTTAAGAAATAGCATATGTCATTCAACAACGACAATAAGACTTTTACTTTGTGTTAGTACCGGAAGAGAAATCAGTTTGTGATAAGGAAATACATTAAATCTGGAGTTATAGTACAATACCACGTACACATCAACCTGCAGTCTTTAATAGTTTGTCAGCATCAAGCAATGCCACTATGCACATATGCTTTACTGCATAAATTCATCTCTATGCATTTGTTGTGGGAAGAGGTTGTGTGGCTATGTCCATTTTGTGTTGAGCGTTTTTGCAAATAGAAAAACGGCTGTGTAATGCGGAGCATGCGTGTGAATTAAATTCAACATAAAGTTTGATTTATGCCAATTGTGAAAATATATTGACATTTTACAGTACGCCCCAGAGAACATCCATGTTTAACTGCCCAAGAAATATGTCACCACTATATGTGCAACAGCATTCAAAGTAATTTGTCTGTATTGAATTGCTTTACGGGCGGCGCGGTGGCCCAGTGGTTAGCGCTGACGCCTCACAGTAAGAAGGTCCCGGGTTCGAATCTCTCGGCTCGGGTGCCTTTCTGTGTGGAGTTTGCATGCTCTCCCCGTGTCCGCGTGGGTTTTCGCCGGGTACTCCGGTTTCCTCCCACAGTCCAAAATCATGCTCCTGGACAGGTTGATTGGCTCGCAGACTAAAATTGTCCCGCAATGCCCGGTGATGGACTGGCGTCCCGTCGTCGGGTGTATTCCTGCCTTACGCCCTGTGTTTCCGGGATAGGCTCCGGCTCACCGTGACCCTATATAGGATAAAGCGGTTTCAGATAATGAGATGAGATGAGAGAATTGCTTTACGTTTATTGGAGAAAAATACGAGTATTGTAAAAATTATGATCACATTCAAATTAATTTAATATGTCATGATAGGAACATAATTCGGATGGAGTTGAATTTCTCATAAAAGGCACGATGTAATTAAGTATAAATAAACTTCAAAACTTTATGTTTGCTCCTGGGGGTATTGTCGATGTGTCATCAGAAATAACCATTAATGAAACACGATCTGGCGTAGAATGCCTTTCTTGTGGATTAATACGTATTTGTTAAGTAACAATATATTCCTGCAGGATACACATAAAAAATGCTTACAATAAAATGTGCTTACCGCAGAGTCTGCAGGTACAAATAACTCTAACACCATAGTCAAAATATACTAATGCTATCGTTTTTCAGACAGTGCTCAGGAACCGGTTGAATAATAAGTTAAATCACACATGGTAAAAACAAAAATATTTTACTTTTCATATCGTACCTTCAAAGAAATGTGTTCTCATCCGAGGTAAAGTACTACGATTCTAATGTCATGGTGTAGAGTGTGGGTAATTGAATAAAACGAATAGTGACACTCTGAACAGTACAGTCGAATAGGGCTAATGTTAATGTTGTTCTTTTCCCTCTGTTGATGGGAATTCTACCGATGACCAGGCACAGGTAAAGTAATATGAGTGTGGTACTTGTTTCAGGAGCACAGCTTTCTGCAGCCTGTGCAGAGCACAGTGAATGTTTGCCTCGTGGCAATAGCCATTATGACCAGACAGGTTAATATGCATTTAAGGTTTTCATGTATAGGGTCTCTGATTTCAGGTGATGTAATAAACAAGATTACGAGAGAGCCTTGGTAATGTCAATACATATATATAAAAATCTGGGACCCTATATTTGCTCTGCCGCTGTAAATTTTTAGCACATTATATTAAAGCACATGTATAACAAACTAATATGCTTGATAAACACCTGCACTGGACAGCTTTCTCGACAATGCCCAGTCTGCCAACGTGCTGATGGCTGCATGCTTATGTGAGACAAATACAGCCATTTTATTTCTGTCTGAGATTCCATGAGATGGATGTGCTGCAGCTTACAGCTCACGCCTGCTGCTCATCTGTCTTGACAGAACATTGTTTGACATCCCTGTTGTACAGTTGCTGTCAAATTCGATATATTTTCCAACCGGCATGGAGTGCGTATAATAATTGATTACCGTGCATATTTTTGAAGGATTTTATGAAAATTACTTATATGAGTATATTTCATGAAAATTTACATTTGCAAGTATGACGATGTCCATATATCAGATCAATTGTTAATATGCAGGCTGAATGGCTCACACGGATTCTGTGTACATCATCGGATCAATACCAATAATCATTGATAACGACATGGATAAAACACCCTAAATCTATTCTACAGACGTGGTGTAATTGGCTATAGTGCTACAATATGCAATCAGCTGCTTTGAATGGCAAATGCATGTTAAAAAAACAATTGATATCATGCTATTCAAGCTGCTAATAATTCTCACCATGTTTATCGCTGCATGACTTGAGTTTTGTGCATATTTGGCACACCTTTACCTGTTTATCATTGTGAATATTTGTGTGTGCGTATGTATATTTAATGTTTTTATTATATAAAGATCTACATTTGTGTACCTGTGCAATCCACATGTCTTGAACCGCATTTTCCATATAGCTTTATGTTGACACCTGTGAGAGCGTCAATGCTCATCAGAGATTTCCAGTTTCATTGAAACGTCTATGCATGTGTAGTCATTTATATACATGCCCCCTTATGTAAACATAGCTTCTTAAATGTCTGCATGACTAGCTTGTACAATTATCTGCCGATTCTATTCTTATATTCAGCTACTTGCTGCGGGGGATATTTTTTTTTCAGAAACCCTTTAGCTTAAATTTTCCTCAAGGATCTATTGTTGGTGCACTCCTATTTCCTCGTTATCGTCTCCCACTTTGCCAAAACAAATGCCATTTCAACGTTGACAACCATCTCCGTCCTAATGACACCATCTATATGCCTCCATTGATTTTGCAGACTACTTCACCAGCAGGCCTTTCACCCTGCACCAACCTCACCTGAACCTAATCCCTTGATAGTTTCTCCACTGGAATGTCCAAAAATGTGATTCCTTTTCGATATCAATATGTAATTTACTTCCGTTCTCTGTCATTATTTATTTTCCCATGAATTTTCATACCTCTACACTCCTCCATTTTTATCCAAATCAACATCCCTCTAAATTCCCCCGTTTCTGTGCATTGCAGGTGTTGTTGAATCAATCTGTCATTACAAATTTACAGTAGAATTTGCAGTGTTTGGAATGGCTTGTGTTGTGCCAATGCTGTCTGAAAAACTCGTGTTTTTGTGTTACCTCGTAGTTTGTTTGTGTAAAGTTTAGGTGTGTATGGTTGCATATGTTGGATATGTTTATTTGGTGCATTTAAACACCTTTTGAGTTATTACCAATAACACTGCCTTAATAGCACTTAAGTAGCATTCATATTTTGCCTTTTAGGGCAGTGTTATTCATGAACGTGTTGAGCATTGTTTGATATTTTTGCTTTTGCGCCACTGTCAATGCAGTATCACCAAATAATGTGTTTGAATTTATATGCTGTACACATTCAAATGATTAAGACTGTTTCTTCGGCGTCTAATTCTACAGAAATACTTTTGTTGCTTCACATTCACTCCCTTGCCTTATTTGTGCCGTTGTCTTTTATGGCATGTTTTGTATACCCTTTTTATGACTGTACATAACTTTGCGTCTGTGTTTCTGTCTGCCAGTCTGCATTATATATTGCATTATATATGCAAATCTCTGAATGATGAGAAAACCTATTATAACAGAAGTGTTTTGGCTTTACATGCCTGGATCTGTTTGTTTGTGATGGACAGGTAAAGTTAAGGAGTCAGTTGGCGAAGTCTCCATACACATTGATCTTATCACACAAGCTGGAACCAATGACCGGAAGATTACTGTCAAAGGTATGTCCGCTACCTAAAATAGTTATTCTCCAAAGTTCAGCATTTACATTTTAAAGTGTTACTTTGAATACAAATTCGTGTTTATTTTTATGTTTTGTTTAGTGCAGGGTTTGTGCTACTCATTGGCTACTTATATAATTATTCAAATGTTAATTTAAAACCTCATCAGAAAATATTTTAATTATATAATTCTCATAAAACACAATGTTAATAAAGTTCGTTCTTTAATCTACTCTATCTCTTTGGTCTATAGTTATGTGTTATGAACAAGGGCCCTTGCTTGAAACAATGTGTATTACAAAACTTTCTTTTTAATGATTGCTTCCTAAAGCTGCTCTTTTGGGATAGCCGCGTCGATCGCTTCTCTGCGATCGATTGCGTCGATCGCTTCTCTGCGATCGACGCGGCTATCCCGAAAGAGCAACTTTAGGAAGCAATTATCATGCATTAAGCCGTGAAAACCTACCTTATTACTTTTCTTTTTAAGATAGTGTTATATAGAATGCCTATTTTTATGCTGGTGCACCACTGCTAATATTGTGAGATATCACCAAATAATGTGTTTAAATAGTTGCACATGTGTTTTGTTCTCAATAACAGATAGATAGATGTTTATTATTTCAGCATAAAAATAGCTAGTGAGCTTGCAAACTCTTTACGGGATTCCTGCAACACAACAAACATGCGAGTTTCAAAATTATGAATAAAAATATAAAAATAACAAATGAACCAAATAAAATAAAAAAACATTTACACACAGCATTGCAGGTAATTAACCAAATAAATAAAAACACAGCTAAACATTATCATGGGGAAAACAATCATAGGTAGCATCTTGCGCATTGAGAGGGAACACATACAACATTATCAACATTTCAAACACAAATCACTATTTGCAATCACAGCTAGGCAGATATTTTATTCCAATTCTAATCTAAGGTTGCTCATCGAAGGGAGTGACTGTAGCTTCAAGCTCAAGGCAATATTGTTCCACAAACGTGGAGCAGCCACCACAAAAGCTTCCCCCCTCCCCCCCATATCTTGCTGTGAACCTGGGAACATTTACCAGAAAATGCTTTGAGCTTCTAAGGCTTACTTTGTTAATCTGCAAGGTCAATGAAAGCTCCTGGACCAGACATAATGCTTGCTTGGGTTGTGAACATCGTCAAAGAAATGGAACCAGATGCTGGATCATAATCCTACTAAACTGTGAATAAATTAATCACCACAATCGTGGAATGATGCCTTAATGATGCTATTCAACAAAAGAGATAAAATCTACTTTAAGAACTACAGATCTATTAGCCTCTTATCGTACGTAAATAAAGTGTTCATGAATTTTATTCAGCATTTGCGTAATTGCCAAGCGATGCAGTAGCATCCTTGGTGACCATGTGTAGTGCTTTTAGATCTCTGCTGACATTTGTCAGTGGATAATCATCAACAATGACATTCCATAGTGCCACAGCTTCAGTTTGTGTTTGCCTGAAGACCCCAAAATGTGGAGGTTGACTGCAAAAAAAGCTTGTCCTGCCCGGAACCAGTTCAGTAAGGCTTACAGACAGCATGGTAGATTGAAACCAGGTGGAGAGACTGTAGAATCTGCGATTAAAAAAAAAATGGTTTGATGCTGATTTTACCCTCCATTCTTTTGCCAGCCAGTCTTTATCGAGCAGTCCTAGCACGGCTGTTTGGACGGCAGTGGGTGTTGTGATGGGAGATGTGTAGCAGGTGCATTTTGGAGATATTTGTGCAGTGGCAGGTTTTGGTTGGCAATGATCATCTCCAGCATTTTGGTAGTTGCAGCTTCCCATCACACGTGACGGGCAACAATGTTGCTCAGATAATAAGGTGTGGTTCACATCACTGCCTGCACCAAGCAAATATGTTTGTAGATTTCTTGGTCATTTTCCTCAAAAGTATATAGTGTTCGAAAGCAGAGATATAATTTATGATTTTTTTTTATCAATTGCCACCCTTTTCTCACATAGACTAACTGAAAAAGAAATGTGTGCATGCATGAGCCTGTGCACAGAGCACAATAGAAGCACTCAAAACAAATCAGGCTCTCATGAGCATTCGTGCATTGTGCCTGCAATTAGCACATGGCCCCATATGCAGGCACATGCACATTGTCACATTTTATTAGGGCAACCTATTTTAACCAAACACATGCCAGAGCCCTACAGGCCCTCCTCAGTGAGGCAATATCACACATTTTTGTATGAATTAAGTTGAACATGCAATTGTTGTTCCATTTCATATTGAATCGCAAGGAATTACTGAGGAAATTATCACTGACTCTCCAGAAAAGAGTGATCATACATGAATGTTAATGGTAATCTTAACCTCTGACTTGTATACCGTCACTCCTGTTGTATGTATATACATCGTTCAAAAGATCATTCGGAACATATTAGAGGCCAACCAACTTCAGAGAGTAAGCAGGGTTTGAAAGATTTTCCACCATTGACCACATGCATGTATTATTCATCAGCGTCAACAGAACACTGATGACTGTCATGCCATTGTTCATAGCCTTTATGTATTCAACTTATTAGAAAGTATTGCAGTCGTCAATCTCTCAGAAACCTAATTAAACAATGGTTATAAGTAGTAAATTTTATTTACAAAAACGGGAAACCACACTCGGCTTATTTTCCAAAATAGAAATTAAATTGGGTAATATTGTAGAAATGTGAGTTGCACTGTCGCCATACAAGTCCCTGGGTACAATGTGTATGGACGCTATGGGTACTTTTTTGCCAGTATACATATATAAGATTACAACAGGTCTTAACACCTGCATAATCGCCAGATACGGTAAAACCTGTTGTAATCTTATATATGTATACTGGCAAAAAAGTACGCATTGCGTTAACAGCCCCACCTAAGCTATAAAGCATTGATACTACATTGTCCTGAGCTGACTGCCTTTTGGCAACGACTGACACCGGCAAATAGGCTCAAAAGGAAGCCACTGCCAGGTGAAGGTCGGTCAGATGAAGGACAATGCATAGGTTATCAAAGCTACCTGTTTGCATACTTTTCCACTAGTATGTGTGGCTTTTGCAAACTGGACACTTTGTAAAATGTGTCTATTTTGGTGTTTGGTATCTTAACACCTGCATAATTGCCTGGCAATTGTGCAGGTGTTGAGATCTTAACACCTGCATAATCGCCAGATACGGTAAAACCTGTTGTAATCTTATATAATGTGTATGGAGTTTGTGTGTTCCCTTCGTGTCTGTGTGGGTTTTCACCGAATCCTCAGTTTCCTCCCACAATATCAAGACATGCTGACTAGGTTAATTACCCCGACTAAATTTACCCCAGTGCCTTACAAAGAATTGGCGTCCCGTACGGGGTATAGCCCTACCTTGCACACCCTGTGTTTGTCAGGATAGGTGCCGGCTGACCATAACCCTACTGATAATGAATCATTGAATGAACAAATTAAAAGGGGAGTCAAAGAAGAGGGCATGCTTTCACAAATGTTATTCACAGCGACATTAGAAGATATTTTATGAAGATTGTACTGGAGGAATAAATGCATGAATAGTTAATGACAAACCATCTCAGATGCTGATGACACAATCATTATAACGTCCAACTGGCACCGACTGCAGGAAATGTTAAAAGATACCAGTGTTGAAGGTCACAAAGTTGGGTATCTGATGATAAATGAGCACCACAGAGGTGATGTAAAACGGAATTGAAGACAGCGGTCAGAGGGACACAACTGCAAAACATAATGCAGCTGCTGAAGGTGCACAAATATGAGAAAACATTAAATAACGAGGCAAACAGCAGAGGTTTGAGTGTTTTCGAAACTGAATTTCATCTTGTTATAAGTCTGGTTTTTTTTATCTGTGTACTATGAACATGCTTCAAAAACACAATAATCAAGGAAACATATACTGTAAAAATAAAACATGAACATGCTTCAAAAACACAATAATCAAGGAAACATATACTGTAAAAAATAAAATATGAACATGCTTCAAAAACACAATAATCAAGGAAACATACTGTAAACATAAAATTTGAACATGCTGCAAAACACAATAATCAAGGAAACATATACTGTAAAAATAAAATATGAACATGCTTCAAAAACACAATAATCAAGGAAACATATACTGTAAAAATAAAACATGAACATGCTTCAAAAACACAATAATCAAGGAAACATATACTGTAAAAATAAAATATGAACATGCTGCAAAAACACAATAATCAAGGAAACATATGCTGTAAAAATAAAATATGAACATGCTTCAAAAACACAATAATCAAGAAACATATACTGTAAAAATAAAATCGCAAATTGTGCAAAGATGAATGTGTGAAATGACATTGCGACAACTGTAGTATATAGAGGAACGAAATGACTACTACAACTGTAGTGTATAGAGGAACAACAAAGTTTATCTATAATGAGAAACACGGTGACATTAGAGAACATACGCTGGTTAATGACAACAGGTATGTTAGTAAGAAAAGTAAATTGGATATTCTTCAATAACAATAACGAAGCAAACAAAGGAATGGAACTTGTCCGAGATGACGTGAGTAGAAGAGATGGAGCAGTACAATCAGTTTATGGGCAGGTGCTGGATGGATTATTATTTCGCAGCATCTTGAAAGGTATTGGAAGCTTGATGCTGCCTCCATCCAGCAGTGGATTAGCCATGGCTTATGATGATGATGATAACACTTAAAGAGTGTTTGGCATGCAGAAAGAAAGCAGGGTATGCAGAGAACCCACATGTATGGGTGGGTGATAGGCAATATTGACATCTCCTGGCCACCTAACTGCACTAATAAATGATATTGAGCACAGCAGTGGAAGTCTACACGGACTGAGATGTCTTATTGGCTGGCGACAGGCTGTTCCAGGTTGATAGACGGGCGTTGGTGAAGGCCTTCTTAAGCTTGACTTACACCAACATACATGGCAGTGCACCTCATTGGGAAGGGTCTCTCGGATTCTGGCATGTGTTTTATAAAACGCTGTTGAAATGTGACACTGCCCCATTAGCACATTGAGCCATGGGCTGATGGCACACAAACAGGAGTGCTCACAACAGCCTGATTGTTCTGGTTTACCAACCCCAGTCTCAATGTGAGCAACCGACTCTGCCATTAATACCAATCTATTCACAATCCACCATCCCCAAATACCTTCATCATCTATAATTCACTAATTCTTGCCTCAAATGTGATGAACTATGAGTATGCACTAGAACTAATGTGTACATAATACACCAACAAAATATAGACCAGAATAGAATGCCTTTATTTGTCATTGCACAACTGTAGAAGGAAATTTAGTGCAACTCCACAGTGGTATTAAAGAAATAAATAGACAAAATATAAATAGGCACACATTTGTAGCAAATCAACATATAGTTATATGTGCATTAGTATAAAAATAAAAAAGCAAGTATAGTATCCATTACATGACTTTGAGGCGATTACAGCCATTCATCACATGTGTACATGTACATGTGTGTACGTTAGGATTATTAGTCGCGATTATTAACCTTTACTGGCAGCCAAATGCTCGTATGCTAGCCAGGTACGCAGTTACTTTGTGCCTACAGGAACAGCTACCACTAGGGGTGTCCTTTCAAACGTGTTGACATGAGATGGAATGTAAAGTGCTCTCAGATGCTCCAGCGTATAGGGCACTATATCAAAAGCGAGTAATTGATATGACTGCAGTATGCATATATGTGCCAGTGTATAGTCTCTGAAATATATATGATGTCATGTAGCCATGACATTTCAGAGACATTTTTAGTGCAGTAGAATCTGGATATAAGTACACCCCATGGGAATAAAGGCTGGAGTGCTTGGATCAAAAATTGACTTTCCCATTAGTAAGCATGTATTGCTTATGTCAGATTTGAGCTCATGTAAGGTGTGCTTCTATAGCAGTAGTAATGTCGACTGTAACATATACTGTATAACAGAATTAACTGTACACTGAATATTTGAAAATGCTTTTTGTATTTTCATAAATGAGCACAACTAACATTTAAATAAGTTAATATAAGGCATGCCGATATCGACAACCTATGGTTAAATTGAACGTCTTAACACTATTAATGCAATTGTGTTGTGGTTTTCCCACAGTCAATGGTGTTAACAATCTAAAGTGGAAGACGACGAGTGTCTTTCGTCCGTTTGTGGAAGTGAACGTCATAGGTCCTCAGCTGAGTGACAAGAAGCGCAAATATGCTACAAAGTCTAAAAACAACACGTGGTCTCCAAAGTTTGAGGAAACCTTCAATTTGTGAGTATTACATGCTCTGACCAAACTGCTAATTTTTTTTTGACCACTCATGTACTTGCATATGTATAGTAACAGTCATGTTCAAGCAAAAGGCAGCATTAACCAATATTATTGATTTCAAAATGGCAAGATTGTCTCTGTTTCTTGAGTTTATGGCCATATTTCAAATGAATCTATAGATATAAACTAGGAGGGCGGCACGGTGGCCCAGTGGGTAGCGCTGTTGCCTCACAGCAAGAAGGTCCCGGGTTCAAATCTCGGCTCGGGTACCTTTCTGTATGGAATTTGCATGTTCTCCCCGTATCCGCGTGGGTTTTTACCAGGCACTCCGGTTTCCTCCCACAGTCCAAAAAACATGCTTCTGCATAGCTTAATTGGCTTGCAGACAAATTTGCCCTCAGTGCCCGGTGATGGACTGGTGCCCCATCGTGGGTATATCCCTGCCTTGCACCCTGTGTCTGCCAGGATAGGCTCCGGCTCACTGCGACCCTGTACAGGACTAAGCGGTTTCTGACAATGAGATGAGATGAAATATAAACTCGGAATGGGACAAACCCGAGTCCATATTTGTATTCAATTCAGATCCAGCATTTTTCTGCAATTTGAAAATGCACTCTGACATTTAAAGGGGTGGAATTTGGAATCGATTGTTCTGTGGCAGCTTCAGCTGCCTTAACTTGGGAAATCACTTGTTATTGTCTTTCATAGCAGAATTCTAAAAAAGGGGATATTTTTGCTAGTATACATATAATTACAAAAAACAAAGGGTTTACCCTTCTCTAACAATAATACAGGTTTTTGGATATTCAAACACCCAACTAGAAACCTTTCACAAGGCATCAAATTTGCAATAACCACACATACTAGTGGCAAAAGTGTGCAAGCATGCCGAAATAATGTTCACATTGTCCTTGAAACTGATTGGCCCATACCAGAGAAACCCGTTTTTGTGGTCTTGTCTCACCAGTTTGACAAAATCTTGTCAAAAGGCAACACATATATCGAAGCAATAATTACTTGGGTGGAGCTATTTTAGTCATTCAGCCTTGTTAACCTTAACTTGACTATGCCACATTCAGTGAACCGACTTTTCATGTTATGGTAAGTGTTCTTGGGGACCTTGCGGTTTTCCATGTTACGACCAACATCCGACCTTCTATTCATTTGAGCATATGTCTCTGGGTTGGAGGTCGGCGCAACCTGTGAAGTTGGTGCTGCTCTACCACCCACCTGGAGCCTCCACTTATTTTGTCAATGAACTGTCTGAGCTACTTTCAAAGCTGTGCTTCCGTTCTGAGAGGATACTGATACTTGGCGATTTCAACATCCATGTTGACTCCCTAAAGAGCCCCCTTTCAAGGGATGTCATGGCCATTCTGAATTCACTTGGCTTCATTCAACACGTAACATCTCCCACTCACAGATGTGGCCATACTCTGGACTTGGTTTCCTCAAAGGGCATATCTGTAACAAACCTGTCTGTCACTGATCCGGGTCTGTCTGATCATTCCGCTGTGTGGTTTGATTTTCAGGTACCGCCACCCATTTACATCACTAAACGCCAAATCCAGTTCCAAAATCTTAATTTCAGCACTCCAGACTTATTCACTGTTGCAATCAACAGTTCATCACTCTCTGCCTCGGCTCACTCTACCTCTGATGCGACAGTTGAAACGTACAACAGCCTGCAATCAAGCATACTGGATCATTTGGCCCCATTAAAATCACGCTGTGTCTCAGGTGTAAAATCATCCCCCTGGTAGACTGCTGAACTCTGGGATCTCAAGATAAATGCACGCAGGGCCACATGGACTTGGAGAAAATCTGGCCTCACTGTTCATGCTCAAATATGTCAGGAGCAGCTCAATCACTACTGGAAGGCACTTGATTGCACCCGTACCAACTACTTTTTCAGCATTTTGGCTGAAACCTGTGACAAGCCCAAGATCCTCGTCTCGACCATTAATCGGCTCCTTCATCCTATCAGTCACTCACCGTCTCCTCTCTTCACTAACAAAAGATCAGGCGGATCAGTTGATTCAGTTTTTTCCTGGACAAAACCGAAGCCCACGGTATCTCTACCCAGTCTCAACCACTAACCAAATACCTCAACAAATGTTCCTTTCCCTACCTTGATCTCAAAACTCCTGGAATTTACTGAGTTAACAGAATCCAATGTCTCTTCATTAGTTACCAGATCTCGGCCTACAAACTGCTCCCTGGATCCATTCCCATCCAAACTCATCCGGACAAATTTTAAATCTCTTGCCACCTTCATCACTAATCTCACATCGTCGAAATCTAACTCACTTTGTTCAAAATACCTGGCCTCAATTGCAACATCCCTAATAATTATCGTCCCATCTCAAATTAACCATTCCTCTCTAAGGTCCTTGAACGCAGCAGCCATACAGCTCCAGAAACACGTCCTCAACAATGACTCCTCGATCCCTTCCAATCTGGTTTCAGATTCGGCCGAAATTGCTCTGGTCAAAATAGTTCATGACCTACTTGTTGCTGCTGATGAAGGCTCGCCAAGTATTCTTGTCTTCCCGGACCTGAGTGCTGCATTTGATACCGTTGACTACCCTACCTTACATGAGCGACTGGAGGGTATGGGGTTCTCTGGCTGTGCTTGCACTTGCTGAACTCCAACCTCTCTGACCAGAAGTAATTCATTAGCCTTGGGGGACGAAACGCAGAGATCCATCCTGTTTTGTCTGGAGTTCCTCAGAGTTCAGTCCTTGGCCAACTCCTCTTCCGCATCTACATACAAGCACTTGGCCATATTTTGCACAGCCTCAATCTCAGCTACCATTGCTATGTCGATGACTTCCAAATCTATATCCATGCAAACCCATCCATCAATGCGTCTGGCCTTTGCATGTCGCCCTTACTGTCAACTGTTAAGGCCTGGCTCAATTAAAATTTCCTAAAATTAAATGGCGACAAAACATACGTTTTGCTTGTCGGAACCGCGCACCAATTGTCCAAGGCTGAACCTATCAAATTGATGCTTGACGACCAGACCATCGAAGTTGCTAAGGCAATCTGGAGCAAAGGAGTGACTCTTGATGCCTCACTCAGCTTCAAAACACACGTCAACAAGGTGATGAAGGTAGCCTATTTCCATCTCATAGACATAGCAAGACTGTGCAACATCCTGTCACCCTCCGATGCTGAGAAGATAATACACATCTTCATCTCTTTACGAATCGACTTTTGCAATGCACTACCCCCTGGCATGTCTGCCTACCTGTTCAATCGTCTCCAACGTGTGCATAATGCAGCTCGTAGTCTTCACTCGCACACCCATCCACAATAACATTTCTCCACTGCTGGTGTCTCTCCACTGACTACCGGTTAAATATAGGATCGAATTCAAGATCTTCCTCACCTACAATATATATAAGGCTCTCACTGGCGCTGCTCCGACATACATCCGTGACCTACTTCAGGCACCCTCCTCAACACGACAACTTCAATCCTCCGATACGGACTTGCTGCATGTGCCCAGATCGCACCTCCATTCGATGGGTGACAGAGCCTTCTTGCGCACTACTCCCAGACTCTGAAACTCCCTTCCATTGGAGATTGTCAGAGAGTCCCTGGGCATCTTCATATCTCGTCTCAAGACTCAATTCTTCCATAAGGATTTTAACTCCTCTGGCCAGGACTCTTGATGCGGATGTGTATTAGTTGTTGTGCTAGAATGACCGCTCGCTGCCGACCTGCACCTGCTTAGTGACCGTTATTCCTTTTTTTGTTTGTTGAACAAATATATTTATTGTTTATTGTCTCATCTCATCTCATTATCTGAAACCGCTTTATCCTATATAGGGTCACGGTGAGCCGGAGCCTATCCCGGAAATACAGGGCATAAGGCAGGAATACACCCGACGACGGGACGCCAGTCCATCGCCGGTTGTGTATTGTATGTCTTTTAAATTATAGCCATTATTTGACTGTTAATTGAACGGCTCTGATGTTATTGTTGTTTTTGACATGCCGTTCTCTCCACAGCTCAGATTTGTGACAAAAAAAACCGTTATTATTGTTTATTTGCCGTTCATCTGTCGTTGATGATGACGTGCCGTTTTCTCCACAGCTCTGTGCATCGCTTTGTGCCCCTCGGGTGAAAAGTGCTCTAGGAGTGCAATGATTATTAATTACTATTTTGTTTTGTGTTTGCGTTGTGGTATCTCGCCACACATAGCTGTATGCAACAGTGGAGATGATGACAAATTAAAACATAATGAATTAAGTTTGGTAAAATTAATGTGGAACGTAAATAAATGTTGCCAAGGAAAATCAGCAATGCACAGCTGTAAGTCAGGAATAACCTAAAATTGCTGATTATTTAGCAATTCAGAAAAAAAGTACTAATTGGATGCTGTATTTTTAAACTGTAACAACGGCAATGCAGTAATATGGTACAATAAATACAATAAGACCTCTCCTCGATTTTTATGAGTTTATTGCTATTGTGTAAGTACGTGACTCACAAGCAATTGCACATGCTTATGTGAACGATTAACATCTTTGTCTGCAGCTCTCTGGGAAATTCAGCTGGATTTGAGTTCTTTGAGCTGCAGCTGCTCGTCAAAGACTACTGCTTTGCACGTGACGACCGCGTCATTGGGCTGAGTGTGCTGCAGCTGCGGGAGATCCAAGAGAAGGGCAGCTGCACATGCTGCTGCCCTCTGCGGAAATCGGTCAATATGGATGAGACGGGACTCACGATTCTACGGATCCTCTCTCAGCGCACTAGCGATGAGGTTGCCAAGGAGTTTGTTCGGCTCAAGTCTGATGTCCGGTCCACTGAAGAAGAGAGCTGATAATTTACATAACTACGCTACTTTTGTCTTCCTGCCATGCCCTGCTGGTGTATAATATTGCACAGATTGCTTTGTTTATGGACATAAATTACCCCGTCTGGATTCCACATAATACTGAGGTTGCTGTGTTTGTATTTTCATCGTTCAGTGCCAATATATCCTTTTTGCATCATGTATTGTTACACCTTATTGTTATCTTAAGCATTTCAAAACATATTTGTTCACACGCATGGACTGTTTAAATTGTTTGTTTGCTGTGTACTTGAAACATTTCTTGTTGTCATGTGTACAAACTTGTTCTGAAAATTCCAGGAACTCTCATACGATCTATTCTATCCGAGTTGTGTTTTGTCAATGCTGTCTGTAAATATGCTAGTCCAGTTACCTTCCAAACTGAAAAATCACTGTGATTCAATAATGAAGATGATAAATGGAAGTTACAAATCTATTTATTACCACCAAAGTGATAAGATGTGTAAAGTGATGTAGATAGTTGCAAAAGATCTGCGTTGCATTAGCATTGGTCAAAATTGTGCTTTCACTGTTTGCATTATTTTTTATTCTTACTTATCCTACGGTCAGTTACGACTTTCACACATGGTATGTGTTTATCATTAATTTTGAAAGCAGTTGCTAGCATCTTAGTTAAATTGCAACCTGATTCATGCCCGATCTTGTTACTTTTGTAGTCAAAAGAAGTCATCTTTAAGCGTTAATAGTATCGCATCGGTTTAACCTCCACCAAGTCAATACATTATCACTATATACATTTAGTAAAACACTAACATTAATTCAATACAACAATTATTGGCGCACATTTGGTTTGGAAATAGTATCCAATGGATATGTGGCACAAAAAATCTATAGAACATAAAACATGATTAAAGATGATGAAAACATCATCTCCTTTTGAAAGCAGTGAGTGGCAGGATACAAGGCCTCTGTTTCATTTTTGGAAGATCATGGTTGTGTTCTCAACTTAAGAAAATAATTTAATGTTTTTTTTACCATAGTAAAATGCTAATTTCAATTTCTACCTGATGATGAGTAGTGTTGTTGTTTTTGAATATAAGGTGAAAATTAAACTGTGTTAGTCGTATGCAAAACAAGACAGCCTCATAACTAGTTGCTGATTTTTCAATTAAATACGATTATGCTCATGATACCATCTTCAAATTGTGCATATGAGAATTGATTCTTTTCAACTCGTATAACATACATTAATTGAAAATATTCAATACATTTTGGGCGTGGACATCGTGTGACCCCTTGCAGCCACTCGAGGCACTTCACTGCATTAAGCCATGAAAACAAATTCATTCTTAAAAATAATCACAAACCTCTTTAGTAGTGAGCAACCTAATATGCCAACAATATCACATTTGAGACACACGATCTTTATCAATATTTATGAATACAATACTATAATTTGAGAATTAGTATTGAATTATTGCAGTTTGGGCTCAATCCTATGATAGGAATAAATAGCGATCCCGGCTTCAGTACGCATTTAACTTGGTTAAAGTTACTGAAAGATATTGTTTTTATGTGTAGAGATGTAAACAAGGTTTAGCAGGTAACAGCAGAAAAACATTGGTGCATACTTTTAAGTTGTCGTTTAACATACTGTATATTGTAATATTAAATTGTGAAATAATTAATGTGACGCAAAAAATATCAGATTTCGCTGTGCAATTATTTGATATCCGGGCACATCAGTTGAAACATTGGGCAAGTTTCTTAACCCCCCCCCCC
>JAZEWT010000001.1:4727296-4754786 GCA_036362905.1 Mordacia mordax
CACGCACGCAACCTCCGCACGCACGCACGCAACCTCCGCACGCACGCACGCAACCTCCGCACGCAGCTGTGCTCGCTGGACCACAAGTACTGTGACCCCCTCACCTCCCCCCAGTCAGTTGCCTGAAACGTTAATACATTTGTAGAAGCAATGAGCGCGTGTAATGTAAGCAATATAAAAATATAAACTGTGTTAATAATTAGTAATAGTTGCGTTTACACAGCGCTTTTCACCCGAGTCTGGAATTAATTAGCAAATGTTAACTTAAAGCATAAATTAATTGAACAAAAGAAAAAAACACTGGGGGGGGGGTCACAAGACATCTGGTCCAACACCGTCCAGAGAAGCAGGGCCAATCCGGCTCCGCGCGGCGCCAACAGCGGACCAATCGCAGAGCGCCTTACTGCGGGTGTGGCGCCGCCCGCTCCCCGCTCCCCTCTGCGCGGAGCGCCGTGGGGAGGCAGGAGGCGGTGTCGCTGCGACTCCGAACGACTCCGCGCGACTCCCTGCGACTCCTCGCATCTCACTGCGACTCCTCGCATCTCCCCGCGACTCCTCGCATCTCCCCGCGCCTCCTCGCATCTCCCCGCGCCTCCCCGCATCTCCCCGCGCCTCCCCCCGCTCGTCGTCCCCTCTCGGTGGGCGCCATCCTCCGGCGAGTCCGCGGTTGTCGCCGCTGCGTCGACACGGAGCCATGAGCAAGCGCAAGGCTCCCCAGGAGACGCTCAACGAGGGCATCACAGACTTCCTCTTTGGTAAAACAAACTCTTTGTTTCACGCCGTTGTTGACATCGCGTCCTCCTCTCGCGTTACGGATATCAAAACGATAATGACGATAATAACAATCTCCAACGTTAGGATAACAATGATTTATGTCCAGCCAGGACGCGCTCGTCGAACTGTGGCCACCCGACGCTGAGTGGTGTTTTTGACGGTATTGGCACCGAATCGGTGTTGCCATGGCCAGGCTGCTGCTCCTCAGCCATGTGCTGCCACCTCTTTACTCAGTGCCACAGTGCCACAGAGCTCTTGGTCGGGCTGTGCCACTGTTGAGGCTTTCGACCGCTGTGTCCAAGGCGCGCAGCGCTCACGATACTCCAGTACAGCACACGTTGGACATTTGAGCTGCCCTCGTTCAGCTGGGAGAAAGTGTAATTTATCTTAAGACTCGCAATCGTGGCTCACTGTGGCCCTAGGAGTGTCAAGTTTCTCTTGAATTAATATCCTAAATGTTTTACTTTCTGAACTAGACGGATGTGCGTGAAAACAATATATGTTTTTAAAAAGCACATTTCTGCATAACACAACCGTGGACCGATTACGTTGATGGGTTATTTTCATTATTCACTGGTTCTATTAATATTAAGACTTAAATATTAATGCATGCAACACTGCACCTTTTTATGGAATTGTAAAAATCTGCCTTAAATTCCTTTGGAATCTGATCACCACGAGGCCCTATATACTGCTCGGTTTTGTTCGGTACATGATTGCGGACTTCAATGAACAGAGCTCCTTATGTAACATCGTGGCAGCATTGTAAGTTTCTGGATTCTGAATTTGTCTAAGAGAATGTACTATTTTGCAAATACACACACTTCCCGTATTCGATGGCAAGCTGCAGATTCTTAATAATGCCGGCAATTAAACATTAGTCACATGCAGCCTAACCCCCCACTCCCACCTCCTTCCTTTGTTATGTCATTAGGAGATCATGACTAGTAATAACATTCTGAAAACTCATCTATCGCAATACTTACTAACACATTACAGAAAAATCATAAACACGTGGCAAGCTATTCCCTGTGTCTGGTGTTTTGACATGGAATGACCAAGGATTTATCACAACCAGGTTGACCACCACCCACAAAGATAATACGAAAATAATTGCATTTATCGAGTGCTTTTTACCCGAGGGTCACAAAGCGCTGCACAGAAAAGGTGCTCAAGTGCTTACACTGCACTTGCCAATGTAATTGCAGCCCTTGCTTTTTAGTCAAAATGTTACATAACATAACTATACAAATCACCATTGTAAGGATGAATTAAAGATATACATACCATTGTTCTTTTGCAGTACCTGTTGTGTGAATGATGTGTGGATTTTGTCATTTTGATGCACTGTTGCTTTTTCACAGAGCTGGCAAACTATGAGAAAAATGTGAATCGCGCCATTCACAAATACAACGCCTATAGGTATGAACACACCACAACGCAATGTATGCACATCTTGAATGCACAGATGAGCAGCAGGAATATCTATACATATTAACTGCTTATACTTTGAATTGCACAATTTGAACTTGATGACATGCTATCATTCAGTCTGGACTCATGATTGACTGGACTTCAACAGACGGGCTATTCTAGATAATTGGGGCTGCTGATGAGATTCTTGTGTCTCTATTTCCAGCCGCGTTTGCTTCAATACACGGCAGGTCCTTTCCAAATGACTGAAGCTTGCATGGTAGTGATTATAAGTCAAATGAAGTGGCTCAGGTAGGTTGGTTGGTTGACCAGAGGTCATCACCTTCAAAATAAGTGCTGCTTTTCTTGAAATTGACTCTGATACCCTGGCACACAGTAAAAGTCATTGAAAAGGTTCAAAGAGCTCATAAGATGTGGGCCCTGGCAAATTATTCTGGCAAAGGTATTATGAAGACATTTGCTGAGGCCATCATATCCAACACACAGGAGTGCATTATAATAGTATTAAGCATGTGGCAACTAATAAAACTTACTTTCATCTCTGCATCCCAATATCCTAACAGTTCTATGTATCACCATTGGTTTAAATCTTTAAATGCCTTCTGTGCATGTGGATGGGAAGCTATCAAATATTACCCCTATAAAGTTAATCATTTTTTAGGCAAAGCAAGTCGTCACCTCTAATTTGAGGAGGGGTTATTAAATATTAAATTAAGTAATTTGTGCAGCAGTCAAATATAAGCAATGCAAACTAGACCTAGGATTGGATGGTAATGAGATGTAAAAGGTATAGAAGACAAGCAACAAGACAGGGCAGAAGTAAATATTGGGTCGTTTTCTGCAAACACTCCTGTACACACTGTGCCCATGATTACAATATTGTGCTTAGTAAACTATTATATAGTATACTGTTAATGTAATCGTCCCACAGTATTCCATCATTATAGACATTATCGAACAAGCTGAATTGTGGATGACTGATTTAATGATGACGCTGAAAAACAATGCTGAGAATTTTAATTTGTTTTTTTACAGAAAAGCTGCAGCTGTCATCGCAAAGTATCCCAACAAGATAAAAAGTGGTTCTGAGGCGAAGCAACTTGTGAGCACCACTTTCATTTTAATACAAATACATGCTCGGGCATAGACCTGCACATATTGCAAGATGCCAGATACAGCTGTTATTATTAACAATAGTACATACACTCTGCTCGAGGTACTCTAGGACCATATCGAGTCATAAACGCTAGCTGACAGTAGGCCACAGGATAGCTACAGCTATTAGCAGCTTAGTATAATGATACTTAATAATTTAAATGCCTATTATAAATCCACAGTGGGATGAAGCTCTCCCCGTGCCTTGTTAGTCATGGGAATTTTCAAATTCATATTTCACCATGCCGGTCAGTGCTGGTCATTAAAGTGTGGAAGAAAGATCTGGAGAAGCTGTTCATATGTCACTGTTTTCGTCGTAGGATATTGAGATCATATTGCCAGGTTACAGACTTTTTAATCGTACGTATTCATTGGTAGACACACCTTTTGGAAATGCAGCTTGCTCATGTGGTTGTTTAGCCTTAACATTTTCTCTCATGTTCCCAATTTGGCATGCTTTGATTAACTGAGGGCCAATGATCAAATAGTGGTTGCCATTAATGTACTCTAGATTAAATTGCTCTTTCAGTCTATCTACATTAGATGTTCCACAGTCCGTTTTCTCTTGTCACAACATTCAGCTCACTACCGCTATGGACACTGACCCAATCCCAGTCATTGCTAACATGAGTAGTGAATGACATCTTAACTTGACCACTTCCTCCTTTAATTCTTCTGTATTTGTGTTGTGAAATATGGTAAAATATCCGTACAAACAGAGGCCTGTATATCTAAAGTTGAATCTGTAATTATAATTTTCCTGGGAGTTGTTATATTTTAAATATAAAATGGATTAATATCAAATGCTTCATCCTTAAAGGTCACCAAGTGTTGTCCCACCTCAGCTACAAATTTTGTTGAAATAAGCAACGCTGTTGTTAACCGATGTATTTTATTTCACGATAGGTTTTCACGTACTGTCGATGTTTCTGTTGTGGAAAACACTATGTAATATTGACACGTACTTTTTTATGTTTATAAACCATAATAGATCACTCACTACCTACTGGTCGACATTCATATTTGGCAGGGGTTTTGGGAATAAAACTCTTTGCTTCCCATTCCAACCCGGTGACCCCTTGGCATCACGGATGATCAGCATAGTGTACAATTCACTTACTTTGCAACAAGATCCGAGCCAATACCCTACATTCAAAAAGTTATTTAATTCAAAAAAGATTTGGAACTGCTCGAATATCGAGGATCTAACATCCTTGATTCATACTATTCGTGTGCAATTACATTAACTAGCAAGAATGTCAATGATATGACTGATTGGGTAGAAGGTTGTCCACTTGACAAGTAAATAATCTGTTTTGTTTTAAGTGGATGCAGTGGAGCACTGGTAGGTGCGTTGTTGTATTAATGAATAAGTGGGAGATAGCATATGAGGCAAACACATTTCTGGATTTTGGCAGGAAGGTGTTGGGGTGCAAATTGCCAAGAAGATTGATGAGTTCCTCGCAACGGGAAAGCTGCAAAAGCTGGAGAAGGTAATATTGGTTGCCATATGTGAACGGTACAGGTCAGACACTGAGCTGTGTCTGATCTCTGAATATTTTGAGCACATATATACATATTCATCTGTCTTATACACACCTGTGTGTGAGTGATGTGCATGGGAATCATTAGGTGTCATGCTTAAAGAGCTCAAATAATTATGGAGAAAGTATTAATTGAGGATTTAACTCAACCTTTGATGCCTTATGAGCTGCTCAAACAACACCGGTAGCCGAGTTGATTGCTTCCTCTCCCCCGCTCGCGACGTTTCACCTCACGTTAGAGGCATCCTCAAGCACCTGAGGGAGAGGGAGCGATCGACACGGCTGTCCCGAGAGCAGCTTTGCGAAGCAATCATCATGCATCGAGTCGTGAAAAACATACACCATTACAATACAAGTAGCCCTCACTTAACGTTGATTCAATTAAGATGTTTTCGTTATGCCATCAACAATAACATAGGAAATATATTCACGTATAATGTCACAATGTCCACAAGCAACAGCAACTCATTTGGAGCGGACAGCATATTCGCGAATATAACAACATGCTTCGGTTCCATCATTCAATCAGTGAGTTTTTTTTATTTTGTACTCAAAGGATGTGCCCTGAGAGTTATAGCTCAGGACACATAGGTTCACTTAAAGCTATCGCTGAGGGCATATTCTTTGTGTCGCTTCACAGTCTTTCTGCTGTTTACAGGATATTGATGTCGTGAAGTGAGCTTTTGAAATGTCATGTTTTAGTGATGTAATCCTTGTGAACCTTGACTCAAATACAGACCGCAGACAATCCTTCCCCCTCCTAATAACTTCCACCACTACCCACTACGATATGCATGCTTCATATTGTTTATAGTGTTATTTTTAAAAATCATGTATTTACATTTTTTGTAGTATTGTTTTTTCTTTTGTGTTACTTTTCTGTATTTTAAATTGTAATTGTATGTTTATTCTAGAACATAACTTCTGGCTTTAATTAATATGAGGAAATAGGTTCACTTAAAGTTAAGTTTAATGCTGCGTTTTTCAAGAACACAGCGACAACATTAAGCAAGCACCCACTGTATGATAGTGGGAAATTAACACGTGTCCTGTTGTGCAGTTGGGCCAACAGTTCTTTTCTGGCTCGGCCATGATCCGAGATGGGCACCATCTTATTGCTCACTGAGCAAAGAGACTTCGTTACTTGAGCGTGAATATCTCTCCGCAGATTCGTCTTGATGACACGTCATCTTCAATAAACTTCCTCACACGCATCACTGGCATCGGGTGAGGGCTTTTTGTGATAATGGTGATGCGGATGCGTCACTGAAATCTGCTGTCACGGATTGATAACATACGTGTGTGAGATGTAAAGTTGAATATCTGTCTTGGTCTCAGTAAAACATGTTCTAAAAGTAAAATGTGAATGTGTTCCACTGCCACAAATAGGAGAAGATTCCTCACTCAGCTTCTAGACACTCATCGAGAAGGTGATGAAGGTAGCCTATTTCCGTCTCAGAAACAACCAGACTGTGCAAAATCCAATCACCCTCCGATGATGAGAAGCTAATACCCATCTACATCTCTTCACGAATCGATTATTGCAATGCTCTACTCCCTGGCATCCCTGCCTACCTGATCAATCGTCTCCAACGTGTGCAGAATGTGGATGCTAGTCCTCACTCGCACACCCATCCACGATCACATATCCCCAGTCCTGGTGTGTGCACAGGCTGACGGTTAAACATATGATCGAATTCAAAATCCTCCTTCTCTTACCTACAAAGCTCTCACTGGCGCTGCTCCGACATACATCCGTGATCTACTCAGGCATCCTCCTCAACACGACAACTTTAATCCTCCAGTATGGACTTGCTGCATGTACCCAGATCGCACCTCCATGCTATGGGTAACAAAGCCTTCTCACGCGTTGCTCCCAAACTTTGGAATGCCCTTCCATTGTAAATTTGGTAAGCTGAGTCCCTGGGCATCTTCAAATCTCGTCTCGAGACTCACTTGTTCTGTAAGGCTTTGAAGTCCTCTGGCTAGGACTGTTGATGTGGCTCACTGTTGTGTTGGGATGATTGCTCGCTGCCGACCTGCACCTGTTCAGGAACACTGATTCCCTCTTTCGTTTGTTTAACAATTATTTTTATCGCATATTTTATGGCCTCTAAATTATAGCCATTATTTCACTTTCAATGTGGACATGCCGTTCTATTCACAGCTCTGTGCCACAGTTTGTGACGCTCGGGTGATAAGCACTCTTGAAGTGCAATTATTATTCTTTGTGTGGTTTAGAGCTTTTTCTTTCATGTATATTTGTGAGAAATGTGCTGCACCTGAAGTTAATAGTGTTTGTTGCTGTATACACAGTATTTAGAGTACAGTGTGCATTTCACATACTGTCAGAAAGGTAACAAAATAAATAAGTAGACAATATACCTCATTTCTATATCGGCCCTTTCATAAAACATATTTTTTACACATCCATCAGCCATACAGCTTTCATGGTGAAGAGAGTGCATCATTTCAGCAGCATTGGTTCATCACAATCTCTTGGTTTTGACGTAGTGTCTAATCAACAGTCATGTATTTTGGAATAAATGCTGGTAAAATGTCGAAAGTGTGTACAAAAGGATCTCCTGTTAGATATTGCTTCTAGTTTTATAGAGCGCCATATGTTATAGAATAATAGTATTTTGTATTAAAATGCATTGTCCTTTGTTAATTGTTCTATAGCCTTTATTTTTATAACTCTTTTTAAACGTATGTTTAACTTGTTTATGTAATTTGAATAACCCACAGACCTGCTGTTGCCAAAAAGCTGTTTGATGAAGGAATAAGAACACTAGAAGGTAACGAGAAGCCCCTTTGATACCTTTACTTTTTAGCTCTGTGGTACTATAAAAGCTTTGCTTTGCTCTTTTCTTGAAGAGTTGTTTTCTTTAAATTGAGATGACTTCAACCTTGAATAATATAAATGTTTAACTCTATGTAAATACAGTACACAGCATATATTATAAAACATGGCACGTACTGTTTCACTACGTAGAGTTATTCTTTTGAAGTTGGAACATCGTACAAAACACCGTCATCTTCCAAGGGATCCAAGCTTTCACAGAAATCCTTAGAAGCTTTCTTAAAAAAAAATCCATAGCATGTTTCATCACCTCTTGCCTTTATCAATTGCCAATCGATTTAAAAAGGCAAGAGTCATTTAGGTGGTGTTTCCAGCTTCAGGAATTTTTACGGCATTATTTTGCTCTATACTTAATCCACTTAAACTCCAGTCTGTTTATATACATACAGTTGTTTATGTTCAGAATTAAAAAGGTTGACTAATCTGCATACCTGGAAAATTACATTTCTTTACAGTTGCATCATATCTGCAGATTTGTGAAAGATAATATGTTGTTATTCCTTAATAGATCATTCTTGATCAACCTTATGTGTAGTGCTCTGGTTACACCGAAGTGTTGACTGGATACAATTTTATTTAGCAGACAAAATGCAACATTTTTGTGCTTCTAAGATGGAATCATCCACCATTTACTTTTATGTACAGGTATTCCATTCTATATATAAAGGCTTCATGGAAAATTCTGCTAAACTCAACATTTGCTATAGTGAACTGAAAAAAGTGATGATAAGAGCTTATTTTTCGAGATAGTCATGGCGAGTGTTCCCCTTTTAAGACATTTCACCTCAAACATTGAAAGCTATTCAGAAATACCAGCTCTTACGAGCAATGTCATACGTTGAGCCATTAAAACCTACATCAAAAGGAACTCTTCATTTGCCATAGACCTTATGTTAAGATCAGGGATTGGTTGATAGTTATGCAGATGAAGTGGCAATAACCTTGCCTCTTCAGCTGACCGCTGGAGCCACAGAAATGTTAAACAGATCCCGAGTCTGTTACACGAGTCTTTTTACGCACGTTGTACATTTTGAAAACTATCACCAGATTATATATTTCTACCTTAACGTGTACCAGTAACGATCTAAAAAGGCAGGGCTTGCAAACAGCAGCTGAGTACTATGCTTTTGGGCGAAATCTGTTATGCTCATGCACTTTGCAGCTTTTTAAAAAATAAAGCAAATGTGAAACATTTCACTTGGACTGAAATGTCTTCCTTAATTGATCAGCAACATGTGTAATAAAACAGTGCATCAACTTTGAGCAGGGGAACCTTGTATTTAGTTAATGTTCCTTTATTATTGATGGGGAAAACTAGAGTCTGTACTTTACTTTGTTTCACAGATTTGAAAAACAATGTCGAAAGGCTTAACCATCACCAGCGCATTGGACTAAAGTGAGTGATGAACAAACTGATCTTTGACTTTGGTATGCATTAAACGCTTGCACGTGTAGTATGTTATAGAATGAGTGCATCAGACATGGCAAACGGGAACATATAGCTATCAGCCCCCCCCTTGCAGAATGAGGGTGAACACCAGTCTTCAAAAAAATCACATGTGTGGTGACGGTTATTAGACTAAGGTAGGAACCAGTTCTTTTCAATTTACTAGTTAAGTTTATGATAATTACATATATTAAGTATTTAAAAACACGTACAAAAATAAAACATGTCGTAGAGATTGAGATTAACTTATTACGTTTTAACTTTTAAAGACTTATGGTACTTACTATTGAATAACAAATGACGTGAATTGATAAAAAAGAGCAAATTGTAAATAGGTATGTAATAGTTCACCAAGTAATGCACATTCATGATACCACATCACATTGTCTAAGAATTCATTATTACTAATATGACCAAATTTTTTACATACTATATAAAAATGTTAGATCTGGGCTAGCTAAATTAATGATATAGAATAACATCTGGGAAAATAGAACTCAACTTGGGAAAACACTGCTTAAAAAATCTGTTGGGGAAGCAAAGTTTTCCTAACAATTACATTCAAGAGCTGTTCTTTCAGTATAGACGTTAAACGTAGCGCCTCTCCCTTGTCATATTTCACCTCACGTTGGCGGCATAATGGGTGGCTCTTTGTGACCCATTGGTGAAAAGCGCTCTGTAAATGCAATTATTATTAGCTGAAAGTTGTGTTTTTATGTGTATATTGCTGCACGTTTATGTTGTTGGGACATGGGTTTCAGCAGTTAAATGAGTTAACTTTCACACTTGCGGAAGTGGAAGTTCATGTTACTTTTTTATGTGTCTTGAATTTCACATTCTAAAGTTGCTTTGTATTTCCGATTATCTTTTGCATGTCTAGTGTTGCAAAGGTCACCTAGAATTGTAACACATCAAGCTGTCAAAACCTACATCATGGCAAAGTTTTAATTTTCCCCAACGTCAGTTATGAATAACGCAATCAAATATATGCGTCCGTTTATGGTTTTTGATTAGCAATGTAGTCGATCTAGAAATGTAGATGTTAAGATACACGATTAAGTGGGCAATGAATAGTCTAACTGATAAGTATAATTTTTGGTATGGTGCCAGTATTATAGTATTGTCGTTTATGTTGGATGCAGATACTTTGAGGATTTTGAAAAAAGGATTCCCAGAAATGAATTGGTGAAAATGCAGGTAAGTTGTGTGCCATATGAATTACTAATAAACAGACTTGTGACATGTTGTCATTAATGTCGAGCTGTGTGATGTTTAGGATCTGGTTTGCAAAGAAATACAAGCTTTGGATCCCGATTACATGGCTACAGTTTGCGGCAGCTTCCGCAGAGGTAATGCACACACCACACATGCCACGATATATAAAGGATTCCAAAAATAGGTGTGGTACTTCGAAATGTCATTAAAGGGTATTTAGGCCAGATACAATGATTATATTGTGTAATCTAAATCATTTGTTGCAAGGGTGTTGGCCCGCAACATTATTACATTAACTACAGATGTCACTACATATGATACTGATGAGCAGCACCTAAGCTAGTCACCAATACATTGCATCATAGGAATTGTTCAACAAAAACCATACTATAGCTCATAAGCAGTGCCCCAGAACCCATTGGCACCGAAAGGTCAACACAGACCCCTAGAAGGAAATGTATTCCAGGCAATTGGCCAGTGGAATGTGCAATTAATTCAACAAGGTCGAAAGGCATGTTAATTGTCCTGACTAAATTGGCCCTGTGTCCTCAGATGTAGCTTGCTTACCCTTCCCTGTTGGACAATTGTTAAAAAAGATACATAGCTTTATTGTTTCTTCAAGCTTAAATAAAAAGTAATATTTTGGGATCACATGTGCTACATAGAACAATGCAGATGTCTCTGCCATAATTATCAGAACTACAAATCCTACAATACCTTTTCATTGAAGTGCCATAGTTCGTCCTTTTGTCCTCATTGGCGAAGTGAAGTAAACTATTGGAATAATTTGCTGACTTAATAGGGCCACCGCAGTGCTTGTTAATATCCGAGCCCAGGGACTCAAGTATCACAAAAATACAAATAAATATGTAAAAATTATGCTGACTATATCTGGAGCTCATCAGATGTAGGTACAATGGAAACTACACTTATATAGACAATTATATACCGATTTATAATTTATCATTCGCTCATTGATCGTCTCTTGCTTAAATGTTCTTCGTTGACTCTTTCTTGCAGGAGCAGAGTCAAGTGGTGATATGGATGTACTTCTGACTTACGAGAGTTACACTTCTGAGAGCAAGAAGCAGGTTTCTACAAATTATTCTGTTTTGTACTTGCTTGCCTGTTTTCAAGTCAAATTTTACTCTACATTTACTTTTATATATTTGCAAAATCTTTCAAATTTTTCGATAAAAATTACACAACAAACATTATTTATCTAGTCTTGCTGTATTACTGTCCCACACATTGTTATGCATTTGTTTGTACCCTCAGCCATTTCTCTTGCATAGGGTGGTGGACCACCTGCAGTCTGCTGGCTTCCTCACGGATACATTATCCCGCGGTGACACGAAATTCATGGTAAATGTGTTTGCCGTTGCAATAACACTTCATCTCCTCTCATTGTCAGAAACCGCTTAGTCCTGTACAGGGCGCAAGGCAGGGATATACCCCACGATAGGACGCCAGTCCATCACCGGCACTGCGGGCAATTTAGTCTGCGAGCCAGTTAACCTATGCAACAGCATGTTTTTTTGCTGAAAGGCACTCGAGCCGAGATTCGAACCCGGGACCTTCTTGCCGTGAGGCGACAGCGCTACCCACTGGGCCACTGTGCCGCCCATAAGACTTCATCATGATTGTTATCCTCAGCAGTAAACTATTTTAACATGCACCTCTTTAATTTCATTGATATTAGGCAGTTAAAATGTATTCATGTGCATGTCAGAGCAATATTTGCTGAGTTAATGTGAACATGATGGATACATGCCTGTAGTGTGATGCTCTGTCTGTTGGAGGATCACTGGTGACTTTACTCAAAGTACTTGTATGGGTGATCATTCTGTTGAGAAATGATGAGCTGAATGGAACACCGACTGTCATTTAAACTTGCAGATGGTGAAGTCCGTCTTGCAACAGATTATTTTGACCGGTCAGTCATGACTTTGATATTAACGGCTTGCTGTTTTTGGCTCTCTTCAGTGATCGTTATGAATATTCACAGGGCGTAGGAAGGCTTCCATTGGCTGATGATGAGGATGAAACAAACCGACCTCACCGTCGCATTGATGTCCGGTGAGATGGGGATTATGAAAGTTTCCCATTAATTTTGTGGTGTTATGCAGCCAACTTTATTGTGTAATGTATGAGAGTACTTTTTTTACTATAATTGTGTATTAATGTTACATATTTGTACATAATTTGTGCTTTTCTGTGTATGCGTTCCTGTGTCTCCCTATTTACCAGACTCGTTCCAAAGGACCAGTTCTTCTGTGGAGTGCTTTATTTTACAGGCAGTGATATATTCAACAAGAACATGCGCACTCGGGCACTGGAAATGGGCTTCACCATGAACGAATACAGTATCCGGCCAATCGGCATCACCGGTACATTTGTAATATGTCCCTAACAGATCACCTGCGTTTTATACATTTACCGATGTTAGTACTGTCATGACGGTGAAGACAATTTAACCAATTGTATATTTTTCGACTGAAATCAAAATGCCTCCGATTACTAAAGATTCAAAGATGAGTACTGTGCCTTGATGATCATGTTAAAGTACATTCATCGTCAATTTCAATGCATATTTCATGCATGTCTGCATGTGTCTCCTACATTTGTGCGTGCCCGGTGACAGGAGTGATCGGCGAGGCGCTGCCAGTGCACAGTGAACAGGACATCTTCGCTTATATTGGATGGTCCTTCCGCGAGCCTAAAGACCGGAGTGAATGAGTTGCAAAGCAGATCTGAAATACATCTTCTTTAACTGTGTAAACATGCAAACGGAATATTTGCCCAGAAGAGAGGGACATTTTGTAGTTATCACATATTTACTTTAGGCATCTCATTTCTCCCAATATCAGCATTACCATAACATGTAACGATGTAGGTTTTCACGGCTCGATGCATGATGATTGCTTCGAAAGCTGCTGTCTCGGGACAGCCGCGTCAATCGCTCGGGAGAGGGAGCGATTGATGTGGCGGGACAGCCGCGTCACAAGCTACATTTGGTAGTTATCTTGGCTGCTGTCTTTTAATTGGAAACAATACAGGCCAACGTTTTGGATAGCATTTTAGCACAAACGAAATCTGAACAATATTTTGAAATAGTCACAGACAATGCTCATAAACCGAGGTTAATTTTCAAACATATCTACCTCTTATATCTACGGAACCAGCCTCCTACATTGCTCTGTATAACTTTCCCAATGCCTAATTCGCTTCCGTTTTCTGACATTATTTCCGACGTTTGTTGTCGCAGATATCCCACACTTAGAACTTGCAAGCTGACAGGGGTACTTTGTGTTGTAACAAACGTGTATCCTCTCCACCGGATCCCTGTTCAATTCTGCATCCTTTACAAACCACATTTGCTCTGTTCAAGATCTGCCAAACAATCATCTCCATCGACCTGTCTCATCTGATCTCAAGCTACTTCCTGTCATGTGCTATCCATTCCAGCAACCAAGACCAAATAGCAATTCCCCTTCTCGACTGATAAATAATTTGTCTACAATGTCTTTCCTTTGGCGATAAACACTGCTTATTTCCTCTGTTGCAATCCAAGTACAAAAGCTTTGCTCTTCCTTTCATTTTTTTATGAAATGCCTTTAATCGTTTACTTTTCTCCCTTTTCAAGCAAATCTACTTCCCATCCCTCCCCTCTACTATTGTAAAGTTCATTTTTGCCTTCTGAAATATTGGAATATAGAAATTCCCACTTCACGTTACCGCCATCCATTTGTATCATCGACGGCATCTTGGGCTTAAGTAATATTTTGGTGATTTTTTTTAAGGCCATGTTAGTATATCGTCTCATTAAATATCAAGGATGCAAATACTGGCATTTGTATAAATTACAGAATGGTTGAATAGTTTCCGTTTACCATGATAATACATGGCTCTCCTTATACAAAAAATGGTGGAAGAATGGCCAAAATCGCTGCATAAGTCTGCTCCGATCCAAGTCAGCTACGTAAATCCAGTTTGTTGAGAGCCTTTGCATACAACTGCTAGTATTGATCCATAGAGGTAACTTAAGGGTACAGTGACTTTGTAAATTAGTCTGTTTTACACGAGTGCTTGAGAGAAAAAATAAACCTAGGGAAGTGTCAATGTTTTCACCTATGTGAAATATAATGATGTAAGTTTTCACGGCTCAATGCGCCTGAGAATGCCTCTAACATGAGGCACAACATCGCGAGGTGTAGAGAGGGAGAGATCGACACGGATGTCCCGAGAGCAGCTTTTTGAAGCAATCACCGTGTGAAATATTCAAATTATTGAGTAAACAAAATATTTAAGGAAATATTTTTTCTGCATGTAAAAAATAGATTGCAAACACAAGACTTGCATAACGTATCGCAAAAGTTTATTTAATCATGCAAAGTGGTTTGTTAAAAATTGTGACATACTCAGGATGTCAACTTCTTCAGTCATAAAACACATGCATGCACATATATGCCCCGTTTAGTTCACGATGACACTACCTACTACACTTGGGCTTGCGTTGAACACCAGGAAATCCAAAATGTATAATCACGTTTCCACCAACTTAAATGGAAAACAAGTCCGTTTTAACTTAAGCTGGAAGGAACCGTGGCACTATTTAACTGTTTTAACAGTTTTAACTGTTTTAGGATGGGTAAACGTTTTAGGATGGGTAAACGACTTTGAAGATGAAACAGTACTCCTTGAGACCCATTACCTTTTTATAAATGTTTGTCGAATCATGAATTTTAGATCGGAATATCTAATTAGTCAATTGATATCTGGTGTACACTGAAATTAAAAACAAACTATACTGGAACGCTATTAAAGCCAGTTTAGTGAAAGTGTTTTAGTATTTGGTGTGTACAATAAAGTTTCTTCCAAATACTGGCCAGCATTAAATATCAAACATTTTGGAATTTGCTTAATGCTGAATGTTACATCATACAATACTAACTTCTGAGTATAGCCTGGTACAAATGTGCGATTGTGCATTCAGTTTGTAGCCTTTTACAGTTGAACAGTATCACGCACCAATGTATGTTTTCATTACGATTTAAATAGTTTCAAATATAAATATGAAACTACATTGTATGAATGATCATAAATATGTGGAACAAGCTTAATGTTCCTCTGTCCTGTTTTTATCTCACCGATTCATGATTGCACTTGCCAGCATTCCTAAATTTAGATCTCGATACACTTCTACAGGGCGGCACGGTGGCCCAGTGGGTAGCGCTGTCGCCTCACAGCAAGAAAACCCGGGTTCGAATCTCAGCTCGGGTGCCTTTCTGTATGGAGTTTGCATGTTCTCTCCCCGTGTCCGCGTGGGTTTTTGACGGGCACTCCGGTTTCCTCCCACAGTCCAAAAACATACTAGTGCATAGGTTAATTGGCTTGCAGACTAAATTACCCGCAGTGCCTGGTGATGGACTGGCGTCCTATCTTGGGTGTATCCCTGCCTTGCGCCCTATATTTGCCAGAATAGGCTCGGGCTCACTGCGACCCTGTATCGGACTACGGTTTCTGACAATGAGATGAGATCAGATATACAAGCATATACATCTATTGGCCTGTTGAGATTTTAACCCTCAAATGGTTGATCCTCGTGTCACACTACTCAGAAGAAAATACCTTAACATATGGCCACTGCAACGTGAACCATCAAACAAACCGAGAGTATACAATATTAACGAAGTCGGCACAGTCAACAATTCTCATCCAACCTCAACCAGTGCCAAATAATCGCTGTGAAAAGTATGAAGATGTGAAAAATCGAAGGTCCGTTGACCAAATAAGTTAAATGCATGTGAATTATTGATACGTAAGACGAATGTCAGTTGTAATTTTAAAATCCGAGGCGATACATGACTTGATTATTATATCGTACCATCTTATATGTTTGTATTTCGACACAACGTATTGATGTACTGTGAAAACTGCCAGTAAGTTATGTGAAAATAGAGTGTTTTCCTATATTTCCTAATAGCTGAAATATTAAAGCCTGGTACATGATTTTGGAATCCATCCCAGCGCCGCAACAATATAAAACCGAAGTTCAAAATGCATGTTTCTAACTCTACTTAATATCCTATATTTACCTGAAATTTGACACGTGCATTTGAAGTTACAAACATCACTGGTGAAGAAAAGCTCTTGTTATTACTAAACTATGAAAGACATGAGATAAATGTTCCCCGTCAGTGGTGTCAGTACAACGTGTATTTGAAAGAGTCTTTTTTTTTCTACTAAATAATCCTGATAGTTACAACTAGTAACGTGCATGTAGTTGACATCGGGAAAATATTGTCAGAACCACGTTTTTAAGCCCAACTCGATGTTCGCCTCCATGTGTAGCCTGACCGTTCTCAGCTCATGCATGATAATATCCTGTACTTTACGTACACCGGCTCTCCCCTCCTACCCCGTCAGTTCAGTGAAGTCACGTCTAGCCAACGATTAGTGATCTTGCTCTTAAAATCGGGCAGGTGGTGTAAACATTTTGGCACGCTAGCTATAGCGGTGCTTTGAAGGTCGGTCGCGTGGGGCCATGCCAGCTCGTAGGTCCGAGTGCGCGGAATTTGAATCGCAGTTTGAAATCGCGATCTTCGCGCGTAATGTTTCCACTGTGAGGAATCGACAGCCTGACAGCGGACTGACTGACTGAGCCAGGAGGGGCACGGTCCTTGCGAGTGGGCCCTGCAACCCCGGGTGGTCGAGCAGCTGACCCGGAAATTCGGGAGACTGGAGGTGGATTGGTTTGCCTCCAGAAGAAAAAAGCTGAAGCTGTTAATGCCGAGATACAGACAGCTAAGTGCCCAATTGGTCCATTGAATTAGTTAGATTTTAGTATTATGCTAAATATAGTTTACATGATTGGGAACCGAAATGCTTTGTGTTCCACTCATCACCCCCTCAACATTTTCTTTCCTCGGAAAAGGGTGGTAGGAGGGGCATAAATAACTACAATTGGTACAGGTGGGCCATTTACTTACATTGTGTTGGCCCTTAATGTGGTATATTCGTTGGAGATATTTCATAAATAATGGTTTGAGAAAGTTGGATCATTTCAGAAACTCCTTTTGATACTGGTGTTAGCTTGTTCTTTTCGTGCCCCCCAATAGGTTTGAATAATTGGTCATTAAGGAAGATGGTCATAGGAAGGTCATGTGTATGGGGCACCTTCAAGAGAGGCAGGGGGCCTCTGTACTAACGCCTATATAACATTAATACCTTTGCACAATGTATGTATTAGCCGAACTCTCCAATTGCTGGAAGTTGGCATAGTGTAATGGCTTTGTTCCAAAGGTGTCTAACGTATAAAAAACATTTAATATAAGGAGTAATATGGTCAATCTGCATGCCAGGTTATTCTAAAACATAGTGATGGCTTCCACTGTTATGCTAATAATACATCGTTGTCTGTGAAACCTGCTGATAGTTCTAATGTATCCGCTTTATAAGGCTGCATATCTGACATCACAATTTGGATGTCTCAAATGTTCTTGCAGTTAAATTCTGATCGGATGGAGGCTCCCAAAACAATCTGACTTGCTGAGAGACCGTTTGGGTGCCTTTATTTCCAATTTAAAATCTTAAAGGTAAACTGTAGATGTTTTTTTTATTCTGACGTAAAATTTGAGTCGCACATTAAATAAACTGCAAAATGACCCGTCTATTACCTTAGAAATATTGTGAACGTTAGATTATTTATTTCAACTGCGGACACTAAAAATAGTTCACGATTTTATTTTATCCCGATTAGATAATTTAATGCTCCTTTTATTAGTCTCACTATCCAAGCTTTGTCACGGTTGCAGCTTCTGCCAGGTGCAGCTGTTAGAGGTCTTACCAAAACCCAAAACTTAGACCATATTCTCTGTGTTGGCATCTCTGCATTGGCTCCCAGTAAAATAAAGGATCGATTTTAAGATGTTGATATAACTAGTCGATTCCAGAGTCTTAAACAGTTGACCTTAAATTTTTTTAAAATTATTGAGTGGCAAAAGTCAAGATTTTTGCATGGCGGTTGTATTTCAAACCGATGGCCGTGCATCACAAATATCAGCTGCTGGAGATAGTGTGCAAGCACTCTGTGCTAGCACAGGTGTCACACTAAGAATACGGCCGTTTTGTGCTCTGTGTTTATATTTTGGGGGCTTTAGTAAAGTAGCATTTTATTGGGAGGCCCTTGTGTTGCGATTTTAAACGTGATCGTGTGTTTGCAATAGTTGATGGCCACTGTCCTAGGATGAGACTTAAGAGGAATAAAAAAACATTTGTGTTCGAGCCCCACAATTGTGGCATTCCCTGTCAAAAAACAAAGCTTCCCTCTGGAGATTGTTATAATAATAATTGCATTTGCAGAGCGCTTTTCACCCGAGGGTCACAAAGCGCTGTACAGAACTGCTGAACGAACGCCATGTCAACAGCAACGACGTAAGAACGGCAAATCGGCAACAATCACGTTTTTTGGGGTGTTTTTTTTTTTTACAAATCCGAGCTGTGGAGAGGACGGCATGTCAACAACAACGTCAGGCATATCCATGCTCAAGACTCACTCGTAACTTCGCATAAACATTGTATAGTTACATTTTGATTGTTGAGCGCCTTGAAGTGGAGCGTGTGAAATGGCTTATACAAATATATTTCTTATCAGTCCATCTAGTCAAAAGAAAATCATACTGATAATTATCGCTGTGAGTAGAAATCGAATTCAAGTCGCCGGTTCCGTAGCGCAGTGTGCCATCACTAGCGCCCCACAGTCACTGTTATACCACCTGGCATACGTGCAGTGACCGGGTTGGGTGGCTCCCACCAGCCCCTCCACGACCGTCGACGCCGTGAGCGCCGCCAACGGTGGCTTTTCCGCGCTTTCTGCCGTGTCCCGTGGCGCCGTGACTCCCGTCCCTCCCGGTGGCGGCGGGGGCAGAGCTCGCCGTGGTGGTCCGGCAGGCGAGCCCGGGCCCGCAGTCGCAGCGCTCGAAGAGCTCCAATCCCCGGGAGCCCTTGGGCCGGGCTCGGCGTGAGCACACCTCGCCATGGGCGCGCACGCGCTTGCACACGCGCGACCACAGGTGGCGCGCACAGCACAGCCCCGCCGCGCACTCGGACGAGCGCAGGCACGCGGAGCCCTCCTCACCTGCGCACAGGTGAGAGCAGCAAGTGTGACCGCGGGTACGCGTCCGCGTGTTGTCACTTTAAGATTAGCACATGTGTGCGTTAACTTTAATTCGACGGCCTTCGTGACCAATATCGATGAATTCCATTTTTTCAAACATGTTTACGTGATCTTACCCTTTCATGTTTGTCAAACATTTTTTTACGTGAGCTGACCCAAAACACGGAATATGAATGTTGCCTCAATTTTTGCCTCTTATATTTTAGAGGAAGATCAATTTGAAAGGATTGCAAATGCATTACAACATCCTATTACGCACAGAGACATTGTAAGAAACTGAATAATGGACATTTTAGATGCCAACTTACCACATGAGCTAGCTTTATTGAGGGTATTCTACCATTGACATTGTACTATTAATCAGAGACAGAAAAAGAGAAATGAGTATCAAATAGTAAAATCCCTATTTTATGTGCGCTTTGAAATTGTATTTTAATCAGTGGATACAGATGTAGGCTTTCACAAACCAAGACCGGCAATGAAAGGCCTTGGCTATCGCCAAGGCCTTCATAGCAATGTTATGACGTTTGCTCTAAATTCCATTGTAAAAATAAAGAAAATCATAAACTATACCAGACCTCAAATTTTCTTTAAAATATGCATTGTATGATCTCCACGGACCACTAGGTGTTGCTCAGCCCACTGATGGGTTACGATCCACTGGTTGAGAATGGTGGAATTAGAGAACATATACAGGAAAACGTAATTCAGACTATTAACTGGAGCAGATGAGCTTGATCAGAACACTTCGTGCAAAAGAGATGATGGACGGTTACCGTAGCCATTCTCAATTGATGAGTCACGAGCGCTACGTGGTCCGTGGAGAACAGACCCAAGTGGGCCTTGAGGTGCTCAAGGTTGAGAAACCCTGGGTTAAGGTACTTCCACTGAGAATATGGAGTAATGATATCAGGCCACGTGCAGGTGGTAAGTAATTTATTGCATTGCAGCATTATAAAAATGCTTTTGATTTATCGTAGCTGATGATTGAGAATATGATTGTTATTAAAGCATTGCTCTACTTGACATGCCACGCTTGATAGTCTTATCATTTGGATGTGATGAGGTCACAATGTCAATGTCCTTAACCTCCTTTGGTGATTTTTTTTCAAATTGATTCATTCTGATCTCAAATTGAAATATGAATAAGATGGAATATGTATGGAACAATTCAACTTAAATGTCACACTTTTAATAGACCCACGTTAGATCTACCAAAAGCAAATCACACCCATTTAAGAATGTTGTCTTTATTTTAATATATAACAGTGGTTAAAGGTAGTACAAAATATGAAGGTGAATTTGTGATTGTACTGAGTGGTACTGTGATGTGTATAATCATGGTGCTGACGCATTTCGTGTGATTCGTACCCTGGTGTATGTTTACTGTGGCAGAAGGTGGCCGTTGTGATGGTTCCAAACTTTTCACATCATCTTCTTCTGATGATTCCGTTGTCATGACAACACAGGTACCTTTGAAAAAAACATCACCACGAACAAAATTATTATGGATATGAGGAAAAGTGGAACAACTAATATACATATTTTGCAGTCATTTCAATCAAATGTACTCTACGTGCACAGGTAATGTGTACGTTTAGATGCCAGAAATTATTTTTTCGTGTGAGGAATTACACTTGAACCCGCGTGCTTGGGGTTAATTATCGCCATGGATATTATCAGTGGTGCGGAATATCTGATCAGGTGCTGCACCCTTTCCCATTCACTATCCCACAATGACCAGTGTAAAGTTTGGTTACACGACCCCACGACTGACACGGTTCTGAGAAAGGTGGATAGGTGCAAAATCACACCTGTCCAATCTCTTCCATAGTTGCTATAACAGGTGCTGAGGATGTATACCTGCCAATGCATTAGTTATATTTATAAACATTAATGAAATAATTATAAAATTAGCTTTGGGCCGGTAAATAGAAATCCATGTGGATATTGCCTGAAATGTCTTGTCAGGATATAACCAGCAGTTAAATAGATTGTGGAAAGCCCAATCTCAATATTTTAAAATAATATCCCTGTTGTCTTGGAGTCTCACCCTATCTCAATGTACAAATGCTTCGGTGTGTAAGTGCCTTTATAGGTGGTCCTGTAAGCATTCGTTTGGGAGCATTACCATGCTCGCAGTGGCTTCCCAGGCAGCACATTTGGTTTCGGTGGCAGCGCTTGCCAATTCGTCGGCATGTCACGCAGACATTGCTTCCCAGTCGCATGCCACCACAGAACGTGTCCCGCGAACAGTCTGCATCGCGTGCACATCCCACTGCCTGCAGGAAAAAATGAGAAGCATTCATACATCAGCATTGTTTGTATGAGTGGAAGAGACATGAATTTTACACACTTCATCTACCAAACTTCATTGATTTTTAACATATGATTGATAAAAGAATATTATCGATTGCAAATTGCATTATCTGGCGATGGACTGGCGTCCCGTTGTCGGGTTTATTCCTGCCTTACGCCCTGTGTTTCCGGGATAGGCTCCGGCTCACCGTGACCCTATATAGGATTAAGCGGTTTCAGATAATGAGATGAGATGAGAAATTGCATTATTATATAAATTAACAATGTAAGCCCGGCGATGGACTGGCGTCCCGTCGTCGGGTGTATTCCTGCCTTGCGCCCTGTGTTTCCGTGATAGGCTCCGGCTCACCGTGACCCTATATGGGATTAAGCGGTTTCAGATAATGAGATGAGATGAGACAATGTAAGCGTTACTTTGTGAAGAGCTTTAAACTATCACTCCACCCTTGATTTTCCAGTCAGCTTGGTTTCACAATTGTGTAAAATCATCTCTTAGTTCCACCATGGCCACCAGCTAAGTCACAGTGGATGTGCTAGAGTGCAGCTGCAGCCATCGTCTCAAGCATGGTAGGGTATAGCCATGCATCTGACACTTCTGCAAAGGAGGCCACCAAGGCAGAGAATGTGTTCCCGTCCCTGGCCGATTTGAGCCATCTTAGATGGCTCCATCCAATTATGATAAAACAAGGCTTTCATCTTTCTGGCGTAAATACTAATTTTAAGATGTTCACGCACGGAATGATCACATATTACAAGGTTTAGTAGACTCGTGACACGTGGCACATGTATTTCTTACATAATATTGAAAGTTAAAAAATGATCTTACACCGCCAAAAAAGGGTAGACTCTCCATGTTACAGCATTATATACTTGTGGTGAAAGATAAGTGTAATATCCATGAATGTTCGATTATGTTTTTAAAGACGTGCATGGACGATAACAGGTGCCCTGTTCTTTAGTCACAATTGCGTATATCTTTCAACTATTGGTGAGTATTCGCTTAGCAGTCTATGGTAAGAGAAGACCTCGTCAAGAACCTATCTATCACATGTTACTTGATATAATAAACACTCATTCCCAATTGCGCAGTAGTCTGTGCACGTGCATGATGAAATGTGTTTGCGATGTTGGAACGATATGCTCTCACACTTCACTGTCAATTTAGGAACTTGATATGAATGCAGTTTAGCTCAAATTGATCATTGTTTTAAACTTTTGTAACAAAGGTCACACTGGCGTCCTGTCGTGGGTATATCCCTGCCTTGCGCCCAGTGTCTGCCGGGATAGGCTCTGGCTCACCACGACCCTGTACAGGACTAAGCGGTTTCTGACAATGAGATGAGATGAGACTTTGCCATCCGTTATGGTTTCCTCAAGCTGTCAAAATAACCATTTGTAAAATGGCAATTCCGAAGTCATACAGATAAAATTAAGAACATATCCACGCCAAAATTCCGTGCACATTTCCAAATATTTCGCATTTACATACTTTTTTCTATGATTGTTAATTTAGGGGGTACAATATATTTAAAAGCTACATCTGTGATTGGTTAAATGATTATATATTTCACTGTATTATACATACATGGGCGTATATGTTATGAATAGCAATATCTCTGATTCTTATATTAACAGTGTTGCACAGCATTCCTGCGAGGGGGTAGGGGACATGTGATGGTGGAAGCAGATCAAGAGACGTGACACATCTGAAAGAAGGAGGTCAGACGCTTCAGGCCACAGTGACTCAATTTATAGCCTTGGGGAATAGGTGGTATCTGTTGCAAAGGAACACCGGTTTTCACACAGATATTGGGTCACTTGCGACGGTGTGAGTCTATATGTGTATGTAATGTGCACACATGGTATGGAGCAGTTGTGCAGTGGTTGGTGTGCTGCGCTATAAACCTGGTCACTTAGGTTCAATACCTGCTCACGCCCAAAGCCAGTGATGGTTTTCTGAACCGGGCCTGGGTCTTCCCTAAGTCGACTCCGCCTTAACTGGTTTTCTGGTGCAGTGTGTACATATCGCCATTAAAGAAACAAAGGTGACTGCTTGTGGTGTTGGCCACCCACCCGCTCGTGTGCTCGCTAACAGTACTTAACCCTACAGCCTGCAACGGCTATACGGGAAAACATTTTTTTATATGCACACGTAGTACATGCAGATGGAGAGACGAGCAAGAAATAATAAACAGCACGAAATGTCCAGAGATCTCAATGAAATACTAGGATAGCTTTCTAAATGATCAGCCAAATAAACAAGTGAGATGTGATTCACGTCTTTTCGTCGATTTTTGGTTCATAAAATGTCTTAGGACATTAACTACCGACTGTATAAAAACACAATCACTATTGGTTTGGAACCTATGTGGCTAGATTATAGCTTTGAGAATTGAAACAAAAATCGGTTTGACTGTCATCCAATCAACATTGTTGTGCCGCAGGGTTAGTGGGGAAATGATGCCCCTTATTGTATCGATAAGTGATCATGACGGGATTGCAAACGTAGCTTTATGATTGTTGCTTGTGTGGACTGATGATGTGCGAGAGTTACCCCGCGCCATATATTCACACCTCTATAGGACGCCGTGTCGTCCAGACCCTTCCCTCCACCAACAATGTCAATCAATCGCCACTACTTGCTCCGTTTCCAACAATTCGGGTGCGCCGCCCCTCCACTCTCGCGGACGGTGTCCACCGGGCCCTTGTTAATGAGGCTGGTAAATAGATTGGTCGCCTTAATGTGTGGACTCCAATTGCAGAGGAATCACACTCCCCAGCCTATGCCAGAGCGCTGGACACGAGGCTGTGTGTCTGTTAGTTGAACCTCAGATTTAGGAGGAGCAATGCGGATTTCGGAACAAAAGACCTCAACTGCAGGGAACTTAAGCGAGCGCCTCCAGTGATCATGCTGTGCGCTGCCACGCTCGCCACACTTTGCTCCAGCGACCTGCCAATCGAGAGCTCTACCAAGTCGTATAGCTATTGGTTGAGAGACCCTGCGTGCATTGAGTAATTTTTAACCCTAGGCGAGACTTTTGGCCATACTTCACCCACTGACCAGTAGAGATTGGTGAAGATTGTCGGAAGCGGGTGATTGAACTGGTCAAAGCAGTAGTCACAGCTGATGTTGGCCGTGATTAGAAATTAAACTCGAGTCACCAGATGCATAATGCAGTGCGCAAATAACAACAGTGAAGCATTGCTGCTTGAATAGAGACATTTAAACTTCCTCACTCAGAGCGGGTGCTCAACCATGGCTGCCTGTGGCAATCCATCGTTCCATTCCCGGCTCGGGTGCTTTTATATGTGAGGAGTGTGTGTTCTCCCCGTGTCCACATGGATTTTGGCTGGCTTCTCCAGTTTCCTCCCACGGCCCAAAGACATTCTAAATATACAAATTGGCCTGACTAATTTTCTCTTGGTGCCCTGCGATGAACTGGCATCGCATCCTGGGTATAGCCCTGCCTTCCACCCCGTGTCTGCCAGGATAGGCTTTAGCTTCACCACGACTCTCTAGCGGATTTAGCGTTTACTGATAATGAATGCGTGCCTCTGAGCATTTTCGGATAAATGCATGGCATAGTGAGCGTATGGCATCACAATTTTCAGACAGCCTTGCTTTGCACACACATTATAGATTGTAAAGTTGCAATGATTCGGCTTATGTTGAGTTACCTGCAGTTAAATTACGTTTAAGGAATCATTCGTACTCGGAAGTACATCGACGAAGCAATGAAAAAAGACAAAACGTAGCAATCGTAAGATTAAGGGAAACTTATATCACAATATCCATCAAATCGTGGAATTCAGTTTCATATCGAATGTTGTAGGGCGGGCGGCGCGGTGGCCCAGTGGGTAGCGCTGTCGCCTCACAGCAAGATAGTCCCGGTTCGAATCTCGGCTCGGGTGTCTTTCTGTGTGGAGTTTACATATTCTCCCCGTGTCCGCGTGGGTTTTAGCCGGGCACTCCGGTTTCTTCCCACAGTCCAAAAAACATGCTGCTGCATAGGTTAATTGGCTTGCAAACTAAATTGCCCGCAGTGCACGGTATGGACTGGCGTCCCATCGTGGGTATATCCCTGCCTTGCGCCCTGTGTCTGCCGTGATATGCTTCGGCTCACCGCGACCCTGTGCAGGACTAAGCGGTTTCTGACAATGAGATGAGATGGTGTTGGGCGGCACGGTGGCGCAGTGGGTAGCGCTGACGCTTCACAGCAAGAAGTCCTGGGTTCGTATCCCGTCTCCGGTGCCTTTCTGTGGCGTTTGCGTGTTCTCTCTCTCTCCCCGAGCCCGTGTGACTTTTCGCCGGGTACTCTGATTTCCTTCCACCGTCCAAAGACACACTGCTGCCTAGGTTGATTGGCCTGCTGAGTAAATTGCTCCCAAGAGTGTGCCCTGCAATATACTGGCGTCACATCTCGAGCATTCCCCCGCCTTGCGCCCTCTGTCGGCCGGGATGGGCTCCAACGCCCCCGCAACCCTGTTCAGGATTAAGTGGGTATTGATAATGATTTAATGAATCGTATGGTGGAAAATAAGATCGTGGCAAATCCAGCTCGTGTGCCGCGTTCTGCGAGCACTGTCCAGCACCTTCCCCAAATGCATTGTCTTGTGCGCCATACCCGAACGAGAAGACTGGAAAACAATCTCTCCGAGTGATGGGCTGACGGTGATTCCTGATGAAGATGGGTGGAACAATTCACCGCTCCTCACTCCCATTGACTCAGCTGTCTAGTTTGATAACTCAATCGTTATACCCATGACAATGGTGATGTTTGATCTTACATTGGTCAACTAATAGACGCTTACATTGAATAAAAGCCAATGATCTCCATGTGTCTATGGTTGCAGATGATAGCGTACACGAGAGCGATTTAAAGAGCCCGTTTGATGGCGGTGAGTTGCTAATGGATGTGAGTGAAGCAACAAATAAAACATCGCCACGACGATGCGGCGGATCCACACGCGACGCGAGCATCACGACGACGAGGAGGAGGAGGAGATGACCTCACCTGGATCTCATCGGCCGCGTGGTTCCTCGCTTGCGGCCCGGGGAAGGTGCCGGGCCGCAGAGAAGCGGGGCCCCTGCCGGAGGGCCCGGGACCCTTGATGGCGTTGGGGTGTGGGGGTCCGCCGGCCAAGGCTCGCGCCCAGAGCGCGCTGAGACACACGGCCAGGTACGCGACCATGCCTGCTGCTGCTGCTGCCACTGCTGCTGCTGCTGCCACTGCTGCCCGGGCGCGGCGCCAAACTAGACTTCGAGCTGCGAATGCGAGGAACGCTGTCGCTCGCTCAGAGACCTGTCTCGCGGCAGTGTCGAGCGCGGAGATGCTGTTCAACGAGCAGCTGTCTGCTGCTGTCTGCTGCTGACAGCACCGCTGCACCCGAGTGAGTGCGAGGAGGCGGACAGCGGCCGCTCTTATAGGGATCGGCTGCGCCAGGACACGCGCACAGACACGCGCACAGACACGCATACAGACACGCGCACTCACACAGACACGCGCACAGACACGCATACAGACACGCGCACGCGCACAGACACACATACAGACACGCAT
>JAZEWT010000001.1:4780959-4806914 GCA_036362905.1 Mordacia mordax
ATTAAATATATATATCAACGTGCATAATGATGACAAACATTAGATAGGGGTGGGATGCATTAGAGTTATATAACTTGTAGAGGATGATGCAGATGATGAGTACAGGTGTCACAGATTCATGTTCTAGAGAGAGTTTAAAGAGTGTGTTGTAGTTAAACCCTACAGCGATCAGTAAAGACAATCGTGGCGTACATGTCAGTGTCAAAAATATTTGGAATCACCGAGAGTAAAAGTTTAGAGAAAATACGACCCCCACTGGTCGGACGGCGCGGTGGCGCAGTTGAGCAGCGCTCCGCCTCTCAACAAGAATGAGCCGGGTTCAGTTCCCAGCTCGGGTGCCTTTCTGTGTTGGAGTTTGCGAGGTCCCCGTGTCTTGGATGATGGCGCGCTGCCAAACTGTGCCTGCTCAGGAACACGCACTCCTTCCTTCGTTTATTTTACAATTATTTTATTTGTTAATTTACGTGCTTCGTTGATTAGTCATCATTTTACTTTAATTGATCGACTCTGATGTTATTCACATGCCGTTCTCTCCACAGCTCTGTGCACCGCTATGTGACCCTCGGGTGAAAAGCGCTCAAATATGCAAACATATTATATTCATATCAAGTATTATGCACATACTGTATTTATATTTTAAGTTTACTAATAATATTGGTCACGTTAAATATTGTGAAAGAATACATTTAGGGTCGTTGTGATCAAAAGTTTGCTCAAGTCATGAACGATTTAGATCAGGACATTAAATATAATAAAATAGGATAAAAATTAAAAAAATAAATGACCCGCGGGTGGCCAAACACTAACAATATGTGACTTATGACTGACTGATAATGCAGTGAGATTTACATTTTTATTATATTAGTCAAAAATACGTGTTTTTTTCTGTTTTGTAAAAGGAACAATTATCAGTTATCATTTAACATCATGGCGATGGACCGGCGTCCCGTCGTCGGGTGTATTCCTGCCTTACGCCCTGTGTTTCCGGGATAGGCTCCGGCTCACCGTGACCCTATATAGGATTAAGCGGTTTCAGATAATGAGATGAGATGAGATTTTAGTCTTAGCCACGTAAAAAATGTCAAGTCAGCTTAGCGCGTATCTGGCATCAGGAAATATCGCCTCCATCAGACTGAAAAAAATAGTCATTTTAAATGATCGTTTCTGTGGCGGGCCCAGGATCGCCTTGTCACCGGTCTTCAAACTTTCTGTTCACTTAATTGCATTGTTATTCGAGTTATGCCTACGTGCAAAATATCAGCACTCCAGATTTATCGGAAATGCTTTGATTTTGTACTCAAAGATTTTAACCATTACTCACAAAGCCCAATGTAAGCAAAGTAAGAGCGGGTAAAAATAACATTTGTGTACTTGTATTGGGCGGAACTGTATATACTTGTCGGGAATTTAGATTCCCTTAACTGCAGGCTGAAATGGAAAATAAACACGGAAACCCCAAACACAGATGGTGTCGCCTTTCTGTTGTTCACCCCCCCGTTTACCATCCAAGCATAGCCAGTCTCTGGTGAAGCAGATCTTGCCTGGGAGACCCAGCGACCGGAGAGACCAGGGTGGGTCCACCCAAGCACTCGTGCAGCGTAAGATCTTGTATCTGCCGGGTGGCGAGGTCTTGGGGGTGAGTGGTGTAATAAGAGCGGTGAGGTGTTGGAGTGGTTTTTGGTAATGGTCCATTGTTAGAAAAACATCTGCTGGGCGACTGGCAGTCAGGTGAGTGGTATCTGATAAGGAGTTACAGCTGTCTGGTGAGTGGGTGAGAGTGGCAGAGCGGATTAACCAGTCAAAGAACAGTTGAGAGACCTAAGCCAGTGGATGGAAGATATACCTGTTTGTACAAAGGGCTGCCCTCTAATTACATACATATTAACAACACGTGCCAGCCGGTGTAGTGGTGGAGGGCTTCCTTACAAGGCTGCCGCCATCATTGCGTGCTGTGAAGCGAGCATATCCAATGAATAATATTGAATACATGTGTGGGGTGACTATGTCGATTCTTTGCAGATTTACTCCCAGAGTACGTTGGAGGTTCTGGTCCATAAGTTTGCAATCGCCCTGGTGGAACGTCCCTTCAAGTTTTCCGGGGTTGCTTTCCTGCACCGCGCAGCAATGCGTGCTGATCCCAGACTCTGGAATACCCTTCCATTGGACATTCGGTCACCTGAGTTCATGAGCATCTTGAAATCTCAACTCACTTGTTCCGTAAGCCTCTGAAGTCCTCTGGCTGGGACTGTTGATGCGGCTCACTGGGGTCCTACTGGGATGATGACTCGCTGCCGACCTGCGCCTGCTCGGGAACACTTATTCCTGCCTTCGTTTGTTTAACAATTATTTTTATGGCTTATTTTACGTCCTTCTCTCAATAAATGATAATAATTACACTTCTAGAGTGCTTTTCACCCGAGAGTTACAACGCGCTGCAAAAAGCTGCAGAGAGAACGGCATGCCAACAACGACATAAGAACAGCAAATCAGCAACAATTACGTTTTTATAGCCATTATTTGACTTTCAAATTTAACTGCTTTGATGTTTGATGATTGCTTCGAAAAGCTGGTCTCTGGAGACAGCCGCGTAGAGAGGGAGCGATCGGCGAGGCTGTCCAGAGAGAGCAGCTTTTCGAAGCAATCATCATGCATCGAGCCGTGAAAATCTACATCATTACATTGCTTTGAGTTGTTTTAATGCCATTTTCTCCACAGCTCAGATTTGTAACAAAAAACACAAGTTGTTGATTTGCCTTTCGTGTGTCGTTGTTGTTGCGGACATGCCGTTCTCTCCACAGCTCTCTGCCGCGCTTTGTGACCCCCGGGTGAAAAGCGCTCTCGAAGTGCAATAATTATTATTAATGTACAGCCTAATCTATCAGTCCTGGGAAATCTCATCTACCCAGGACATTAATATACCACTCAAGACATTTACATTTACACGCAGTAGCAGAGCATGCGCCCTACGGGTAATCTTGTTCCAAGCAACTAACTTGATTGCGTTCACCAGTATTCTTCCTGCATATAAGATTATATTTGAAAGTCGGCGGCACGGTAGCCCAGTGGGTAGCGCTGTCGCCTCGCAGCAAGAAGGTCCCGGGTTCGAATCTCGGTTTGGGTGCCTGTGTGGAGTTTGCATCGTCTCACCGTGTCCGCGTGGGTTTTTTGCCGGGCACTCCGGTTTCCTCCCACAGTCCAAAAACATGCTGCTGCATAGGTTAATTGGCTCGCAGACTAAATTGTCCGCAGTGCCCAATGATGGACTGGCGTTTCATCGTGGGTATATCCCTACCTTGCGCCCTGTGTCTGCCGGGATAGGCTCTGGCTCACCACGACCCTGTACAGGACTAAGCGGTGTCTGATAATGAGATGAGATATTTGAAAGTGGGTATTCAAACATGGAAGTGTTCAGTTTCAGAATATTAATGTGGGGAAAAGCTGACGTAAAACAAGTTTGTGTCTTGCAGATAAAAGGTGCGCTATAAAGGATCTGAACCCGGCACCCTCAGTGCAAACACACATATATACACAAAATACTTGGCTGAATATATAGATTGTTCTGCCCTCTTACAGGATTGAAATATTCTTCTTGTCATGACATGCCCGAGTGGAGACAAGCAATAAATGCAAAAGATCACAATTCCACCATAGTACACTCCAAACACTCAACAAGAAATAAACACATTTTGAAATCTGTGAAACGATGACCTTCAGAAAACCACAACCAGTAAACTGGAACTTTATTGTGTACCACAATCACCTTCATTAGCAAAAATATAGTGCCACACATGTGGGAGATTTAGAAATTCAAGGTGGTTACGTTTTCCTTGGATGGATGGAGTCAAGTAATGTCCCCAGTAAAAAAAAAAAATCACCAATACAAATACATACTTTAAAAATATGACGAATGTATGAACTCATACATCCTATATCAAATACAAGCATTATTATAATGCTGCAACATATTTATTCAAGTTGATCTCTTCACACAAACATGGCTGACATTTAGGGCCACTTCACTTCATATATTCATAGTCCACGTTGTTCTAGAACCCAGCAACTGAAAGTAGCAACATGACATAGCAGAACAAAACAGTAAGACATCACCAAAAGATTACACGTAGTTGTATTCATATCACATATTAATCAGGCTAGAACTGATCATATTTCTAAATTATATAGAACATTAAATCTTACACTTTTTAACTAGGTTCTATTGTTATTTTAACCATAATGGCTTTTATTTGCATGAAGAATCTTTAATATTGGTAAGCTGTTGTGTTTAAGCATTGTGACAATATACTAAGAAACTCCTTTTAAATTTTGCATGAAATACCTAAAAACATTTCAGCCAATCAAAACGGTTGCATGCACATCACTTACTTGATATCAAGAGGCACTGCCTACTGAGCATGTAACCACGATGCATCACACTCCAAATAGGAATGGCACATTTAAATTAACTCCCATGTTTACAACAGATTGCCATTTTAACTGAATGATGATGAGGATACAAACGTTCAATTTATTTTTACACTGTTAAAAGTATTGTTGCCAGATATTACAAACTTGGGCTAAACAAATCAATGCACTTGATTGGAGGTTCATCAAGTGAGAAAAATGTAAATAACAGCCCCTATTCTAAACACAGCATTACTAAGTCAGATTAAATGACAAGTAGCAATATTTTATTGGTATCTTAGTCAGTTGCCAAGCATATGCAAGTGATGATTTTTGTAAGTTTGCTGATTTTAAGTCTTAGCAACGAACCGTTGCCCCTTATTAAAACGTGCACACCAACAAAGCATTTCTCCTGAGATGGAAGTTAACACTTTAATTAAACCAAAAAAACACAGTAACGAGTTAGAAAAAATAGTTGAAGGCGACAGGCGTATAAAATCGGTATCTGCTACCTAATAGAGATTTAAAATACATGGATCATAACAGGTATCTGCCACGATAATGGTATCAGGACAAGTATCTGCTTCCTAACAACCCTCTTAAACCCTAAACAAGGATTGAAACCTGTTTTCTGTAATAAGATATCATACTTATAATGGAGTAATCATCTCTTACAAGGTTACATGCCAGTGACCAACAACAAGAATGCAGTTTGGTGATGCTGCTTTGTACATTTACACAATGACAATGCAATGGGCAATGGGCAATGGCACTGCTCAAGTGCTATTTTTATTGTAGACAAAATGGAGTTTACTTATTCTTAAATAAAACCTCTTTCAGGGCATCAAATCTGAGATTAGGTAACAATTATAGGTCTAGTTTACATCTTCTGGTGTAGCTATTTCAGGAAATGGATGTAGTGTACAAAATACATGAATTGCAATGCAATGAATCCACAAATCACAAGAATGTCTTTATGGCTTTGGCTTGCTCAAAATAAAAGTATATTCTGTAATGTGAGGTTGATAATCGACTTGCATATTGCGAGCAAGGTTATATTTTTAAAAGATTGCTTAATTTCAGAGTAGGACATCAAGAGTTGATATGAATGCCATTATCTCTAGAATGGAGAATGTCATTGACCTTATTAGCAAGCTGTTTAGAGACCAGCACATTGGCACATAGATTACTGCTCAATATAGAGCACTAATAAAGTCTTCAACAGAATAACAACAAATACCCATCCTTAATCCATGGCTTTAAACCTTAAGCCATCAGTGATTTAAGTCAATTCTGTAAGCTGGCATTTCAGAAATTAAGGAATTTTGCAGCACCAGAAGTGTCTGCAGCTCGTCCATGCTGTGAGCGGATTACAACTAAGAGCCTCGGCTGTCTGTCCTTGTCCTTTAAGCATAGAGATCCAGTGCAGTCTAAAATATTGTTGCAAAATGCAATATTATAACCACATACAAAAAATGCAACATCTGCAGTAACATTTCTGAAAATATTGTTGAATAAATGCTGTTTATTTTTTTCCTAAGAGACAATTTCTGTCACCTGTCAAATGATCAGGAGGCAGCAGTGTCCCATGATGAGGGCTAGTCTCTCCAAGGGCTGATTGCCGTTCATATATATACACGCACACACGACATATAATGTATATATCTGATTTATGGTGGGGCATGTTGTTTGAAAAAACACTATTTTTTTTCATGTAGTGTACACAAAACATGTAATTGGTGAGTATGTATCTCCTGATCATCAATCACTGTTATTCAAATAATTTAATGGCTAGTTTCGAAATAGCACCATAATTTTCACTTTGCCTTAGAAGACTGGAATGAGCACTCTTATTAACATTGTAACAAAGAAGTTGGATTTTAAATGGTCATTAGAGCTTAAGCTTGAAGACTTACGTTCACCCTGTAAATATACGTTCACAACATAAAGATCCCCGGTATGAAGAAAAATAGAACCGGTTTCATGAACCCAATATACATTAAAAACCAAACTAGAGGACGTTTTTAATTCTACTGATGAATTGATTTGAAAGTTCATTATTTTAATTATTAAAAGCATTGCAATTATTTTTTTTTTAAGTTGACCAAATGTAATATAGTTTTATTGTGGACTATGTAATGTCTCTCCTAATACAAATACAATATAATAGCACTTAAAGGCTTCAAGTTTAATCATGTGTTGGCAGAAATAACCTTGCTTATTTTAAATCAGAAAAGTAACTCACGTCAGAGAAATCTATGAAATTCCCAAACTATTAATCCTCCTCTACCCAAGGTGTTTGATTAAAAAAAATTGTGGAGGCCTAACTGCAACGAGGGAAAAGCCTCACATATTAAATATTCGTGAAGGTCTTCCAGAAGCATCAAACACCAGGATACCACATTACTGATAAAAACGCTATTACCACTTCAGAGGCATATACATAGTCCCCTTAATGTAGCATTAACGCACTAAATACTTTGCAATACCGAAAGTCCTCTATTTGCCTCGTTGCTATTTACGTTCTTTTACAAACATCCCCAATGGATTAGGGAACAAAATTCAACGTAAAATCCATGGATTGCAACTTTATGATGAATTGAAAGACTGCAGTAGTTTGGGGAGCGTACGTGACAACACACTACACCATAGATATGAGACGCGGGCATTCAAGCCTCTGTGTTACACTCACAATTGCAATCGGATACTATCTCTGATAATTACTCTATTGATATAATAATTAAAACTTGCTATAGAACGTATTTTTTTGTATATTTCATTTTTGTGGGTATTATTTTTATATTTTTCTCTGCGAATTATTCAAACAAACTATCCCCAGGAACATATCCTAAATATAAATCGTTAAGTCAATAGTAACATGGGTTTTGATTTACGTTGTTTCACTTAACGTCGCATTTTCCAGATATGCATTGCCAACATCGAAAACTTAGTGTGTGTATATATTTAATAGACAAAATGCACCACGACGTGATTTCTTTGCTTCAGATACAAAAGCCAACTCAGTTAAATAGGTGCACATTTTGACGGACATACGGTTCTGGTTTACTCTGTTGGCCATGCAAACTGCTGGGTGAGTAGATAAGACAATTAGCTAATTTCTGCCATCACATGAAGCCCTAAACTGCAATTACGCCAATATTGTACATATTTTACTCAATGACAGACACCACCCTTGACAATGCTTCCAATACATTATTTTGATCACATTCTTACATGGTCTATAAATAAAATTTGGAAATAAATTTACTATCAACGACACAAATGTTACAAAATATGTAGCAAATCTACACGTTCACAAATTAGCTGTTGAAGATGTTTTCTAAGTTGTATGTAACGACTAAAATTCTCCATCGTAATTAAATTATCTAAACTTAGTAATCAGACAATAAATAAAATAACCCTAAAATTATTGATATGTGTTCCTATGAAATATTTCAGCAAAACTAAATGATTACTACTTATGCAAATTGTCAATAACACTTTAGTTACGTGCCAAATTATAATTGAAAGGCATATTTACTGCGACCATAAACATGACTGATGAAACTGTACAAAGTATGTATATTAAATTAGTTGATTGGCATAGTCATTGCCACTAATAATGGAGTATTGTCAGTATAATGAGTGTATATATCAAAAGACAAAAATCTCCTGTAAAGCCTTAACAAACTTTTGTGGCAAGTACCATTAATGATCACCTATTGAAGGCTGCGAGAGCACACGAGTAAGTGGGTGGCCAACACCATGCCTAGCCACCTGTCTCCTTAGTGCCGATGTTTACACATTCTTCAAGGAATTCGTTGAGACTGAGTCTACCCAGGAGAGGCCCATGACTGGAATGATCATCACTGCACATCAGGGGTCAGCAACATACGTGCCGTACGCCAAGGGTGGCAGGTGCAATGAGCGTCTAATTTACGGCAAAGAAACCAAGTTGAAAAAAGCCAATAAAAACAAAGCTTAACTGCTCTGTAAAGCTCCAAATTATACTACCCAATGAAAGCTCTTTGACAGATCAAGGAAAACGATTCAGTTGTATTATTTACTACATTACGTTTAGCCGGGCCAGCCTATCAATAGCACGCACATCTGTAAATAAGAGTGAATAACTATTGACATGCCACTTCTGAAAGGTCACCCTCCACTGTCATACACATATACCATACACCATATCAAAATGTCTCCATCTTTAATGGGGCAATATACATCTCCATTAATAGTGCTGAGCCAATGGTAGAAATTACTATTTTGTTAGACAGTTAGAGGCTTAGGTGCTCCATATGACAGACACAAGTAATTCCCACATTGGTACTTAGTCGAGCCTGATGGACGATTCATTTTAACGTGCAACTTTCTGATCGTGTAAAATTATGTAACCAGTCCCATTCTGCCTTATTATGTGCAAAGCATATGATATGAAGGGACCGTATTGTGGAGGCCATACCTCGGGGTTGGTCCTGTGACCCTGGACAAGATACCAATAGTGTGCTACAGATTATGGAAGGAGAGAGTTGGGCCATTCCATTAAGTCACAAAAGGAAACGCAGACTCATAACTCGCAACTAAATTACGAGATAAATTAATTAATGATGAATTTGCATATTAAGTTTTTCTAAGACCCAAATGCTGCAAATATGCTATAAAGCTCTGTATTTGAGATTTTTTTGAGTCGATATCCACGTCCAAAAATGATTCTCAACTGAAGCTTCGTTCCTGCAGCTCTACCTGCTTCTATGGATCAGTTTAATGCACGTGATGTGTTTTTAACCGAAAAAAGTTTACCGTTTTACATGTGGAATGAGCTGCACAATTCCACTAATTTACACAAATTTTGTAGATAAGGTCAGCAAAGCTTGCAAGTTAATCTGCGGTTGCCACGAACTATGGACAAAATTAGCTGCTCAGGAAAAAGGTGCAGATATCTATCCCATTGTGTATTTCTATACCGACAGTACCACAAATCATGGGTGGCACAAATGATTAATGATTCACGAACTGCAGGATTTGTGGATTGGAGTGTGGATTATTGGAGTTGTGTTGTAGTATTATGCGTTTATACATACGGTGTACATGAGGTCATATGAAAATGTTAATTTTAATGCCTTAATTAACAATTGCCCATTTCAGCCTTTATAATTTAATAACAGCTTGCAGTCAAGATAACATAAACTGTTTTCACAAACATGGAACTATCTTTTGTCATGTGCTGCAATTGGCTGTCATATAATTGCAAAAGCCTTAACCTGATCACTGCATAACTGCATGACCAGTCATTGTGAAAAATATGTTAGTTATGCAGACGTTCTACCTTTTGGCACGATTGCTGACTTGTTCTGATTGCCTAGCATGCACTTTTGAGTTGCAATTTAAGAAACATTGTTTATGTTTACTTGTGAAATATCTCTTGACCTACTGTATGTTAAAGTCGGTGACAGCAACTACAGCTCAAAATTTAAATCCATCTTGTCAACAATTTCCAATAAAGATGACATCTTTCTTTCATAACTCACAATTAAATGTGCCCCAAATTATAAAAAGTTTGTATACAGTACTGATATAATTTTTGCAAATTTACCTATTTATTGTTTGTTTACCCAGCAAAGGCTACCGAGTTTCTGAAGGGAGTTGCCAGGTTTTTGCAAGAAAGGACAATGATATGTATATTCGAAGCAACGTACAGGTTATTTTTAAAGTTGACATTTTGACCATAATGCTGGCATGCATGGTCTTCAATCACAAATGACGTCATAGGATATTTTTAATATCCACTATGGAGCAACCAGCGTGTATTTTCATGCTTAACACAACCACAATAGTCATCAGGATGGCTGATAGATTTGAACAACACGAAATTGCTACCCTCAGGCCATATTTATTTGTCATATTTTGGTCACTTATACAAGATAATCTAAAAGATCTTTCAATTGTTTAAGCAGAATATTTGGGCCTGGTTTTAAAATGAACATGTAATACTCAACAATATGTTAAAATGGTTGTCTGCAAAAAAAAACAAAGCTACATTTCAAAGGCTCTGTTTTTCATGGAAAGCTTCAATTTGTGACAGACCCACAAGTGCTCCTATCTTTTTTCCAATGTGCAATGCCAGTCCTCACACAGAAAGTGAAACTCAAATAGAAAATAACAGGGACAACACTTGCACACATCTAACAAGCTCACATCCTCACATGTGTAGATGTAGCCTGGGGGCTGCTGTGATCCCTCTTGCACAGCCAGGTCAGGTGAAGGATTTGCTCATTAATTGGCTGAAGAAACAAAGTACGATTCAAAACAAGAGTCAAGCTTCACTGCTATCCACACGGCAGCATAAAGCTTCACCTGTATCCTTGTTCCAAGGATTCTATTCTTTTACATTCTTGACTGAGACTACATTGGTGTATGCATGTGCATATTCCGTGCTGTATGAGCACACATTGTTAAACGTAGGATAGTACACCCACACTTTGAGGTTTATTTCCCGTTGTCCCGCTGTTGCTTTGTGTAGAAGAGGATGTAAGCCTTTGCTCTGGCGACTGTGTCATCCTCTGATCGGGTCACTGTGCTGTCATTGAAGTGGAACCAGAGGCCATTGTGTGCTGCATATGCCGTGTAGTGTCCTGAGCCAACCCTGCGCACACAGTGACACATGTCATTTATAAGCACTCGCAAGCCTGCTACAAAGTCGCATCTCTGAGAGATCTGGAAATCCACTGCACATTGATGATAATTTAAGCTAGACCAGTACCATAGTGTCAGAGTGAATGTATTGCTAACAGATCAAAAATATAAAGCTGTAAAATGTAGCAATAAAAGCAAAGAAATGGTGATTGATTATAGTGGTGGATGATTTATTTTAAACTTCCACTGCCCTTCCTCCTCTCTGCTGACATGGACCTCTGGACAGATGCTAAAATATACTGCTCTACTCAACATCAGCATTTCAAATATCTAGTTAATCAGCATTAACACCAATACTAAAGTGTGCTCTTTATGCACACCATGCTGACATACAGCATAACAATAATATCGATTCATATAGTGGTCTAAGTATTTTCAAGGTAGCATCTAAAAACATACCCACAAATACCTTTTGATTAATGCTTAAAATAAGTGTACATATTTTGATGTACCAAAAATAAATATCAGCAAACTGTAAGTAAAAAAGAGCCGAACATAAGATGGGTTGACTTTTCTCGACTCTCGACTTTAGATGTTCGGATCAAGCCAGGTCAGTATGCGCACGTGTCACTGGACAGGTAATTCTTACCCCGATCCATGATGCACCACAACCGCTGCAAGGTCATACAGACAGTTACTGTTGCTGCTCCCTGGCAGCTCACCTTTCTCCTGCTGTGGGCAGACAATTTTGCAATACTGTATCGAGTAGAGAAATCCTCAGGCGTCCAGACTTCGATAGTTCAGCTGTCAACTATTGTCAGGGACAGCCATCATCTAATATGGTAATACAGTTCATTAGATCAGCCTCATTGTGAATATTTGAGGTTGTTATTTGTCTGCAACTATCGAGAACCCAATTTAAAATTGATACCTTCTTTAAACCTGCCCCTCACCCTAGATCAAAGTCTGTCTTAGAACACTTAACTCCTGAATCACCTTTACACCTTTTGCATAGTGATTGTGAATGTACTGTTGGCAGTTAATAACATTTTCATTAAATATACATTTTTATAACCGTGTCGTTTTAGCCTCACTAACCTGGATTACTAGCTCGAATGCACGTAGCCAGCAAAATTTGGTTTTACTGTACTCATTGCCAAAAACCTTTTTGTACAACTTTTTTTGTAATCATACTAAATACTTCCAGGTTCAAAAGAGTCAAGGGTTTGCACTATATTCAGGTTAAGGAATATAACGCTTTCCTTATAAGAACAAAATCTTTATGATAAAAACTAATAGGACATAACACGTATAAAAGTAAACCTCTCAGGGCCAGACACAGAAAAGATGGTATTATGAGTGTCAACTGCCTTTACTGAAAATAAATCTTTTTAAATATCATTGTTGGACACAGTATGGGTACAAAATGTTTTACAACAAGTTATTTTCCAATGTAAATATATGCAGCAACGAATGAAAAGATTACAAATATATGAGCATTAAAATCGAACACACATGGGGACAATTTTCTCTGCAGCATTCCAATGAGTGAACAATTTAAAACATGGAACATAGCTGTGCCAGTTTCTAGTGGTGTTCTCTATAGTTGAAGCAGAGGGCAGAGGTCAATTTCAAAAGGCATTGCTATAGAAAACACCACAAACAGTGAAAATTAAACTGGACTGAGCCACAATGTTTCAATAAATTGAGTAAAGTCCCCAGAGTTCTGTAGTCTAGAATAAATATGACAGTGAAAATTAATTTCGAACCACTAACTGTATGTAGTTGCACAGATTACCACCAGCCCACAGAAGTGGCGCATATTCACCAGAATGGCTGCATTTCCAAAGTTGACTCAAATCATAGTTTACCAATGCTTGTGAAAATCAACTGCACGGATTTTAATAAATCATGAATAAATACCACAAACACGTATTAGATAATATTATCATCCCAATTATTATTAACGACAATTGAGCGTTTTGGGATTATACAATTAATTATCAGCTATAGTCTTAGGCTAGACCTATTTTTCTAACATCTTCCATTGCCAAAGTGAGATGCTTGAGGTACACTTATCATTTTGTGCTCTATGTTTAACGTGATTAAGTGTACAACTGACGTGTGTCAAAAAGAAAACAGCTTTGGAAACCTCCTTTTCTAATTTTTGCAGAAGTAACATAGGGTTTGCAGTAGTAACATGGGGTTTGCCTCATAGCTCTATTCGTCTTTATAACTGCACTGCAGAACGCACTATAGCAGAACGCTATGCAGAACGCACTATACCTGGGAAATCTCTCTCAAGACAACTGTCCTTTAACGTTATGAAAGCCCCGTTTGCAAAACATCAACCCAGCAATGATAATAATAATATTTGCATTTATAGACCGCTTTTCACCTGAAGGTCACATCGCGCTGCACAAAGCTGAGAGAGAACGACATGCCAATAATAACGACATCAGAATGTTAAATCCGCACCAATAAACATTTTTGGGGGGTTTCTTTTTAAATATACACCTCGTTGCAGAACAACATGTAAAATATGATCTGACTCTCAACTAAAATTTTAAAATGCTGAATTATCAGTGTTTATAATACATATATTGAGAAATGGTTTAATGTAACATTGTACAACACTCGCTGCACATCAGCACACTAACCAAAGATAAAAATTAGCCACGTGTGAATGCAGGATTGGATGAAGGTTCAGGTTATGTCATCAGTGTTTCCACACGGCCACTCGATATTCTCTCGGGGCAGTCGATTTACCTCTAATAAAAACGACTTGACGTCCAGACCCTTCAACGGAAACTCCACATAGGTATCGATCTTGTTGCGCATGTATGCTGTCCAATGGAATCGTTTTAAATGCAAACACAGCACCTGTTACAAAGGAAACACCATCATGGCAAATGAAAATATATTATCCACGTATTTATACATTATTCTTGGAGCCAGCAATCTTGTATAAACCTATAAGGTATTGAAATGACTCACATTTTTGTAGTGGAATTCTATGCAAAAACACCCAAATTACAAATGTAAAAAACTAAATTAAGGCAATAAAGCAAACCGTAATAAAAGAGTTATTGTCACATCGGAAATCGAAATATGGGGTAAACATATCAAGACTTAAAACAGGTGACCCTCCATATACGTGGTTTCTGTATACACATTTTCTGTTTTGTGTTTTTATGGTCAATTGTGATCCTTTAATTTTTACAGGGTATTTAATGCACTAGTTCACGGAGCAGCTTGGTCGACACATGGGCTTAGCAGAGCCATGCAGATGACTTCTGCCAAACAGATCACATTATCAGCTCCTGATTTGTTCATTTTGATTCCTAAAAAAACATCTCTGGCTCATCATGACCCTGTACGTAATTAAATGGATAATGATTAAGATTATCTCATCTCGTTGTCAGAAACCGCTTGGTCCTGTACAGGGTTGCGGTAAGCCGGAGCCTATCCCGGCAGACACAGGGCGCAAGGCAGGGATATACCGACGATGGGACGCCAGTTCATCAGCATTTTTTAGACTGTGGGAGGAAACAGGAGTGCCTGGCGAAAACCCATGCGGACACGGGGAGAACATGTAAACTCCACACAGAAAGGCACCCGAACCGAGATTCGAACACGCGACCTTCTTGCTGTGAGGCGACAGCGCTACCCACTGCGCCACCGTGCCGCCCGATTAAGGTTATATGAGTTGGAATCGAGCTAAGTGCTGACATTTCTGGCCTAAATGCATTTGCTGTAGCTAAGTGCATACAGTTTCTTGACAAATTGTACAATATTTAATGATAACAATAATAATTACACTTCAAGAATGATTTTCACCTGAGGGTCACTCACAAAGTGCTGCACAGAGCTCTGGAGAGAATGACATGTCAGCAACAACATTTTATTGGGAGTTAAAATACAATACATATACAAAGCTAGTTTATAAAACTAGCTTAATATGTTAAAAGACATTCAAGCAGATTGCCTACCAGACCACTTTACAGTTTAATGCACGTAAGTAGGATGGCAGAATCCAGTGTTATAGTGGTGCCTGCTGCTTGTTAGTACCTGCTACAGCTGCCAAGGCTGACATTATTATGCAATTTAGAAAGCACACATTTCACAGGCCTAAATGACCAAGACTCCTAGGGGCTGAGTCTAACTCCGTGTCACTCACAAGCCAGACAAAAGAGGTGGGTCTCTAAGAGCCTCTTAAAAATAGGTGCGGAATGAATGTTGCAAATGTACTGCAGATTCTGCAAATGCCTGCTAGAATCTGCTGCTTTGTGCTGCCAATTACTGTGAACTATATTTGGCCACTGCTCCCAGCAGTATCCCAAGGTTAAAGCTCCCAGCCATATTGAGAGCTAGTGTTTATCAATACCCAATTGCATGCTTCTGCCCCAGTCGCTAACCATCCACTGAGGGGCAGTAATAGCATCAGCAGCACATGTGTCTTCATCTAACGCTCAGCACGTTCTCTTGAGCTCGTTTCTGTGACCTAACCCCTTTACGTATCGATTAAATATGTTTCTTTTCTCCTTCCCAAACAACATCTTTGACCAAACTCTGCATACCACATACTCTGTCCATCACCCTGTTTCCAACACCACATCTTGGAGCATTTGACTGACTTAGATTTTATGAAGTTCCTTTTATTTCTACCCCGTGACCACCCATTAATGCCACACGTGTCTTTTTTTTTAAGTCAGAAATAACAGAGGGCATTATCTACACATATAGCAAACACACAGAATGAGAACAGAGTAACTGTACAACTTTAAACAACAAAAACTATATCATACAAAACAATAGTACATAACCAAAACTATATTCCTTTTGTTAAATGAAATATTTCACTCGCAGATAAAAGCTATATTATTTAAAATAACTAACCTGTCACAACAACTATTTTGCTTGCACTTAGCCAAAGACTGGCATGATGTTGGTAAACTATATTGTTATGTTGTGAGTAAAAAGCACTCACTGCCGGGAGTTTTTGGATCCAAAACTTTTTAGTGGACTTTTGTTTCTTCTTACACATGTGGCACGTGTAGAGTTCCGAGTCATCCAGCTGCTCCAGCGCTGTGAAGCTGCGCAGGCAATCTGCATGCGTGTAGGGAATTTAAGATAAAAACACCCCTTATATATGTACACTGGAGCCTGCCCACACAATATAGAAGACTCACATGCACAGAGCATAGGTCCACCCACATATATATCACAAAATGCTCAATACACAAACACACACATCTTTGGATCTTACACGTGACACTAACCCATACTGTGAAATTAATTTGATATCTTTACATGCAAACATATTGCAGCATGAATTTTAGCTACCATTCTTAGTAATGGTTTTCAAAGATGTATCTCCATACCACGCAAGGTGCACACCAGACCAGTTTCTTGGTTCTTGGCTTTTCTCTCCCTAAATTGGAGTGGGATGTCCAGGGATAAGTCTGAATAGATGTGAAAAAGCAACATCTATCAAAAAGTCAGCAAGCAGTAATTTACAAGAGCTTTCACATTAAGCTGCGCATTGGTGTACGTTTTGTGACAGTCTAACAATACTCTAAAAACACACACATATTTCCAAAAATGAATGGACTGGTTAGCAGTTATTGTAAAAAAAAGACAATTACGCACCCAAGAAGGGGTCAAATTTCTTTGACTCCGTACCACAGATGAGACAGTTGACATCACTCTGCAGCACGCCCCCAAACAGGTCCGTTACCACTGTAGCAACGCCGTTTCGGCAGGATCGCGGTAAGCGTGCCTCCCCTGAGCAGCCCCTGCATGCAACATCACAAAAAAATGCACACACAGCCGTGTGTAAACATTGTTTATACATTTAGTCTCAATCCTCAATTACCTGGATATAAACAATGTACTATTTGGCCTTGATATAAGAAAAGAATAGACAAAAAACACATTGCGATGATGTTGATGAAGAACAATGTAATATGTGACAAATTGCATTATAACGATTGCTTCGAAAAGCTGCTCTCTCGGGACAGCCGCGTCGATTGCTTCCTCTCTCCACCTCGCGACGTTACGCCTCACACGTTAGAGGCATCCTCAGGAGATTAGTCACAGGTGGAAGAGGATGGGGTTAATGTGATTCCGGTGTGTGAGCAGGACAATGGAACCCTTTCAAGTGGACCCCGACGGTCGTCCATTGATCCTGGAATGCAGCAACTCTGTGGAAGGGACTCAACACATACATCGTACCCACATTTAAATAGGAGTCACACACACGACACACGCACACTGCGCCTGAGGATGCCTCTAACGTGTGAGGCGAAACGTCGCGAGGTGGAGAGAGGAAGCGATCGACGTGGCTGTCCCGAGAGAGCAGCTTTTAGAAGCAATCATCATGCATCGAGCCGTGAAAACCTACATCATTACCAATTGCATTTTGATTAAATAATTGAAGGTAACCCCCTTAACGTGCATTCACACTATGCTATTTTGCTTTAACATAGGTCTCATATCTAGTACTTTCATCACAAAACAGGATGGAATTCACGTTTTACCACAGTTGATTTTAGTCAATATCAGGTGGCTGGCAGGGGGTGGAATCAGTATCAGGTGGCTGCCCGGTACTTTACCATGTCAAACACTAACCATCCAGTGTGTTATGCAATGTGCTGGTTTAGAAAAGGTGCTAACCGCTATATGAACATGTCTGATTAGTCTGACCAGTAGCCTCTAACTCATAAGTAGTACATTTCTATCTCTTCCATTTCTCTCCTTTATTCGCAGCCCCTAATATTCTCATCTCATCTCATTATCTGAAACCACTTAATCCTATATAGGGTCACGGTGAAGCCGGAGCCTATCCCGGAAACATAGGGCGTAAGGCAGGAATACACCCGACGACGGGACGCCGGTCCCCCTAATATTAACATTATTTATTATGGGCAAACTGTCCCCCTGCAAGCGGATTTCAGCTAAGCCTGGGAATATTTTCAGGAATGGATCTACCACATTATGTAGGGAATACCTGTAATACACTGGTATTTTTTCACCTCTATGCTGGCATTGAAAATCATCAGAAACACCAGGAAATTTCGAAGCAAGAATAATGGTGGCTCTACTGTGCACGTCTGGGATATCATTGAACACTCATTACACAATGCTCTGTCTGGTATCTTTTGTTGTATTGATGACAATTTAATGAAAACATGTGCTAAATTGTTAACGTTAAAATGAAATGATTTTAGCCTTGCAAGACTTTAAATGTAATAAGAACATCCCATTGTGAGTACCAAGAGCAGACAACTCACATGGCGTGTGTGTCTTCTACGGCCGTCTTGTCACGGCGAGCCAGACACGAGCGGCCGGCGCGATCTACGCCGCACTGCAGCTCCATGTGCAGGTGGTCCAGGAGGTAGCGCATGAACTCATGGGCATCCTGCTGCTGATAGCCCCTATATCGTGCACATATTAAGATAGCATTAACACCTTGTCCGAGACAGTGGTAGAGTGGGACGCACACTGTGATGCTGAATTCCTGGGCATCTTCAAATCCCGTCTCAAGACTCACTCGTTTCGCAAGGGATTGAAGTCCTTTGGCTAGGACTGTTGATGCTGTTCACTGTTGTTGTTTTTGGATGATGGCTCACTGTTGACCGCAGCCTGCTCAGAAACACTTATGCCTTCTTTAATTTGTTTAACATGAGTTTTATTTGAGGACTGCTTCGAAAAGCTGCTCTCTCGGGACAGCCGCGTCGATCGCTTCCTCTCTCCACCTCGCGATGTTCCGCCTCGCACGTTAGAAGCATCCTCACGTTAGAGGAGAAAAGTCGCAAGGTGGAGAGAGGAAGCGATCGACGCGGTTGTCCCGAGACAGCAGCTTTTTAAAGCAATCATCATGCATCGAGCCGTGAAAACCTACATCATTACATTAGCTTTATCTGTAATTTTATGTCCTTCACTGATTCATTGCCATTATTTTACATTTAACTGATCTACTCTGATGTTGTTATTGTTATTGACATGCCATTTACTCCGCAGTTCAGATGTGTAAAAAAGACGTTGTTGTTGTTGATACGCCATTTTTTCCACAGCTCTGTGCAGCGCTTTGTGGCCCTCGGGTGAAAATGGCTCTAGAAGTGCAAATATTATTATTGCATTGTTTGTGCACCTTGTGAGTAAAAGACTGAACAAATAGGCACTACAAAGTCACTAGACATGATTACACCTTCCAAATGGGCTTCACTCAGGGCCAGGATACGAAAAAGCTCTTTTCTTTCTTGAGGGTATACTGGGTTTGCTTTGAATCATTACTTCACCTGAAATTCGGCATGACCTTCCAGACGACGTAGAAAAGGGAGTCGGGTGAGAACGCAGTTGGACTGCCTTGCCACAGTGAACATAGCGTCTTCCTGAATTCCTCTACCAGCGATCTACAAAAATGATGCCGCACAGTTAATATTGCGAACAAAGCATCTTTAGAGCATGCATTCTCGTGGTTTTTTTTTCATCCGTACATTTGTGATCATTCACAATTGTAAAAGGACAATGATATTTTTTTTTTACTGCAACCTCCAGTTGATGACATTCATATGCATGTCATAGTATTTCCCATCAACGCTCTCGGTAGAGAGGGGTAGGGGTGGTTTCGTATGGCGTAGATGTGTGAGGAAGATAGATGAGCGCAGCAAACAACTGTGGTGTGGAACCTGGAGTCCATGTCGGCAATAGGTGTGTGGCCAAGTAAGAATACAAGGGGAAATGAAATGGATGTGCTGTGTCTATGGTATTTTAACAAAGGGGTACTATATATTTCGGAAGGCAGTCTGTCTTGTATGATGTGGCTGACGAGTTTGACAGTGCCCGAGTTGAACATTTTATTGATCAACAGTGTTCAAAGTGTTTCTCATGATCTCACTATGCAAGTTTATCTGCATCACATCAGCTGTTAATTCATGTCTTGAGGACATGTGAGGATAACAATGTGATGTCAGGAATGGAATATGTATTTGTTATCTACAAGAGTTTGGAGAAATCATGGCTTTTCAAGTGTTTTTTAGTTTCCAGGTATGAATTTTTAGGATTCAACCATGAGCATGCAGAACGAGCGTTCTTCTACAAATTTATGTTCTTACATCTGACTGCATAATTTCCTGAAAAAAGGCAATTTTTCTAAAGTTCGGGGTGTGCAGATAGGAAAGCTAGGTATTTTATCAAGATAACAACATATTATATAAATGCAGGAATTAAAATAAACCTACCAGTATGTTTCTTGATTTCAGCATATCAAACCTTAAGACTCCCGAAGTAAGTAGTGATTATACTAAGGCCTTAATAACACGCATTATTCGCCAAGATTATCATAGTGTGCAATGCCTTATGACATAAACAACTGACAGCACTCACATGTTGCAGTCAATACCCTGGCTGCGTGTGTGGTACATCCTCCTGCCGGTCGTCTTGCCACTTCGCAACTCCACGGCTGGCAACTCTTTAAAGTAGCAGCAGAACTGCTGGATGTTACTGTGGGGCACAGCAGATTTTAAAAAAAGACAGCAATATATTGAGTGTGTGAATCCAAATGCATGACATATGAATGCATAGTCGTGCAATGTGTAGTATCACAAAGCATTGAAGAACGTGACATTAAAAGCAAGGGTATTGAATGCAAATAACAGCCAATATCTTGGCCACAGGATAATGGACAGGTTCTTGAGTACAGAAAATGCTCATACAAGCCAAACAGGCAGAAACTGTAGTAAAATTCAAAATTCAACTACACAAAACTGCACCTGAGGATGTCCCTAATGTGTGAGGCGAAACGTCGCGAAGTGGAAAGAGAGAACGATCGACGCGGCTGTCCCGAGACAGCAGCTTTTCGAAGCAATCATCATGCATCGAGCCGTGAAAACCGACATTATTACAAACATAAACAAAGAAAAACTGCTTTTCCAGTCAGATTGTAACTCTAGGGATGTGATAGCGGTTTAGAGACATTACTTTCTTCTACTGCATCAGCTAATCAGCCATCATGAAGACGACTCCAAGCAACATGGCTGTCAATGAGTCACTCATGCAACATGGCTGGTAGGACGCCATTGCTGTGCTTCAACCTGTCTGCTGCGGAGGTAAGAATACTTGTTTTCAGTTTATTATCTTCAAAAATTATTAATGTTATTAATTTAAACTCTTAATATAATATTTGCCTATTGTTATTTAGTTAACTCTTCGTTGCCTTTTTAATTTTTAAAGTGTTCCTGACAACTCTTAGGTTCTCTCCCAACTTAACGAGGCTTTATTGTCATAACAGCCTAATGGAATTGGATTCGTGACAATTGTCAGCTTAAACTATAACTAAAATTGTACAAGTGGTTCTATACTCAGGCCCCAATACACTTTGATAATTGTGGAAATTGAGTGTGTTCAGTTTGGGCTGAAGAAAGCCAAGTTGAAAAGTTCATGTTACACTAACACGTATATCACTATTGCTATTAAGAGCTATTTTCTGATAGCAATGTCAAGTAGCCTTCTCTAATTCTCCATGTTTCACCTCCCACTTTTGAGCCATGCTCAGTCTTTCGAATAGTTTATGTGAAAAGTACTGTCACATCTGCAGTACTATATTTTTCTGTGATATTGCAAAAGTTATACATTTTAATATAGTGCCGACGCCATTGTTTCCATTACAGTGTGAAGGAGTGATGTGAATTTTTTCATATCCCAACATTTTCATATGGTTCTTTGATACGTTCTGCATTTCTGTTTGCCCAAGAACTGTCCAAGTCTTCTATATTCCCGTATTCCATATACATTCTCGATACTGTGACCTGTGATGAACCGCAAAGTTCTTTGCCATTCGTTGCTAAGATGAAACCTGCTTATTGCTTGTGATTCATGTTTATTCTGGTCTTCTGAATTTCAATGGCTTCATGAACTACCTGGCTACCATTTCCTTCTCAGAACTAGTGTTAAGCACTCCATGCACCAGATGTTCTTGTTTGACTAAGATTTCTATTGTTACCTTAATGACTGCAGGATTGCATTCATGAAGCACGTGTTTCCCAGGTTCCGCAGCCCTGTTGCAGATAGATTTCCCGCCAGATTGCCCTAAAACCAGGCAACAGGGACAGAGCACAGATCAGTAGTCAAAATTTGTTCAAACTGATTTGCTGCAAAATGGTTCAGACACACTTGCATTACCTTGGCATTTGCGAGCTAGCCTGGAAACGTCATGCAGAACACATTATTTTCTATGAATGTACTAAGGTGGTACTCACTATCAACCTGGAGGGCTGAAACGTTGAGATGACTCTCGAACTTACAGTCATGAGCCAAGTGCAATACCAGTGAGTCATCCGACCAAACAAATACAGCATTATTTAAAGTGCTTATATATAGGACATATGAATTACTAATAATGCGCCATTCATATCTTGGGAATGCACCATTATTAACCTAGCATTAAAATGTGTATTGAAATGAGGTACTATCATCGTAGTAAATGCTTCCAGTCACAGAAACGACAAATTACTACATGCATCAAAGCTGCAAACAGTAAGTACAAAAGGTATATTTCTAAGTTTAATTTGCGAACACGCCCACACGAACATTGGCTTACATTGAGCTTTTCATGTTTCTTTAATGGAGACCCTGCATCACTGCATTTCCGTTTTCCATTCCTGTCATTCAACAGCCTCTCTGAACTGCAGACAACAATAGAAGAAGACATCAAAGAGGGGTTTGCAATAATTTCTGAAACTACTTAGGTTTTGTATGTTGGTAAAAAACAGATTTTGTTTTTCCATTCAATTCTGCTGTCCACTCTTCTTATCATACACACTGGTCTACACTGCAAATCGTGGCCATCTAAGCTAGATGTGTGCTGACTGCTAAATGATGTCCCCAATATAGTACACTGGTTGTGACATCAAAAAGGGTGTCAACCAATGAGAGGCCAGGAAATGACCTGACAACATCTCATCTCATTGTCTGAAACCGCTTAGTCCTATATAGGGTCACGGTGAAGCCGGAGCCTATCCCGGCAGACACAGGTTGCAAGGCAAGGATATACCGACGATGGGACGCCAGTCCATCGCCGGGCACTGCGGGGCAATTTAGCCTGCGAGCCAATCAACCTCTGTAGCAGCATGCTTTTTGGACTGTGGGAGGAAACCGGAGTGCCCGGCGAAAACCCACGCGGACACGGGGAGAGCATGCAAACTCCACACAGAAAGGCACCCGAGCCGAGAGATTCGAACCCGGGACCTTCTTGCTGTGAGGCGACAGCGCTAACCACTGGGCCACCGTGCCACCCTGACAACATGTCTAATCCATTACATAGCAAAATCTTGCAGTCAATTTATATTTGTAGAGGATGCTCTTTAGGAGTGGATATTGTCCCCACCACCTAATAACCCACTCCCCACAAAGAACCACTCATAATCTTTTCAGCAGAGCAAAGTCTACATTATAGCAAAGCCTTGTAACGATCCTGATGGAATGTACCACGTGTTTTTGTCGGCTGCAACAGGACCTGGCGACCCACCAGCAAGGGAGGATGATGTTCACAGCTGTGCCACGCCATGAGTCTGCGCCAGGTAAATGTGTGGGGATACTATTGTCCCCTGACCCCAAACAGGTAAAACACCAGACTTGGGAAATAAAGTGCTTGAGCTCCAGACCACGCTGGCAATGCCTAAGGATGCATATAGCTGCCATTATGTGACCTGGAGCTCAGTATACACAGAGTAAAGGGAATACACTGCAACTTGTGTTCCTAACGTTAACGTTTTATCTGATATGGCCAATATCCAATACTGTGCCTGCTCATGCTGTGCAGGTGAAAGTCGATGCGGGGTTCTGGGGAAAGAGGAGGTTAAGTCAGATGGTGAGGGAGGAGGTCCAGCCCTAAGAGCCTTCTGTGCTGACTTTTCTTGGCCTTGCAGTTTTTTATTAAATGTATATGACAAGACCGCCAGTGGGCATAGCATTGTAATGGAAAAATAAGTAATCATCACTGATCTAGGAGTTTTCATGTTCATTGTAGTGGCGACTGTGGTGCTGGCCAGTCTTGACATACAAATATAGGATCGTAATGGTAATTTGTTAATACATGTCATAAGACTTACTTATATACTGTTTAAGGTTTTGCTGCACCAAGCAATCAGCCCATGAGGAGGCAATCCTAACATTAACTGCATTTATACAACAAGTCAACTCACTCAAGGGGGTTTGTCCATACTTTAATGGACTCGATTAACATATAGATTAAACCCATGGTTCATGCTATGATGTGTTGTTGTTCATGAAAGGGTAAAGTGGAGATGTTCGTCGTGCACAGGCAGCGGTGTCAGGGAAATCACTTCTCAAGGCTCTGTAGGTGTTCCCGGAGACGCTGAACCGAGCCCAGCTTGTTGTCGTTCACCACGAAGTCATCACACCTGTAACTACAGCACACAAACACGAAATGGATGTACAGTCGATTGCACAGACGCACATAGCAGCACGGGCAGATAATCATTCTTAAAACGGTCAATATACGTGTCACAGTTGAATACTTATCAATGCTCAAAATTATTTACAATAATGTCCATGACTCCCTCTCATTTACATGACAGGTCTGTTGCACGCAAGGCCCATGGCAAGATAGTCCTACAGATCTTAACTCCAGCATAATCGCCAGATACGGTAAAACCTGTTGTAATCTTACATATGTATTCTGGCAAAAAGTACCCATAGCGTTAACAGCTCCACCTAAGCTATAAAGCATTGATATTGCATTGTCCCGAGCTGATTGCCTTTTGGCAACGGCTGACACCGGCAAATAGGCTCAAAAGGAAGCCACTGCCAGGTGAAGGTCGGTCAGTTGAAGGACAATGCATAGGTTATCAAAGCTACCTGTTTGCATATTTTGCCACTAGTATGTGTGGCTTCTGCAAACTGGACGCATTGTAAAATGTGTCTATTGTGGTGTTTGGGATCTTAACACCTGCATAATCGCCAGATACGGTAAAACATGTTGTAATCTTATATATGTGTACTGGCAAAAAGTACCCATAGCATAGTCCTACAGATTTCAAAACTCATTCAATCATTATCACTACCCACTTAATCCTATCGAGGGCTGCTGTGGGCTGTAAATTATCATGGCAGACACAGGCCACTGGAGGGAACTTCGTGAGCAGGCTAATTAACCTATGCAGCAGTATTTATATGAACTAGGTGACGAGACTGGAGTACACCGCGATAATAAACACACATGGAGAACATGCAAACTCCAAAAAGAGAGCCACCAGAGTTGGGAATTAAACCTGGGGCCGTCTTGCTGTGAGGCACCAGCACTACTCACTGCACCAGCAATGCCACCTTCGTTGTCAAAACTGATTTAATATAAAGATGTTTTTTCTTCAGACGTTCATATTGCCATTTATTTTATATATATATATATATGCCATTTCTGTTCCTATGCGAGGCGAAACGTCACGAGGAGAGGAAAGGGAGCGACTGACGCGGCTTTCCCGAGAGAGCGGCTGAAGTAATCATCATGCATCGAGCCGTGAAAACCTACATCATTACATTTGTTACATCATAATGCTTGTGGAATCCTGTGACCATATACTAAGCTGGAGGGGGTCCTGCAGTGCTAAAACACTACAGGGAAAATATTGCCCCAGATGGGCACTGGCACCAGTTAACCTTCCCCATGGTGTTAATGTGCAATAAACACGAGTAATATAAATATTCCAATATAATAAGAGTATAGAACAGACAGCATTCCATAACTTCAGTTTGCTCTTTGTGGTGCAAGGCAGTTAATAAAAGCATATAAACAACAACCTCTCCGGCAGTGTTCTAGTGTAATTTGCATAATTTTAAAATATACTCTACAGGCACCATGACGTTGATTGCAAGTGAGCCATCCATACGTGGTATAA
>JAZEWT010000001.1:4824549-4840436 GCA_036362905.1 Mordacia mordax
GTCCGGACAGAGCAGCTTTAAGATGCAATCATAATGGCAACGATAATCAAACGTGTAAATGTAAAAACAACCTTCATAACAAAATAATAACGCAGGCTGGCAGAGCATGAATTGCAAATAACGCCAGTCAGCGTTTCACGTTACTATACTACCCCTGTTCACCCACAGGGGCGTGCAGGATATAACTTAAGTGTGAAAGCGCCTTGTTTTCGAAAAGCCTATTTACTCTCCAGCTCTTTTAATTAAACAGTCACAAGGGGGAAAACTGTAAACTCGCGAGAAAATATTTTTTATAGAATGTCAACTGTCATTCTCCATATGAACGTTGAAATGCATTCAAACTGTTCATTACATTACCAACTGCTATATCACCACTCTCCCAGCAAACAAACACACGTGATTGTACCGTATACGACCTGCCAGCTTGCAATGCCCCAGATAAAAGCATTTTTGAAGACGGCAGCAAACCACAATAACCTTTCAAGCCTATGTTGTAAGACTGGTTTTCACAAATTTTGGTCCCCCACTTCCAATGTCAATGTGGGGAATCATGATTGCCAAACAAGCCTCATGTCGTGGGCTTTCATCCATAATTTACTAACAATGGGCTCTTAATTCATTACACCTGGTAGGCCATATTAACTTGGTTCCAAATACTTTTTTTTTACCTATGAGCGATATAGGTGCTTCATATATGGTTTAGATAACAAGCCTTTATACGGTATACAGCAGCCACTGCCAGGAGCATGGGCCAGGCCACGTTTTGAGACGTGACGATGACGTGACATTGACGAAGCAGCTGCTACTTTGATGAAAAGAGACGAGACGAGGGGAGGCGCGGGGAGAGACACAGATGAGGGGAGACACACACACACACAGCCTCGTGTTCCTGCGAGTCTGATGTGAGATACACGGATACACGGGAGAAGCAACAATAGACACAGAGACAATGTAGTACTTGACTATGCCATGCTGTACTTGGTAGCTTTTATTTTTGTTTACTTGTATATTCCAATACTTTGCATAACATAACATGTACAAAATAACTTGGACATCATATAACACAATGGTATATAACATGGTATTGGCCCGAGTATCGGGCCCAAACAGCCTAGTCAATTAAATGGATGAGATTCGTGTTGCTGTACCCGTTTTATGGCTAGGTTATTAAATTATTACATCTGCCCCTCCCCGAGCTGGGTAGCGTCAGTGTGTAAAACAAGCATTACACTGGTATTGTGTAATGCAGGCAGTATAATATAGGTGGTGTGCATGCAAATCAAATGTAGCACTTTGAACGGAACTTGGGTATTGCAGCACCGAACTCTTGCACAAGGCAATGGTTTATTGCAGGCTGCACGCCACGTTCGGAGAACGCAACCGTCCAAACAGCAGCTCACGTCGAGTGGTGTTTGGAATACTAGTGGATGCCAGTGGAACAACCTGTGTTGTCCACTTGGAGCAGCAGCGAAAAGTTGATCGAGGAGAGCAATGGTGCTAGGACACCACCACCTTGTTTGGTGTCACTTGTCAGTGAATGGGGATGATATTTCACCCACCTCCAGTACCCTTGAAAGCATGCCGTCATGGAACGATTGAACGATCCTAATAATAATAATATTTGCACTTCTAGAGCGCTTTTCACCCGAGGGTCACGACGCGCTGCACAGAGCTGTGAAAAGAACAGCATGTCGATAACATCAGAGTATCTCAATTAAGTAAAATAATTATTAAACAAAATAAGAAGGAATAAGTGCTCCTGAGTAAGCGTAGGTCAACAGCGATCTATCAAAGCAAAACAACAGTGAACAGCATCAACAGTCCTCGTCAGAGGAACATAGGACTACAGCCCGAAACGTTGCCTGTTATACATGTTTACTCTTAAGGAAGGTGTCGAGTTTTTGTTATGCACCACTACCAGCTCAGCTTCAGCAGCATCACCAACATATGTTATAAACTACTCCCAAAGGGCCGTCCCACCTTGCGGCTGTTGATCGTTCCATCCATAGATCAACGGACAACTACCACTATATAAAGACCACAATATAATGCCATGGTCTAATCACACACAAACAGGCTCTCCAATTCACTCACTGCAGAAGTCACAACCAACAATATGACTAAATGAAGCACTTTACAGCCAACTGTGAATTCATTGATAAATGAACACCTCCCCACACCGTATGGCGGTCGTGGATATTGTTGGACCATACTTCACCAAGTTCAGACATCACTCGCCATTGACATTAGCCATGGGCAGGAAGTTAACTTGGACAACGGGATTTGTCTTTTCTAGGACAAGTGCAGCAAATCGTGTAATACTCAGTGTTTACTTAGTAGATGGTGTTCCTGGCATTTCTCTTGTGTTTGCCAAGCCAAAATACGTCCGTTGTACCTCCTAGCTTAGAAGGTGCATTGACACTCTAGTAACAGGTTGATTGATGCTACGTGTGCTTGTAACCTGTTAAGCAGTAGCTGTGCTATGATCTTGTCTGCTATCGACAGAAGACAAATTTCACGATGGTTATGACTGCATGCTCTGCCAACCTTTGCTAGTACAGATGATCAAGTGATGTGAAACACTGTGTAATTGTGAAAATACGCAGTGTAAGTATGCGTTGTGAGAGGAAGACATGTAATTATTCTATTGCGGTTTCGTCCCAGCAAAAGGAAATCTACAGATAATGAGAAAAGTTGCAGGAGGACTTCACCCAACCCAACGGATAACGGGACACCTTTAAATAGCAGAAGTATGCGCCAGTGCTCATGTTCTCTTGTGGCAGATGCCACAGCCACACATGTCCAACATACCTGCGCACTCAGCTGCAGAGATGTTCACTGCGTTTGCAACGCTTTAGTCCGTACACACAATACTGTGGCATTATTTATTTTATGTATGTAAAAATAAATACTTTAACACAATGACCATGTGGGTTGCTATGATGATTCTCCCATTACTTTTTTGACTGCTTGACCTGGATATCTAAAGCCGAGCGAAGGAATATATGACGTTTATCATTATGTAGATGTTGTGATGTCGCGCAATATCATCACACTGTAACACATCACTATTGTGATTGACTTTCTTAGCATGTGGTATCCCTGCATCACATCTTGTCCTCATGTACCCACGTCCTGAGCTTATACGATAGGAACTATTGTACTTGTCAGCCACACGTGTCGTGACACACCAAGGTAGACCATTTAATTTACACTTTTTTTTTTACAAAAGTTGCAAACGTTAATTTATAAAAACTTTAATTTCATAAGAAACTAATATTAGTCTGGTGACCTTTTGGGGTGCATAACTATCTATATACACCTGTCACCAAATATACTTGTGGAACTATTCTAACTAAAAATACCATTTAGCATCATGTGTTGAAAGGTTTGCAGCATTAGGTGTGAGACGTACAACTCTTGAAAAATGACTCATTGTATAAAGAAACTTGTATAGCGAGAGTGACAAATGTAAAAATACACATGTATGAGATCATATGGCTGGTAATTGCATATATGCTTCGCTACATTGCTCATGGCCATATGTAAAGATATGTAACTTGCTAAGCTCTCTTTCTGCTTTGAACATAATTTCACACTATAATGTTCTGAAATCACGTCACTATTGAAAATGTAATATAGCTATACTTGAAAAATGTAAATTATTACTATATGTATTAAAAGCTTATTATATTGGTAAACTTCAAAAGTTGGTAAACTTCAAAAGTGCAGGAATAACCTGCAATTAGGGAAAATTGAATTCTTATATAATGCTTCATGTGTGCATTTTTTTTAAACAGAATTTTATTGCGTGAGAATGGACTATTTTGTTACGTAACGCCAAAGGGCATCTGCCTCATTCTTAACTGCCCTTGGCCAAACCGCCATTCTAGCGTCACTGGTGCATATTAGCTAGAAATATAGCATTAGTTAATAGTTTGAAATGTGTACAAAAGGCTTAAGAAGATGACTACAAAACACAGTATATTGTTCTAGTTCGTCTCTTGATCATGGTCAGTTGAAGAGGCAACGAGATTTACTTGGATGGTCGTCTCCAAAGGATGCGGGGAGGGGGTGCCAATATACAGTATAATAATAATTGCATTTATAGAGCGCTTTTCATCTGAGGGTCAGAAATCACTGCACAGAGCTGCGAAGAGCACGGCACGTCAACAATGACAACATAATTTATTGCTACTATTTGACTGTCATTTGGGTGTTGACATGCAGTTCTCTCCGCAGCTCGGATTTGTAAAAAAAAATTCCAAAAAAAAAACGTTATTACTGATTTGCTGGTCTATCTCGTTGATGTGCCCTTCTCTCCGCAGCTCTGTGCAGCGCTTTGTGACCCTCGGGTGATTAGCACTCTAGAAATGCAATTATTATTATTATACGATAAATGTTACATTACACCATTTCCCAATATATGTATTATAAACATTGATAATTTAGCATTTCAAAATTTTAGTTGAAAGTCTGATAATATTTTACATATTGCTCTGCTGCAACGATGTGTATATTTTAAAAAAACACGATTTTTTTTATTTATGCTGATTTTCCTTTCCAATGTCGTTGTTGTTGACATGCTGTTCTCTCCACAGCTCTGTGCAGCGCTTTGTGATCCGCAGGTGAAAACCGCTCTATAAATGCAATTATTATTATTAATGGCAAATCAGCAACAATTAACTGTTTCAGCGTTTTTTTTTACAAATCCGAGCTGTGGAGAAAACGGCATGTCAACAACAAAATCAGGACAGTTCAATTAAAAGTCAAATAGCAATAAATTATGGGATATAAAATAAGCAATAAAAAAATTATTCTTTAACAAACAAGGAAAGAATAAATGTTCCCGAGCAGGCACAGGTCAGCATTGAGCCGCTTCAACAATTCTAGCCAGAGGGCTTGAAAGTCTTTTGAAACAAATGAGTCTTGAGACGAGATTTGAAGATGGCCAGGGGACTCAACTGATCGAATCTCCAATGGACAGGCATTCCAGAGTCTGGATTAGCACTAAAGCTCTGTCACTCATCGAATGGAGGTGTGATCTGGACACATGAAGCAAGCCCGTATTGGAGGATCAAAGTGGTCAGGTTGAGGAGGATGCCTGAAGTAGGTCACAGATGTATATCGGAGCAGCGCTAGTGAGAGCATTGTAGGTGAGGAAGAGGATCTTGAATTAAATCCTCTATTTAACCAATATATATCATTTGTATTTCTCAGTAAAACCGAGTCTCTTTCTACCTCACGCAATTCTACTGATGTTAAGTACACAGAGTGACATTTTTAAATGTACATAAACGTATTCCCGTATCAAGCCATTGATGTGCAGTGTTACCCTGCAGGTGTATCTGATCGGTAGTGAGGCCATGGCAAGTGCCCTGGAGGAGGCAGGCATCCCTTTTGTTGGGGGTCCTGGCCCTGAAGTTGATCTGGGCTGGCCACCAAAGATTCCGGAGCTGGACCCAGACGTGCGAGCGGTGCTGCTGGGATTTGATCGACACTTCAGCTACGCTAAGATGGTCCGGGCATTAGCGTACCTCCGAGATCCTACCTGCGCCTTTGTCGCTACCAACACTGATACCTGTCTGCCACTTGAGGGGGACAGGGTCATTCCAGGTAAGCTGACGGACTCAATTTTAATCTTATTTGCTAATTTTACTGCTGATCCACTGCCAATTCCATCGTGGTATATTATGTCCAATTTTATACAATAAGTTCTCCTACAACCTCGTTAATATGTCCTGGAAAGTGTGACATTGTTGAAAACGGTGTTACCAATTAAATTGTGTCCTAAGTCAAAAATGTATTGCACAAAAATACCTTTAATGAGTATTTTTTGGTAGTCATTTAGTGACATCACAAACAAAAAAGAGAAATTTTAAAATAAAAATGTATATTGATGTCCATTATCTCGAGTGTAAAAACCTGGGAAAGCAGTGGGCTTGAGAGACTTTCACAGGCCTGACGCAAATGCGTTGCCCACCACTCCACTACCCTCATCGGAGCAGAAAAGTCGAAAAATGTGGCAATCTGATGGGAATCGATTACATTACATGGAAACGTTGGGCCAGTGTTACAAATGTTCCCTAATAGTGACGTTGTAAACGACATTGTTGAAGTGATGTAGGAGAACTTTCTGTACCATCTGCAGTCAAATGTCTGACTTACCAAGACAAGTGGCACTTATTACTCATGGCAGTGCCAAGTCATTGGTGGAAATTATACGTATCCTGATTGTGTCCAAGCAACGAAGAATGTAAAAATTGTCAATTTTTTTAAAAAGGTTTACTAACGAATAAATAAATGTTCAATGCTGCATCATTCTACTGCTGGATGAAGACATCCCCTTGCTGTATATGTTGATGCAGGTTACTGAAAGATGTGTGATTTTGATAATACTCGCCAATGACGTTGGCTTTTGCCAGGAATATTGGTATAGAACTCCCGTTAACCTGTGATATGGAGGACAAATTTCGTGGATCCTGTTATCTGCAGATTATCTGCAAATGTATTCCACGTATAGGAAAAAAATGTGGATGATTTAAGAAATTTGCTGCTCAACTTCACTGTTTCGTTGAAAACAATTGTGGAAATGACTGCTTTGAGAAGCTGCTCTCTTGGGACAGCCGCGTCGATCGCTTCCTCTCTCGGCTGTCCCGAGACAGCAACTTTTCGAAGCAATCATGACGCATCGAGCCATGAAAACCTAAATAACAATTGTGGTAATCGGATACCACTGGTCTGCAAAGACACGGAAAATGGCAGATAAGTGTGCATGGGTGTGACAAATATGCCAAGACAGCACCTCTAAAGCAGCTTCCCTCACATCACAAGACATTTTTATTCATAATACTTCTGAAGAAAGTTAATATGTGAAAGGACATAGATGTTGTACTCTGTGTAGTCTGGGTGGAATTGTGAAACTGACTGTCCTGATATATTGTACCACACATTCATTCACAACCTCTTGTACATTATTGGAATGTGGTGCTCATATGTACAGAACTATACTTATTAGTGACTTTTTTTTTACCATGACTGCTATTGTCGATTGGACTACAATGGTGTAAGGAATGTATTGCTAATATGTAGAGGTGGTTGATATTTTATGGCATTAATGTAATTAGTTATACAGTGTAAAAGGTGAATGACACTTGTTCACTGGCAACCTTTACGTCTTGAGTGCTGCATTGTTGCCCAACCTGTTTCGCATCACGCAGTCACTTTACAAATGCGGTTTATACTTTAAATGTATAATACTCAAATCTGTAGTCTTGAGAAAATAACAGCAAGTTCATCTCATCTCATTGTCAGAAACCGCTTAGTCCTATACAGGGTCGCGGTGAGCCTATCCCGGCAAGACACAGGGCGCAAGGCAGGGATATACCTACGATGGGACGCCAGTCCATCACCAGGCACTGCGGGCAATTTAGTCTGCAAGCCAATTAACCTATGCAGCAGCATGTTTTTGGACTGTGGGAGGAAATCGGAGTGCCCGGCGAAAACCCACGCGGACACGGGGAGAACATGTAACCTCCACACAGAAAGGCACCCGAGCTGAGATTCGAACCCGGGACCTTCTTGCTGTGAGGTGACAGTGCTACCCACTGGGCCAACGTGCCGCCCATAACAGGAAGTTATCTTTGGTTAATTATTTAGAAACACTTACATATTGTGCATTAACCTAGATTTTGTTAGCAAGTACAGTTTAACTTGCTAAAATCTGCCATGTTGCATTGCCCAGTAATAAGTTGGTTGTGGACAGGATTGGACTTAAAACTACATTCTTGCAGACCAACTCTTCAATTACATGCTTCAACCTAAACGATAACATGAATCCAGTATGTACTGCTGTTGAATAAGAAAAGTTTGATTATGTGTTTGAAAGTTAATTTGTGTGTTTGTGACGTGTCATTTATGCGTGAGGAATAATAGGTTGGGACAACCACAAAACACGATTGTTAAGGGAAGCTATACATTGATCATATGCCAGCCTAAAGCCATCATGAATGACACAACATGCTAGTTGGCATCCACTTCACATTCCTTGTATTCATTTGAAATAAATAACTATTTCGAAAAAGGTCTTTATGTTTACAAAAAAAAATCTGAAATGCTTGGTAGTTCACGAAAACATGTAACTACTTGTAGGCAGCAGTAAGCGCTGTGCTGACAGTTGCTGTGCACTGCCTCCACCTGAGCTATCAGTTGTTAGCAATTAGAGAACAGGTAACGATGCATCAGTTCTAAAGTTGAAATCACTACTCTGACTCATAATACATGCAAAGAATTGTTCACTGGAGAACTGACTATTTTTGTTTCTTATTTTTAATGTGATGGGTTCACGTGACCCCTGCAGCTGCTACAAATTGTGACAAGTCACTGAATCATGTAGATGAGGGGTTAATTGCGTCACGTCTGGTTATCTGGGCTGCTGATGTAATCCATATTATCCACCCCGCACGGTGCACAGGTACAGGCAGCCTCCTCGCCGCACTGGAGTGTGCGTCGCAACGCAAGGCGGCCATCGTCGGCAAGCCCAGCGCATTCATGTTTGAGTGTGTGCTGCGTGCCGAGAAGGTGGCGCGTGAGCGCTGCTTAATGATCGGCGACCGTCTCGACACTGACATCCTGATGGGGACACGCTGTGGCCTGCCCACGCTGCTAGTTCTCACGGGGGTCTCCACGCTGGCAGAGGCGGAGGCATGTCGTGACAGCACGGATCACGCGCGCCACCAGCTGGCACCCACCTACGTCATCGATTCCATTGCTGACCTGCTGCCTGCGATCGATGAGTTATGAACACATGTCTACCATGCTCACACTATGGCTGGGCAATTGTAGGGTCATCAAAACATAATTTGTTACAGTTTTGTAGTGCCTTACACCCAGAGGTCCCAAGACACTGCAGTAAAATGCAGAGAGGTGAAGGGAAGGCACTCACATGGTCAGGCGGTGCCAGCCCACCAGACACTGTGTCGTGTAAAAGTATCAACCTGGAATAAATCCACACAGAACAGAGGGAGAACACAAACTCCACACAGAAAGGTGCCCGAGGAGGGAATCAAACCGCCTCAGGCAGGACCTTGTTTCTGTGAGGCGCAAATGTTACCACTGCACCACCCTGCCACTCTAGTTTGAATTGCCCATGTTTATTCAAATATTTCACTTAGTGCTTGTTGTGATATTACAACAACAGTGATGCATGGGAGATTTTATTCATGTGAAAATATTTTAAATCTTATCCCTGTGCATCCAATTCCATTTTCAGACCGAATAGTGTTCATTACTGTAGATAGCGTTTCTTCAGTGATGCGCTCCACAGCCATCTGTTCAACTGTGTGATTAGTATCTACACCAGTAATAACTCACGTTTCACATGATCTAATACCAAATGAAATATTCCAAGTAAATACTTCCGTAAACATAAGGCAATTTAAAGTAGAGCATATTATTTTGATGACCCTTTATTTAGCCTTGATCGCACATTAATAGCTGCTACAACTGTTGATATTTGTGATTCAGTGTTGAATGGTACCCATAATTACGTTCATTTTGGAATTGATAAATGTAGTCCTTGCAACTGTCATCTTTATCCTTTGATTGACAGTTGTCGGTGACTAAATTACTCAGTATGCACTTGTCATCAGCTTGTTGTACCTTTTAAAATCGATTGTTACCAACGCGAAATCACGTGCCCTGATATCATCAAGAATTAATAGCACTCATAAAATATAAACGCAAAATGCTTTTAGTTGATTACAGAATTTTTTTCTTAGGTATAAAGTCAATCTTGACTCGTGTAAAACAGGGAATATAGCATGCAAATGTCACTCATCAACTTAATGGCCACTTTACATGGAGCCAAATTTCCTTGTAATTAGTCATCTGACTTGGTGACTTTTCAGACGTTAATATAGCTTGCGGGCGGCACGGTAGCCCAGTGGGTAGCGCTGTCGCCTCACAGCAAGAAGCCCCGGATTCGAATTTCGGTTCGGGTGCCTTTGTTGAGTTTGCATGTTTTCCCCGTGTCCGCGTGGGTTTTTCGCCGGGCACATAGGTTAATTGGCTCGCAGACGAAATTGCCCGCAGTGCCCGATGATGGACTGGCGTCCCATCATGGGTATATCCCTGCCCTGCGCCGTGTCTGCCGGGATAGGCTCTGGCTCACCACAACCCTGTACAGGACGAAGCGGTTTCTGACAATGAGATGAGAATACAGCTTGCTGATGGCAGTGAAAATAAAGTTAACCAATTTACCATGAGATATTTAGTCCCGTGCATGCTGAGCTGATTATTGAATGCAACTTCCTGTGCAACTGATGCACAAGCCACATGTGTGGGTTGAGGCATACACAAATTGGCAAATTGCGCATCAGCTGTAAATCAGATGACTTTGCCTCGTCGTTAACGCACACATGTTTTCACTTACATGAATATATCGACCAATAGGCTCCAGATAGTTTTTTGCATGATAATTTTACCGTGCGCCTGGTTAGTACAATTTGTATCTATTAAATTATATAGTTCAATTAAATGTGATATTTAATGTTGGTTGCACTTTCAATCTTCACTATAAATTAACTATAGCTATTATACATGACCCCATCCAAAACATTTTCACTGCTGATAATCGCCTATGAGTATGGATAGTCTGCACTATGCGTGATCTGAAATTCAGGTAAACCTGCTTTTGGTTTTTGTGGCTTGAACGAGAAACGAAGCAAATTGATGATTAAAACAGGCTACCTGTGCAATTTGTGTGGAAGCTTGCTGTATAAATAAAGGTGTATGTGTTGAGTCTTCAATAATGGCATCACTGTTTGTCCTGTTAACATGTTGTATATCATGCTTAATTTGTCATGAACTGGTTTAGTGGTATGAGATTTCGAGGGATATTTTTTTTGTTTCGAATTAGGCAGTGTTAGCCTGTGACAAAAGGCCAGACTGTTGATTAAAGCTATTGTGAATGAAATAAAAGCTTTAATTACTTAAATACAGATAACATTTCTTTGTCGGTTTCTTCCCAGTCAAAACATGTTGCCTCGGTTCGCTGGCCTGACTAAATTGCCCCCAATGCCCTGCGATTGGTGTCCTATCCTGGATATAGCCCTACCTTGCACCACGTCTTCTGGGATCGGCTGTTATTAGCAGCATTCACACACTATAAGTGCTCTTGTTACAAGTGAGTAAACTCATTATTCTGACGTTATGATCTAAATAAAAGCGGGTAAAAAGTAGAAAACTATTTAAGATGGTTGATAGTGTCAAAGTGAGAAAAGTGTTAGTTTCATTAGTAATAAATAAGTGGAAAGTAAATGCTTTTTTAAAAAGCGTTTTTGCAGATTAAGTAAACACTTGTGATTTTTTAAAATGAATAATGACCCAATCATTAGGGTCTGTATTTAACCCCCATTAATGACAGTGGGTGAAAGCTACCAGTCTGCTGTATGAACATGCATATATATAAGTACTCGCTCCATTATAGACAGAAATCCCCGTTGGGGTATAGGACTATGCAGAAAGGTAGCTGATGTGGGTCTAAGAAACACCATAAACAAAGGTGACAACAGAATAAACGGGCGGCACGGTTGCCCAGTGGGTAGCGCTGTTGCCTCACAGCAAGAAGGTCCTTGGTTCGAATCTCAGCTCGTGTGCCTTTCTGTGTGGAGTTTGCATGTTCTCTCCTCGTGTCCGCGTGGGTTTTTGCCGGGCATTCTGGTTTCCTCCCACAGTCCAAAAATATGCTGCTGCATAGGTTAATTGGCTTGCAGACTAAATTGCCCGCAGTGCCCGTTGATGAACTGGCATCCCATCGTGGGTATATCCCTGCCTTGCGCCCTGTATCTGCCGGGATAGGCTCTGGCTCACCACAACCCTATACAGGACTAAGCGGTTTCTGACAATGAGATAACAGAATAAACGTGTAAGTTACCTGATCATCCACCAATGAATCCCTGACAAAACAAAATATTGAGAAGCCTATCATGAGAATGGGAGGCAGACTGGTAGGCAGTGGAAGACAATATAAAACGCAGCTGGGTGATTAATCGTAGTAATGTCTTATCAAGTTTGAAGAACACATTTTTTCCCCCCAATAACATGCAATGGAATGCAATGGAAAATATCTAGCTTAGAGCTAGCTGAGAATTTATCTACTCCGCAAATCAGGACTGCTGTGGAAGTGTTTGTTACAAATGGTTAAAGAGCATGCCTCTTTGTGAGCATGACGCTGTCATCTTTCTTAAAATATTAAGCGCCTCAAACCTTTCCTCAATGGCAGACACCGACTCGTTGACATTCAATAAATGTACATCTGAACTGTGAGACTTAAAGAGACAGCAGATAAAGGAAGTTTCACTCGCACTGGCAAGTGTGCTGCTGGGGTTCAGGTTAAAGAAACTCTCATTAGCAGCAAACGTTAACCTGCCAGGGTCAGCTCTGCAGTAGGGCTGTATTACTGGCTCTGGGTAATAGGATTGGACTGATGAACAAAAGCTGGAGTAAAGTACAGAAATTAACACTCATTTGGTTAGACCAGCAGACTGCATTACTGAAACCCCACAAAGATGGTTAAAAACCCAAAACATAAAACGGTAGTTTGCAGATTAAAAAAAACATCCATATTATTGATATTGAAATAAGTTTTAATTAAATAGGTTCTGGGGGACGACAATGAAAGAACTTATGCAATTCCAAGGTTTGTTTACACCACGTATATTCGCATTCCCCAAGGAGTTTATGCACAGGGAATGCATTAATTTCCACAACAATGTACAAATTACAAATTATTACAATACCATAATCCCCTCATAGAGTGGAAGGCGAGATCTCCGTGTTTTTAGTTCTTTGCGAAGTTGTGGTGTATGTTTGTCGTTGAGTGGTTGATAACATTAACATTTTAACGATATAATTAAATGTATAACATTATACCAACATTAGCAACATAACAGTTAACGTTATTTTAAACAATAAAATAAACTTATAACAATTTGTAATTCTGGGAAGTAATATCCGCTTATATATAATGTGAGTTTTATCACACACTACAATTTTCATGGACAACAGAAATGTGGGTAAGCTTTGTTTCCCTGATGTAAATACTGGCAACATATGACCTTGCAATTCATACTGTTTAATTTATTTCTTAATCATGGATAATACATTTATACATCCTATAATTTAAGCAAACAAGGCAGGTTTTGACGAACCAAATTTAAACGTCACATTTGTGTTTCACACTGAACACGTCTCAAGGCACTCAGTAAATAAAATACATGGATCTAAACTCTTGCGAAAACCCATAAGGTGCCTTTGCCTGTATTGCAATTATAAAAAGAAATTGGCAAAAGACAATCTATAAATATTCAATACCAAAGAACATACTGTTAGATAATTTGTCCATCTTTCATGAAGATCTACTCTCCATGGGAGCTTCTCTCATCTTCTGAACTTGAGACGTGCAGTTTCGTTTGTGTGGATGGCAGCATTTAATCTGGTATCTGCTTGAGATGTGCAGTTTTGTTTGTGTGGATGGCAGCTATTTAATCTGGTATCTGCTTGAGATGGTCCCCAAGTTTATGGGTATTTTCCATCCAACAGCACTGAAAAGAATGCATCAGTCAATCACTGCACAATGGGATAGGAAACAACGTATATTAATTTAAACGTGAAGCTGTTGAAAAGTTTTCCAAACCATAAAAAAATTGAAGACACTTCTACACTATATTCCGTTTCCTTGTAATTTTGCTTAATGTTTAACCAGAAATCGTTTACTGTGTCTCAAATCTATTTCAGCAGGGTCCCATCAAATTATATTCAGGGGCAATGTTGTTATTTTGCAATCCTGATATATAAAAAAAACAATTTGCACATTATATTTCAACATTTAGACAGCTGGACAATATAAGAGCACCCTGAGAAAAACCCATGCAAAACAGAGGGAGAACATGAAATCTACACAGAAAGGTGTTGAGTCAAGAATCGAACCCAGCAATTTTTTGTTATGAGGCACCCTGTTGTAATGAGGTGGGGTGATATTGCCTTGGATAACATACCGCACTACAAATCCAAATACCTATTCCTTTCCCAAGCTAGGGTAACATCAGTGGCGACAAATATCTAAACTGTCAACGCCCATGATCAACAATATGTAGGAACGTGGTATTTATATAAGAGTCGATTGACAAGGGGCTGTAAATGTAAAAAAGAGAAGAGGTTTTACCATTTCTGGAAATGATACAAGTGTTAAGCGCTTAAAACACCAAATAGACACCTTTCACAGTATCAAGTTTGCAATAACAAAAACACACTTGTGGCAAATATGCAAAAAAATGCTTTGATAATGTATGCATTGTCCTTTAAATAGATTGCCCGTCAATTGAATAATGGGCAGAAAAGGTAAAACCTTCTCTCTTTTTTACATCTACTGGAAAAAAAAGGTATGCAATAGAGCTGTAAATGATTGATTGCATTTGAAACACAAGAGATGTCTCGTTTGTGCTGGCTCGCAAGAGGCAGCACGACTGCCCAATTGGGAGGAGGAGCACTGACCATTATCTTGTTGATGCGCAGTAGGTGCTCCTGGTACTCTGTCAAATCTGCCAGGTTGACCTGGAGACGCATCAGCTCTCGCTTAAATTCCATCACAGCAGACTTGAACTCTGAAAGGGAGCAGAGCCCAGCAGTACTTTCATCAAATATCATGCCGATAGCGGATTGAAACGTTGAGCTGATAACATGTTAACCGATGCCTCGGTGAGAGGTACAGTTTGAGGACGTCACACATTAACAACCACGTTCTTGCATATACATTTTTGTATTACGCATATCGGTTCTTTCAATGTGAAGACTGCGAGTATATTTAGTAAATAAGATGTTACAGTAGGAGATAAGTCATAGCTATTTACGCGTTCAGTAGTCAGTAATAGTTAATAAATAAGATCATAAAAAAAATATTTTTTAAAAAGAAGCTTTTATTTCATAGAAATGCACTAAAAAATCCAACACGAAAATTATTTCAACTTCAAAACATTGAAAATTCACAATTTACATGGATTGTCCATATAAAAAGTAAATATTTAATTAAATTACTTTTTTGTAAGAGTTCATTTCTGGAGATGATTGGTTATTGTATTGTCACCGGGAATGAGTAACTGTGTAAATTTTCAGAGTTGTAGGATGTTGGGAAGTGGGTGAAATATTAGTTGTAAGTTTTGCCCCTGACACCATACATACATTGTACGTTAAATAAAAGCTTCTAAAATTGCATTTATAGAGCGATTTTTACCCGAGGTTCACAAAGAGCTGCTAGATAAAAACGGCAATTCAGCAATAACATTTTTGTGGAGTATTTTTTTTAAAGTACGTTAAAGAATGTATTACAGTGTAGGACTACAGCACTGAGCGTACTAGATCAGCCTGGGTGGCACTTTGGTCAGGATACGCAACTATTATCGTCATCAATTCACTCCATTGGGATCACACTGCTTCCTAAAATCTGGCAGGACCCTCCTGAAAGGCGCGAGACTCACTCGTTAGTGAGACTCTCCTAGGTAATAAGTTTAGTAAATAAAACATATTTCGGGGCCAATTACATTCTTGAGGACGGTAATATGTTCGGGAGCTAAATGCCAATGTCGAGCATTCACGAAGACGTGAGCATCGGCTCGCCGACATGGACGTCAAAGCCAGGTGTGATGGTGGAGAAGATGATGTTTGTGCATTGCGAGTCGCTCGTTTGTTGTCACGATGACAGCTCGAGGCCCGGAAGGCGGCCGGCACCGCGGCGACCACTGACACGACCGTGTGCAACAACAACCTCGCGTACAGCAGACGCCTCGCTCGGCACGGCTTACCCGCCGCGCAGAGCACAGGGCTGCGCTCCA
>JAZEWT010000001.1:4852158-4866734 GCA_036362905.1 Mordacia mordax
CACATTCAAGGCTTGTGAATACCCAAGATGTGATGCTTGTACATCGTAGGGCGCACGTTTTGGGGCAATTTACTCCGTAGGCCAATTAACGTAGCCAGCAGCATGTCTTTGGACGTTGGGAGGAAACCGGAATACCCAGAAAAAACCCACACGGGCATGGGGAGGACACCCAGTCTCCATACAGAAAGGCACCGTATATCACACCGTTGCCTTCCTATGCGGACATTGTTTGGAATCTTGGCGCATTTAGCACCAACGTAAAATGACTACTTGCATGTAAAAACAACTTATTCCTGCATTCTGAGATGCAGAGCCATACACGGTAATATAATCATAATATCCAGTACTTTGCAGATGGGAATTGGTGAATCTTGCATGTTTGTTAGACTTACACGTCGAGCTTTTAGTTCGCCAGGAGATGGCAGTACAGTAAATGGATTGATTGCTTTTAAAAGCTGCTCTTTCGGGATAGCCACGTCCAGCGCTCCTCTTTCCTTAGCAACGTTTTGCCTCCCACGTTGGAGACATCTGCAGGTGTTTTGTGACCAAGTGCCTGTGACAGTCACAAGCAATCGTCATCCTTCGAGCTGTGAAATCCTAAATCAGTACAGTAAATTAATTCTTTAATAGGTACGTGCATACTCTTGAGTGTTATCTTGTGAGTGTTATCTTGTGACTTCTGTCTGAATAAGGAGTCACGTAAAACAGAAATGAATAAACCTGAAATTATTTCCAGAGACACATCGCCAGTTTGGATGATTCTTATATTGTTCTGCATCCCATGCTATTACTGCCCCGATATCGCTGTGTATTGTTGGTGAATTGGCTCTGCATTGCAACCTCCACGCCGTTTGTACCTGCATGCATCATGAGCCTTGTCTTTGGATTTAGTAAGTCTGGGGTAACGGACCATTATGCAATGGATGACCAGCATGCACTTCATCTGGCACGTAAGGTGGTGCGAAACCTCAACTACAAGAAGAATGTTCACGTAAGTGCCAGCGCTTTTCACGTCATGCCACCTGCCTCTGCTGATGGGTTGTTTCTGCTTTGTCAAGTATTTACTTTTAGAATTGGTCAACATGTACCAGGTTAGAGTTAAGAGGTCATCAGAACAATTCCTTTGGTGCCATTAATGCTTGCTATCACTGCATCCTTTTGCTGGTTCCCATATTTGTGGCATCACACCAGACTTCCAAGGTCTTTACTTACTAAGTGATGCTCTTGTATTGTCACAGGAAAATTAACCTCTGTTCAGGCAACAATATTCTCCGCAGTGTCTCGGACACTGGAAAGGTGTAGCATTTCAGTTAGTCCCCAGACAGCCAAAGACAACTGCAGCCCCTGTGAGTAGTGTGCCTACCTCAAAGTATTTAGTCGCACGCTATACCAAACGTGACTATGTATCCTGTCCAAAGCCAATCACGTTGTGTGATTCAAAGAGTAGATCACAATGTAATGTGTCTCAGGGAGGATCACAAGACTTAACTTGGGGAGGGGACATTATCAAGCCCAAATAGGTGGGCCATAAAGCCTTTAATCTGACAAATGTGAACAGCTCTTAATACAAATGTGAACAGCTCTTAATAGCTGCTCTTGAGTGAATGTTGTGTCGAGCGTTTCTCCTGTTCTTCTTGATGTTTTGCATCCTACGTGTGAGGCGTCATAAGGCTAATGAAGGTATCCTCGGACAAATGGAGGCATCCTTAGGGAAATGATGCCTCCAACGTTGGATGCAAAATGCTGTAAATTCGAGAGGAAGAGCATCGATAGCGATCTGAAAAGAGTAGCTCCTGAGACTAATTCTCATACATTGACCTGTTAAAACATACACAAATCATTGTAAACACTTTTATTACATATGCCAATTATTTGTTTCATAACAGTCATCAGATTTGAAATGCTGAATATTTGCATATCATCTATGTACTCTGTTGCTTTTTAATGAAGAAGGTTTAAGTTACAATAAAGTGTATTACATTTCCTGTGGACAATGAGTCCTTTGGATGCTGGCTTAAACATAGGAATTAAAGAACCTTTACATATCGTGCATATTTTCCAATGAATCTCTTACGATTGCATTTCAGCACGAGCGATCATTGGAGCACCAAAGCATTGTCGGTGATTAAAATGGCGAAACCTCGCGGAAGTGACGCCTGCTCACAGCGTGTTTGAATGTCACTTTTCGTTGTTGCAGGTAACATTAGAAGAGCCCCAGCAACCACTATTTCCATCTGATGAGTTGTACGGCATTGTGGGAGCAAACCTGAAACGTTCCTTTGATATCCGAGAGGTACCACACTGCCTGCAATTTGATTAGCTCACACATAGCACGTCCACTAAGTAATGCTACTGTCAATACGTAGTACATGCCCGGCCCCCCACTCCATTACCAACTTGCATTAACCATGGTAAAGTATATTCGGATAACCCCCATGAACGATACGCATGGGGGGGGGGACCTTCTTTGAGCAATAACTTAACAAAGAACTAAAACGTGTTCTTGTCAGATGTTGGAAATGTTCATTATTTCAATGGATAGCATCTTATAAGTCAGCGCATACCATCCTTTTATTTACCAGGAGAGCTATTTTGACGATAGCAAGAAGACGTGTTACCTGGTAAGTTACCTGGTAACTCGTAACATTGGAGTCTGGGTTGTTTCAATTGAGGTATCTTTGTTAATCAAGTAGAGTACACTTGCATGGCTTTTTTGTTTGTTAAATACATTTTATCTTGTTTCCATGAGGTTTCATATTGTCAGATGTTTGTGGTGCAGTTACATTTCTATCATGGAATTTTAATTCAATTTGCAGCATTTCTCAGAATTTACATACTATCATTTACCCTGTACAGAGTGAAGACCGTACCTTATTGTGCTTTAAAAATAGTATTATTTGTGACATTAATTATGTTTATTACGTTATAAGCCAGCAAGCAACCAGATAGCACAGATTTTTTTATTAACTTCTCAATAAAACAATTACATACAGCTAAGAATGGACAAGTAAAAAGCAGAAATATACTATTAAGAACATTTAGAAATAACAATTTCTACTTAAAATGTTGTTAATTCTCATGCTGTCTGGAACACTCTTCCAATATCCACTTTTAAAACACTGCTGCAACCAACTCATCTCAGAGAAAAAATGATTGCAATATAAATGATTTGTTTGAACGCCATCTATCTGGATGCGTACAATGGGTAAACTTCCACTTAAATAAAAAAATGTGATCAAATAAATTCTGATGTAATAACAGGATAAAGTAAAATTTCCTTCTTTCTGCTAAATCGATTTAATTTACAGAGCACATTAAGGTGTGCTGTAGGGTAAGGTACCTAGCATCTGAGATATAACAAAAATAAGAATAAAAAGTAACATCGAGACTGATGATTGCTTCCAAAAGCTGCGTTGATATACCAAGCAAACGCTTACTTGACAATTAGCGTGGTGATTAGATAACATGTGTAAACTGTTTTGTTAGTATTCATTGTCATTTTTTGACGAACAAATCTTCACACATTTCCTTCTGCCTTCTTTCATTGGTTTTTAAAAGCTTAGCATTCAACTATAACACCTTTTAAAAATGTTTTTTTGTCCTGCCATATGACATTTTTCCTTACCTTTGTATTAATTAATCAGCATAGTTGATGGTTCTAGTAAGATGAGAGTACAACTAAACAGTCAGGGGAAGTTCTGTTTTAATTTCAGTATGTGATGTTTCTTCTGTCATCAACCTCTCCATGCATCTCTTGACAGCAGCAAGTGTGATTTTGGTAGCGGATTTTGGTCAAGCTAGTGCCTCGCCCTTAATAATTTATTTATGTTTTAATTGGGATTTTTTTTTTAGTACGTTAATGTGCATCATGATTGTGATTGAGCTGTCAAGGTTACTATTGTACATATCTAGTGCTTTGATTATAAGGAGGCAACGGTAGCTGGAACAAGCTTTAGTATATACTGTGTGAAACATTTCTGTAACTTTGCTTATGGGGTGTTTTTACAATGAAATGTTTTGAAACACCTGCCCTTTCTCCAACAGGTGGTTGCTCGGGTGGTGGATGGCAGCAAGTTTGACGAGTTCAAAGCCATGTATGGTGATACCCTGGTGACAGGTATAGATTGCAGCATGGTGTACCATGCCCATTACACAGTCCCCTGAATCGTGTGCACAAACTCACAATCTGAATGTATTTATGCCGACAGGAATGTACTCTGAGCATCTCGGTGAACATGTGTGGTGTTTCACATAATGTTCACCACCACCACCTTATCCACCCCAGTTTTATCAAATCTTTTTGTCATTCGTCACCTTTCTACAGAAATGTGGTTTTCTGTTAACTGACGGTGTCTTAGAAAACAATGGTATCACTGAGAGAAACTAAATTCGTATGACCTTTTCGGTTTTTGAAGGGAAGATTTAAGTTGTACGTCAGGTGGAGTAGGTTAACCTTTGTACTAAACATTTTTTTTCTTTTTAATTAATTACAATAATGATAATGATTTTATATATTAATTTCTATTGGTTGATAAAATTGTTTTGATTAGGGAGTCTTAAGATGATTATTATTTGTGGACACCTTTATTTCTCTAACTTAATAGCACTGAATAAACAGTGTAAGCATATCTCATTGCCTGACTCCCTTGAGTATTTGTTTTACTTCAAAAACACATGTATGCAAACTAATTATTCTGCATAAACAAGGCATGTACTAATTGCCAACTGAGTGTTGGCCAATCAGTTGCAAGGACAGTGCATATATTATCAAAGCATATACGATTGTATGTTTACCGCAAGCATGTGTGGTTATTTCATACTTGATGCCTTGTAAAATGTGTTAATTTTATGTTTGAAAAATATGTTATTGTCATTGATATTCCGTTCATATGTCGTTGTTGTTGCTTGCATGCCGTTCTCTCCACAGCTCTGTGCAGCACATTGTAACCTTCGGGTGAAAAGTGCTCTAGAAGTGCAATTATTATTATTAACATCTTAACACCTGTATTAGTATCATTAAAAGTTAAAGCGGTTACTCTTTTTATTGTATATGTGTGTTAGGAAGTTAATAGTGTATAATTTTTCAATATAGTTTTTTTAAAAGATATAAATGTTTGAGGCAGGGAATTATTAAGGAATGTAATTTAAAAAATAATAAAATCACTGCAAAGTTGGACTTGAGGAAACTTCGTGTAAAACAATAATAAAACAAGTCCACTGTGCAAATGGTATTCATAGTGGAGAAACATCCTTCTTTCACTTGCCAACCCCAATAATGTGGTCAAGTTTGGTTAAACAGTTCCCATAACCGGCTGCATAGTGATGTTTTCATCCAGCAGTGGATGGTTGTGAATGTGTTTGGAAGGCACAGGTTGGCATTCTGAAATTATGAATGACATCCACAATATAAGCTTTTTTATCATGATATAAGTGTGTTCTGCTCAGTGTAAATGCATTCCCTCCAAGGTTTTAGAAGTTTCTCTCCAGCTGAAAACTTAAAGAAATTGATTGCCACCAGATGCATCTGCACAGTGTGGTATTTTATATACAACAAGTCCTAATCGTGGTAATACATCTTATGCACTTTTCCAATTCAACCATGCTACAGGGACATTTCCAAGTGTGCCATCTGTTAACTTGCATGGATGTAACAGTTCTCATTACGTTGACGACCGTAGTGAAACAAAGTCACGGTGTAATGGCAAAAAGGGAAAGTCTTGAGGTGTTGAGTATTCAACACCTCAAGGTAATTTTTAACAAGGTTATCCCTTGCTGAATGCTTGCCATGCGCTTGTCTGGATTGGAACCCTGTGTGCCATAATGGTGGGCTATGTTGTGTATTATTAATAGTTGCTGCTAACGACACAATACCTGAGTTGGTGACAGTGAACTGAGGAGAGCCTCTAAACTAAACTGTAGTAGCTGTTAGTTTGTCTTAAGTTGAAATATTTAATCAATTTGTGTTTTTACTTTAAATACTTGCTACATCCTGTAGAGATTCACTGTGAGCTGGAATCTATCCAGGCAAGACTGCACTGAGGATGAGATGCCAGTCACAGGTTGTCGGGTAGTTTAGTCAGGGCTCTTTACCTCAGCAGTATGTCTTTGGATTGTGGGAGGAAGCCGGAGAACCCAGAGAAAAAAACACACACTAACACTGGGAGCTCATAACCTAACACACAAAAGCACTCGAGCTTGGAATCGAACCCAGGTTTTCCTTGATATGAGGCAGCAGCATCACGCACTGTGCCACCATATTGCCCTGGTGAATTACCATATGCATTTATCCGATTCTTTAAATGTTTAAAGTGCTACAAGTAGGAATTGATATAGGTTTTCACAAGTCAGTATTTTAAAGTTGTTAAGGATTTCTCTTTCTGGATAGTGGTGTCAAGGGTTCCTCTTCCTTCACGCTGTTTTTCCTCATTTGGTCATTTAGTCAAGCTGGAAGGAGTCGTTGAGCTATAGCTCTTTTTGACAGTTGTCCAGCTGGGTGGGGAATATAACTCAGAACATCTCAGGGCACAATGGGTAACTGAGTCAGGACAATTAACCTGGGCAGCATATCTTTGGACTATGGGAGGAAACTGGAGTACCAAGCAAAAACCCACGCGGCCATGGGCAGAACAGGCGAACTCCACCCAGAATGGAACGTGAGCCTGGAATCGACCTCAGGTCTTCTTGCTGTAAGGCAGCAGTGTTACCATACCATCTAGCGGTATTTAGTAGTGTCCGTGCTTTTAATGCTTCTCAGAGAGAAATCACCATGCTTCTGGCTGCTTCTGACTATGAGAAGCTTTTTGATGCCTTCAGCGTGTGAGGCGAAACATTTATAGAGTAGGAGAAACACTCGCCACGACAAATCCTGAAACAACGGCTCTGGAGAGCAATCCTGTTACAAATATGTGTTTCAAACATACTCTGAACTGTAGTATGTGTTTCAAACACATACTACAGTTCTTTAGCAATGGTATTTTTTTATTATTTCATTGATAATATTTAGTAAATAGCAAATGAATTACGAAACCATCACAATGAATTGCGATTTCATTTCCACTGTTCCATGTTTTAAAATTGCCTAATATATTACAAAGTGATATGGTATCTATATATGTGAACTTCTTAGAATTACACTCTGGTAGCATACTCTGACAAACCAGACCGCACATCTGCCTGTGTCAAGAGACTCTAGACTAATGAGAGTGCATGTGAACAGGTTGGGATAATTAAAATTGGACCGTACACCTTGTGGTTGATTTATGAAGGGATGTGTCCAATATTAGATAGATTTGTTACAAACTTAGGTAATCTAACACCGGTCGTTAACACATTTCCGGCAGAGGTGAATGACGGTGTTGTGGGCTGGGATCTTTCCATCAACTGGATTGCCAATAATTAACATGTCTACTTGAGTGCAGTGCCATGGGAAGGCCCTTTTGTATGGCAGTGCAGAGACTGCGTGGGGTGTGTTTGAGTTGATGAGTCACTCACGAAAAAATCTATATCCTATTAGGGAATGTCCAGCCTGACCTTTTTAGCAAGCGGACAAAATGTACCACCACCGTGATTGTGTCTCTCAATAGTATAAGCTTTTTTTTTGTGTGCATGTTTGGATGGAGACTCGATTTGGCTATTGATCATTGCAAATCAAATCGCCTAATTGGACTATATCGTATGGCTGCAAGTCTGTGCCTTTAATTTACTTGCCACCTATTACATCTGTCATGAATCTGGCTACATCCACTCTTCGAGGCCTCCTCATACACGCTGTATTTTTGAGAATTGCTTTACATTTGTATCATCTGCATGCTGTTATGCTTGCTTGCAAAGGGATTAGTGCATAAAAATGGCACGTGTGCTGGTACATCCCTTGCTCAAGTACCACCTTTGTGCATTGTCATCATCATTATCAATACCCGCTTTACCCTGTATTATTATTACAGGGTCGCTTGGAGTCTTGTGTAGTAGGGAATCTGTTCATGCCCTATTGAATGTTTTCTGCAGTAAGAATGTGGAGTTATCACTCACTGAGGAACCATTCCTTTTTTAACTTAAAAATAATTGATAGTTGTTAAGATAATATGTAAGATACCAATGTTAAATATGCACAACACTCAAAAGGTTGTACCACACAATCCTCTTAATGTTCACAATTTACCATCAGCATTATATTTGGAACTAGGAGGCTGAGAAGTTAACCTAAAATTATTCTTATATATTCTCCTTAAGTGTTTTGCTACTGTGGAATATTTAAAAAATTACGGGCATTTTTTGCATTTGGTAACATAAACAATTTAATAATGATAATTGCAGTTCCAGAGCGCTTTTCACCCGAGGGTCACAAAGCGTTGCACAGAGCTGCGGAGAAGATGGCATGTCAGAACAACAACAACGACATATGCACGGCGGATCAACAACAATAACAATTTTTTTGTTTTTTGTTAATGAACTAGAGGTGTGAATATAGATGAAAATAGTACAATTTAATACGTGCACAGCATTTATTCTATGTGAAATGTATTCGTTTTTCACACATTTTCACTCAGACGAAGGTGATGCACAATAGGCCAATTCCTTATCAGGAGTATTTACATGTGGAAGGAATTTGTATGTGTAAGTTTGTCTAGCAATTAAGTAATATTCAAGACAAACCTAGACTGCTGCCTCTGGGCCCCTCCCTGTCTGCAAGTAAGTCTCTGGCGTGAATGACTCCACAACCTACCAGCTGTCCTCTCCAAAGCAGTGGCTTAGTGAGTTGCCATTACATTTGGCAAATTTTTGATGGTGCCGTGTGCCAAACTGTATACAGGAAAATGAAAATATTAGTTGTGGTTCCCAGCTTATAGGAGTGTGAGGTGGTCTTCACCTGTGTACCTGTCTGAGCTAGCGATGACTTTAACATGTAATTGTAGTTCTTTATTTTAACAATTTAAAGGCCCACTCAGAGATCTATTTTCAAAGAGTAGGTGAGGTTTACATAACAAAAGGAACAATGTGTAAATACGACAGAAAAAGTCTGAACTGCTAATTAATACACAAACTGTAAAATAAATACTTTTATACCTGTGTAAGTACACAATGTTTCTGAATGTATATCTTAATCTTGAAACAGAAGTAGACTGAAACGGCACAGAATATAACTTTTGAGAAAATATACTGCACTGACTCTAATTGGAAATAAGAAGTGCTATTTCCAAGGACTAATGCTGTACAAATCAACATTTGTATTTCCATATTTTTGAATCAAATGAGTCAAGATATGAAGCGTAGAATGGATAGCTTGCTGGATCTAAATCTAGCAGAATAGAAAATGGAGCTAAACCACATGCCTTGCCTCCATAATGATGAATAATATCCTGTGGGTGGTCTAAATATATTAATTTACAAAAACATGTTTCGAGCTCTTTATACAGGCTCATATGCGTTAAACGCAGACTGAAAATTACGTAATTTCATATACATTATCTGAACAGCTTATAAAAATATTTTAATAGCTGTCAAATCAGATGGACATTGCCCCATTCCTGAAAAACTGCTATAAACCAACCAAATTCCATATTGATTAATTTATTGGTGAAAAATTAAGAGTTCAGAATGTCATGGCGATCCGCTTTTATAACAATAAAAACAGTAGAGTATAATTTACAAGAGCCTTCTTTAGTTTATTAAATGTTTCATTTGAATACTGAAGATAGCCGCAGTGGTGCTGTGGGCTTGTATAAATCTTCACTGGCTTGGATTAATGTTTATTTAAATAGTCACTTAATATATAACCAATAGTTTTATAGTTTTACAACATTTGTAACATTTTAAGTAGTCTTTTATGCCCTCCAATTTTTTTATTTATTTTGTGCTATTACATCACAATTATTTTTATCTCCATGCAACTTGTTACCCTATAGCAGTTTGATTAATGGGAAAGGACAATGGCTCAGGGGTGGCGCGGTGGCCCAGTGGTTAGCGCTGACGCCTCACAGCAAGAAGGTCCCGGGTTCGAATCTCTCGGCTCGGGTGCCTTTCTGTGTGGAGTTTGCATGCTCTCCCCGTGTCTGCGTGGGTTTTCGCCGGGTACTCCGGTTTCCTCCCACAGTCCAAAAGCATGCTCCTGGATAGGTTGATTGGCTCACAGACTAAAATTGTCCCGCAATGCCCGGCGATGGACTGGCGTCCCGTCGTCGGGTGTATTCCTGCCTTACGCCCTGTGTTTCCGGGATAGGCTCCGGCTCACCGTGACCCTATATAGGATTAAGCGGTTTCAGATAATGAGATGAGATGAGACAATGGCTCAGCGCAGCACATCCCAGCTGACAAACCACGAAGGACACAGCTATTGCATTCACTTCAGGTTGGAGTTTCGTAAGGAAATATTTTTAAAAGCTTGGCTATTCGGCTCTTTTAAATATATACGGAACAAGATGTAATGCAAGGTTACACGTCTTAACTTGCGTTGGAAAAGCTTAGATTTGTGAACGTCGAAAGAAAATGACAATCACGATGGCAAATATGTGACCGTCCGATGTGCTGTTTAAAAGAGCACAAAGAATATGTGTAATATCCTTCAACATTACCACTCAGTGGTATGATAATACGTTTCGAACTTTTAATAAGGTGCTCTTTGGTTAGCATGCCACATGCTCAGAAAGGTTTCCATGCTCCAACAAACATGGGGTGGTGCTTATCTCCAGTATACGATCGTATGAATATTGTAAAATGCAACTGACTGAGAATAGCATTGTCATTTAATTAATATCCATCCAAATTACCTATTGCCAAAAACATGCAACTGTCTACCATATGAGCATAAATCCAAGTCACATGCCATAACATCACACAACCAGAGCTGTCAAGTTAATTGTGGGAAGATTGTGTAAAGCATTACTTTCATTGAGATTAACTATAATGGATGTCAAGGTGGTTAAATATCCTGTATTTTAAATCTACTGGAATTGTAATAATGCGCACGAATGTTGATGATAATAAAAATAGCGCATGACTCGATTCAAGCATAGAGGTTTATAAGCTATCATTATGGATGCGTGAACATATCATCATTAACACCAAATAATGTCAGACTTATCTGGTGCATTTTCCTCTTCGAGAGCAGCGCGCGGTGGCGCAGTGAGTAGCGCTGTCCTCAGTTCGATTCCCGGCTCCTGTGCATTTCCGTGCGGAGTTTGCGTGTTCTCCCCGTGTCTGCGTGGGTTTTCGTCGGAAACCTACCGTCTGAAGACACGCTACTGTCTAGATTTATTGGCCTGCTGAGTAAATTGCTCCCAGTGTCCAGCGATCTGCCGGCGTCACATCCTGGGTATAGCCCCGCCTTGCACCTCTGTCTGCCAGGATAGGCTCCAGCCCTTGCGACCCTGTACAGGATTAAGCGGGTATTGAAAACGATTATTTTCCACTCCTATTTCAGAATTGATAATGTTGTGAGTGTGATGGCGTGTCACTAATAATTTGGTATTAATGGTTTTTACTATTTAATACAATAACACCTGTGTGGGGTCTATTTGAATCTGTTATTAGTGATCATTATGTGATTGTGCTTGTATTTAATTTAATTTTCCTTGTATTATGTATTCTAGTTCTTTCATCATTCAATCTGAGTGGAACGATTACATTTTGTTTGAAATATTTGTTTGTTAAGGCTTTTGTCCTGGTTTGTAAAAGGCAAGGCATAATGGTATTCTATATCCATTAATGATGATTGCTTCCAGAAGCTGCTCTTTATAGATAGCCGCATCAATCGCTCCCCCTCTCTCCTTCGCGACGTTTCACCTCACACGTTGGAGGCATCCTCAGGTGCTGTGTGTGTCACGTGTCTTCCATTGTTCCTGGAAGAAAGCAATGCTGTAGAAAGGACTGAACGTATACATAGTTCCTACATCAATACATATAAATAGGAGTCATACACGTGACACACACACGGCGCCTGAAGGTGCCTCCAATTTGTGAGGCGAAACGTCACGAAGGAGAGAGGGAGCGAGCGACGCGGCTATCCCGAAAGAGCAGCTTTTGGAAGCAGTCATCATGCATCGAGCCATAAAAACCTACATCATTATATATTCATAATGTTTTCAAACTTGGTTATCCATTTATCTTCGGGAATCAAATACCAACATACGCTCCAATTAAAATTATTCACAGCGATATAAGCTCTACTCAAGACATATATGAGAGAAATTATATTGACAAAAAAAACGTTAAGAAAATATTACTATCTCAGGTTTTGTGCTGCGATATCGGAATTTTTAATGGGAATTATTTTGAGAAAAGTTGGAATAACTTAATTCCAAAAATCCACAAAGTTGGGTTCAAGATAAGCATGACTAAAATAAAGGTCATATATAATACGTTATTAAACAATTCAAGGTTTGTTTTGGCAGGACACAGCTGGAAATAAAACATGCATAAGGGGTTAGTTATTAAAGGTGGACTGAAAAGAAAATTAAACCATTAATTGTGTGGAAAATGTGGCTACTGGAGTCCTCGCACACCCATCCATGATCATATATCCCCAGTACCTGTGTCTCTACACTGGCTACTGGTTAAATATAGGATTGAATTCAAGATCCCTCACCTACAAGGCTCTCACTGGCGCTGCTCCTACATACATCCGTGACCTGCTTCAGGCTCCCTCCTCAACACAACAACTTGTATTCTCCACTATGGGCTTTCTGCATGTGCGCAGATCGCACCTCCATTCGATGGGTGACAGAGCCTTCTCACGCGCTGCTCCCAGACTCTGGAAGATTCGATCAGCTGAGTCCCTGAGCATTGTCAAATCTCGTCTCAGGATTCACTTGTTCGTAAGGCTTTGAAATCCTCTGACTAGGACTGTTGATGCAGCTCACCTTTGTCATGCTAGGATGATGGCTCGCTACCGAACTGCGCCTGCCCAGAAACACTTATTTCTTCCTTCTTTTGTTGATCAATTATTTTTATCGCTATTTTATGTCCTCTAAATTATAGCCATTATTTCACTTTCAAGGCTGGCATGGTGGCCCAGTGGGTAGCGCTGTCGCCTCACAGCAAGAAGGCCCCGGGTTCAAATCTCGCTCTGGTGCATTTCTGTGTGGAGCTTCCATGTTTTCCCCGTGTCCGCGTGGGTTTTTGCCGGGCACTCCGATTTCCTCCCACAGTCAAAAACACATGCTGCTGCATAGGTTAATTGGCTTCCAGACTAAATTGCCTGCAGTGCCCGGTGATGGACTGGTGTCCCATCGTGGTTTTATCCCTGCCTTTCGCCCTGTTTCTGCCGGGATAGGCTCCGGCTCACCACGACTCTGTGCAGGACTAAGCGGTGTCTGACAATGAGATGAGATTTCACTTTCCATTGTACCTCTCTGATGTTGGTGTTGACGTGCCGTTTTCTCCACAGCTCAGATTTGTAACAAAAAACGTTATTGTTGATTTGCCATTCATATGTCGTTGTTGCTGATATGCCATTCTCTCCACAGTTCTCTGCAGTGGTTTCTGACCCTCTAGTGAAAAGCGCTCTACAAGTGCTATTATTATCATTGATTAAACAATTCGAAGCCACCTCAGATTTTGCAAATTTTATAAATAAATTGTCACGTGTAATTCAGGGACGGAGCCAGGCTCAGTACATCATACGCTCATAATCATTATCCGTGCTGGATTAGTACTGTACAGGGTCGCAGGTTGGGGGGGGAGGCAGATCCTATCCCGGCAGACATATGGTGCAAGGTGGGGCTATACCCTTTAAGTTACGCCAGAACAGCACAGGGCACTTTGAGGCAATTTACTCAGCAGGCCAATTAACCGAGCTCGCAGCCATGTCTTTGGAAGGTGGGAGGAAACCGGAGTATCCTGCAAAAACTCACGGGGACACGGGGAAAACACGCAAACTCCACAGACAATGGCACCCGAGCTGGGAACCAAACCCCAGACCTTTTACTGCGAGCCATCCAAAGAGGTTATGCCTGCTACTGATATATTTTTCAGTGGGGTGTAGATATAAGTGATGAGTGTAACCATTAAATTCAAATGCCACCAGGTTGAGCCCTCGTACTTCTTGGGATGGTGGGCAATTTCAGTGACGAAATCTCTATTCCCTGGTGACTCACCATAGTGTAAGGAGACAGGACATACAGATAAATGGAACTAAAGAGGTGAACATGAACAGGTTAGAGTGCTTTAAAATAAACATAACAACAAAATGCAACATGCTAAAATGACTAAACAAGATTTTTTTAAATCGATGTATCCTCCCTGCAATGAAATATGAATTTTAAAAACATGGACATGGCACAAGTGTAAATAATATGCAGACACATATTGAGATCTGCATGCTTGATGGATGCTCGTCAAAACGAATGACACATTAGCAGCTAATTTCAAGAACACATCTGAGAGAATGTTCCCTGTATAAATAGAGCCATGACATCTCGTTAATTGTATCACAGGACCGTGAGCGGTGATGTAGCTTGGGGAGGTCTTAAATTCAGCTGTTTATAGGTCATGGTTGGTGATGTTGTTTTAATTCCTAGATGTGGTTCATTTTAATAAGAGAGGTGTAATGTGTAAAACTTAGATTTGGCTGCCATGGTGAT
>JAZEWT010000001.1:4873715-4885726 GCA_036362905.1 Mordacia mordax
AAGCGGGTACAGATACTGACTGACTGACTGAGTAGCATTTGAGTTTGGTGGCCATTGCGATTCCTGTCTCGAAGCTTCAGTGTAATGTATAACGTTGGTCAGTGCAGGTTCATGTGGGGCGTGGGAGTGACGGAACATGACTGATTCAGATATCAACTGTGGTTGATGTTAGCAATAGCCAATAGTTGAACATAGGTTGCCAGGTTTAGAGCCCAGTAATGGTTGAACAATGGGCAGTAATTGAACTTTGTATTTTCCTTTACAACCCGCATGGTCTAGAGCCTAGGTCGGTTAGCTAAACTTTAAGTTTTTATATACTGGGTTTAATTGCAGCTCAATGTAGAAAATTAATCAATCCACCATTGGCATTCCTAAATGTTATTTACGGGCTTGTTTTATTACCCTGCAGTTGGCTCTATTTAGCAGTGTAGATGATGAGAAAGCTTGGATAATTAACAACTTAGTTATTACCTCCATTATTCATTCCCTGTTGATAATTCTCAACAAATTATTCAATGGATAAGCCAGCGATCTCACCTTTGTGATCTGTGGAACCTGCTTTTGACAAATTTTGATATGGCATGGATTGAGCACTGTGTGATATTTTCTTAGAGGACCAGAAACTGTACTGATTGCCTCCTGTCCATTGGGTTCTTTAGTGCACACATGCATAGTTATATACTTGCTCATAGAAGTATTTTTTTAATCTTGGTGGTTTTACACTCTGTGGGTGTATGCTTTACAACTGGGACTTGTATAAGATTTCTACTTTCGATCCTACTTCGTGACCTTTGGGAGGCACTCGACATTATCCTGAAAGATCAGCTTTGGAAAGCAATTCTCACACATCCAGCCGTGCAAACCTTACCTCCCATTGTTAAAAAAAAACCGTCTATCATCTATGTTATTGACTTTTAAGAATTGCAAAATGTATTGCTGGCAGCCACAGTCCTGTGCACTTACGAATGACTATTGACACCTTTAAGACATGGTGCATGATGGGTAGATTTAAGTAGGTCAGATTCGCTTTCACATCCATGGGTTTGTCATTCCAGTTGAAGAGCCAACTCACAGGTCATCCTGGTTCACAGCTCCTGACCACTAACAAGGCTGTTCATTTATTCCACCCGACATCATACAGGAGGCCAAATTTGCTGCTTTCTCATTATTGCAGTGGCTTTTTACACATCATTGTGATCCCTCTACTCACATTAGCAAATGTCAGCTATTGATCTTATGGTTAAACTCTCAGTATCTGTGCTACCAAGCTGATTGATGGGAAAAATGATTCAAATAACACATAATGTAGCCATGTTTAAACGATTCACAATGTGTTCATTACAAGCTGTTTTGTATCAGTTGTACTTAATTATTTTGTTGGTAACTCTACTCAATAGTAATGAAGTTGTGTGGTGTTGACGTATGATAGAATGTTGCAGAGTACCAAGTGACACCAGAAAGCAGTGATATGCACAGATATAACATGTATTTGCTACAAAGTCTAATTATGTTGTGCGGAACTTTTTCGTCACCTGAGCTCATTAACCAGGATATGTATGCAAAATATATGCGTTATACATAGCTCGTAAATTAGAGGCCATCCAGAAATAGTGTTAGACTAGAAAATCACCATATATGTATTATTATATGTCAATAGTTGCTTTAAAATCCGTGGATTGCTCAGGAATCCTCGTGCTAGCTGTGGGATGGACTGTCCTCAGCCAAGCGTTTATGTTAACAGAAACAAAAACTTGTCAGCGTTCCACTGCATGCTCATTATACCTTTGACCTCGAGTAAAATGTGCTGCATCTTGTTATTTTTTATCTGGTTTATGAAAAAAAATGTATTATTTTTTGTAGTTACCTCATAGCTTTTGTTTTTCGATACCTTTGCTGATTTTGTTTGGCTTACATGTAGCTTAAATCAGCAGGTAATGTAATATAAACACACATGATATGGCTTATAGTGTTATGGATGTGACTAGGATGTACTAACACATGTGTAATGAGCCAGACGTGTTGAATCGAGCAAGGGGAGGTTAATTGACACTGCTCACCGTAGCATTCGTGTCACTCATTGCTCACAGTAACACCTGTGTCACTCAGCCTTTCATGGGAAGGGTATTGTCACCCTCAGATTCCCACCAACTAAAGCCCCAAACTGTTCCCTCTCTCTCCCTTAAATATCTTTCCTCATTACCAATTCCCTAAACGCCGCAATCTTTGTGAACAACTCTCACTCCCTGCCCAATTTGAAACGAGCCCAGCAACAATCAACTCATGGGATTAATTTCCAACAGGCTGCCAATCGTTCTCCGCCTGTATGATGCTCTGTTATATGCCTCGCTATCTGTATCCCGGCTCTCTCAAGACTGGGTGGGGGTCACCCGAAGCGGACATTGAACTCTAGATCGCCCCCTCCTTCCCTGACTAAGAAGATGACCTCAAATTGACCCAGAACCAATTATGGACAATGACCGACGAACCTTCAGCTATTGCACGATGCCACGAGAGAATTAAAATGCACCGAAAGGACTTAACACAGAAAACAATGGCAATTTCAATCTAAAAACACGTAATTCATATGGAGAAAAGGGACATTCATATTCTATGGTAGGCAGGAACTAAAAGAAGAGAATGTCTAAGCAGGGAGTCATGCCTGGGTGTTGGAGTGCATTCCGGAAATCTCAAAACAGAAGGGGGAAACCTTCACCGGGAAGTGTAATAAACCCCGTTCAAACCTCATTCAAACAGAGCTATGGCAGTGTCTTGAGCCAGTAGGGCAGATCTACCTCTGAAGGATAGATGCAGAGCAGCAGTGTGAAGTTCATCTAACACTTTTACCAACCACGACTGTCAGGACATTCTTTGCGTCCCAGGAATACACGAGTGCTTTCGGTTTGGCTGCAGTTTCCCTCTAATACATAGTTGGGCTTTTGAGTGACAGTAATATTTAGCCGCATTCAACTAGGCGCTGATACTAGTTCTAATGTATATGATCGGAGGTTGTTTGTAACCGTTATATGAATTAATATGATTTTCAAACTTATCTCAAATCTGTTTTAGCAAGTGGTCACTGACACACGCTGCATCCTGGCCAGAAATCATTTTGGTTACAGGATAACAGCATCATGTGGTGCAATTGTATGAATGTCACCAGGTTCAGTGATATAACGACAGGTGTTCAATTATGTCATGATGGTTGCACTGAGATGCTCTTGTGAGTGTGGCATCATCCCAGACAGGTGGTGCCACTTGTGTTTTCACCAATTGAATAAAATGTAATTTGTGTTTAAAATGCAAAAGTATTGAAAGAGTCACATGTAGCTTAAGCAAATGTGAATTCAATATTAACTGCAGGGTAAAGGTATTAGTATATCACAAAGACCCACAGACTCACCACACAGAGACCCACAGACTCACCACACAGACCCACAGAATCACCACAAATAGACCCATAGACTTTCCACATATATATACCCACAGACTCACCACACAGAGACCCATAGACTCTCCACATATAGACCCACAGACTCACCACACAGAGACCCTCATACCACACAGAAACCCACAGACTCACCACACAGAAACCCACAGACGCACCACACAGAGACCCATAGATTTTCCACACAGGCCCTCAGACTCACCACACAGAGACCCACAGACTCACCACACAGAGACCCACAGACGCAGCACACAGAGATCCACACTCACCACACAGACCCACAGACTCACCACACAGAGACCCTCATACCACACAGAGACCCACAGACTCATCACACAGAAACCCACAGACGCACCACACAGAGACCCACAGATTTTCCACACAGGCCCTCAGACTCACCACACAGAGACCCACAGAATCACCACATATAGACCCACAGAATCACCACACAGAGATCCACAGACTCACCACACAGAGACCCACAGACTCACCACACAGAGACCCACAGAATCACCACACAGAGACCCACAGACTCACCACACAGAGACCCACAGAATCACCACATATAGACCCACAGACGCACCTCACAGAGACCCACAGACTCACTGCAAAGATACCCACAGAGTCACCACATACGGATTCAACTCTGACCATAAAACCAGCTCAGTGGAGGTTTGCTCCTGAGACACTATATTTTGTTGTTACAACACCCAGGTTCGAATCTCTCTAATAGACAAACACACATACATACAGAAATATACAGGGATACAGAAATATACATGGACATATATAAATATATATAGAGACATATATAGAGACATAGGTGCATAGGGACACGTTGATACAGGCATAGAGCTACAGACAGCAAAACAAATCGCCATTCACAACTAAGTGGCGGTAACGTCACCACGGCGTCTGTGCCAGGCCATGTGTGCCTTGAAAATACGTGAAGTGCCAAATGCTCGCCAACGAGGTGGAGAGGTAGCCGTAGGGAATTAATGAGTTGGTGAGTGGGTGGATGAGTGAGTGAAGGTGTGAGTATTAGTGGGTAGGCGAGTGGGTGAATTGGTGGGTGGCTGGATGAATGAATGTGTGAGTGAATTAATGAATAGGTGAGTGGGTCGCTCAGTGGAAGCGTGAGTTATTAAATATGTGAGATGAGCGGGTAGGTGAGTGAGTGTTTGAACTGGTTAAGGTCTATGATCAGCAAGGGATCGCATGAACTCACCACAGAGACCCATAGACGGACCACAGAGAGACTGGCAGACTCTGCCGAGACCGATGGACTCTACCGCGTTGTCGGTTATGAATTAATACACAAGCAAATACTGCATATACTGCCCACTGTGTCTGACATTACGAGTAATCACGTGGAGAGGAGCCGAAGCAGAGTGTGCAGTTTGACAAAAGGGTGTAAAAACTTTCGAAGTTGATTGGTCGTCACGGTGAATTTGAAACTCCGCCTTGGAACTCCTTCAAAAATGCCAAAAAAACCCCGTTATCGTTGCTAGTTTTCTGTTCTAATGTCGTTGTTGTTGACATGCCGTTCTCTCCGCAGCACTGTGCAGCGCTTTGTGATCATCGGGTGAAAAGCACTCTATAAATGCAATTATTATTACTAGCATGTTCATCGTAGAGCTGCATATATATTTCAGCTTTGAATTAATGTCTCATCAGCCAGTTTTCATTTCCCTGTTAGGGTGGTCGGAGCCATTCACGCTTAATATCAGCCTAATCTTCCTGCAGGAAATTACCGTAGATGTCCTCTGCAAAGAAATCAATACTACTGAAGGATTGTACGATTAAGCCTAGGAAGGAAAACCAGTCTTGATGTATTCTGGTATAAAATACATGTGTCTCTTCACGGGCTTATGGCTATCTTGATGGCACTTCAAGCACTGCGAACAGTCTCCCGATGTTGTTGGTGAGCATCACGTGTTTTTCATTGAGGCATTGGTAGCAGAGGTGTTATTTGATTGGGTCTGCCATTGGCATCGCTTCTGCTGGAGCTGCTTGTCAGCCAGCTTGAAGGGCAGGCGGATGTCAGTAATTAGTCTAGCAGTCATCAGCTTCTGGCATAAGTGGGGTGGTTCAGGGCTCTTTGTGATCCCAGATATGGATCGTCATGTCATCTGTTAAGTGCCATAGCTTAGATAGCAGGATTTTTTGGGCAGATTGGGGTGTTAATGATGGTGATTCCATGTTTGGTGCTTTTCGAAATGAAATTTTCCCACTCCTTGTAAATTGTTCTCTTCAAGAGGTTCTACTCCCAATTCTAGTAATTGAAGTCGCCAAGAATAATAAATGTGGCTCCCTCTAGGATGCCATAAAGGAATTACACAATGATGTATCAAATGACATCAGGTCATTATAACAGTTTAAGGAACCAATATGGAAGTTAATGACCTCGATCTAATTTGAGTTCAGATTTGGCGATAATACTGAAACTGCTCTGGTCAAACTAATTAATTATCTACTTGTTGCTGAAGGCTTGTCAAGTATTCTTGTCCTCCTGGACCTGAGCACTGCCTTCGATGCTGTTGACCACCCTACTTGAGTGACTGGAGCGTATTGGGGTTTCTGGCTGTACCCTGCACTGGCTGAGCTCCTACTTCTGAGCGAAAGCAGTTCGTCAGCCTCGGAGGACATTACTGCGGGATCCATCCTGCTTTGTGTAGAGTTCCTCAGAGTTCAGTTCTCGGCCCACTCCTCTGCAGCATCGACATACAACCACTGGGCGATATCTTGCACAACCTCAATCTCAGCTACCATTGCTATGCCGATGACATCCAAATCTATATCCACGCACAGTCATCCATCAATGCGTCTGGTCGATGCATGTGATCCTCACTGTCAACTGTGAAGGTCTGGCTCAATTCAAATTTTCTAAAATAAATGGCGACAAAACAGAAGTTTTGCTTGTCCGAACCACGCTCCAGTTATTCAAGGCTGAACCCATCAAATCGATGCTTGACGACCAGACCTTTGAAGTTGCTAAGGCAGTCCGGAGTCAAGGAGTAACTCTTGATGCCTCACTCAGCTTTGAGACACACATCAACAAGGTGACGAAGGTAAACTTTTTCCATCTCAGAAACATAGCCAGACTGCGCAACATCCTGTCACCCACTGTTGCTGAGAAGCTAATACACATCTTCATCTCCTCACAAATCTATTGCAATGCACTGCTCCCTGACATCCCTGCCTACCTGATCAATCGTCTCCAACATGTGCAGAATGCGGCTGCTGAAGTCCTCACTCGCACACCCATTCACAATCACATATCTCCAGTACTGGTGTCTCTCTACTGACTACCGGTTAAATATAGGATCGAATTCAAGGTTCTCCTTCTCACCTGCAAGGCTCTCACTGGCGCTGCTCCTTCATACATCCGTGATCTACTTCAGGCACTCTCATCAATACGGACTTGCTGCATGTGCCCAGATGGCACCACCATTTGATGGGTGACAGAGCCTTCTCACGTGCTGCTCCCAGAATCTAGAATGCCCTTCCATTGGATATTCGGTCAGCCGAGTCTCTGGGCATTTTCAAATCTCATCTCAAGACTCACTTGATCTGTAAAGGCTTTGAAGTCCTCTATCTAGGACTATTGATGTGACTCACTTTTGTTTTGTTATGCTGGGATGATGGCTCGCTGCCGACCTACACCTGCTCAGGAACACTTATTCCTTCCTTTGTTTGCCGAACAATTATTTTTATCGCTTATTTTATGCCCTTCTCTAAATTATGGCAATTATTTGACTTTCAATTTCTACTCTTACGTTGTTGTTGTTGACATGACGTTCTCTCCGCAGCTCTCTGCCGCACCTTCGCGTGAAAGACGCTCTGGAAATGCAATTATTAGTAATACCAACCCACTTGACCAGGCATTTTCTTTGGCAGAGTGTGCAAGGTGGTGAAATCAAATATATTTGCACCCGTTCCTGTAAAATGTTGTTGGATTGGAGCGCGAGATGATGTATTGGAAGCCAGCATAGACCCTCATGACATTGTGTAGCAATTCCAAAGTACATTATAGTTCCACAAAACACATACATATATGCACGTGTGTGCAATGAAGCCTAATTGGTTGGTTTCGGTATGGTGGAAATGACACACTGGCATTGACATTCTCGTGGAGTCACTTTACACACTGCTTCTAAATTTTCTACCACGAGCAGAGTGGACATTAGCATCTCCTGCTTTGAGATTGGCAAAATGAAATGTTATCACCACCAGCACCTTTGTACGAAATTCCATTTCGCTTAATATAACAGAAATCAGCTCTGTAGACAACCATTGTTGGTATGGAGACCAATACTTCAGTCACTCATCACTCTTCACAGCTGAGTAAAACCAAAATTACTATAAAAAGAATTATTGTAGGTTTTATGCATCTCAGCTTTTACTTTTAAAACACTTAGAATACAAGAAGAATTTAACTTTAACCACAACATTTTACGCCATTCTTAAACCATATATGTCCTGTATCTGTACGACACAGCTCGCTGAGTCACAATTGAACGTGATATGAAACTGTTACTACAGCTCGTGTTCTTAATGATTGTGATTATAGTTGTATAAATGTGTCTCTCCAACTTCTCTCCGTCCAGGTTGTGGGATGACGGTGTCATTGACCCGGTTGACACACGCCTTGTGCTTGGACTGAGCCTAAGTGCCACCCTCAACGCTCCGATCAAACAAACACACTTTGGGGTTTTCCGCATGTGATGAACACATTTACAAATGGACTATGTGTGTAAAACCAGCGCATCAATAAACGTGTCGTTTCATGTTTATCTTTCAAAAGACAGTTTTAAAATAATTCTTGATTATCCTAACATTTCAAAATGAAATAAAAAAATTGTATAATTTACATGCAAAGCGTTGTTTCTCTTTGCCGCCATGTAATGCAATTGTGTTAAATCACATTTATATTAGGCTTCATACTAAACGGACAAAATCCAGTACGGTGCATCGTCAGTAATGCGATTTACAATTAAAAAGAGATGCTTAACAGACTTCCTATTATTTCCTTACAGCCTGATGATACTCGATTAATATTTATTGCTTATTTAATATTCATCATAATTGCTAAAACTTTGCTAACACTTCTAGATATGGACATAATGTGATCCTCAATGAAATGTCATATCAACTGACAAAACATCGTCACGTTTTATATATGTATATAATTACAGCAAAAAAATAGTAAATCAACCCCATTTTGATATGGTTGAGCTTTTCGTGAATTTGCAATATATATTAAGAAAAAATGGGTGTGCCCCAGATTTACATCACTATCAACAGGCTGCATGGTTAACACAAAAGCTAAGTGACTTGGCATCTTTAAAGTAAAATTTACATGACCCGGTAAAAAATAATGACCCCAGAATCCAAAATTAGATTTGCTGAAATATATTTATGCAGGTGTACTTAGTGTTAAGTAGAACACAAAGCAGTTTTATTTGATATGTCATTCATAAGACACTGGTCACCCACAACAATTAGGAATCGTTTTCGGAAAGCTGTAAATAGACGAAAACCAAACTTATTAGATAGAATATAATTAGAGATGTTTGTGCAATGCTGGAATCAGTATAAATGCTGATGTATGCTTGACTCACCTTATCCAGGTTCCACTACCACATGCTTTGTCTCACAGACACGCTCCTTCCATTTCACATCACATTTCTCATCATTGTAAATGTAACATTTCGTACATGAATAAATTCGGTTAAATGTGCAATGTAATTATTTTCTTTTCGAATTGATCGTTTCCTTTGTGTGGTGTCTGGCTGTAAGTTTGGATGTATAGCTAGCTGGCAGGCTATCTGGTGGGCTGGATGTATACCTGGATGGCTATTTCGCGAACTGGCTGTTGTACTGCTTCTGGCTGGCCACCTAACTGGATGGCCGTCAAACTGGCTGGCTGACTGAATAGCTGACCTGCTGGCTGATTTGGATAGCTGGATATCTGTCTGGCTCATCTGGCTAGCCTGCTGTCATTTTTATTTAAGCAGGAAGAACCCGTTGAGTTAAGCGGTTCTTAACGGGTGTCCAGTGGAATGTAGCTGTAAGGCTGGCTGTCTCGCTGGCTCCCTTTTTGTCTATGATTGAATGGCTGCTTATCTGGTTGTCTAAGTGGTGGTCTGGCTGGCTATTTAGCTGCCTGTAGCTGGCTAGCTGAATGTCTGTCTGGCTGGCACTTGCTGTATGTTAAACTTTTCTGGAACGTATCTTAGACGTATTTGAGGTGACTCCCTATATATGAATGTAAATGAATGCGTTAGTGAATGCTAGAATGTATACAAGCAAATGCGTGTATGTGTGAGTAAATACGTGAGTTAATTAATGTGTGAATGCATGGCAATGGATGTGGTGAATGATTGAAGGTGTGAGTAAATGTATGAATGAACGTGTGAATACATGCTTGAATGAAAACATGAATACTCGAGTGAGCATTGATCCTTGAGAGTGAATGCATGAGAATAAGTGAATACGTGAAAGTGGATTTCCTTAAAAGAATGAAGGCGTGCTTGAGTAAATTTGTACGCGAGTGTCGGAGAATGAACGTGTGGTTGAAAATGTGAATAAATTCGCAAGTTAATGTTGAGTGAATGAGTGAGCGAATGATGGGGAGCAATGCTAATGCGTGGGAGTGAATGTGTGAGTGACTCATTTCATCACGTCAGAAACCGCTTAGTCCTGTACAGGGTCGCGGTGAGCTGGAGCCTATCCCGGCAGACACAAGGCGCAAGGCAGGGATATATCCACGATGGGACGCCAGTCCATCACCGGGCACTGCGGGAAATTTAGTATGCAAGCCAATTAACCTGTGCAGCAGCATGCTTTTGGACTGTGAGAGGAAACCGGAGTGCTTGGCGAAAACCCACGCGGACACGAGGAGAACATGCAGACTCCACACACAAAGGCACTCGAGCCGAGATTCAAACCGGGACCTTCTTGCTGTGAAGCGACAGCGCTACCCACTGGGCCACCGTGCCGCCGTGTGAATGACTTAGTGATTATATCAATGCGTATGTGAATGTGTTTGGCGTTGTTTGATGTTTGTGTTTCGACGTGATGTGTGCATGTGTGTCTTGGGGTATTTTAGTTTTGAACTTGTTTTAATGTGTTTTGGGCTATGTTTTGAAGATTGTGGTGTACTTTGAGTCTGTGTGGTTTGGTGTGTAGCATGTTTTTCGTATTTCTGTGTGGGTTAGCGTATTTTGACTGATTTGGAATGCTTTGCATATGTGTGTTTTGGGCGTATTTTGGGTATTTAGTTGTATTGATGGTGTGTGTTTAATGTTTTAGTGTTTTTTTTCTTGACGCTTGAACCGCTTAATGCCAAATGCGCAACAAATTTATATAAAGTCCAATGGTTAAACGCAGATCGATTAAGGAACCAGACGCGCTGAGTGCATAGCAAGGAACAGAATATACTTTATTATTTACATACCAAATACGATATGACGATTGTCAAAAGTACACCAATGTTTGGCATGATACGAGAGTTAGTTGAGTTGTGTGTGTGTGTGTGTATACCGGCGAACAGCCTGGAGTTAGATGTGCTCTCTGTATAGAAGCCAGGCGAGCTTGGGTTGGAGCTTCTTGCAGCTTTGCTCGCGTGCTCACTGACGTGCTCACAGGCACCTGAGCAGGAAGGAGTTGCAGGCAGCATTGCGAGGGCAGTCGCAGAGTTTACCGATGCGCGCACCCTTCCGCACGGCGCACTGCTCCCCTACACCACACTGCGAAACCACATACAGAACACCACGCATCTTCAGTGGCATATGGCTGAACACAAGGTACATAAATCTCGCGGCTGTCAACACTGACTGAATGTGCTTGTGTCCTTACTTCCCTCCGCCCATCTGCAGTGCAGGAAGTTTTAGGTACTTACCACAGCGACTTGTCCGAATTTCTTCTCCCAGGTGGGGATCCTCTTGCTCTGCAGTTTCACTAAGACCTCCTGCAGAGCCTCGAGCTGTAAGAGGACAGAAATGGGCAGGCAGTAGATAATCACAAATTGCCGATTACAATATGCGATGACACTAAAGTTACTCGGCCAGCTTACCAACTCTTTCTCGTGGAGGCTGCTTGAGTCCTTTACCGAAGGGATATCCCAGGATGAGGCGCGGATGTCTCTCATCTCGGTGTTGAGCTGAGCGCTGCACAGAGCCACGAGGAGGGACGCGCCGAGCGCTGCGAGGAGCAGTATGCGGCCGCTCTCCATGGTGCTGAAAGGAAAGGATGTTGCAAAACGCGCGCCGCCCGATTTAACTTTATATGGGAACCAGTCCCTCCCACCGACCCATGCCGCCCCCCCCCCATGCAGCGACGCGGCTCGCACTCGATTCTCTCACGCATTGTCTCAATCTCGAACGTGAATTCACTCACGCTGACGGTCGTGCTCTTGAGTTTTCACGATTCAGTATTAACCAAACGCATTCACTTCGTACATATGAAATATTCTCATCTCATTATCTGAAACCGCTTAATCCTATATAGGGTCACGGTGAAGCCGGAGCCTATCCCGGAAACACAGGGCGTAAGGCAGGAA
>JAZEWT010000001.1:4886313-4899785 GCA_036362905.1 Mordacia mordax
TGTTGTCATGTCACGTGCCAGATGTGTAGAATGTTGCGATATCGCATCAAATTTTAGATGTCATGTGACGTGTAGCATGTGAGACGTTACACGTGACATGCGACATCTAACATATGACACACGCAGCATGACACGTAACACTCTCAAGCACATACATTCACACTCAAATCACTCGCAACCTAACTCCCGCACTCAACGCATTCATTCACTCGTGGATTCCATGTCCGCGGACTTTTCCATGCATTCACTCATTTTCATGCATTCACGCCCCAAAAAAACTCACACGCACACATTCATCGCTCTAACGCATCCACGCTCACTCCCAAACATTCCTGCACTCATGCACTCACGTAATTCGTTATTATTTTCACGCGCACTCGAGCTTTCACGCGTTCAGTCACGGTCACACACGCTTTCACGTGTTTAGTCGCAGTGACTCACGTATTCACCATCAACCATTTACTCACATGTATTCACTCACATTCCCTCCCTCAAACATTAACTTACTCTCATACGAGTAATATATAGAAACATCGAGAATTGCTCTCCATAACTGCTAATTTCGGGATATACTGTAGCCGTGTCGAGTGTTCTTTCTCCGGGACATTTCGCCTTCCACGAAGGAGTCACCAGGTGTTTCTAACGCATTCAACGCGGGAGGGGAAACATCGCAAATGAAAGAACGCTCATCACGGCTATCCCGCAGGAACAGCTATGGAGCGCAATTTTTATATAGCCTGCGAGACTGACGACCAAGCAGTAAGCCAGGCAGCTAGAAAGACACTGCTAACAATAACCAGCCAGCCGGTCGGTCGGTCAAAGACAGCCAGCGAGACAAACGCATAGCCAGACAGTCAGATAAGCCAGACAAACATCCAGCCAGAATTCCAGAGAGACAGCCAGAACGCCAGTCAGAAAATCAGCCTGACAGACAGCCAGGCAGACAAACCCCGAGCCAGCCAAATACAACTGTACCAATTGCATCCACGGGACCAGCTGTGAGCAACCTTCGGTGACCGTTCCAACATCAGCAGGACAAGTCCACTGTGCATCCAAATGGCATCACGGACGAATCTGCGTGAGACAGAATCTCATATGGAAGCATTCGGCTTATACTGTTGATGCGGCTCAGTGGTGCCGTCCCGGAATGTTGGCTCTCGTTCGATCCGCACCTGCTCGGGAACATATGTTGCTTCCTTGTCTAAGAAATTATTTATTTTTTGCTGACTTTGTCCGATAATTTATTACTGCTGTTTGACTATTAGTTGAACTGTTTTGATGTTGTTGTTGACAATGCGTTCTCGCTACAGCTCGTATTTGTAAAACAAACCCAAAGTAATTATTGCTGATTTTCCGTTCTGATGTTGTCGTCGTTGTTGCTGGCATGCCGTTCTCTCCGCAGCTGTGCAGCGCTTTGTGACCCTCGGGTGAAAAGCTCTCTATAAATGCAATTATTATTATTTATTATTAACATCCTTGGAAACCCCCTCCAGATGTTGGAGATTCGCCATAAAATGGTGAGTTAGGATGTCGTGTCGCATTGAAATTGTCGACGGGGGAGTTTTACATTTTTCTCAGTATATCTTCCTGGGAATTTTTCCTGAAACCGTGCTAGGTCGTAACAAAGAGTAGAGTGAAGGGGATATTACACTCCACGATGGTTATTACAGTACTATAGATGGACGAGGTCAGACAGGATGGCTTGATTTCAAGGGAAGGGGATAATATGGAATGGGGTGGGGACATGTTAGGATTGTGTAAGTCACACAAAGGATCAGGCAGTACATGCATGAAGTTAAATAAATGTACTGACAGGATATGCATGGGCAAAGGTGATAGGGGGGACCCAAAGAGAAACATTTTGGTGGATGAGGGGAAATAGGTAAAAGATGTACAAAGCAGTGGGGGGCAAACAGAGGGCTCCGGGAAATAAAAGGCTGCAGCTCAACAACATTATTTGTATTCTACAAGTGTTCATGCTGGTGATGTTGGAAGCACAAGTGTCCTTACCAGGACGACTCATGTGGATTCCTTTTAACCAAGAAGCGCAAATTAGATCAGGCAAAGAAGCTGGATCCAGAGTGAAGACAACCGTAAATAAGAAAGGATTTCATAAAGAAAAGTATGATCCAACATATTTTAATTTATGTGCATAAATAAAAGTTACACATTTTCATTAATGATGATAGCTTCCAAACGTTGCTGTTTTGGGATAGCCGTGTTGACCGTGCCGCTCTCCTTCTCGACGTTTCACTTCCCACGTTAGAGGCATCATTAGGCTTTTCTGACTGATTTAGCTAAAACGTGTTGTGCATGGTGCTAAGTGAACTGATCGTCCGATGTTAATGCAGGCAGTTCTGTCATCTGTCACACACTCTCCTTTCATGTCTCCTTGTGTTCCCTTGTTCTCTTTAAAGCACTTTAAATCACAACTTTTCCACCGTGATCGAAACTGTTTAATAAAAAGAACACAAAAAGTCATTTGTAAATGCATTTAGTTGACAAATTAAACCAGCTTTAAACTGACTAATTGAGGTTGAAGTGGATTCTGTGCCATGTATGGACATGATACTAAAATTTACCTATTAAGCAAGCAACATCAGCACATTTCCACAAAATGCTTCACAGTAAAAACAGCTACGACAAAGCCAATGAGTAATTCCTCTCTACACCCACACATATTACGTGAACGGTATCATCATCAGTATGCACTTAATCCTGTACAGGTTCACGGTGAGCTCGAGCCAATCTCAGCAGACATAGAGCGCAAGGCAGGGCTATACCCAGGATCGGACGCCAATCCATCACAGGGCACTGCGGGCAATCTATTCAGGCCATTTATCCTAAGCAGCATGTCTTTGGACTGTGGGAGGAAACCGGAGTACCCGGCGAAACCAACGTCGACACTGGGAAAACATACTAACTCCACGCACAAAGGCACTAGCCAAGATTCGAACCCGGGACACTGCTTGCTGCGAGGCGGCAGCGCTACTCACTGCGCCACCATGCATCGAAAACACAACCACCTGTTATTGTCACAGATTTTTACAATAATAAACACAGCTTAGCTAGGGCCACCATGCAAAACTGAGTAAACACATTCATAGTTTCTCCAATTATCACGAACAGTTTCCAGATGTAAAACAATGCAATGGTTATTAAAAAACCGCTGGTAAGAAGAAATCCATGAAAACAGTATGTTTCAATCTATAAAGCAATCAGTACACAATGAGTATTAGATAAACATGTTTTATATGCCTGATAATCATGGTGGCACAATAATCAACACCAATACATCAATCCACTATACCTAGGCATTCTTAATTTATCAACACAGTGGTCCCATGCAGGCACAGAACCCTCAGACATTGTCAGGTCTTAACCATGATTCCCCAAAATGTGGTCCCTCTATGCAAATATGCTTGTTTTTTTTCCAGTAAGGCATATAATTAGCTACGTTCAGTCACAGGCAACGGCATAGTGAAGCACATATGGAACATATCTAATACACAATTGTTTTGAAAAATGTATTTTTATATCAATTGTTACGCATTTTATCTTATTAAAATGAAATGCTAAAAGTGCAAATGCAACAAGAGAAATAAAACTTCTGGCAATGTTTCACTTAATTGGAATGTAAAATATCTTGGAGTTGTGCAAGTTTCTAAAAACAGTGCAAATGCAGACTCCACAGCGTAGATTGAGTTTATTTACCTGTTGTAGCAGAAAGTCCTGCCACAGTGTAGCCACAATTAACTAATAACTTACGCATCATTACTCCAAACAGTTAAAACGAGGTGAATATTGTGTGATGTGTAGGCATGCAGAGGTGGCCCCCAGACTGGTGTAAATGTGTAGATGGCAATAAAGATATAAAGTAAAAACATTAAAAAAGTTTTAGATGTGTGGTTAACCTATCAAGATTTCATATTCATTATGAGAACTTTCATGGGCGTTGTGATGAACTTAAACTGGGCGGTGGTCGTGCCGGAAGGCAGGGTGAGCGGTGAAGCCGACACGGTGTCCTGTTACCAGGCACTGCACCAGCCACTCGGAGGACACCACAGGCATTTCTAGGGCAGCGGCACAGTGCAGCACGCTGGGGGGGCATGATGCATCCGACACCAGCAAGTCGTACTTCGCCACAGCAACATCTGAAGGGTGCACGCATCATGTAATATTATGTACGACCTCAGTTATTCAAGCGGGAAGGAACCATTGAGCTGCGTAGCTGTTAATAGTTGTCCAGTGGGGGGGGGGTAAACAATTAACAATATCTCAGGGAACTGGGGGAAATTTACTCAGGATAATTACCATAGGCAGCTTGTGTTTAAACTAGGAAAACATGGGGAGAACATGCAAACTCCACACATAAAGGCACCCGAACTAGGAATCGAATCCGGGGCCTTCTTGCTGTTAGGTGGAAAAGCTACTTTCTGTGCCACTACAGAGCCCATTTACGACCTATTTATTTATTATTGGAACACCATGTACACATATATTCAAGTACAACAATATAATTGTCTGTAAATGTTGTGTATATGAACAATGACCCTCGGGTGAAAAGCACTCTATACATGCAATTATTATTATTATTATTACTATAACTTATATTACTTGGACTGAAATGGGAGAATGTTATCATTGGCATTCACTCAAGTTCCAAGATTAAGCAATGGCTGCAAGTACAGATTGCATAACACCACAATTATTGGCCATGACACTAATGCAACGTCACCTTTGCTTATGTATTGTTCTGGTGCATTCTAAACGGCAGGTGGCATAAGCCACAATAAGAGCAGTTACGCTATGGGTACTTTTTTGCCAGTATACATATATAAGATTACAACATGTTTTACCGTATCTGGCAATTATGCAGGTGTTAAGATCTTAACACCTGCATAAGATCTTAACACCTGCATAATTGTAATCTTATATAATATTATATAATAAGAGCAGTGTTTACACAAATACAAAACCAAAGAAACAGCCTCGCAATGGTTTTAATAATTAATAGACATGCATGATTTAAAAAATCGAAATTTGCAGCTGAAGGCTCCTCATAATTATTTATTTGTGATTATTGTCTGTCAATATTCCATTTAAAATAAAAATTCAGGAAACATGGAAAATAATTTTACAAATGGGGCAATAATGTAATATGTAGAGGTCCACTATTCTTAATCTTGGTTTAGTGTTTTGTTCACCTACACAAATGCGCTGATCGGAGTGTGGGGTTCCTGTAGAATATTATCAGGGAAAAAAGTGATGGAAATGCAGGGCTGAAAATCACTTTAAACTTGAAGGCTAGAATCCAAGATCGTCCTGATGATGAGAGAAATTTACGCTAACCATTGTTCGGCGTGGGCTTGTGGCAGGTGACTGTAGCAGCGCTCGCCGCCATTAGAATATCCGACCACAGGTCGAGGAAGCCCTCGTGATCCTCAGACACCAGCAGCACCCTTGTATCTTCAAACAGATTTTTCTGTCCGTGCCTACAAATCAGAAAGTGAGAGATATACTTTAAAGATAAGTGATAAACATTTCATTCATGTTGCATTATTGCCACTGTGGAGATAACTGTGGTCCTAAAAAAAGTAGCATTTCACTCACGCTCAGCCAACCCATGGGTACAGAAACATAAAATAAAAATAGGGGACATATCCCCCACCTTTTGGATGAGCAAAAGGGGGGGGGGGGTAACTATACTGCTGTGCACCCATACTAACCTTCAAGGAGGCACCTTCATCTACTGAAAAGCCTCCTATGCCTACTCAACCGAGGAAAAACAATAAAAAAATATTCCTGTGTCTGTTTCATCAAAAAACATAAAGGTTCTATGTAGTCTGCATCAAGTATGTATGTACCAAGCATCCCTCTGCTCTCCTTGGTGACATTTGACCTGCCACGTTGGAGGTATCATCAGGCTTTTGACTGGTTAGGTGAAAGATGTTGTGTTATACATCTGTAGTACATGTGGATAATCAATTTAAATAATGAATGCTTATCCACATTTTCTATTTTTAAAGGCAATCGTATCTCAGTGGGATCTTACCAGTAGAAATGTGGGGAAAACACAGAGGCAAATAAAAAGAAGGCAAAGGTAGCAGGGTAGAATTGTTGTGGCAACACTGATTGGAGGACACGTTTATGAATACTGTAATTCAACAGATATGCACCTGCAAGGGAGCAGGCTGGTGCCTGTATTCAAAACATAAATTATTAATGTATACAAAATAGATCATGATTCACCCTTGCAAAGCATCATGCAGCATCAAATAAATAACACATTTATCTTGACGTAAAAACATTTTCCCGTGAGTCTATTGGCCTTTTCTACTAATACTGGCACCGACTGACTGATTGACTGCCTTCCCCCCACCTCTGTGGTTTCCTCGCTCCGCCTCTGTAATGATGTACGTTGCCCTGGATAAGGGCGTCTGCTAAATAACAATACGAAATAATAATCACTTTTTCGGTAAGGCTTTCAAGTCCACTGGCCAGGACTGTTGATGCGGATCACTGTTGTAATGCCTGGATGATGGCTCGTGGCCTGCTTGCACCTGTTCTGGAACATTTATTCCTTGCTTGTTTGTTGAACAATTATTTTTTATCGTTTATTTAACGTCCTTTCATAAATTATAGCCATAACTTGACTTTCAATTGAACTGTCCTGATGTTGTTGACAACATGCCGTTCTCTCCACAACCCAGATTTGTAACAAAAAAACCCAAAAAACGTTGTTGCTGATTTGCTGTCCTTATGTCGTTTATTGCTGACATGCCGTTCTCTCCCTAGTTCTGTGCAGCACTTTGTGCCCTCGGGTGAAAAGCGCTCTAGAAGTGCAATAATTATTAAGGAAGAAAACTCAGGCCTGGTTCAACTTTTTCGTCTCAATAGCAATCAGGCTTGCTAAACAAAAACGTGTGGGTTAATGCTAAACAATAAAACCAAGGCTAGAAACCCCAACAATTCATGAGCAAACCTAAGAAAATTATATTTTTTGGCTCATGAACTCACCATTCAATGATGGACCCAGCGGTGAGGCTGTAGCCAGAGGGAAGCATATAATTACGGTAGTCATGCTGGGTGTTCAGCAAGCACGTGTCGCGGACCCACATGTGTGACACACAGGGTATGCCAGACGCTAGTGCCAGCATGTACTCGCGCGTGCGGCATGGGAAGTCGCATACCAAGAAACAGAGTGAGAGCTCTGTGCACTGCACGCCCACACACACACACCACACAAGTTGGCAATAATTTTAGAATAATGATGTCAATTAACAATATAATAATAATTGCACTTCGAGAGAACTTTTCACCGGGGGGTCACAAAGCGCTACACAGAGCTGTGGAGAGAACAGCATGTCAGAAACAACGACAACGTTGTGGCAAATCAACAACAACAAAATGGCAAATCAACAAATTTTTTTGTTTCTTTTTTGTTTTTTTACAAATCTAAGCTCTGGAGAGAATGGCATATCAGCAATAACAATATCAGATCAGTTTGACAGTCAAATCGTAGCTATAATTTAGAGAAGGACTTAAAATAAGCAATACAAATCATTGTTAATCAAACGAAGGAAGAAACAAGTGTTCCCGAGCAGGCGCAGGTTGGCAAGCCATTATCCCAGCATGGCAGTGAGCCGCATTAACAGTCCTAGCCAGAGGACTTGAAAGCCTTACGGAACAAGTGAGTCTTGAGACGAGATTTGAAGATGCCCAAGGACTCAACTGATCGAATCTCCAATGGAATGACATTCCAGAGTCTGGCAGCAGTGCGTGAGAAGGCTCGGTCACCCATCAAATGGAGATGCCATCTGGGCATATGCAGCAAGCCCGTATTGGAGGATGGAAGTTGGTCGTGTAAAGGAGGGTGCCTGAATTAGGTCACGGATATATGTAGGAGCAGGGCCAGTGAGAGCCTTGTAGGTGGAGAGGAGGATCTTGAAATCGATCCTATATTTAACCGGTAGCCAGTAGAGAGACACCAGTACTGGGGATATGTGATTGTGGATGGGTGTGCAAGTGAGGACTTTAACAGTCGCATTTTGCACACGTTGGAGATAACTGATCACGTAGGAAGGGATGCTAGGGAGCAGTGCATTGCAGTAATCGATTTGTGAAGAGATGAAGATGTATATTAGCTTCTCAGCATCGGAGGGTGACAGGATGTTGTACAGTCTGGCTATGTTTCCGAGATGGAAATAGGCTACCTTAGTCACCTTGTTGATGTGTGTCAAAGGTGACTGTGGAATCAAGAGTCACTCCCAGACTCCGGATTGCCTTAGCAACTTCAATAGTTTGGATTTTAAACATCAATTGGATAGCCTCACCTTCGGACAATTGGTGCAGGGTTCCAATAAGCAAACCTTCTGTTGTCACTATTTAGTTTAGGGAAATCTCAATTGAGTCATGCGTTCACAGTTGACAGTGAGGACGACATGCAAAGACCAGACGCATTGATGGATGGCTTTGCGTGGATATAGATTTGGATGTCATCGCCACAGCATTGGTAACTAAGATTGAAGCTGCGCAGGATTTCGCCCAGTGGTTGCGTAACTTGTTGCCACCCCCCCAAACCCCCATTGGATCCTAGCACAGGCGAGCACGTGATTGATGACATCACAACCCATATAAGGAGACCGAAATGGTTACTCTTTATTTTGAAGCGAACTCGTCTCAAGTAGGTACGGGTCGCCTGATGATGCGGATTGCAATTATCAGCCAAACGTCGTATTTCATTTATAAATGCTGTGAATTTGCTCTCCAATTCACCGGTTGTGCTCAGATAGTGAAGAAATGGCACATTTTGTTCACGTTGACAAACTTTACTTATTGACCGTTGTCGGGTGGTGGAGGGTTTACGACAAACATGTAATTCATCAATAACATTGGTCATGAAAGCCTTCGAATTAAAGTTAGTGACTCTTATTTACGGATCTGTGTGCCACTCATATATATATATTTTTAACAAGACTAAATTAACTAATTGAATAATTTTCTAGCTACGTCAATGGGTTTACATTGGGTAGCAGAATTTAGAGGTGAACAGGGGCTCTTAAGTACAGTTCAATGATTCATTTCAATTAATTTTGTTCGCTGTTAGACTTTCATCGTGCATGCCATTAACAATACATTGAAGTGTCACTCATAGCATGCGTGCCATTCGTCATTGACCCCTGGTTTTCTTTCTTCGTCAAAGAACTTTCATAGGGGCGCGCAATTTAAAGGTTCAAAGCGCAGTCATGCATAGTTTTTTTTATTGTTTTTTTTTCAACATTATTTCTTCGCCGTTAATTAAAATTTCATTGCCCGTGCCATTCACAATCAGATTACTTTCATTTACAACGGTCAAAATGTGACCATTGATTGTTTATTTATTTTTACATTTACTAATTCACAGCATTTGCTAACCGTTTCCCCCTTGTATCTTTGGTTTAACATCCAAACATGTAATTATAAGTACTACTCTTAACCAGATCGACGCATAGCGCTCACCAAACTGGACCTGCGGTATTTAGATAGTTGGCCCAACAGAGAATGTGGGCTTTCATGCTACATTATAAATTTTTTGCAAGCCAAAATATAGATTTAAATATCTATCAAAGACTTGAAGCATAGTGCTCAATAGCATTGTACAAAATGTGCTCTACAGGTAGTTTCTTCTACAGCTGGATAGTTTCCAAGGACAAAGATGATGGCACACCATACACCAGGGGACAGCATCAACATTTCTGACAGATTAAACTCTGGGCTTAAGTTAATACTCAAGCTCAATTTTATAGTTCATAACAGGATGTTGATGACAAATGTGTTTTTTTCTGCTAACGAAGAATATGCTTCATTCATTTAAGCCATGCTACATAATAACAATGTACAATCATCCACACCTTTATCTTTACCATAAACTCAGCTACACTAAAACACACACACTGGTATTACCACGTTGATGACACGTTTGTTTTATGGTAACACGGCAGAGGTATTCCTGGATCACCTCAATTCTCTATATCCAAACATCAAGTTCACTATGGAAATTGAAGAAAAACGTTAAACATCCATTCTCCGACTGGCTGCTATCCATCAAATATCCAGGATTAATACGCGAAGCAAGACAAATTCAGAAGACACCAAAGAATATGAATGAAGTCAAACATTAAAACCATCCTAAGAACTAATTCCAATTGGCAATGACAAGAACTAATTTGTAAAAACTCAAAAAATACTTAAGAAATGCAAACCCTTTAATCTTTTGTAAAATGAGGAGTACGTGTATATACACTGTACTTTATAGGATGATAATCTCTACAATTCGTTATTGCAGATTTTCCATATTTAAAATGACCTCAAGGCAACTTTCCAATGCTAAAGCATATAATGAAAGGATGTTATTATTTTGTTAACCTCCCCGGAGAGAAAACGCATGCTCACCAGGGTCGGATTAAAGTTCTGCAGGATGGTGCCGCCTGCTGCCCGAATTTGAGTCTCAATGGCTGCTTGGTCATATGGTACTACTGCTTGCTCTGGAATCAAGAACACAAACGAAGATTTAGAAAGCTGAGCCATACCCCACTTAAGTACATGGACGTCAGTAATGAAACGTGCTTAATCTCATAACAATGTTCATGGAATAAGTAGAACACGTTTTACCATTTCCGGCACTTATACACGTGTTAAGATCTTAAAACACCAAAATAGACACATCTCACAATGTGTCTAGTTTGCTAAAGCCACACATACTTGTGGCAAAATATGCAAACAGGAAACATATGCGTTGTTCTTCAAACTGATTGGCCTACACCAGACATGGCTTTCTTTTGAGCCTAATTGTCAGTGTCAGCCAGATGATGCCAAAAGGCAGTCAACTCAGGACAATGCAATATCAATGATTAGTAGCTCAGGTGGAGGGAGCTGTTTAAGCTATGGGTACTTTTTGCCAGTGTACATATGTAATAAGTAGAACAGGTTTTAACCATTTCTGGCACTTATACACGTGTTAAGATTTGTAAGCACCCAAATAGACACATTGCCGAAAGGCAGTCAACTCAGGACAATGCAGTATCAATGATTAGTAGCTCAGGTGAAGCTGTTTAAGCTATGGGTACTTTTTGCCAGTGTACATATGCAATAAGTAGAAGAGGTTTTTACCATTTGTGTGGCTTTTGCAAACTAGACACATTGTGAAATGTGTCTATTTTGGTGTTTTAAGATCTTAACATGTGTATAACTGCCATAAATAGATCAATATTCAGGTGGAGGTGCCCATCCAGCAGCCAGTCGGGGAACTCAAGGTACAGCGTACGTTTAATAATTGTATAATTAATAGACCTATCAGAATTAAACAGGGTGGCTACTGCATTTGAACTGTGAATCTCCGCTAGGTGTAACCTGCTTGCAGGTGAAACCTGCTTTTGCATAGCTGTCAAACGTACCTTCCTCGGTGCCCGAGCTCTCATCGGTGGAGAATCGGGGTGGTCGGCAGTACACCCGATCTGCAGAGTTGGATACTGTCAACATGAAGCTGCAGCCGTGAAACAGCTCGGACGCGATGGGCGCCTGTGGCGCAGTCAATTCTTCTGTAAGGCTGTGTGTGGGCGAGTGCCCGCCGATACTTTTACATGGGCTGGAGCCTCCTGATGACGAATCTGAAATGGTATTTTCATTAAATCAAACACACATAATTACAAGTGCTTTTTAAATAGTTAGCTACAGTGATGGGTCTAAAGTATTCTCGACCCCTGCATCTGTGTGCTTAATCTTACCCCTCTCCATGCTGCTGCTATACACTGTGAAGCAAGCACATCTGTGCTAGCATTATTTGTAGATTCGGATGGTGCATGGTATCCTGGCTGAACCCCGCCATGACTATATATATATATATATAGAGAGCTCCAACTACAAACTACTGCGGAAGTTGACCGTGCTTAGATAGAGCCACAATCGCCTTCATGCTCTACTTGTTCATAAGGTCAATAGTGTTTCAAAATAACAATTATATGGAATGTGTTTTCTAAGCTTGCTCAAGTAAAATATTAAACTTATTGTTATTGCTGGACTTACACTTGGCCCCAGTGGCTTTACGGCCTCGCTTAGCTGGCGACCCAACATCAGATGCTCCTTGATCAGTGAGCTGCAGCCTTCGCTTGCCAGGAGAGGGCATGATCCGGGGACTGTGAGGCTGTCGCGCAGCTTGCGTACTTGGAGACCGACCTTCTGCTCCTGTGCCGAGTCGCCGCTGCCGCTTTCCCTCTACAAGGTTATCTGCGCAGAAGCATCCCACCAACATGGCACAAGATTTAAACACATTCATGTCACCTTTATAACAAACAAACAAAAAACGCTTTCCTCAATGGGTTATCATCAACAGGCAGAATCTATCCACTGCTACAGTATTAAGCATGTATACAAATCCGAAGCTGCAGACCATGAGGGGGAATGACACGTGCTGGTACAGTACATTTTTGTGAGATGCAAAACGTCCTTTAAAGATAATTTTAGGTGTATCGAAATTTAGTTCTTGTTACTCATTTCTATTATAGGAAAAGTCAATGCATAGAATTTTTGAATATCGGGGGATACTTGAATAGAGATGAAAAGAAAATGTTGATAGATAGGAATCTATGTAAGAATAAAAGTTTTGCTTGTTGGCAAGCTGGGAGGACGTGCAGGTTGGTAGCACAAATTTTAAATAAAACCAGGCTTGACTACTTATGCCATGCTGCAATTTAGGTTAGGTCTCAGATTCAACTTTGTTACACATTGTAATACAAAGGAACATATTAACGTGTAAAATCTCCGATAGCGTACATTAGGATATAAAAATTTTATTCATAATTACGTACCATACTTAAATATAATAGAATGTGGCTTTATGGTCACTTCCAAAATGGCAATTATGTTTCAATGTATGGCATATAATTGGATTTTTTAATTGCAATATCATTTTAAAGAACAATACATTTTTATTGGCATATTTAAGACAGAAAAATAAACACTGCTTCATTTAATTGCCTCTATTGAAACTGCTTTTAATATTGAAGATATGCACAAGTTTATCACTTCAGACCTGAAAGTTACATTTCAAATCAAGCAACCTTTTGTTGAAAAACTGCTATTTTACATTACCATCCAATGGCTAAATAATCCCCAAGTTGCTTTTCCAAATCACAAAAACTATGCTCAACCCGAAACACTCACCTGTATCATTAGAGGTACAGAGATCCACTTCTTAACTCATATGATTAACTGTCACTATCCAGGGACTCAATTCAATAAATGAGTACATTTTTATAACCATACACTTTCTTTAACCTTGTGGCTAATATAGCAACCACTATTGGCTGTGAAACTATAAAATGCTAAACTATCGGGATGCCGTCAGGCTGAAGAAGGAGTCCTATCTGACCATGTTGGCCTGTGGGACTCCTGACGCAGTTGACAGGTACCGGCAGGCCAAGCAAGCCGCAGCC
>JAZEWT010000001.1:4909466-4928187 GCA_036362905.1 Mordacia mordax
GAAACGGTAAAACCTGTTCTACTTATCATATATGTATACTGGCAAAAAAGTACCCATAGTGTATCAGGCAAGGTGAGAGTCACCTGGCTGTGTAGAGAGACTGTATCGGCCTCCCCCTCTGTGCCATGGCTCGTACTCTCTCCATCCACCTTCGTCTGCACAGCAATATCCCGTTGCTTCAAGCCCTGCCCTTTTTCAACACTCACTGCATGCAAGGTTACAGAATCCGATATTAATTAGCTTTCTTGGCAGTGATCAAGTGTGATTAATTGTACCCGAGTGTTCCATTTAACAATTGTTTTCTGTATAATGGAGCAATGGGGTGGCAGGGTGGCCCAGTGGGTAGTGCTGTCGCCTCACAGCAAGAAGGTCCCGGGTTCGAGTCTCGGCTCGGGTGCCTCTCCGTGTGGAGTTTGCATGCTCTCCCCGTGTCCGCGTGGGTTTTCACCGGGCACTCCGGTTTCCTCCCACAGTCCAAAAAAATGACTAAATGGCCCGCAGTGCCCGGTGATGGACTGGCGTCCTATCGTGGGTATATCCCTGCCTTGCAACCTGTGTCTGCCTGGAGAGGCTCCGACTCACTGTGACCCTGCACAGGACTAAGCGGTTTGACAATGCGATGAGATGAGAAATTGACCGGCATGCATAGAATTAAACTCATCAACCGGAAGTGTTAAGTAAATCAGAGTTAACAATAAAAATATGCTTCTTACCGTTAAATCCAACTCTGCTTTCTGTTTGGGTCTCCTTGGTTTGACCAGCTGCCCCAGAGAGGCCAGCTATACAGACAGTTGTCTGCGCAGACTGTGCAGCATTGTCCATCATGCCAACTTCCTCCTCCTCCTCCTCCAACCCAACTTCACTCACAGCTTTCTCACTATCATGCACATTATCAGCTGCATTTCCCTCCAATTCTCCCTTTCCCAACCCACGGTCTAGAGCATCTTTCCCAGATGTTGAAGAGTCCACTTCCATTTCTTCTTTCTCAACCAGAGGATTTGGCTTTGTTGCCTGTTTGTTTTCCAGGATGATATCGTCCTGCACGGAGCTGGGCAGAGGAGAGTGTCCTTCAATTGGTCTGAGAACGGAGGGGAGAATCAGAATTACTGGATCTTCCACATGGGAATGAGAGGTTTCCACTTGTTGTTTTGCCTTCCCATCACAAGCACATTGCTCTCTTGCTGCCTCTGATCCTTGGACTGTTTTAAAGCTAAAGGAATCAGACCTGGGCCGTTCATATGTCATTACTGATACGCAGTTCTCTCCACAGCTTTGTGCAGCGTTTTGTGACCCTCGGGTGAAAAGTGCTCTAAAGTGCAATTATTATTATTATAACCACATAACACATTCATTTTCATTCATCATGTACATGCCAAATGCTTCAGAAACATAAAAAAAATGGAACAAAAGCTAAAAAGTAGGCAAAGGAGGGTGGTGAGATGCGTGCTGTAAATGAAATATGAACAAGCAGGTTGGATACTTTGCTAAAAAAAAGTTTTTAGTGCAATTTCCAACATCCTCAGCTTGGTACTTATTTCCTGTTAACACTATTCCGATAGCTTTGAGGGTGTGAAAATAGTGGGACAATTTTGGAGGTAGAGCAGGTAATTCAGGTGGGTGGCGATGCAGCCACATGAGTGGACAATATCCCAACCAAAAGAGGATGACAATGCTGGGCAGCAGGCCAGCAGCAGCAAAGAGACCACTGAAGCTGGCAGTACTCAGGCCCACTGATGAAGGTGACCGAAACAGCTCACAGAAGAGGTGCTGTACCAGATGGGTCCACTCATTCAACAGCCACCACACAGTGGAGATTAATCAGCAGTGGAATAGGCAGCACCCAAAAAATTCAGATGAGGACCGCCCCAGTGAATAACTGGCAGTGTAGAAAAGCTCCGGTTGATGATAGTGATAGGCAAGTCGCAGGCAGACATCCACTGCGCAAGGCAGCACCTTAGTGGGCAGCCAATGTTACACTGTTGAGTGACATTAGAAGGAGACAGTCGAAGTTTATCAGGCATATGACAAAAGAGGAAATGGAAAATCTGGCTATAACGACAAAGTACTTATGTCAAGAGTCTCTCTCAATGGATAAACATATCAACAATAGACATTCTTAACAGTTCAAAGAGCAAATATTTGTGGAAGACAATCGTTACCAACGTCCTTGGTACCAAGACAGAGTCACAATGCAGCAATGCTCAATTGCAAGTCGTTCAGGAACCCCAACTCCAACCCGAGCACTACTCAAAAGATCCACAAGATGACGGTGGTGGCAGGCCAATGGCTGATTGGCATCACACTGGCTGATAAGTGACACAGATGGGAATTATTAAGGGATATAAGCTAAAATAAAATATACAACTCAATGCTACGTACTCTCTTTGTAAACATTTGCGACGGTAAGGTGTTCACATTAAATAAAGAACCAAGCTGTAAAAACTGGGAATAATGACCTAAAGAGAGGTCTACTTATCTCTAAATTGCTTTTGTTATTTGATAAATCATACTATTCTGGAAAGACACAGGCTTTGATAGGACACAGCAAGAAGGGATGACCACCAGTGTTTTAAAATGGTCATACGATGGCAGATAAAGAAAAATAAAGTAAAAAAAAGGGTCACCATCTCTGAAATCAATTATGAGATTAGCTCAAGTTCAGGAGCAAGATGGATTGTGGTACTGCACGAATTTGACGAATGGAGCTGCCATAGAGAGGTTTTCTTCCAGCATTGGATGGATCATAATTGAAATTGATAAATGTTCTATTCATAACCGGTCATCCAATCCAAGTGTTTTGCTATCCCCGGTCACTCTTGTCACCTATCCTTCATGAATGAGAACTACTGCAAGTGGAAAGATGGCATTGTATCAGATCCCAAGGTATAAAGTGTTGTCTTCAACTGGTATCCACTGTCTGGCCTCTCTACATGCTGTGAAGAAGGGACATTACCCTAAACATTACCTTTAATGTATTTTCATTTTGAAGCCAGTATTATAATCAAATATATTCAAATTAGAATGTATGCTTGTGCACCATTGGCAATACAGTATCACCATTCAATTTGGTGATGTGATTTCATGTTTGTAGCTGAGTTGTAGTCAACTCTTAAAGTGCAAGCTTATGATGGCAATGATATGGTTAAACCAATATTCACATACCAAATGTTATAACCAACACATATATAACAGCTTTTAACTTTGGTTTTGCAAGATCATACCCAGAAGATGTAACTTTGCTGGTTGTTTCAATAACAGCACCATCTTCAACACTTGTACAGGCAACAGGTTGCACAGAAGGTTGCCTGCAACACCATTCACAAACAGTATATAGTTTGCTAGCCTCAAGAGGAATCCTCTGACAGTTGATGGTGACCATGTGTATGAAGGGTTTAACCAACTTCTTCGTGAGGGCAACAGCCTTAAAAGAAGACTTGATTACAATGAACCACGGTGGGTAGTATGACAGGAGACAAAGTAATCAATCAATATAGTAACAATGATAACACGTTTCTCAATCTAAGATTACATTTTTTTTTTAATGCTTGCCTCGATTCATCTGTGAAATCTTCCGTTTGTATTTCTGGCTCTGAAAAAAACAAAAGCATTACATAAATATGTAAACTTTGCATTAAAATGGGGTAAGTTGGCAAAAATAATAATACGCACACATATTCCGTGAACCGTGTGAGCATTGACGAATTCAGAGGTGCGAAGCTTAGCTCAGGCGAATTTGTGCACATTGGTGAGAAGGTCAGCTTTAAGAGTGTTTTGAAAGGTGTGGGAGATATGGTCTCACGAAGTTGTGCGGTAGAGTGGTCTGGGTTGTGGATGTAGTGACGGGAGAAGCGGGGCTGTGCAAAGGTTGTGCGAGAGCGGGGTGTGTGACGTCGGACCTCATACGAGCTTCGAAGTGCATGGGATCGTGTTGAGCTTAGCGGCCGGAGAAATGAAGCGAGGTACTGTAGGAGGCCTGTGTGGATTGCACGGTGGCATATTAGTGCTGCTTTATAAGTGATGCATTGGTGTATGGACAGCCAGCAAGGTGTCATGATGCAGTTTGCGGTGGATCAGTTTCGAGCTCTGATGTTGAGGACTGCGTGTGCCAGGTTGTTTGGAAGGCACTGTAGTTTGGCGGACTGTTGTTTGGAGACGTCTGAAGATTGCATTGGAAAAATCAAAACGGCTCGTGGTGATGATGCAGGCGATGGGGTCGGCTGTTTGCGTGGAGGGAAGGGGGCATGGTTCTCAGAGCACTCGTAGGTGGTGGTGGCAGGGTGTGATTGTTGTTAATGTCAATACTGAATGAGTGAAAATGTCTATTTCACAGATCAGAGAACTTACAGAGATTACACTTTTAGTGTTAAATAATTGGGCTTGGCCAGGACACGTCGTTTAAAAGGAATGTTAGCTGGTGAGCAAGCATAAAAATGCAATGGAGAACAGGTGGATGCACTATCCTTCGCCTGATTTAGTGGCAATTTTGATAGTAAAAATAATGTGCGGTTCAGGGGTTGTGGAGACGGGTGGCAGGGAAAGGTACCATTCGTGAAGGAGAAAGGCAGAAGAGAGGGAGGATAATATACACATGTTTATGTAACAATTCCTAGCTTATAAACCACCGTGTCACGTAACATACATAGCACAGCGTATTGCAGATCCAGCACATGAAGCGGAGTACTGACGAGCAACAATTGAACGGTTTGACCGATTCCCACTAGCCATTTGTTATTGGACGGTTGGTATATGCCGTTGTAAAGTGCTTGTCAGCGCTCCCAGACTCTGATTGGCTCTTTTATTATACATCCAGTCCCCTGAACGCGGCTGGCTGATATCGGGAAAGATCATCCGAGCTATAACGGTAATTACATCACGTTATATGATAAAGGTACGACATTTAAAAACCGCGCCAAGGTAAATACGCGCGGTTAAAACACACGATGTGAGGGGTACCTGCATTTGCAGTGAGCGATATGCCACCTGCTGGATAAAACGCACCACTGCATATGCTGACGAACTTTTCAGGAGGCCGTTTTATAGAATGATGATGAGGGTTTGTGAAGTGCCCGTGGTAGCGTCTGCAGTGTGCTGATTGTATGATGAGTGGTGTTAGATGATGTGGGGTGTGTGGTAAATATCAGGTGCAAATGATCAAAACCAGATAAATGTAACCTGAGTGGTTAGCGCCCTGTGATTGGCAAGTGGTGACAATCTCGTGAGAGGTGGGAGGCAGTGAGAAATGAGTGCCAGAAGTTTGTGTTGAACATCGTCTGAGCTTTGAGTTACGTGTATTGTGTGAGTGATGTCAAGGACGTTTAGAATCTCATGACTTTTTTCAGTTATCAGGAGTTGTTCAGTGTATGTCGTTGGGTGCGAGTACTGTCTCATGAATGTACTTGGTGTCAGGTGAGGGGTGATGGTATCTCGAGCGTAACTGTCGAGTGAATTTGGTTTACCAAGTATCTCGCGTCTATGGCTTTCCTATGATACAATTAATAAAATGATATGCAACAACGATATTTTTAAAACTAGAGATGCAATTACAATTTGTTATATGTAAAGAGTTTATTTACTATGGAATGTTTACGTATGCTAAATGTTTTTTGTCAATGTAATCTTCATTTCTCAACATCATACATTGTGTAGGTTTCTCAGGCAGACACCATGTAAGATGTGATTTCCAAATATGCTCCAAAAAGCCACCGGCCAAAACATCAGCATTTTACACACCTTTCTGATGTGAGGAACTGTTACTGAAGTATATGGTGAGGTTTATATATAATTATAATAAAGTGCACATTGACAGCACTATTGATACTTCTAAGAATTAGGTTATACACAGTCATTAACCATCATCTGTGTTCCCCAACCATATCGCTTACTTTTAAGGCTGAAGTGGAGCTGATACTCATTGTCAATGGGGGTTGAAGTAATTATCTGTGCTGATTCAGGGGAAAGCTTGTCATGCTCTTGCTCCTTTCTTTGCTCTCTCATCATCTCTTCTTTCCTTATGCTTGGGATTACATTCTCATTCTCCTGCTGGCTCCTCTGGACTCCGACAAAGCTCACGTCCTCTTGGATACCCTCTCTCTGTGGGGTTAAAGGGCTTTCAGGGACCCCCTGATTGGTGAGGTCCCCTCGTTTGCCCTGGCTCCGCTGGGAGGAAGGGCTGGATTGGGCTCCTTCCTGCGACAGGTTTCTCTTGCTGTCATCGCCGGCCATCACATCGCTTGCTGTGGAGGGGGCCCGAGGAGGCTCTGAGCCACCTGCAGCAAAGAAGCAATTATCACCATCGTAGTAACGCATGTCATTTTTTTTCCGGGAAATATTTAGAAATTCTCATGTGGATGATGAATGGGCCGAATACTTACTTTAGAGAAATGTAATTTATTTGAAATAATGATTCTACGTGATTCATCATCTGTGTGCTACACTTTTTGGAAAAGGGAGCCCAAATTTATCAAAAAGTCATTTGGTTGGTTCTAATTGTTCATCAACAAATGTAATGTTTGCATTAGTAATTTCCAATCTTAAAAGTTAATTAAATGAAGCATTTTTCTTTTGTTATTTAAACTAAATTAGTTGCATTGCTCATTAAAAATACATAACTCACACAATTTATCAAGTCACCATAATCAAGATCTGTTTTACATGGCATCCTGCTTTGCGAAACATAGATATTGCCCTGGCTCATTAAATGCCATGCCTCTCCTCTCTTTTGGGTATCTTAAAGACCTCTGTTGAACAGTAAATATAAACCAGCACATGTATTAAAACACACTTGCCTCAACACCATCTTAAGAAACACAAAAATACGACAGCTCACGTAATCAAATCTGTGACATTAAAGCCGCGTAGAAATATAGCTCCACAGCTGTCCATGCCAACTCACAAGATTTTTGCTTCTCAATGTCCAACCACTGGGCAGATCAGTGACCAAATAAAACCGATGTTAGTAACCACACCACACGTTATTAGTAGCAGTAACCCACCAATGGGTGTGCTGTGTCGGGGAGCCAGTTGCATCTGCCGGATAAGAGGTGGGGTTATGTTGGCTTGCAGCCGGATAACTTCACCTTCTTTTGGCAAAGTGAAGTGGAACTGCACTTCTGTACACAGCAAAAGAAAACTTGCAAAGAAGCACATGCAATACTCTGATCATGCAGGAGTAATTGTTAAATCAAAAAATGCTGCCACATGACGAAGCCATTCATTTTACATTTGGTGACATAAAACTGACTCAAATTTTGTTAATTTAACAAAACAAGTTTACAAACAAAAAGAACACAATCATTCAAAATTATTAAGGAGTTGGATTCTTACATTTGAGAAATGCCACTCTGAAAGGTCATACAATTTCCCTTCACATTACTCTCTCCATTTCCCACAAACTCTAAGTGTTTGACTTTTTAACAAGTGTATGTAAATTCAAATTTGTAAGACTATTTGTATTACTTTCAGTCATTCAATGTCTGTTTAATTCATGTGCAAACGCACTTACACATTCACACATTACAACTCAACTGTACACGTGTGCAGTAAGACTGTAAATGGACACATACCATTAGATGATGAATTGGAGAGGTTAGCCTTATTTGTCTCCTCTGTTACGGAGTTATCATCAGTAACTGAGTTATCAGTAACAGCATCATCTTTGGGCAAGGACAGCTTTGCTGTTTCTGCTGCATTTCCTTGTGACGATTCATGTTCCATGACATTTCTTACTTCTGCCTCCACAGTTACACCATGAAAGCCACCTTTAGATTTGTCCAATCTTTGTTTGTTCTGTGAGAGCTGCATTTCTTCTACATCCTTGATGACCGTTTTCCTTTGCAAGCAGACATCTTCATCAGATCCTTCAAGCTGTACTATTATAGGTTCCCTTTGTAAATTATGACTCTCTGCAGTGTGCTTTTCAAGCTCGATGACGTCTGTATTTTGGATTTTATTGTCCATTACCTTCAATCCACATTTTTCAGTGGTTCCACTTTCATTTAACATTTGTGGCCTTGTTGGGAGATCAACTGGTGCTGTCGAGTTCACACTTTGCATGCTTTTGTCTGAAAAGTTGCTGGTGTCCACTAATATGACTGATGAATCGTTTATTTGGGATTCAGCTTGGGATTCTGATGGCGAAAGGTGAAGAACCAACTCAGGATCTGTGTCATCTTTAAAATCCCCTGATGAAGTATCCACGTCCATCACTGCCACTGGGCTAAGCCCACCTTGGTTTTTTACAGTACCCTCATAAACAACTTCTGTACATTGAAATTTTGGCTGTGAAGGCAAACTTGAGTTGGACTCCATACCTCCATCCTCTTGCTTGGCTTCATCTGCTTTAAAACTTCTGTTCAGCTCAGATTGTGAATTTTGATCTTTAATACACGCAGGATTTTGTTCAGGTTGCTCAACTGTCTCTAATGAAACACAATCCACGTGGCTAGGCTCTAAAACAGGAACAATGCCAATAATATTTGTTTCTTTATCAGCAACACCATGTTTTCCTGGAGTATCTATCTCCTTATTAGTGGGGCAATTTATTTGAGGCTCTCCAAGCTCAGAAGGCATCGCCTGCGACTGAGAAGCAGAATTTCTTTTAAGTAATGATGAATGGCTATTTCCAGTGAAATCCAGAGCCACCTCCATTTCCTCATCAATCTGTGTTTCTTCACTTGCTTCACTGTCCTGCGTCTTGGAAGTGTCCTCTTCCTCAGTAGATATTAAATGCAAACTAACAGATGGCTCAGAATCCATTTGTATTTCCTTAGTGTCACTGGCCAATTTGAACGGATCACCTTGCAGAGGCTTTACAGCCACTTCAGATTTAGTTTGAGGCTCAGTTTGTGCTTCTGGCAAGTTTTTTTTATCTTCACTTACAATGCACTGGCTGTCATGTTTGGTGTCCATGTCCAGTTTGTTTGATTGTGTCTGGCTTGTTCGCACATTTTTAGACTCCGGTGTAGCTATAATCTGCTGAAGGGATGCTTGTTGGGCCGACTCCACTTGTTCTTCACTGAAAAGCTGCAAATGTAAAGATACGTCTCCTTCATTGGTATCCCTCCGCACTGCCATTACAGGCTCCCCTTTCGATGGTGTGTCCACAGCCATATTAGAGGTTGGGGAATTGATACCTTCTGCAGGTGTTGGGATAAAAATGTCCTGGAAAGTTAAGTTATGAGAATTAAAATCATGACAGACTTAAGTGACAAAAACGTGATAACTAAGAGATATTTAATGATGTAGGTTTTCATGGCTTGATGCATGATGATTGCTTCGAAAAGCTGCTCTCTGGAGACAGCCGCGTCAATCACTCCCTCTCCCTCCATCTCGACGTTGCGCCCCACATGTTAAGAGGCATCCTCGGGCGCTGTGTGTCCTGTGCTTTACTCTTATTTATATGTAGGTACTATGTATATGCCACGTTTCTTCTACCCAATTCTGCTTGATACATGTAAGATACAAACTAGTATGTCAGTCAGAGGCAGAATTGGATTGGGTTAATGTGATTCCAGTGTGCGAGCAAAACAATGGAACCCTTTCAAATGGACCCCGGCCTTCTTCTATTGTTTCTGGAGGAAAGCAACGCTGCAGAAAAGACTTGGCATATACATAGTACCTACATATCTGAAAGAGTAAAGCACAGGACACACACACAGCACCTGATGATGCCTCTAACATATGAGGTGAAAAGTCGAGATGGAGGGGGAAGGAACGATCGAAGTGGCTGTCCCGAGAGAGCAGCCCTTTGAAGCAATCATTAAGAGATATTTGTTCTACAATGCCATGTTCATAAAAGCTTTGGTCAATTAACTCGATTTTGAAATAAAAATTATGGGGAAAGGTCGATTATCATTTAAGCTTCAGGTTAAGAAAAACTCAACAAGTCACGCCCACGTTAACGGACATATACATTTTACATCCCTTTCTTATATCTGCACTTTAGTTGTCTTATTGTGATTGGCAATAATTAATATACTTTGGAATGATTGCTACAAAACACGCAAAGATACATATACACTACTTTATGTGAACATTCATTATTCCAAATAATAACAATTGGTCTAATAAGTTTATGGCGATGCATTTGGCAGACAATTTATTAAGTGCCCTGATTAACCACGATCACTTCACACCAATCTGCATTTTACCTCAAATGCCAACCTGTCCATTCAGATGTCAATACATTGACATAGCATCAGAAAGGGCATGCAGTGTGGAATGTCTGTATTAAAACCGATGATGCAATGACAGACATTTGCAAGAAGAGATATGCACCTGTACAGGAAATGGAGCGTCAGAATCAGCAATTGAAAGAAAACAGCATTACGTAACCACATTTTACAGGACGCAAAAAAATGCTTCAAATCACACCACATTAAGATATTTTGTTGGCAGGGTTATGCCTGGAAATAAAACAGTATTCACATTAAGAAGGGACATTTTTCACAATTATTTTATCTCTTAATTATATGATTATGTATGTAATACTTAGTGTTTCACCTTGTAATTTTTTCTCTCCCCTAAATCAGGATTTATATTGCCAATGTAAAATTTTAGGGAAAATCACAGAAAAATGTTAAAATAAAAATTTCGGTTAAATGGGAGAAAACATGTTTTTTATAATTCTGTTATAAAAAAAATGTATTCAGCCTACGATAATGGTGTTGCCATTTTAACAAGAGGGATTAATTTAATACAAACTACACCCACACCTCGTTATTCGCAAGGGATCCCTTTTAGAAACCTTTGTGGACCGCACATTTTGCAATAACTACCTTAACCATCATAAGTACTGATTAGCCCTAAATATTACATGAATAAGCATGAATAAACACGCGAATTAAATTAAGCGGGACAAACTGAAAACAAAAATAAGAACGTGCGACAACACAAATGTGACTGAAAACCATGAATAAACACTTACACACACTACATAAAGAGGGAAATCTGAAGGTAAAAAAACGGCGGAAAATATAGCACAAAGAGACGAACAATCTACGAAAGAATGGTATGCGTACGTACACTGCAGTACTTCTTCTCCTCACGGAGCAGCATAACATGCTCACACATGCTTCGAAAACAGTAGGGCAGTGACCGCAAATGTTTGCGAGATACTCTATCGTATGAGCGGGCATCTGCATGAAACGTATCAAGAGCGTGGATCCGAGAATCGCAAGTTCGGGGACAACGCGCTACGGCTGTGTGTAATATACGTGTGTGTTGTTAGCCAACTTCAATTACCAGAAAGCTATTGTGTGGGAGTTCATTCCAATACCTTTCCGTAACCACTTATCTCACGCTTATAGTTTCACAAACGCGGTGTGTTAGATATGGTTGCCATCTCTTATTCTATTCCATTTTAAAACCTGAATGAGCTCCCTCAGCAACAATAACAGAATTCTACTTAGATTACAGGGCTATTTTCGTTAACCATCACCTTTAAAATTCCCAATAGTAACTTGGCAGCCAGAATTATAGTCAGCAGGCAACTATTGAGCACCACCCAACTGGCAAGTGCTATCTAGCTAGCACCGAGGTATCGCTGTCCATATTACAATCACACACTAAAAAGTACTGTCAACGTATAATAAAAGTTCTGACAGCAATAATCATGCTACTTACATGAGAGAACTCGGGTTCAGATGGAGGAAGACAGATGGCAGCTGGAGAAGAGAGTTTGTAGGAAACCTGATCAATCTTTACCTCCTCCTTTTGAACCTCCTGGGCCACATGATGCGACTGCTGCATCTCTTCAATCTCCTGTTCTTGTGTTTCCTGGTGTGTTTGCACCTCCTGGGACTCATGCGTCTCTTGGGGCTGTTGAGCAGGCTGTTTGCTCTGTGTCTCCAAGTGTGTTAGACCCTCTTTAGGAGATTCAGTATGCACTGGCTGAGCCTGTTCTTTTTCGGGTGCCTCTTGTAATTCCTGCAGTAACCGTACATCTTCAGAAACCATTGGCATATGTGCGTCCTGCGTATCCTGCTGAGGCCGGTGTTTGTGTGCCTTTTGGGTATCTTTTTGTGCCTGCAATTGTGAATAATGTTGAGTTTCTGTTTCCTGGGTACCCAGGTGTGCAGGTGATTTTGGCCGAGCTTGTGTCACATGTTGTGTTTGCATATCTTCCTGCATTTGTGCATCCTCGTGAATTTTGAGTGTCCCTTGAACAAGTTGTGATACTGGCTTGGGTGAGATGGGAGCAGAAGACTCATGCTCAATGTCTGCCTGTGCTGCATTGGCTTCGACATTGGGCATGCCTGCAAACAATAATAAAGAGCTGTCAATATTAATTATACAAGTAAACTGCAGAATAGAAAAGGAGAAACAAGGCTTTATATTATAGGTTAGGTTAAGATCTTGTGAAGGAATGCTTAATTATATTTATAAGGAGCAGGGTTGTGGATATGGCATTTTGGAGAGAAGTGCCCTTGAATCAGAGCTCTATAATGGGATTGCAACATCCACAAGTTACTCTGCTTCATGGCACACTTGTGTTGTAATGCAGGGAAATTTAAACTTATGTATTATATCGTATATTTATAAATATACACCTAATCATTCTCTACCATTAGATATATGGGGACTTCGACCACAGTCCAGTCTCCCAAGTTCTGAGGTCGTTTAGTTGTACAGGTCTTCCAAGCTCTCATTATCAATCATTTAAATGATATCACACGTGTAAGTGATCGTTTTTATTCTAACCACAGAGGAAGGCTCAATGAGACAGGATTCAAATGTGAGATTTTTATGTTGCCCCATCTCCCGTGACATGAAGGGGGGACCTTCCCACTCTATGAATGTTGTCAACGAAGGTAAGGAAACAGAGGGATGGGGGGATTGGGGAACACGTTGCAGGAATTTAGCGTCAGGGGCTGGAGATTCCATGAACAATGACACATGAATCAAATAATTACCCAAAATTATTTCTTGAGACTCGTGGGCTGTCGGGGAGGATGGTATAATGACAGGTGTGGAGCTGTAGGCATCCGGTGACGGAGCAACCATGTCCTCAGAGCATCTGCAATGCACATCTCGCATTAACACAACATAAATAACAGTAACACACAATGCAATTACGCATATCTGAACATATAACTTTTCATGACAATTTTACAGAGCAATAATTTCTGAAACCAAGACACAAACTACGGATAAATACCCACACATAGAAACACTGTACGTTTGGATAATATTTTAAATAAGTGATTAATTACATGAGATAATTTATTCAGACATTTGTTTTAAGCCTTAACATCACTCAATGCATTGCTGTTAGAAACTTTTCCAGTTGTCACACATGATGAGAGGGTAACAAAAAATAATACCCGTTCATTCGTAAAAAGTACCATTCTCTTCGATGTCTTCTTTTTAATACTGAAGCCGTATTCCTCCAGTATGAGGCGTGCCAATATTGTTGTTATCAAATATTGTTTGCATGTTACACGATTGTTTTGGTTCCTGGATATTTATCAATGATTCAACTTTTAGAAACTATTTAAACCTGCGGTAAATGTGACATTTCTTGAGATACAGCCAGAGTTGTATTAATCAACCAGTCTTCAAATATTCTAGTTGTGCTAGTTGCCCTTCTTGCTGTGGAAGTGTGTTCTGATATTTGTCAATTACAGCAGTTGACAATGGGCTGGCAAAAGGCAGATGAGTAAATACACATTTCTCATTCCAATATGATTCCCTGAAAAATATTTATTTTACAAACTCATACCATAACAAATAGTTAAAACATGCATTCTGCTTACCAGCGAACAACCAAACATGTACAACATAAAATAAAACTCTGTATATACAACCCCAGGGAGCAGCGATGTCGCCTCACAGCAAGAAGGTCCCGGGTTCGAATCTTGGCTCGGGTGCCTTTCTGTGTGGCGTTTGTATGTTCTCCCCATGTCCGCGTGGGTTTTCGCCGGGCATCGTGGGTATATCCCTGCCTTGCGCCCTGTGTCTGCCGGGATAGGCTCCGGCTCACCGTGACCCTGTACAGGACTAAGCAGTTTCCGACAATGAGACGAGATGAGATATACAACCCTTACTCGGTGGACAGGCTCTCCGGAGCCAGGGGTTGGTTTCCGGACAAGTGAAGAACTTTCAGGGAGTCCTCTGGCGTGTAGCACGGAGACCGGGGCTTCACCTTACCCTCAAGGAGCTGTGAACCTGGTAGCAACATCCAATACACAGTAGTGCATTTCAAGTTGTGATGACTGTTATTATTTCATGAAAATGCCCAACACAACTGCTTTGCAACTTTGGTCATGCATGACTAACATACATAATACATTGCTAAGACCATTTTAAACTTGGAACACGCGGTGAAAAGTCTATTTTACAGTATAATACTGTACTTTATGCATTTAGTGAATAGCACAAAAAATGCCTCCAGCACGTGATTCGTCACTACCGCCTGCCAGCCTGCCATCTTGTTACTCCTGGTGCAAGTATTAAGACTTAAACCGTTAGGGGATATATTTTTTGAAAGTACACTTCTCTGGTGAACATGTCTGTGGCTCCAGCTTCAATATCAGATGAAAAGAAATGGTGATCGGGTTAGTTAATGAGTATTATTGAGTGGTTCAATGGGTGAATTAGTTATTTGGTAAGCTTGTGAGTGGGTGGATAAAGTGGGTAAGTGCAAGCTGGTGAGTGAGTTGGTGGGAAAAGTGATGAATGGATGAGTGGGTTGATGGGCGAGTGTGGGTGAATGAGTGGTTGGGAAAGTTGGTAAAAGTAAGTGAATGGATGAGTGGATGAATTTCAGTTTGTTTAACTTCACCAGTGCTCACTGGCTAGGAGTGCAATCCCCGATTTTAACATTAAACCTATGGGAAATTGGAGTTCACTTTAAGTATAAGATGTCCATAAAGTGTCCAACCCAATTAAATTAATTATAATTTCAGAAAAAATTAAAGCTAGAACTCTGATTATATTTCAATTTTACAAACAACCGATAAATATTGTTATAATCTAATAACATAAGCGATGTAAAATAAACTCCAAAGGTGTAATGATGTAGGTTTTCACGGCTCGATGCTCTCTCTGTATTGCGATAGAGAGAGAGAAAGAGAGCGCGATCCACAAGGCTGTCCCGAGAGAGCAGCTTTTCGAAGCAATCATCAAAATCTTAAGATGTAAAATAACACCTCGAGAAACACATGGCATTGCCTAAAGTCTACTAAGATGAAAAAAATGTGGTTGTCAAGTTAAATAAAACAGTAATGTCCTAAATATGTTTTTGAAACCATCAATTTGTTATGGCTCAGACAATTTATGGACACTGACATTTTTAGTTAATTTTATTTTCCCAGGAACACATCCCTTCCACAGAGTTGTGAATTCCTGAAATATACACAATAGATGTTTATATATAGATTTACACGCAGTTTCTGTATGTGTAAGGATGCCAAATGCAATCCTGATTTTTAAATACAGATTGCCACTAATGTAAACGTATGGCAACTCTGCAGTGGAAATGCCGCAGGCCTTCCATCGACTACTGCCGTTCACAGGCTAGTGCAATGGCACTATCGTTGTGGCGGTGGAAGTCTCCCATTGGTCAATATCTGGACATGTGACAATGTAATGGCTTTGCAATTAGCCACTGTGCTGGAGGCCTCCCATCGGCTCCACACCAAGCAAATGGTCAATATCTGGACACGTGACAATGTAATGGGTTTGCAATTAGCCACTGTGCTGGAGGCCTCCCATCGGCTCCGCACCAAGCAAATGGTCGAGTAAATGTCTATACCAATGAGCAAGCCACGAGAGGCTCCAATTGGCAGTCTGTAAAACGGTCGCTAATTACTGTTTGTGAAACAGCCGTGAATTAGTTATTTTTAGAGCGGCGATTTCAAGTAATTTTGGCATATATGGAAACAAGAATGAGAGTTGCTGTTTATATTTATGGGTTGTGTATAAAGCAACATACAAAGTACAGTGCATTCCCTGAGCAAGTTACACATTGGATGTCCTTCATCACTTTAAAAGAACCAAACTGCACTTTGTTAAACAGTTGATATGTTTACACAAGTAAATCAAGCGAAAATAAGAAAATGGTAATTGATGATGACATTTATTAACAGTTATGACTATGCAATACAGATCAAATTATCTTGGAATGTAGAAATTTCAAGCATTCAAATAATACAGACACAACATTTGAAAGATTATCCAATAAATGTTTACCCACAACTACCAAATGAAGTGCTGATGTAGGTTTTCATGGTTCGATGCATGATTGCTTCCAAAAGCTGCTCTTTCGAGATAGCCAAATTGTCGTGAAGGAGAGAGGAGCGATTGACGTCGCAAAGAAGAGAGCAGGTGCAATTAATGCAACTATTTTAATTCGAAGGCTTTCGTGACCAATAATTATCAATGAAATCCATTTTTTTTTTGGGTCAGGTCACGTAAAAAGTTTATAGATTGTAAAATAGTGTCGTTTAACCCTCCAGCAACTGTGCGAGCCCAGTTGCTGGCGCGGGTGCCTGATGATGCTGAACGTTGTTGTCAGCGAAACGTCGTACATTTTTTGTAAAATATTGTGGGGTCGCTTTTCAACACACCGGTGTGCTGAGATAGTAAAGGAATTGGCGCGTCTTCTGTTCAATGTGACAACCCCTTGCTGATTGGCCGTGTCGGGTGGTGGAGGGTTAAACGACACTATTTTACAATCTATAAACTTTTTACGTGACCTGACCCAAAAAAAAAAAATGGATTTCATTAATGCAACTATCCTGAAAGAGCAGCTTTTGGAAACAACCATCATTAGCAAATGAAGTGTGTATATAACTGAAGTGTGGCATTAACCGGAGGATAACAAAGACCCTTTGTTCCTAGGCTGTGCACATTTATGCAGCATGCACGACTTGAGACAACTGATGCTATTCAACAATGAGCAGGCAAGAAAGATTTACTTACATTCAAACATGTCTTCTTGCGTGCAAGATTCGTCCACCCCTTCTGCATCATCGTCTGCCGTGGTGAACTTCGCTGCCGACACGTTGCAAGTGGAGGGCGCCTGCTCCGATGGCTCCAGCCTTAGTTCGCCATGCAGCAACATATGCACAGTCCGCTCTGCCATGTGGTGCTCCTGGCTCGGCTGGAAACTATTGCACACAAAACTATATTTGCAATGCACCACACAATGGTTTACCATCCTCTATATGTATTTTCAAATAATAGCTAAACTCAAAAAAAATGAATATGGTTCATATTAAATTGGTTAACAAAATAATTTGCACTTTCATTTGCAATTACAGTTGATAAATGGCAAAAGTGAGCAATGACACCGACATATGTAACACACCATTGCAAAACTACCGGTAGATATGCTGTAAAGGAATCTGTGTAAGCTACAAAATGTAACAGCTCATCCTTTCATCACATCTCATTTTTTAAGATCAAACGTATTCAAACTAAACATAATGAAATAGAAATGCCAAATAATCATGAACATTTGTATTACTTTTTAACAATAACCTTAACACGTTTCAATGAAACCATAATACACTCCTGAATGTAGGCCAAACATATTCAGCTTGAGTCACGAGTGAAGGAATATCTCCAGCAGTAGTGAATACTTTGACCAATCCCTAATGTGACCCGCATCTACCTTATAGCTTACCCTGTGCATTCCTTCCAGTTGAATATTCATGTTGAGATTAAGATAATACAAAATGATTCTGGCAGGTTTATCACTTAACTTGCAAAAAAAGTTCTTTCTATTGGCTCCAAAGCAACCTGTAGACCAATTTATCACAAACATCCTTCATGGTCATTTACAATCTAACATAACCTTCATATATCACCCCCACCTCCAGTCCCCATTTCTTTAGTCTCAGTGAGTACTTAACTTCCACGAAAGGCTCTGAGGATTTTTATCAATCCGACAAATGGAAATACGATTTTTCCAACTGAGACATACACTTTACACTACAGTTTAAAAAGTAAGCTAGGCTCAATATTAATTAATCTGAATTATTCCGCTACTCATATATATGATGCACAAAATATGTTTAGTTAATATAAATGATGTGTGGTAAGTTTGAAATGTATAATGGGGAAGAGAAAAAAACATTAAAAAAATAAGTGCAAACAGGCTACTCTGAAGAGCAGCTCTTGAGAGCAATGCTCAAAGATCAATAAAAACCTACATAAATGCAGTTGTGCAAACATACAGGGTACATAATTCTGCATAACGCAACAAAAAATACAACAGCCTATATATCAATAATAGAACATTTATAATTGTACACATATTTAATTGAGTGTGATGGATACATTTTTTTTTTTAAAGAATGTTTTATGAACATAGCAGTCGTATAACTAAAAAAAAAGTGTTTTGATTATATGTACCTTTTCTTTGTTGTAGAACTGGCACACGGAACCTCCTCTACACTGCTGGGTTTCAACGCATCTGTAGCAGGCTGCTCCAAGACATTTTCAACAGAAGATGTCTGCTTGCCTGTACAACACCAAAGGATGGTACACAGATGAAAGTTTTAAAAGGCCACATCCTGCATGAGAGTTGAAATCAATGTAGTGTCAGATTAAACAATTGCTGATAGAAAATATCAGTCCACAATGTCCAGCAGTCAAGAGGCCGAATTGAATAATATGTTGGTAGGTTAAGCAAGGTTAAAAGCCATAAGATAATTGCCTAAATTCAACAGTCAGAATGAGCCCTCAGTTGAGTCTGTAGAAAGTAACTCAACTA
>JAZEWT010000001.1:4930395-4941580 GCA_036362905.1 Mordacia mordax
GTGTTCCTAGGTACATATTAAGGTTGTGGAAAAGGGCTTTAGTGGCAGCTACCCTTCGTTTTAAGAACATAATTCGTATGAGCTTGAGGCTAGAGTCACGACCATCAGAGTCACCTTACATCCAAATTAGAATTCAAATGTCTGCCGAGCTGCAATTACAATAGGTGGTTTTGAAGGGTTGCATGTGCTATATCCGTTTAGGCAATGAAACGTATTCAATGTACTCTCATCGCACTGTTATACTTCTTTGTCTCTTATTTATTGGAATTCTAGGTCATTTTTGTGCTGTGCTGGTTCGAGTTATATCTTTGCACAACTTGGTGCTGTGAGTTTGTGTATTTACCTTGGTGATTGTATATGCTGTTGAGTTGGTCAGTTCTAACGTTTGTTGTATTGCAGGAATCCCGCATCCAGAGCTGCAAGCTCACTGGGTATAGCCTGCTGTAATAAATAACATCTCTCTATAAACATCTACAATACGTGTTGCCACCTGCAAAGACAATAACACGCAGCAGCAAAAAATGTCAAACACAGAAAACAATGTATGCATAGCTCTGACCATTTTTATTTATTCTGCCCGTTGCGCTCAAATTAAACTTAATTCCCAAGCCGGGAATCTTCTTCATTTACATTAACAAATTAGATATGACAAAACTGAGAAAAACGCCATCTAATCAGAGGCTACTATGCAGCTTGTGTGATGAAACATGAACTAGAGACTCGGGAATTTGAGACCAGAAAAAAGGTCTTCATGTTATCAAATGGCATGAAGACGAGTAGTTTTCCACTACTCAATTTCTATAATTAAAGTGTTTTATATATTATCACACGTTGCTGTATATGTGGCCCACTTTGCGGGACAAGACAAACAATATCAAGTTTCGAGTTATTGTTTTTTACGAGGCAAGAACTCAAGGCAACTGGAAAAACACAGCCTCACTCGCGCGGCTGACCTGTGTAAAATATAAATCAGAGTGAAAATTATGGTCACATGGAAAATTGAAAATATTGCACAAATATAACTCTATTTAACCAATAAATTACGGGAGTGTATTTAATTAAGTTAAACATGAAACATTTACAGGGTGACCATTGTACTAACATGTAATGACAAATGAATGCCCACTCGTCTCGACTTTCTCGATTGCAGTAGTAACTGTCCTATTATGCTGGATTTCACTGCAAACTTTTAAACTGTGTACTCCATCCTAAGTTCAAAGAGCAGAGATGTGTGAAAAACCGTTGTCATCCACGTCCTGTAGGATATGGTACCCAGAAGAAGACTCCTATCCTAAAATATTTAACGCAACATTCAACAGAACCTAGACAAGAAATTAAATGCGACAAGTGAATTAACCGGTAGCCCTTTAAACTGTACATTAAAACACCACTCCTTAAAACGAATATAGCACACATGCTGACCTCATCACAGCTCGCCTGTGTTTTGCTCTGCAGTATATTATACATCAGCAATGAAGATCATCATCATCATTGTCTGAAACCGCTTAGTCCTATACAGGGTCACGGTGAAGCCGGAGCCTATCCCGGCAGACACAGGGCGCAAGGCAAGGATATACCGACGATGGGACGCCAGTCCATCGCCGAGCAATGAAGATGAAAACACCATTTCACAATGTCTGCTATGAACTTGGCGTTTTTAAGTCTTCACCTTTAATCCCCAGCGTCCCAGGCACACGATGTAGTTTATGGAAGGGGGGCAAAATGTTGCAAGGTGGCACTGACAGCCCGCATCACACCGATGCACGGTTACTCATCTCAGCACGTTTGGCCATTGGAGTGTCCTCCGTACCAATGCCTCCACCACGATTATGAACAAAGCATGCGACAAATCTGCCGTTTCATCTAAAACACAGAGGTCAAACATTGCGCCCGAAGAGATTCCAAATCGCATTAATGCATTCGAGGCGTTGCCGTGCTTTAAAACTAAAAAGTGATCCTAAGCGTTGGTGAATGCGTCTACGCCAGCGTGACTTTAACACTGCCCCTGTACGTCCGCCCAGATATATCCACGCTGCGTGTTTCTCCACGTACCACGCCTATGGGCAAACTGAGGAAAGCAGCTCCTCCGAAGCATGTCATGATAGTGCCTTCACATTTCATCGACGATTGCTGAGCTGCATCTTAAAGGCCGGATGTTATTTTTTTAAAGGCGGCGAGATCATTGCTCGGCTTCGATGCTCCCAAATGCAAGAAGCCTCTGCACAGGGACCAGGACGGGGTGATTAAAAATCGTGCAGCTACACTATTGGTGCTGCATGATTAACGCGTATGGTGACACAAGCAGGGCACCATTTAAAGCATGCACACTGTACATGCATTTGTATTCATGGTCGCAGCGGCGCTATTGCGCAGGCATGCGCTGTTCCCCTCGGCGCAGCATGCGAGCCTCGTCAGTCACCACCATGCCTTGTACATGCCTTACAATGGGCTCCGGCATAGCGCGGGGCCCCACGCGGCTTTGGGCTGACCCGCACTACATCGCTGCCCTCGCTTCCCCTGGGTGGCCGCCGCCGAGCGGAGTCACGCACAGAGCCCCGGGCTAATGTTAGACACTGAAGATGAATACTGGGGGGGGGGTGGGGTGGGTTGGGGGGCAAAGCGCTGCCTTGGGTCGAGCCTTACCGAGTCTTTTGTCGCTCGCTCGCTCGCTCGCATGCTCGGCGTGCCAACTCGCGCCGTGCGCTGCAGCCGCCGCGCAATGCGGCTCGGCGACCGAGACGCCCGCGGCGGGGCCGCCTCGCGCTCGCCGCCCGGCGCGATTGGCCAGCGCGCCCGACACGCGCCTTCCATTGGCCGGGGCGAGGCACGTGGCCGCCGACGGGCCAATCGCGGCGGCGCTTTTTCGGTGGACGTGGGCGCGCATCGTGCGCCGCCATGTTGCGTTGTCCGCGGCGCCGCTCGGCGATCGCGGCGCCCCCCCCCCGCAGCGCGCGGCTCACGTGACCCGTGCTGCGGTAGCCATGGTGACGCCGCTCGGGTGCGATCACGTGGGAAGGGGGGGAGCGGGCTCTGCAGGCGCACGCCGCCGGCATGCGGCCGGCGGGGGTTCCCGCGACGCGGCGAGCGTGGCCCGAACTCGCCGGCGTGACAACGCTTGCAGCAGACAAATGAACGGCAGTAACATGCGTGTCGCTGACACTTGCTCCGTAAAGGCTCGTCGTCGCTCTCTGGCGAGGAGACTGCCCGCTGCTGTGTGCTGGATGAGCGGTGGCGCAGCGGTTAGCGCGTTCGAAATCCTGCTCACGGCGAACACCAGTGACGATTTTCTGAACCGGTCCTGGGCCTCTGCTAGGTCGACTCAGCCTCAAATGAATATCTGGTGCAGTGTGTAAACATTGCCATTAGGGAAGCAAAGGCGGCCGGGCGCTGGTCACCCACCCCCCGTGTGCCGTGTCGACCTTCATAGGTGCTCGCTAACGGCACTTGTCCCTGCAGTCTGTTAAGGCTATCCGGGGGGACTTTGTACTTTGATGATGGCGTGCTGTTGACCTATGCATGCTTCAAAACCCTTTCTTTGTTTAAAAAATATATTGTATTTATTAATTCATGTCATGCCTTGATGTATAGTCATTTTATTTACTTGATATATGCTGATGTTTACAAGCCGTTCTCTCCACAGCTCCGTGTAGCGCTTTGTGACCCTCGGGTGAAAGAAGCTTTCGAAATGCAATTATAAATATTAACGGAAATCACAAGTAAACCGTAACGAAAGAAGATGACAGTGAGCAAAGAACAGTTTTCTTCAGAGCTTATTCTTCGTGTTAGCCAGATGTTGCCAAAATGCAGTCTGCTCAGGACAACGCAAATATCAAAGCATTTGTTTGCATGCTTTGCCACAAGCATGTGTGCTTTGTTTGAAAACTTGACACTTTGTGAAAGGTGTCTTGTAGTATTTTAAGACCTTAACACTTGCAATAAATAGAACAGGTTTTTACCATTTCTGGCAATTATGCAGGTGTTAAGATCTTACAACACCAAAATAGACACATTTTACAATGTGTCTAGTTTGCAAAAGCCACACATACTTGTGGCAAAATATGCAAACAGGAAGCTTTGATAACATAAGCATTGTCCTTCAAACTGAATGGCCTACACCAGACATGGCTTTCTTTTGAGCCTGATTGTCACACATACTTGTGTTATCAAAGCTTCCTGTTTGCATATTTTGCCACAAGTATGTGTGGCTTTTGCAAACTAGACACATTGTGAAATGTGTCTATTTTGGAGTTTTAAGATCTTAACACCTGCATAATTGCCAGAAATGGTAAAAACCTGTTCTATTTATTACATTTGTACACTGGCAAAAAGTGCACATAACCTTAACACTTGTAAAATTGCCAGAAAGGGTAAAAGCTTTTCTCAATTGAAGAATAATAATTGCATTTATAGAGCGCTTTTCACCCATCACAATGCGCTGCACAGAGCTGCGGAGAGAACGGCATGTCAACAACAACGACATAAGAACGGCAAATCAGCAGGCATAACAACATCAGAACAGTTAAACTGAAAGTCAAATTTACATATTTGTACTCGAAAAAAACATGAGGAACACTTGTTTCCACTGCTAAAATATTGAGCCAGTGTGGTGGCGCAGTGAGTAGCACTGTCGCCTTACAGCAGGAAGGGCCCTGGTTCGGTTCCCGGCTCTGGTACCTCTCTGTGTGGAGTTTGTGTGCTCTACCCGTGCCCATGTGGATTTTCGCCGGGTACTCCGGTTTCTTTTCACCGTCCAAACACACGCTGCTGCCGAGGTTAATTGGCCTGTTGAATAAATTGCCCCCAAAAAGTGCCCTGTGATGTACTGGCGTCACATCCTGGGTATAGCCCCGCCTTGCATCCTCTGCCGGGATTAGACTCCAGCCTCCTGCGACCGTGTACAGGATTTCGCGGGTATTGATAATGAATGAACGACACTGAACTACGCGGACAGGGCGAGGACACGGCGAGGACACGGCGAGGACACGCAAACTTCACACAGAGAGCCACCCGAGACGAGAGCCGAATCTCAGACATTCTCGCTCTCAGGCATCAGCGCCAGTCACTACGCCACCGCGCTTCCCCATTTGGAAATCACATCTCTAAAACAACTTTAGAAATGGTCAATTATACTAACTGTCCTGCCGTTCTCTCCACAGCTCGGATTTGTAAAAAACAAACCAAAATAACGTTATTGTTGCTTTATTTTCCATTCTTGTGTCGTTGTTGACATGCCGTTCTCTCCGCAGCTCTGTGCGGCGCTTCGTGACCCTCGGGTGAAAAGCGCTCGATGAATGCAATTATTATTATTAACAACATTGCTCGTCTCCGCCAACTCGACATGCCCACTCGTATTTCAAATTCACAAATCCTGCCTTTGCAAAGAACCGCTCCACGGTGGCGACAAAGAGCCGAGCGCGCGTATGATTGCAGATGTCAGCCGTCACCAGGTGCTTCCGCGAATGATTCCACGTGACGCGGCGGCAGCAGTTGCAGCAGCAACAGCAGCAGCAACAGGCTGTGCCCACTCAGCCCTTCCCACCGTCTCGGTGCCGAGCTCTCGTTGCCGCTACTCGGGGGTGAAGAAGGAAGAGCCGTGTTTCACTGCGCCGGATAAAGCAGCCGCTTGTCCGTCGCTTCTCGGGTAAGAGCGGGGCGGCGAGAGCGCCGCGGTGGTGAGAGGGACGGCGTGATTGAGCGCCGGGGTCTCGGGTCTGGAACTCGAGTGAGGAGGAGGGACCACAGGTGGTACACGTGTCAATTGTTACCCTGTCGGATAACCGTTAACATCTGGGCCTGCACTGTGATCCGCCAGCTAGCCTTCGACTGTTTAACGTGGCATAATGTAACACCCAGTCTGGCACGGTGGCGAAGTCACCACTGCCGAATGGCGACTGGGGTTATTGAAGCGCGACCGCCGCTGTTGCCGCCGAGGGCAGAGCCTGCTTGGCTTGGAGACGGACTCAGGCTCCCGAACCATTAATTAGCTCCTCCAGTCGACTCGTGTTGCGTCTCGTGATGGCCGTGCAGCCCCCGGCGCTTCTCCGCGTTGCCTGCAGCGTGCCTGTGGCCATGTTGCGACTGGATGCAGAGAAAGCGGATCCCGTCTTTAAAACGTGACGCCGCAAAGCCCATGATGACGGCGGCGCGCAGGCCGGAACACCCATGTTTGAGATAAGGGAAGACCATTAATAGGAAGACTCTACTCTGTGTGTGCAGAGAGAAGCGAGCATCAGTGCATCATGTAAAAAAAAACACACACATCAGCAGTCTCCTCGCCAGCGGCCACCATCAGTAATCATTATCAGTACCCACGTAATCCTGCACAGGGTCGCGGGGGGGGCGGAGCCGATCCAGGCAGACACAGGGCGCACGGCGGGGTTATACCCCTGATGTGATGCCAGTGCATCGCAGGGCGCTGGAGGCAATTTAATTGAGTAGGCCAATTCACCTAGGTAGCAGCGTGTCTTTGGACGGTGGGAGGAAACCGGAGTACCCGGGGAAACTCACGCGGGCACGGGGAGAGAGGACATGCAAACTCAACACAAAAAGCACCCGAGCCGGGAATCAAACGCAGGTCCTTTTTGCAATGAGTTGACAGTGCTTCGACTCACTGCTTGAGTAAATGTGACGGACAGCAGCAGTGATGTAGCGACGGGACGTGGGAGCCGGGCGTCTTGATGAGAAGTCTCCAGCGCTCTCCGCCTCGTATTTCAAATCGCTCATTGGAATGATTCGTAAAGAATATGTCATAGGCGCGATTGGGAAGCCTTTGTCTTGATTGTAAGACTCAAGTTTCATCGACTTTCTGATCCGTCTCGCTAGAACTGTCGCGTTCCATTGATTAACGGGGTTTTTTTTTCTCTTCTAGAAATGCCAACAAATGAATCGCGAATGAATGACGTGGCGCATTCGTGTCCATTTCATCAGTGGTGTTAAACGCTACGCAGTAGATAACCGTATAAAGATAATGTACGCTAAACTTGGGGGAGCAAGGGCGTGGGTTATAAATTAGTTTTAGTTTTCAAAAATGTGTGCAGGGTCAGGCAGGCGGTGAGATGTTGTGCAGGTGATGCGTGGGTTTTCCTCCGGGTTCTCCGGTTTCCTCCCACATCTAAACAATACGAATCAATTAGCTGATCGCACTATGTAGGACGGATTGTCTAGCAAAATGTTGGCGCCGGCTAACCCTATAGCTGCCTTTCCCTCTCCCCACTTCTGTGCAGTTTCCTCGAATGAATATCTTCGCAATTGAATGAGTTGTATTATTAAGCAGGGAGATGAATTGGCGGAGATGGAGAATTCCCGGTGGAGGGTCACTGGAACGGCAAGGATTAGCAGAGATGCTGCAGGAGAGGTTGTAAAATGGCCTGTCCTCTGTCAATAACACGACAATTACGGAGACATAAAACGATTGACACTAACTAAATTACGATTTGTAAATATACATAGCGTATCTTCCCTTTTCACATTAATCCGCACGCAAGTGTGTTGCCACTGGATTAATACCGCTACTTGAATTGAATCGCCTCTGCACTTTTGTCAAATCGTTCCCGCGTCCCCTGTTCACGTGAAACCATCGCAACTGCAATGTTTATTTTTATATATATTTAAAATCAAACCTCTGTGCGGCGCTTTGTGACCCTCGGGTGAAAAGCGCTGTGAATATATAATTATTATTATGTCGCTGTCAGCATCCGCATTCACCGTCGTACCCTTCACCTCTACCCGACCTGTACACGAACTACTTTGCTTCACCCATAAAAACAGTGTTTCGTACAATATACTGTGCTAAGTGTTTTGAGCGTTTATTTTTTCCCACAGTTTTTAGTACTGTGGTTCGTCCAGGCAATGATTCCAGGTCAGGCAGGCAGCGTGATCTCTCCGAGGTTGAATCCACACGGCCTCCCTGGAAAACATCGACAGAGCTTGGCATGCATCCACGTTACTCTCGTTATTCACCAGCTCACGTCTGTAGCTTTTGTTTATTTTACTTACATGTGTATTCCAAAAAGTAATTAACCAAAAATGATAGCAATGTGTAAAAAGCGAAATGATGACATTCAAAAAGCACCAACCCGAATGCCATTGATTTCTATGGGAAATAGTGGTTTAACTTACATAGTTTCGATAATCGTCACACCTTTAAGGAACGCATTCCCGACGATAACCGGGGGTTTATTATATATATTTAATAAGTCTGGCTTTATTGTGTGGTAATTGGGGTTTTATTTACCATGCACAGTAGTTCTATTTGAAAGTAATTGCTGGTAAAGTCCCACCCCTTAGCTCATTTACTGTGATGTCGTTTCACCTTGGTGTTTGCACCTCTGCAGATTTTGCATTGAGCTCATTTGCATATCAAAACCAGGTCCACCGTGCATGTGGAAACTCACGCTCAGCTTCCCGCTCGTTTTATAGTTTTATTTCGCTATTGCGTTGACACGTAACTGTAGTCCAATGAATAAAAACAATCCGCTGAATTGGCTGCAGATCTTGTGGAAGCCCAGAGCCACATGGCAGCCTTCACCCTCACCATGTGTAGGGAAACCAGTCCAGCCGGTAGCCCCCTCCCCTGTCGCGTTCCGCAGCCGGAGACGATGTGAGGATACGGTCTCCAGTTCCCTGCATTCACACGGCCGACTGCTACGTAGGCCCCCATCGACGTTCAGAGGCGGCACTCACCTCGTGGTTAGAGCAAAAATGTTTTGAGTTGGGCCAACTGACGCCTTGCAAGGTTAAAGCTGGGTAGTTAAATGGTGGGATCACAGGAAAGGTCCTCGTGTTTCACCTCCATGTGTCTCCATTGCTCACCTCGGATAGTGCGGACATCCCATGCCTGCAGGCTTAGAGGATATGTTGGCAAATACCACACTGGGCATCTGAACTACAGACGCAGGGTGGTGACTTGTAAATTTTGGCATGGCAGGAGCGTCCTTGTGGCACATACACCTTGCCCAACATCTTGGTCACTGTAGCTTGGTGATGAACTTTTGTTTAGTGGATGTCACTTAAAACTGGTGGCTATGATAGTGGAGTTGTTGTAATGGCACGAAAGATGGTTTTCATGGTGACGTTCAGCTGTCGGTCGATCAGTTTGGTGTTAGCTGATAAACTTCATACGGTTGCACAGTATTTTGTTCATAGTAGTACAGCGAGACCTGCCGTGCGTAGTGTCCATGCGCCAGTGTCCCACGTTGAGCCTGCAAGGCGAGGCAGCAGACTGTTTCATGAGTGAAGCTTGCCGGCTGTCTTCTCTAGGTGCCGATGGTATGATAGACACCTGTCCATTGTCACACCAAGGAAGACAGGCTCTGGATCGTGCTTCAGCAGCTATCCATTCAGGTGCTCTTTCAGTTTGTAGGTGGCTCTAATGTTGTGTAGGTGTCACTGCAAACTTTGTTACTGCACGAGACTGCTACCATGACAGGGTCGCTTCAAGGCTGCCAATAGTCACAGGCTTAGACTGCGAGGCTTAGACTGCGAGGCAGATGCCATTCACGTACACAAATCGCCATGACTTTGTAACGGGTAGGTCATTAAAATACACAGCTATATCAATGATGGGGAAATGCAGCGACATTCGCGTCATGCCCTTCCTGAGCTACCGGGTTTGCCAGGGAAAAAACAAAGCTGGCCGATTCTTTATGATACGGGCCAACACTTAACAACAGTTCGACCTTCCGCCCAAGCCTCAGGCTCTCGGATTGTGGGACCAGCACTCTGTTCTTCAGCTCAACGTCGAATGACTATCTGCGGCTAATCGTCATGTCATTCGTGACTTTTACTACGCTTGAGGTCACATTAGCCATGGTCCTTCAGTGACTTGCACAACATTCTGCACAGAACTCAATTCTCGACAGTTGGCAGTAACCATTACTTAAATTTACATGTCCGATATCTGACACCGTTAACACTTTGATGCTTGGAGGTGTTTATTTTTATTTGTTTATTTTATATGTATTTGTCAGATGTAAGTAGCTCTGGATAAGGGTGTCTGCTAAATGCTAATTAAGGATAATAAAATAATAATAAACAAAAAGGTGAGACCACCACCCGATTTAACAGGAATGGAGAGTGCTTCTGATCCACAGATTCTGTGATTCACATCCTAGGGTCCGTGAAAATACCTGTTATCCACAAACCCTTTTGTTACCTATAGCCCAAATAATTTACATATATAAGATTACAACAGGTTTTACCATATCTGGCGATTATGCTGGTGTTAAGATCTTAACACTGGCGATTATGCCAGATAAGCGAGTATGCAGGTGTTAAGATCTTAACACTTGCATAATCGCCAGATACGGTAAAACCTGTTGTAATCTTATATATGTATACTGGCAAAAGAGTACCCATAGCAAATAATTTGCCTTGTACACAAGCAGCAGTGCTCCCATTTGTGTCAACTTTCAGCAACAGTTGTATGTCCAGTAGGGTGTTGTTTTTGCACCAGTACGTGGGTGCACCATCTCCATTATTATTTATGTTGTTAATTTGTTGTGCTGCGCAATCTTGAGTACTCCTGTTTACTTCATGATTATGGTTGGGGTTTCATCTTGTACAAGTTGGAGTAGCGAGTTTGTTTAATTGTGCAGTCTTGCTTGTAACTGTTTTCTTTTATATGATTACAGTTAGAGTTACGTTTGTAAATGACCGTAAATGTATTTGCTCTTTAGTTTTATGTGTAGGTGCGTTAGTCAGTTTGGATGTTTGTTGTGTCAGAGGAGTCCCAAATCCTGAGCTTGCAAGCTCACTAGGTACTTTCTGCTGCAATAAAACACACCCACATATACATGTTATATAACAATGTGGCTTCCAACATACTTAAATTAGGGCTTATATTATTAAAAAAGGTAAAATGTGTATTACACTTCTTTGGTTGTAAAATGTCTCACGGTGAAGCCGGAGCCTATCCCGGAAACATAGGGCGTAAGGCAGTGGAGGACTCGTATTTCAAGAGTTCGATAAACAGCATTATCAGTCTATGGCGTTGAGTTATTTCTTACATAAAATTATTATTTCCATGAATGTTTAGCAAACTGAAATCTGTATGCCTCTTTCTAGGTAGAAACTTGCTGCAACCACTTCTACTTTTGGTGTAACCAGGTTATGAGATCAACATGACAGGTGAGAGGTCTTCTGTCACCTGTGGTTTACGGGGCTTCAATAACACCCATATTAATGT
>JAZEWT010000001.1:4941635-4956730 GCA_036362905.1 Mordacia mordax
GAAATAAAACAATCTGAAAAATGCAACATTTGCTCTTATGCGTTCGATATTAATAATATACAGGCATTATTTTTTTGGGATTGGGTTTATTGCATGTGGTATAATAGGCAATATATGATTTCGTTATTTTTTATATTGTACCATGGTTTTTTCATGATCTTAACATGTCTGTCAAATGAAGGGCCGTGGCACCTTTCTCAATAAAGTGATGCACTCCAAATAGACCATATTTTTTCTGAGCAGTTTGTATTAAAGTGCTGCTTTCCATAATATACTCTGTATCCGTGTTTCGTCTATGACCAGGCGTGCAATTCATGAGTGTTGTTGATCAGTCACAGTGTTAGCATTTTGCAATTGAAAATGTAATGAGATAAAACCTTTTATTTTGATTGATATCTGCCATTGTGCAACCAGACATTTGTTTCTGTGCTGGCTGAAAGGTTTCACGATTCGTTCAAAGCTAATGTATTTTATCTGCCCCTTCAACCTGTGCTCTATCTAGAGAGGGTGAACAACTTTCCTCCACTGCCACAGTTTCTGCGCTTAAAGCCATGCTTTTATCAAGACTTCGATTTGGATATCCCTGCACAGCACAAACTGTCAGTCAAACGGCTGTACTACTTGTGGATCAGTAAGTGGTGTTGCGGTCTCGAATGCTACAGCTGAACAGCTTTCCAAAGAGCAGTCCAGTAGAGAATGCTCACTTTTGTACAGTGTATTTACACAGCCTTAGTCATATGGTAAAACACTCAAGCCATATTATATCCCAAAATGGTGGCATCCCTTTTACCGTTTTATTTGCCCACACCTACTGTAAATGGTAACCTAAGTGCTGGGGAAACAGTAGTAAATCACATCACTGATGCTACCATAAGGGTGGGTAGAGGAACAGTGCTTGAAGGAATTTACACCCCACAAAACAAAGGTCTGGGGGATACACACCTGCTCTACATGGTTGATACCATTACCCTAAAATACTAGCGTGCCACCTGTTTCACAATTTAGCGTACAACAGATATTTTGCACCACTTTATCTCTAATGTACAATATTAGGAAAGGCCATGTAAGTTCCCAGTGTGTGTAACTTCACCTCAGCAAAGGTGGAACATTCACATCTCTTGAATCAAAATAAATCATTATCAAGGTGCCTTTTGCTTGAGACTGCCATGTGTACTGCAATCTATAGATTCTTCTGTATTCAGGCCTCCATATACGTGGTTTCTGTATGCATGGCTTTACTTATTAATAGTCAAGTAAGTGAGACATTTTGTTTTAAAACGGTTTTAAGCCACCCTTAAACAGTTCAACGTGGTTGTCGCACGGGCCTAGCAGAACAATTTGCTGTATGGTTTGGTGGGCTTTGAGTCCATAGTCGTTTTTTGATCGAGAAATTGATGATTGATGATTGCTTCGAAAAGCTGCTCTCTCGGGACAGCCGCGTCGATGGCTCTCTCTCCTCTCCTCGCGACGTTTCGCCTCACGTTGGAGGCATCCTCAGCCTGAGGAGGAGAGGAGAGAGAGCCATCGACGCGGCTGTCCCGAGAGAGCAGCTTTTCGAAGCAATCATCAGGCATCGAGCCGTGAAAACCTACATCATTAAATTGATGATTGCTTCGAAAAGCTGCTCTCTCGATCTTGAAATTCATGTTTAAAAGACAGGTCTCTGTACAGTACCGTATATACCATGGCCCCAAAGAGGAAAGTGAATGAAAGTAATACAAGTGCAAAGTGGCAAAAGGAAGTATTGAGTTTAATACAAAATTTGGAAACATTGGCGTTTGTGTGTAGAGTTTTCATGTAAAATGATTCGACGGCATTAGTTATCATCATTATTGGTTAATAAAACGTTTAAATATGTTAAGAAAAGCATTTTCAGATATTGTTAAGTGTAGACTTTGTAGGATAAGTGAGGACAGATATCTTACGTGAGCCTGAAACCTAGCCAATATTTCCCATCGGCCATTAGTATATTTTTACGCGATTTTCATTTATGTGACATTTTACAAGGCATTTTTCATTTGCATGGCATATATTGAGGACTGTATGTACTTTAATCTTAATTTTCACAATATTTTATGAACTCAGAGACTGCTTACGTCACCAGCAGGATACATGCTTATTAGTTGTGGTGGACTTCAGTGTTTCAAACATTGCTTGTCAACTTTCCTCCATCTAATACCTTGTCCATGTATTTTAACCACTGCATATATCTGCCATGAAAAGCATACAAAGTCACTACTCCACAAACGATGTTATGTCGTCAAAAATCTCTTGTTTTTTCTCTAGTGCATGGCATGACCCTGGTGGTGAATGTGATCGGATGTTTGGCTTGGCTAATCAGTGGAGGGAACGCAATCAACTTTGGCCTGGCCATCCTCTGGCTCATCCTCTTCACTCCCTGCTCCTACGTGTGCTGGTTTAGAGCTGTCTACAAAGGCTTCAGGTGAAACAGTTTACCTTGACAGTTTAAACATTCATTACAAAGGTGTGTCGCTGGACATAAATGGGAATTGGGTGGTGTTCTTCAACTTTGGCAGCTCTGAGTCAAGGGGGGAAATTAATTATTTCTATGATTATGGTCTGATTTGCAATTAATAACCAGTGTTTCCTTTTCATGAACTGGTACATAAGATGGTACAATGCAAACAATGCACACATTTAATGTTGATTTGATTGTTTTATTCTCTTTTTTAATGGGGTATATTTATGAAATTCATTATATTTACGAGATGCATTGTGTTTGATAAATATGGCATTTATATTTAATATTTTTGTGCTTCATTCATTCTGACATTTTCTTATACTGTACGTAGCCTCAAAGTGTGTTTATCAGGACTGATTTGTAAAGTCGTGACTTACGGTCTAATATTGTTATCCTTAATAAAATAGTTCCTCATGCATACCATACTGTCCATAAACACACAATGGAACATTCTAAATCCCTTGTTTATTATTTTTTCAAATTGTATGTCAATTACACTTTTGGTGTCCTTCTGTGAGATGTGTGCACTCTAAACTATAGCAGAACCATGCTTCACTCTGTGTTAGAGCATAGCCTGTACAAGGTCATATATAAGTACTAAGTGCCTTTCAAGTCACTTCTTATCCACACTTTAAAAGTGCTGCACTTAGTGGGTGCCTTGCTCAAAGAATTATATAAATCCAACCAAAATGTAATATTTCATTTTCAGAGCTTTCATTTCAGCAGGAAAGTTAAATCATTTATATATGAGAATTGCTCTCCATAACTCTTCTTTCTGGATTGTCGTGTCAAGTGTTCCTTCTTATTCATGATGTTTCACCTTCCGCATTGGAGACATCAGGTATTCTTCAACGTGGAAGACGAAATGTCACAAATCAGAGGGAAGGAGCCCTTGACTTATATATACAGAAAACACATCTATACAGAACAATTCTGATGCATCGAGCTGTGGAAACCTATATCATTATATCAGTACAACATTTACTTACATATAAATGGTTTGTTGTTGTGTGTTTGTTTATAACTGGAATAGGACTATTAACATGACTACATTTGAGAAGCTGTAAAATTCCTGATTTTGAGCCCAAGGTCACAGAAATGTCTGTTAAATGACGTGATCGCTAGGCCACCCAGAAATCATAACTTGCACAGTGCTTTGTGACTCTTGGGTGAAAAGCGCTCTATAAATGCAATTATTATTATTATTATTTTCTATTTTAGATAAATAGTCATTGAAGATGCCTTAAATCTCAATATGTTTATTCTTTGGTTGGTTTGCAGGAGTGACAGCTCTTTCAACTACATGCTGTTCTTCTTCACCTTCTCTGCACAAGTGCTGCTGAACATCATCCAGGCTGTGGGCATCCCTGGTTGGGGAGTATGGTAAGGCAACATTTATTGCTAATTTGCCAGGGACATTGGTGCTTTATAAAATTGCAAACCATTATTAATTGGGTCAATACTACTTTTTGAGTGTCAGAATGATATACTCTGTTTCATAGCTAAAATGATTATTATTTTCTACTAGGTATATTGTGGCTTGAATGCACTTATTTGTAATGTTTTGTGGGAATGCAACATACAATAATCTTTGTGAGTGTGTGATTGCAATACTTTAAGTGGATAAACTCAGTAAAACCTCAGCTAGCCCTGGTCTGGAAAGCACAAAAGTCTGGCTAGTTGCTACAATGCCAATCAATATAACTAAACATAAACACCCCTATAAATGATGGAAATAAGTATAACGTCCAAATGACACTATGAAGGCTCATCCTGTGTCTCCAAGAACTATACTTGTTGTGGAGCATGCTGAGTATTATGCGGTTACATGCCCATCTAGGTGACAAAATCAGCTTGATAGTGGACAGCCATAAGGCTGAGTACTGGCCAGAACACTTTTAGACCCTTGGTAACAAGAGCACTAAACATACATTGAAGGTGACCTGTGACATGACCCCATGTCACATCTTGGAGTGAATCTGGACCACACACTAACCTTTCATAACTATTTGAAGAAAATGGCTGACAAGATGATGACTAGGGTCAGCCTGGTCTAGAAACTGGTAAGCACAAGCTGAGGAATATTAACATCTATGGTACAGAGTGGTCACACTTGACTTGTTGATGTCAAACTAAGCACAGCAGTTCGGTGCATCACTGGAATTCCCAGGTCGCCTGCAACTCTCTCGTTGCTCGTGCTGTAGTGCATTGCTCCCCCATCCATCTGCTGTGATGCTCCTACCCTCTTTGAAGCCCAGTGAATCTGAGAGAATACTCGTTTCCTCATCAAAGAGGACTTAAACAACATCCCTCACTACTTCTTAAACTCATGCAAGCCCTTCTAGACCCATGCACGCAACGTAAGAGAATGCAGATTCAACCCCAAAGAAGTTTGGAAAGCAGAATTTCTTTCATCAGAAGTCACAAACAAAAATCTTTTGAAAAGACGCAACAGAATATCCTAGGCTTTGATCTTCCATGACATTTATGGGCATCTCTTAACTGCGCAAACCATGGTAGATGCGGATCCTTTATGCATTGGTGGAATATTTAAATCTCCCCATTGTCTGACTGTGCTCACCCCAAAACATACTTTGGAATACATAATGACGGAATGGCCAATTCCAAATATATGCAAGTGGAATGACAGTGATACATGCCACTAATCATGACGTAATACCTGGTTCAGTCACCTAAATGTACTATTATAGCTGTTAACATCTATATCAGCAATACATAATAGAGTTGCTGATTTATGTGTAGTTTCACATATACGCTGATGATTAATTTTAGAGTGTGTTGCCTTATAAGTATAATGGTTTGCATATGCTTTCTATTAAAAAAAATGCACAAGCACTTTTTGCACCTCTTGTAAACGAGGAACGTATGTGGTCAAAACGGACTACGTATACAGTATGGCAATACTATACTGTACACGTAGTCAAAACGGACTACATGTACAATATGGCAATACTATACTGTACACGTAGTCAAAACGGACTACGTGTACAGTATCGCAATACTATACTACGTGTACAGTTTAGCAATACTATACTGTACACGTATCGCAATACTATACTAGTCCGTTTTGACCACGTACAGTATGGCAAGACATCTTCTCACATGGAGGAATATTTCTCCACTTGGCAGAGAGAAGCAAGACTCAACAATGTGGAACAGTCCAATGTGGGCAAACTGAGTTCCATAGTGTGGACCTGTCAAATTGGGATTTGATGCAGTTAGAACAACGAGTTGAAGAAGAGTCCGATTAAACTATACCACCACCTGAAATGCATAAAATGGCACGTGTAAATGAATGTTTTTGTTCGTGCTATATTTAATACGTTTATGTGGGATATGCAGTTACTCGTGGTGCCACCTATCACCATAATTTTGCCTTATACATTTTAAACATGTCCCTGAATCATTACTATCCATGCAATTCCAGATACATAAATCATATTACCCCTAATGTATTCACAGTGTTTATTTCCAGATCTCAGTATTGTAACTTCAAAATTTTGATGAGGAAATTACTAATCTGAGGACTGCATTTGTGTGTTTGTTGAAACAAAGACGGTAACTTATTTTTCCACTCAAGCAAACGAGGATGGCCGATGCTTTCTTCTTGGAATACTGATCCTTAAAGGATGTGGCTGTTGGTAAAGTATTTGTGCAGGTGTGGCCCTGGGCTACTTTGCAGTGTGGTTGGCGTGCATGACCTGAGCTCTGGGGTCAACCATAAGTTATCAACTAATGAGCATACAAACTGTGTTCTTAAGAATGGCCGACATTATAAACTACACACAGTTATAATATATAAATAACAAACAAGCATGTAAAATAATGTTTTTGCGACTTGACTGAAAGTGTAGTTTACAATAAATCTCAATTCTGTTTGCTCGTTAAATGTTGGTAATTATGTACAGCCCCCTAATCCACACCTGAGTTTATTATCGTTGTACTGGCACAGAAATGTTGAAACTAATTAATTTAATTGCAACATTGACAGGTAATTAATAATAAACATTTGTGTTGATTTAAAGCATAAAGTGGCTTGACAATGTGCATGTGCAAGATTTGTAGACACCCACTTCCATAAACGTACAAAAATCCTAATCAGTAATTAGGATAAAAAAAATTGCAATGTGCTTTATTCACAGATTTATTGGTGTATGCACAATTATCATTATTTTAATAACAATAATGCATTAATGCCTTTTACTTTAAACAACAAAGTAATTTTAAGTTGGAGTATTGCAATATTGTAATTTACCACTACAAGAGGATATTTATGTATTCTTGTTTTGCGCAGTTTGTTCTAATTGGGCAACATGCAGCTTATTAGAGCTTTGTTTTGTGTTAACTGCCATTAATTTCCATGTACAAGCCTAAGGATGAATTCGTACTGCAAATTCCAGTATAATTGGCAATTAGGCAAAACATTTTTTTTATTACACTTGTTGCGCTTTACAAGCATACAATTATTAAGCTATCTACTGAACAGCATCTCAAAAAATATGCATGTAGATGCTGTATAGAAGACAAAGATGCCCCTCTATAGCCTTTGAGACTGTTAGAGGCACTGGTGTTCATGAGTATCTTTTAAGGCCGGTTCACGAGGTATTAAATTGCCAGCACCATGCCCATCTGCCTTTGTCTCTCCATTGCTATTGCTTATACACTGCACTCGGTGCACTTTTAAGGTTGAGTCAAATGTTCTTCACCGTTATTGGTCGTGAGCGGGGAAAAAAAAATTTGGGTCACTGGTTTTGTAGTGCTAAGCTAATTACTCCTCCACTGCTTCCCACACATTCTTAAACACACAAATGTAATCATTGTGATTTATAAAATCAGACAGTTTGGGATTTCAGATTTCCAGTGGCAGATGTGACTTGTTAGTATAAACTCTGGCAACACGTTAAATAATTCCCTTAATAGTGCTGGCTACATGCAGTTGTTATGACTTAACTTTGTTTATATCATGACTTAGAGATACGTTCATGTTCACCCTGTTGCAAAATAAGAAACCCCTTTAATACAAAGCCACCAATCAAACACAGGAGAATTGCTTTACCCGTGGCCATATCATCAAAATCTTCCTTTATAGCAAATGATGCAACCTCAATAAATATTATCTTATTATCTCTGACTTTTCCCATAAGTCTTAGGATGGGCATCTCATTTGTATTGTTTAGACGGATATAGACATAGAAGCACAGGTACTGGAACACAACACCTAGTCATGACTTTTTTCATCGTTAAGAGTGGTCATGCAGCAAATGCATTTTGTTCATGGTTATCCGTAGTTTAGCCTGCGGATAAGTGGCGTGAAATGATGGAAAGACTCATGTGTTATCATTTACATGATTTCCCCATATTATGATGGAGGCTAATGTGTTAGCATCGTTGGCATTTGTTTTATTACTCCTTTTGTTATATATTGTCTGAGTATTGGTGGTAGAATGTTAACTTCCTCTAAATTGGTACCTCATTACTGACCCTAAACGAATGATGGGCAGAGATGACCCACGATACCATTTTGAATTCACTTGACTCTATTTTATAACGTAGGATTGGCAACAAAGCAATTCATACTGCATATTTTATAACATAGGATTGGCAACAAAGCAATTCATACTGCATACAAAAAATATATACACATATTCATGCATATATTATTTTAAGACAGAATAAAACCCTGAGAGTTATGTAATGCTAACGATAACATTACATATTTTGGGATGGAATAAGTGACTTTACAAATGTACACTCTCAATCTCTGAATAATTTATTTTCAAGCTCCAGTAAAATATCTAGTGGTGACCAGAATGTAAAAAAAAACCAAAGAGCTTAATGGGTACTGGTGTAATGTGATGCTTTATAATATAATATCTCATCTCATCTCATTATCTGATACCGCTTAATCCTATATAGGGTCAGGGTGAGCCGGAGCCTATCCCGGAAACACAGGGCGTAAGGCAGGAATACACCCGACGACGGGACGCCAGTCCATCGCCGGATAATATAATATAATTGTATTTAATAATTTCATTTGTTTTCTCTCTGCAGTGGATGGATAGCTACCATCGTCCACTTTGGCACCAACATAGGTGCGGCAGTGGTGATGCTGTTTCCCACAATCATGTTCACGGGGCTGGCCATAATCGCCTTCATAGCCCTTATTAAGGTGAGAATCGTTATTTTTGGCATTGGTTTTTGATTAACATCTACTTATGGCCAGAATATTTATGAAAATGTATTATGATAAAAAAAAACAAATCAACAACTGCTTAATGTTTACTCATTACTAAAAAAAAATGTTTGTGACCCCCGGGTGAAAAGCAATTATTATTATATAAAAAAATAATCCTTATGAGTCAGTATTTAATGGTGTAGGTTTGGATGATTTTTAGAATTTAAAAGATATGTGTGCAAAAATAGCTTCGCGAGAAGGAAGTTTTTTGTGCATTTTAAAATTAGAATATTTTTCAAGGTCTCTCAATAGTCATAGTATCTACTGATGATAAATGTGTCAGTGCTCATCTATGTGCTTGGTCTTGAGCCAGAAATGTTCATCCCACATTCTCATCTCAAGGGTTATTCTCCCCATAGTGTAAGCATAGTTTACCTTCGACAATTTGGTATGACTATCTTTGACTCTGGAAGAATAATATAATAATTATTATTGTGCATCTTGTCCTCAACGAGGATTTTACATTAGAGCCTTCTGGTTTTTCCTTCACTGTTCTACAAACAGTGCTATCAGGATGGAATCAAATTGTATATATCCATGTATATACATATAAACTTTGTGTCATTCCTCTGCTGAAAGAGGCCATCCTCACATCATGTGGGTTGGTGTGCATTTGTGGTGGAGAGAATAGCCAGGCCAATGGAATCATAATTCAACATTTGATTTTTTCTGAACGGCCCTGTTGTTTTTTTCTTATATATAATTAATATGTAAGATTACTCGTGATTCTGACTTTACGAGCGTGCAAATTAATAACGGCAACTTTGTAGAAAATAGCGTTTGTTTTTAGCTATATTTTAGAAACATTAGAATTTTAAAATGCATTTTTCAAGATAACTATTCCAATGTAGGTAATACATGCACTATAGTAGGATATACCATGTTTTGGTTAAATTATTACCAATGTAATGATGTAGGTTTTCACGGCTCGATGCATGATGATTGCTTCTGCTTAGAGGATGCCTCCTCAGTTAGAGAATGCCTCTAACGTGTGAGGCGAAACGTCGCGAGGAGAGGAGAGAGAGCCATCGACGCGGCTGTCCCGAGAGAGCAGCTTTTCGAAGCAATCATAAATTATTGCCATAAATAATAATAATAATAATTGCATTTATAGAGCGCTTTTCACTCAAGGGTCACACAGCGCTTCAAAGAACTGTGGAGAGAACGGCACTCCAACAACAACGGCACGAGAATGGAAAATCAGCAGCAATAATATTTTTTTGGGGGGATTTTTTTTTGTTTATCTTGATTGAGCTACAACATGCCTTTTCAGACCTGATGCTTTGTCTTGTTGCACACTGGCAGGTGCACAGCTTCTACCGTGGGGGTGGTGGTAGCATCGGTAAGGCACAGCAAGAGTTCTCGACCGGTGCCTGGAAAAACCCATATGTGCAGCAGTCAGCTCGCAATGCTGCTGCAGGGGCCATCCCTGAGGCTTTCTGATGGCAGCTGTCTCCACTAGTCCACAGATGAGTCCCACTTGGGTTGGTTTTGTGCTCCCTTTATGTTAAAATTTACGTGACCTTTATTTGCATCTCCAACCCATTCGCTTTCTCCCCACTATGTAGATCTTCCTATGTAGATGTTAAGTAATCATTCCTTTTTGAATTTAAATGCATTCTCAAATCCAGGTTGAGTTACATCTTTATAGAATTTCATATACACTATTGGACCAAACTTAATAACCATTAGTACCTTCTAAATATATTACTGTAACTGGACATAGACAATTAGGGAGTATTTTTGTATCTCACCAATAACAAACTGAAGTCATATCATTTATTCAATCCTGGGATATTAGCATTCAACTGTACACAAGCATCTGAAGAGCCACAGTACAACCATTTCAACAATTTAAAAACGTCATCTAAAACAGTGTGATTTCAATTAAAATGATAGTGATTAGTATACGACCCTGCTACTAATGCAAGTTATCTCTTAATTTTTTTAGCTCTATGGCAGACATATATATCACTTGATTTAATCTGGTGGCATTTGTGCAATACGATCACACATTTTAACTGCAGCTAGCCATTACTAGTTTGTCTTTTGAGTGGGTAAAGAGGAAGGAAATGTATCAAAAACGTGTTTGAGACAGGTGGATGTGTACAAATATTTCCACCTTCAACATACAAAAAACGGATAACAGTTTTGTTATTGTCTTCTGTGATCGTCATGACTGCCACATGGTAACAAAATCTGGACAGAGAGGGTCATTTACTAAAAAAAATGTGCTAGGTATAATTCACAAATTAAAAGGCGTGTTGCTGATTGAAACACTATAGTATTATCGCCCTAATATAGTTGCAGTTTACATTGAAATTATTTGCTTTATAGTCCTTATTCGGTATAACTTGCTCTTGGCATATGTTGTGGAATTCTATCACATATTACCAATTTAATAAAAATTTAGCAAGTATTTTTTCTTCCAGTACAGTACTTATAATTGCACTTTGATTATGAAAAATTCATCACATCATATAAAACACCACATGGCAACAATTATGTGCCTTTTATATGGATGGTGACAGTTTACAATGGCTCTCTTGATACCTGTTGCAAATTTAAGGTAAAATCCACATTTAAGAATAAGTTGGTTGTTTTAGTACAGCATTCCAAAGTAATACATCATCATTATGAATGCCCACTTAATCCTGTAATGGGTTGTGGAGGCCGGAGCCTATCCCAGCAGACAGAGGGCACAAGGCAGCACTATACCCAGAATGCAATGCCTGGGGACAATTTATTTAGGAGGCCAATTAACCGAGCCAGCAGCAAAATCTTTGAGTGGTCCCACGCAGACACGGTGAGTACAAACTCCACACAGAAAGGCATCTGAGCCAGGAATCGAAACCAGGTCTTATAGTTGTGAAGGGGTAGTAGTGCTACTCACTGTGCCACCACACCACCCTTAAACGTAACGTTGACTTTTTATATCTTTCTTGGCAGACCTTGTCAAGTAATTCTCATTGCCAGGGTGTAACATGCACGTGTAGATAGTGCATTGATGACATTCACATATTTTATGAAATGCAATTTTCTAGTAATGAATTACAGTTTAATCAATGGAAATAAATAATGGTTATGTATAAATGTGATTTTTGTATGACATCTCACTACAAATCTGAAAACGTGTCAGTGCAGTGTGTGACAGCAGGTTTTTGCTATACTGTTGAAAGGGAGTCAACACCAGTGGTCCTGGCAAGAGGACGTTATTGTTGCAATAACTCCAACACAGATACTTATAGGGTGCACATGCACGATTGTTGACCTCCAGCTCTTTCTTCTCTGGGGTTCTCTTTCCCCTCCCAATTTCATTATATGCTCTCTCCCTCTCTCTTTTCCACCAAATGTACCTGGGTTTTTCCTCCAATCCTGTGTCCTCTATTGCCATTATTGCCAGCGACCTTTAATTTTTTTCATTGACATAGTTCCTTAATCCCCTCACCCTCAACCATAGCTGTGCTGGCACATACTCCATTCATTGCTTCTGCTTACACAAAATCATGGCATGCAGTGATGAGGTTGTGTCAACAATTTCTAAAGTCCCATTGCAGCGAAAATGTTCCATTTTTCAGACATATTGAAATACAACTAATAACCGTTATAGTTCTGGTTTGGCAGTCACCATCTCAATATTCTTACATATGACTAATGATGCTTTTTTATTTTAAAAGTAGTCATGTATTTTGTTAACATGGTTGAATAATATCTTTTGATTGTTCAATTTATTCCTGAAAATATTGCTCAAATCATAACATATGTGCATCTTGGTAACTATGGCATTGACTAATAGAGTAAATGTCAAGACACTGTGAAGTTATCGATATTGAAATATTTGCCATCGATAAGAATTATAATTTTTGTTGGAGAGTTAGTCCACAAGTACATTATATTTGAGACGTATATATGTAAAGCTGGAATAAATGGTTAATCATGAATTTAAAGTAAAAAAAAATCATCATGCTAGTTGTCATAGTTCTACAAAAAATATTGTGGAGCCAAGTGTGGTAGGTTTTTAGAGATAATACATTGCAGTGTCCTTAGGTGAAGTTTGCTGTAATTAGCTTGTGGTCAAGTTGGACGATGATAGAATATGGTCTTGTGTTTGGCTGTTAAAGGTAGAGATTTGAAAATTTGGTTTGCTAATAGGTTTAGATCAATGATGGTTTTCCTTATCCAAAAACTGCAGCTCTTACCGTTCTTAGTTAAGGAAACCACATTGTTTACACATGGTTTATGATGCTCATTGCATTGTCTGATAGTATTGTCACATGTGTTTTGACTCTACATATTTTTGACATGTGCAAATGTATAAACTATACCCTCTGTACTTTTTAATCGTTTCGTAAAGCATGAGAAGGCATCTTGCACACATGTTTCTGAATTTGTGTCATATTTAAACCGTGGCAAACTATAAAGGCAGATTTCAACCTACTCCTACTCCATGATTGCACCGCTGTAAATGATTAATATTCCTCCAATTTGCGTGCATTTGTAAACGCTTCCACATGACCATAATTAAGATGTGTACAACTAGAAACAAGCATCTTATGGTAAGGAAAAGTTACAGTATGCTTTTTAATTGCACCTTTATATTGCTGATTCATCTACATTCATCGTATAAAAAGTAAACCTTGAACGCAAACGACTTTTGCATGTATACTGTAAAGATACACTTCAGAAATATGATGTCATTTGATAATCATTACTTACAAAAATACATTGGGAATAAATATTCCACCCATTGGTAAACATATATGCTAAAGCCAATTTATTAATGACGATTACTTTCAAAAGCTGCTCTTTCGGGATAGCCGCGTCGATCGCTTATCCTTTATCCTTTGCGACGTTTTGCCTCACATGTTGGAGGCAGCGCCTGAAGATGCAGCTTTTGGAAGCAATCATCATGCATCGAGCTGTGAAAACCTACATCATTCCAATTTGTTTATCTCTATATGTTTCAACACATCTGAGATATTTTTGGTGAAGGTGACAACCTGTTTTACATGACCTGCATATGGAATCATCATAGCTGCTTTTAAGCTAAATTAAATGTGGGGGTATCCAGGGTTGCTGCACATGGTTTCTGTAGCATCGTTTATAAATACCAAGCACAGGCATTCCTACCTTGGTTGGTACTTATGTTGTTGTGGCATCTTGTGTTAGTCACAGTGTGTTATATATGTATAAAACATTAAATTTCCCTTTAGCAGATATGAGTGAGGTGCAAGTTTAATATTGTGATGTTACATGCCTTGTGGAGTTATGTATTTATATCATTTTGAATGTATACATGCAAGCCAGCAAGATTTTTCAGTTTTTAGTTTTTACTGCCTTAATTTAATTGCCAAACATTCCTACTGGGTAAAGTTATTTTCCCCAGTTTTTTTCAATTGCCAAGGGTATATACATGATTAGTAAATCTTGTTTACACATTTGCATAATTATCTGAGTTTTTGTTAATCCAAAAACGGACAATATAAGTTTCTGACGTTCTTTCACAAATTGCAGCTCCTATAGACCATACTTTTTTTTATGTATTTATACCCATTGTAAATGCTGTCATACCCTCCAATGTAATCAGTGGTAGCTAAAAAGGACAGTGTGTGGGTACAACAACGAATGCTATGGTGAAGGGAATTTCAAACTTCACTAAATATATAACATCCTTGTTATATAATAGAACATTTCTTGGCATATCTTTAAACCAGTTGATTATATTATTTGGTCCACAAGTTCAAGAGCCTGCACTTTTTCCACTCTGAAAGTGTATGGACACTGGTTGTGTGGTGTATTGTGCTGTACCGTGTGGTAATAAAGGCTTTAAAATAGTGTACAATCGAAATGTTCTTTTTTACTTACAAATAGTTCATTGTAAATTTAATTTAGAAGTTTGTTTCATTATAAAGATCAAGAAGTCACAGCCAATAGTTCTGTGACACCACGGCCGCGACTCCGGGCTTGTGACGGCTCACAGCGGCAACACCACGGCGAGGATCGGCACCCACTCCGCGATAGATCCGCCAGCGACCACGGACGAGCAGAGACTTCTTGATTTTAGATGCTTTATTGGAACCAGCAGTGGACGGGGCCAGGGAGTAGCGGCATACAAGCAGCTGCATCGTGACGCTCCTTCTCCTTCTCCCAGCTATATATCCCCGCGGCCCCTTCTAGCGAGTTCTGAACGTCACCCTTCTACCGTAAAAGTACCCCGCCCCCGCAGCCCGTACTGTCCGTCCCCCCACGTGGCTTTTCCAGAAAGTTCCAACCCGACGTCACCCCACATGGCTTTGTCCCCCCTCCACAATAAAAGTCCCCGCAAACTGTTCTGCTCGTCCCCCACGCGGCGCGGCC
>JAZEWT010000001.1:4966182-4978069 GCA_036362905.1 Mordacia mordax
ACGTTGGTGGTAAATACTGCAAACAGCATGCTTTGATAATAGCCAGAAAAAATGGGTAAAGCCTCTTCTTTTTTACAACACTCTTACTGATGATTGCTTCGAAAAGCTGCTCTCTCGGGACAGCTGCGTCGTTCGCGTCCTCTCCTCTCCTCGCGACGTTTCGCCTCACGTCAGAGGCATCCTCAGGCGCAGTGTGCGTGTGTAGTGCCTGTTGCTCCCTTTATATATATGTGGGTACTATGTGTGTGTCGAGTCATCTCTTGTTGTGTGGGGTCTACACCTGAATCACATTAACACTAATCTCCTTGCACTGTTCACACCCCGGAACTGCGATAACCCCCTCCTGCTTTTTTCTGTGGTTAGTCTCTTAATTTGCATCCCATGAAAGAACCTCCCACACACCTTGTGATCCCCCTCTGATGTCCACAACCCATAGCTCTATGTCTGTGCATTACTGACTTCAATAACTGGCCTCCAGGTTTGGCTGAGCTTTATATTAATTTCTTGTTTTAGGTTCATTGTCTTTCCTGTGTTGTGAATCTCAATTGCTTCACGAATTAATCTTGGACCCTTATGGCGGATGGCTGCGAGTACTCGTATATTATCAATATCGATTCTATGTTGTATATCTACACTGTGTGCTGCTGTTGCTGATGTGAAAAGCAACTTATATTATTATTCTCTTATCTCAGTACGTCAGATAGTGTCTACTGGTTTGGGTAGTGTCTTCCTAAACCGGTGGAGTTTACTGGTTTTAGTCGTGTCATTCAAATCCTATGGACTCTGCTGTAAACTCTGAGACTACCAGTCTGAGTAGACTACCAAGTTTGGTAGACTCTACCAAGTTAGGAAGACTATCGTTGCAGGCAACACATTTGTATATTTGTATGTTCTAATATCTTGTTTTAAGAATTTCCTGCATCACGTAGTGCAGTAAGTGTTTATTCATGGTGTTTTGTGCCATTGGGTTTGTATGTGAGGGTCTCACTACTATACACGAAGTTTGCAATTAATGAAGGTGTCTGGAACCGATCACGTGTCGATAACGAGGTATAGGTATGCGGTTACAGTTTCAGTTTTTTTCTGATTTAAAAGCTTGCTTGAACTCATTGTTGAACAGCACCACTATTTTACATGAATGTCCCAGTGTATTTATTGTTTGTCCCTTTCAACAGGCCATTTGATCCCCAATATTATGAAGATGAGTTCGAAGATGATGAGACAATGGATGAAGAGGGCCGCACAAGATTGAAGTTGAAGGTATATGGTGTTTGGCCATTAAGCTAATGGTTCAGAATAGTTCTTCAAATGTTCCTGCTTGGGGGCATCATCTTGCTTCTAAATGGTCTAGTTGAAAAATGTATTTTTTTTAATATCCCATAGTCCACACGTGTGTGTTTTGTGATATTGAAATAGTAATGGATTAAAAAATACTGCTGACTCCAGTTTCCTCTGGAGTGTTAATAGGTTATGTTAATATTCACATATATCGGAGTGTTAATGTAGTGCTTTGATATATCTTACATTTCTTTGCCTAAGTGCTGTCTGCATCTTTGTTTCATGTCAAGTATTGCTATTGTGTACCGGGATTAACCACAAAGCTGGTTTCCCTGTGTTGCTAAGTTTAACTTACCTCCTTCTTGCTTAAGATTAGTATTATTCCTAGCCTTGTGAATTTAAATTACTTCAGATACTTTCCGTTGAGCCTTCATGGTGGATCGTTGCCAGTATGCACATCTTCGTTGTACATGCAGAATGTCAGCACCATTGACTCACACCGCGGAAAAGTAACACAAACTAAACTACTCGTAAACACGGTGTTGAAACTTGAACTAAATTACTGTGCCACATAACATCCATAGTGAGATGAGAGTTATTTGGATAGAGTCAGATATATGTGCGCTTAAATAAAAAATGATATGTATTCTGGAGTGGCTTTTTTTATTGTCACGCAGGTTGAGAACACGATCAGGTGGCATACGGTACGAGATGAGGAAGGAAACGAGGTCAAGGAGAGTAATGCGCGCTTTATCCGCTGGTCTGATGGCAGGTACTTGGTCAGCACACATGTCACACTGATTTTACTGGTCTTGCTGTTTATAATCAAAAGATTACTTGGCATACAACAACCCAACCTTACTAAAATGGACTCATTCCATCCAGTTTCAATCAGTTGCCCACTTTCAAAAATGAAGTTCCCTTTTCATGTCCAAAGAAATTGGCATCGATTCGTCTCTTTTTTTGCCCAGTCACCTACCTATACTTTATGGGTGTGCTCCATATTTTCTGATTAAAGCTAACAATCTTTTTTTTTAATCCTAGATATGAAATTTTTGATTAATTTCAGAATAATATTTGTTTCAGATTTATCAAAAACTGGCAGTGGCTTCTATAATTTACCACTTCTGCATTGTTCTTTAACAAAATTGGTGTGACATGGAATTGGGTTGTGTGACTAGTGTAGCACAAACACATTTGACGTTAATAAACAACGGAATTGATGTAAATACCTGACACAGATATGAAATTTTCAAAAAATCTTAAAAAGCTTGATTTTATGTTATGGTGGCATGCCTTCACAGTAATAATGAGGAAAATGGTCACTCATGTCATTTAAGAAACTACACAAGACACATCTGTATTACCAATACAACAATCTGACACTTTGAAGCATTGGGCAACTGGGAGTATTTATGTTATATTTATTATAAATGTGTGTGTGTGTGACATGATATATAAGTCGCCCTGGAAAATGGCATCTGCTAAATAATAATAACGCATCTCTACTATAGATATTTTTCTCTTTTACCAAAAAAATTGCAATTTTATCGGCATTCATTCTCCGTCTATATATTCCTTACCATCTTGCAAATGTTTGTTAAAATTCGTACATTATATGGTCCTCAGAGTCATGAATACCAATCTTACATTGAATGAGCTTGCCGGAGTACACCTCTACAGTGTATTAAGATAATTATTTTTATGCGTTGTGTTTTTATTCTAATTATCACTGCAAAGATTAGCATTCAACATTTTTTTTTGCCCTACTCTCCCAAAGGTGTCAAAATAAATGAAGTATCCAGTGGTTCAATACTTGACACCCAAGTAATTGGGTTTTCCTTATTTAGAATCCCATGTTTGGTACTTTTCAAAATAATGTTATTAGTTTGAGTACTTATCTGTGTTGTGTGGCTAATTGGCCGCTGCTCATTTTCACTGTTATCAGCATGTCGCTGCATCTGGGAAACGAGGTATTTGATGTCCACAAGGCCCCATTGCAAGGCGACCACAACCATCTCTTCATTCGGCAAGGCACTGGGCTGCAGGGGCAGGCAGTCTTCCGCACCAAACTCACCTTTCGGTATGATCTGTTTAAATGGCACTCTGCTCACAGGTGTTAATCCGCATGGTGTACGTTATTACATTATGATTGCTTCGAAAAGCTGCTCTCTCGGTACAGCCGCGTCGATGGTTCTCTCTCCTCTCCTCGCGACGTTTCGCCTCACACGTTGGAGGCACTACGCCTGAGGATGCCTCCAACGTGTGAGGCGAAGCGTCGCGAGGAGAGGAGAGAGAGAGCTATCGACGCGGCTGTCCCGAGAGAGCAGCTTTTCGAAGCAATCATCATGCATCGAGCCGTGAAAACCTACATCATTACGTTATTACATTGTTAAAAAGCACTCAACATGGTGCAATATACAAAAACAGTCAAAGTTTCAGAATAACTTCTTTATAAGACCATACTGATGGTGACGATCAGAGTTTGTTAGTCGTATAGGGCAGGGCCACCTAAACACACTCATGATTTTCATCCCACTGATTGAAATAACCAGACTCTTATTACCTCCTTAATTGAGCTTCACGTACTTTTTTATGACAAGGAAATTAAATGTTGAATAATTTTCCTATAAGTAAATGAAAGAGTAGATTTTATTGTGTGTGCTATTTATTTGATCAGCTGAAGTTTTTATCACCACTTTAAAGGTACTCTGCTTATGAGAACCTCTTACGTTTGGCCCTCCATGTACACGGTTTATGTATTCATGGCTTCACTAATTCACGAATATATATGGTAAATCTATCGTATGCCACCTTGCTGTGACCAGCATATTGTGCAACAGTGTCTGTAATGTGTGTGTTGGTAATGAGCTGTGATGTTAGATACTGATGTGGGAAGTTTTTCATCGTGTACCACAGACCTCACTCAACGGACAGTGCGACGCACAGAAAGATGACTCTTTCCTTGGCAGACCGCTGCTCTAAAACACAAAAGATAAGAATTCTGCCCATCGCTGGGAAGGACCCCGAGTCCCAGCGGACCGAGATGATTAAGGTGACCCGCATGAATACTTTACTTTGATGTATGTATTGTGAGTGTAAAGATCAATTTTAATGTTTGTGCATCATTAAACAGTCTGCCCTCAATTTACGCTTTGGTTACATTCCTGGAATGTGTAAATGAAATCGTTTAAAAAGATACGGGAAAATAGGGGTTCAGCTCCAGGCTCACAAGATTATATTGCTCATTTATCCTCGTCTAGATTCAGCCAAACCTGAAAATATATAATAATAATTGCATTTTTATAGCGCTTTTCATCCGAAGGTCACAAAGCGCTGCACACAGCCGCGGAGAAAACAGCACACCAACAACAACCACATTAGAGCGGAAAATCAGCAACAATAACATTTTGTTTGGTTTTTTAAAAATATATACACATAATTCAATTCAAACATTTAAGTTTGTTACTAACCTTCAATGATGATATGATGAGGATGCTGCTGATATTGGACAGGGCATTACTTTACTTTGCCTCTTCAATTTGGCATATTGTGTTCACGCTGTCCCTTTTGGTCCATGGTAACTACTGCATAGTACTTTATTTTTTTAAGGGCAATACTAAGTAGGTTAATTGTAGCCAACTACTCGCTCGAAAACAGCAAAGGATGCCAAAGAAGAATCTATTCCCAATTTCGTGTCGTTAAATGAAGAAGTCAATTCTACTCTTTAAATTATGTCCAGCACTGCAATGGATTCCAGCTCAGAATCATGATCAGAACTGTACCCATTTAATTCTGTAAATTCTGTACCCATTTAATCCGTGGTGAACCTGATTTGTTTAAGAATTGGAATAAATCAATTTTCAGATCAGCGATTCTGGAATCCACTGAAACCGTCAAGTTGGCTTCGCTGGGCCAATGTTACTACCACTCTGCAGTGCGAAAAAGTAAATTGACACCGTGGAAAAAGAAAGTCACAATTTTTTGAGCGTACAAAAGTGAAACCGTGTACATATTAATTGTGTAATTTAGGGCAACCACACTCTTAAAAAGCTGGTTATTTAAAAAAACCAATTACTCCCTAAATATTGTACCCTTACACTTTGACGATGTTTTCTTTCACCGTGCCTTGAGTATATTTGATGGGGTGTATTTTTTTTAAGTTCAATGAATCATCATTAATGGTAATCCTTAACTGCTGTTGATTCAGAAAGAAGAAGAGCGTCTGCGGGCATCAATCCGACGTGAATCGCAGCAACGGCGGCAGCGTGAAAAGCAACACATGCGAGGCCTGAGCTCAAACTACCTGGAGTCGGACCGCTTCGAGGAGGAGGAGGAGGACGGGGAGGAGGCCATAAGCCTAGCGGCTATAAAGAACCGTTTCAAGGGCAATATGCGCGGTAAGTTGTGTGCATTTTTGTAGTTCCAATGATAAGTGTGGTCACAATCGATTCCACGAGGTCAGCATTGGGATCAGTTTTAATTAGCCTACTATATTTGCCATTTAAATGTACAACATCATAAGTATTGTGGTGGATTTGCTATCCCAACACACGGGTGTGCTGAAGTAGTAAAGAATTGGCAGGTTTTGTTCATGTGACAAATCTTATTAATTGGCTGTGTTGGTGGAAGCAGGTTTACTACATTTTTTTACGTCACCGAAGCCAAAAGGGCTTTATTATGGATAACATTGGGCATGGAAGCCTTCAGGTTTTATGTATAATATTTTAATAAGGTCCCATGACCCACTTGTTATTTTACAACAGATCTATGCAACCCCCCCTTAGTTACACCTTTCCCATAGTTCTATTAGTAATCGTATTTAATTTCAACATCGTAATTGCAATTCCACCCCCCCCCCCCCATGAATCATAACCTATTCATGGTGGGTGTTCAAATGAACTCCAGAACTGTTCCCTGAAGTCTAGTACTCCTGTAGAGTCTCCCTTGGTGGACAGGTCTGGCGAGAGGTGGCAGATGGTGACCTGAAGACCCTCTGACTAAACTGGTTTGGTGTCATGAAGGGCATCTGACTGTAACTTTCACCACGGGGCAACAGGCCATCCCCAGTCCACCTGGATACCAGCTATTTAAACTGGCAACAACAGCACTGTAATTGCTATTTCAGGCTAAGAAATGTGAAAATGTCCAACTCTACTCATTATCGAGAGACCATGGAAAGACCTTCATCCAGCAGCCGAAGTGGAAATAAATTAGAATGTTGGCTTTGAGTGTAACATGTGGAGTACATGGGAGAACACTATCTTAGTGCCTTGCTGTGCTATTTTACCATCTATTGTCTGCAATCTCGGAGTGATGTTTTTTCTTTGCATTTAAGCGCTACATAAAACCTCTTTTTGTGGTTTAAGTCCAAAATTATCAATTGAATTTTTACTTGCTACACGTGTTTTCTGATTGACACATTTACTTACACCAGTTTTCACATGCTCACTATTACAATCAACTATATGAAAACAGGCGCAGTATACTGTGCCTGAGGATGCTTCTAACGTGTGAGGCGAAACGTCGCGAGGAGAGGAAGCGAACGACGCAGCTGTTCCGAGAGAGCAGCTTTTCGAAGCAATCATGCATTGAGCCGTGAAAACCTACATCATTATATATGAAAATTATTTAAAACATATCTTTTTTTTTTTACTTTTCAAAGGAGACTTTGACTTGCTCCAGACTCGGACATGACCTATTTTTGCATTGCCTGGGTGTGATTACAGAAGAGCGAGCAAGGATTTACTCCTCCGACAGTGATGAGGGCTCTGAAGATGATAAGAGTACTCGTGCAAGCAAGGCCAAGAAAATTGACAGTGATGAGGTTAGTCCTGCTTGTTTGTCACTGTTAATAGTAGATTCAATGAGTTAAAGCAGTTGTTGACAATATATAGCTTACTGTGTATGCAATGTTTCCAAAATAAGACGTTGCAAGACTTATTATTTAAAAGGTATTAGCCAGTTCATGTAAATATCCTAATCATGTGGTATGATGTGACTATTTTACATTTGTTTATTCCCGACATGTTTAAAGTATTGAAAAAAAACTTTATTCATAGTTTTAGAGTCTAATGTGAAATATTAAAGTGCTGCAATCACCCATAGGGATTATTATTTTGTAAGTATAAATGTATACCATGAACCATTGATAAGAGAGCCCATGTTTTTTGTTGCATGTGGTGATACTCACGATCCATTCTTGCAGAATGACCGTTTCCTGTCTTCAATTACCAACGCCAGTTCGATTGGAGTTATTTAGTTACTGTGGTCACGCAAATCTGCGTCTAGACGGAAACTAATGCACTTCGCACAGCGTGACCCTGCAACTGCTGAGCTGTGTGCGTTTTTTAGTTGGGCGAAAACAATTATTTTGTGCCTTTTGTGTAGGAGGGCACGGAAGAGGGAACATCAGGAAAGCGTAAAGCAGAGGAAGAGGAAAAGACCAACAAGAAGCAAAAGAAGTATGTCATCAGTGACGAAGAGGATGATGAGGACTAGCAAACTGGCAAAGCTGTGTTTAACTTGTGTTATAATAAGTGACCAGGTGCTGTTCTAGCATATGTTTTCCCCTAAAAATGCTCATTATGTAAGATGACTAATTTTGTTAGTGGTCTGTGTTAAGATCACACACAGGATTTGAATATAACGATTGTTAACTGCATAAGCAGATGGAATCACAACAGGGTTTCGCCTGAATCTCTCACCAGAATATTCCTAATTCCTCTGTACACCCACTTATACATTTGCATTCAAATCTCCCCACCGTTTCCCTTTCAATCAATCCCTTCAAACTCGGTTTTCAGCAAATCGTGTCTCTGTTCCTTTTTTGTAGTGATGCGCCATCCTATGACACTATCAGAGGATGTGATGGTTAAGGTGTACAGTGCTGCTTTGTCAGTGCTGCTTTGTCACAGGGCAGCCAACCTGTCGTCTCATGCAAGGGGTCTCCTTCCAATGTCCTTAATGTATGCATTGAGCACTGTCGCTTTTATTACCCTATCAAGGTGAAACACAATAGTTGCTGTTCAACACACATTCCATCAGTCTACCAGGTGTTGTAGATAACTGAATACTTCCAAAATCAGGAATGTTGGTAAGACAATGTGTAATGCGAGCATATTTCACACCTGTTCCTGGACGACACTGAGGTGTGAGCAAACGGCGTGGGGGGTATCCAGGTGGACACCCGGTGCCAACTTACCAGACATTGCCTCCGATATATTGATATTGTCAGAAAATTATTGAGGTTTATTTTGTTGTGGGAGGAGATCTCTGCATAATGAAGAGAATACAAACTCCACAGAAAAGAACTCAAGGTGGGGATAGAAATGGTCTTGGGCAGGACTTTTTCTGTGAGGTGTGGATGTTAACACCCTGCCATCCTGCTTATGGAGCTTTTAAAATACTCTGCATAATGGAAAAGTAACTTAAGACTTCTTGTGCATTGTCACAACAGTTTCCAAGTCGAAACTATGGGTACTTTTGGTAGTATACATATGCAAAAATAAAAAAAAGGCTTCAGCCATTTCTGGCAATTATACAGGTGTTAAGATTTTAAAACACGAAATAGACACCTTTCACAAAGTGTCCAGTTTACAAAAAGCCTCACATACTTGTCGAAAAATATGCATTGTCCTTGAAACGGATTCCTTGTAAAGGCATATATTATCAAAACTCTGTGTTTGCATGTTTTGTCGCAAGTATGCCTGGCTGATTGCAAACTGAACACGTTATAAAAGGTGTCTGCTGTTTTAAGATCTTAACATATGTATAATGGCTAGAAATGGTAAAGGTCTTTTCTCATTTTTACATATGTACACTGGCAAATGTAACCATAGTTGCATTGCCCTGAGCTGGTTGGCTTATGGCAACATCTGGCTAACATTGACAGTTGGGCTCTAAAGAAAGCCATGTTCAGTCTAGCCCGTAAGTTTTAAAGACAATGCATATATTATCAAAGTTATTTGTTTGCATATTTTGCCACACGCCACAACTGTGGCTTTTGCAAACTGGACACTGTGAAAGATGTGTATTTAGTGTTTTTAGATCTTTAACACCTGTATAAATGCTAGAAATGGTAAAGCAGTTTCTAAGTCAGTTTACATTTTTAAACTTTAAAAAGCAATGTGCTCATGTATTTTCAACACTTTCGTGATATTTTGTCCACTCCAAATTTAAGATGCAATCCACCTTTATTTGCAATTCGGTAAAGCGTTAATAAAACATTTTCTAAAGGCCGTTTTGTCTTCGGTTTTGTTTCTTGTGGAATTAAGTGAACATAATTCAGTTCTACTTTAACAAAAACAAGGTTTTTGTATCTGCATTGTGACTTTCTTGAACCACCCTAAGATGTGTTTTCATTTTAGCAGTTCCTAAATATCTTAATTTATTAAGCAAATTATTACTTTTGTTGATAATAGTTTACAGGATTTTTTCCTGATTTAGACCCAACAATGAAAAACAAGATCTGGATTGCAGAAAATAACTCCATAACATAACCTTTGTCATTCCATTTATATACAATTACAGTATATAGAGGAACGAAATAATGTTTCTTGTGGTCATGGTACAAAAAAACAAAACAAGGCTGAATCCACATTTCAACAGGGCAGGGCAAAACACGCAGGCGACATCACTACATATAGTGAAGTAGCCCGTGCAGGTATGCATAAGTATTTGGGAAGTGGAGCGCCTGTGTGCCACTGGCTATGATGGGTGAGCTAGCATAGTATTGAGTCGAATGGCTTGGGGGAAGAAACTGTTGCAGAGTGGTAGATCGAGCCCGGATGCTGCGGTATCTTTTGTCAGACAGCAGGTGTGTAAAGAGTTCATAAGAGTGGTAGGGGTCTTTTACAATGCCGGAGACCTTGTGCGTGCAGGGTTTTGAATACATGTCCTGGAGGGGAGAGGGATCTCAATGATGCTCTCCAATGTCCTCATTATCTGCTGCAGGGACGTCTGGTCAGAGGCATTGCATTTCCCATACCTCGACAGTGATGTAGCTGGTCAGGGCACTCAATGGTTCCCCTGTAGAATGTGGAGAGGATGGATGAAGGCTGGCTCTCAGTCGTCAGAAGAAGTGAAGACGTGGTTGTGCTTTCTTGGCAGTGATCAAGTGTGATTAATTGTACCCTAGTGTTCCATTTAACAATTGTTTTCTGTATACTGGAGCAATGGGGCGGCGCGGTGGCCCAGTGGGTAGTGCTGTCGCCTCACAGCAAGAAGGTCCCGGGTTCGAGTCTCGGCTCGGGTGCCTTTCTGTGTGGAGTTTGCATGTTCTCCCCGTGTCCGCGTGGGTTTTCGCCAGGCACTCCGATTTCCTCCCACAGTCCCAAAACATGCTGCTGCATAGGTTAATTGGCTTAGGCTAAATTGCACGCATGGATGGACTGGCGTCCCATCGTTGGTATATCTCTGCCTTGCGCCCTGTATCTGCCAGGATAGGCTCTGACTCACCGCGACCCTGTACAGGATTAAGCAGTTGCTGACAATGAGACAATTAAATAATGGAGCAATGTGGTAGCACGCATCTGTGGCCTAGTCAATGGTAACAAGGCTACAATGACTTTCCAGTGCTCCGTAATTCGTTACCACAAAAGAGTCGGGAAAACAATGGATAAAAATGTTCATCGTTGGACCACAAATTTATCTTGCATAATTTAAGCTATTGTCATTGGTTCGGGGACTTGTCACCCCTTGCCCTGCTACTCTTCCAGCCATGTCTCCCCTCTATTGGGAGGTCCCAGAGAGAACATTCGGGAAAGGGGGAGGAGGGTAAGTGCCAATATGAGAGATATGCAAAGGCATGTAGCCGTTCAATGGGTTCTGCTTTCAGGATAACATTTCAGCCAAAACTTCATTTCAAAAATGGAAACAAGTGCTTCTTGCATTCCAGATATGTTTGCATTCAAGGTCATGTTGGGACATATTGGGGCGAGCTAGGGATATAGGACTCCCTTCAAATTAAAGTTGGTGGGCACACATGGGAATTTGTCAAAAGGACAAGTTTTTACACTTCCTACTGACACCTGTAATAAAGGTACATAAGGCAAATCCCTACATATGGGTATCAACTTTTTGAAAACCTCAGCTAAATGCCTATTAAGCCTAGGTATTCAAATTGCCTAAACATCCCCTATTCGAAATCTTAGGCAATACACCTGCCGTACATGCATATTAAAATGTTGGCGACGGTTTCTAATGCCCATCCCGCAGCACTGAATCAAGTCATTGTGTTGATCACAACTTATCAATAATAATTTGACAAAACATGAGGTTCATTAATGTGGTTTATTTCATCTCTGAAGATAGATAACTCTTTAACGTCTTGTTGTTGGATGCAAGTGGCCAAATGAAGTGAGTAGTTAATAATTGTGCTGTGACCAGTCCATAAAGGGTAATGTTTTTGCACTTGAAACTGCTAAGGTAACATGGAGATTTAAAAACATGCTATACAGTTGAAATTGGATGTGGAACTAAGTGATCTGTTCAATGGAACCATTACAATATAACAGGAGTTAGTTTGATTCAAAACTGAATATTTAATCCACTGTACGTTTACAAACGCCCCACAAGGAAAGACAATATGAACCTTCCATCCATCCAT
>JAZEWT010000001.1:4980148-5008096 GCA_036362905.1 Mordacia mordax
AGAGTTTTGGTCCAGGGATTGGGTCGTCGAGGCCCCCCGCCACGACTGCTACCGAAACCACATTGCACCGGCCCCTCACGGACCTTCCTGCGGGTGGTGAGCAATATGAACCTTTACTTGACAAACTCAGAGCCCAAGATCCATATAAACTTTATTAATTCAAATCTTAGAGATTACACTTACAAACTACCCTCACGCAGTCTGTATAAGGTGCATGTTTAATACAAAAAGCTTTTGGAAATATCAAGTAACAATGCAGAAAAACAATGTACATGAGACACTTCATATGTGGCTTGCTTCTAGCACCAAAAAGATAACTACCAAAGATCTTTAGTATCTGAAATAACACAACTGAAACACTGCTATTAAACAATGTAAAAAACAGCAGCAAATTCTAATTTGTGTATTTTCAAAAAATAATTATTGCTTCAAAGAAGGTTATATTTTTTGTTAACAGTATCGCTTTTCAAAAGGTACAAGCTCTGTAAATGTATAAAAGCAATGGTACATTTTGCTGTAAAACCTAACTCAAAAAGGCAATTGGCACAACTGCATGTCACACCTTAAACAAAGTACCAACCTCTCACATGTGCAATAAAATGCATTAAACCAGAGCATATTTTTTGGTTGTGTAAATATTTGTGCTTTAAATCGTATTGTAAATAAAACCTAAAATTGCGTTTCTACTGATTTTAGCACTACACGTTACCGACTTTGAAAGTTATAAAAAAAAGGCCATAGCTTGACTTGCTACAGCCAAAGAAAAAAGTGTTTCACAAAACAAATATTTAAAACTGCTGAAATTTTCTTTGAGTTGGTTCGTGTTGAAAAAATCTATATGAAATAATACATTTTAATACAGTATACACCAATCCTACATAGATTGAAAATGCACTAAAATGCTAAATACTGTCAACATTTCCTGTTTCAACCTATTGAAACCTACTTTTGGTGTATAAATGATTCAACAATGTACTCACATTTTAGTTTCTATAGTAAAGATTGTCAAATACATTTCATATCTAAAACATTTCTCATAGTATTGCAAACATTTTTACTAAGGACTTGAGGAATATTCTTGACTAATACTTTAACTGGTTCACATTGGGGGACTGAGGGAAGCGCAGCAGGTTAATTCAAGTTATAGTTGCTAATGTAGAACACTGCTAGACCTGATAAGACTACAAGGCTCTTTCCCACAACCCAACTCTATAAGTAAATTAAAATAACCAACTCTGGATGTGAATGAACTGCAACAAGACATGCTGTGGTGGAGTAGATATACAAGAAATTATCATCGTAGATCCTATTATTTCTGAGTTTAGTTCTCGTCTGCTGGGTAAGATAACTTATCCATAAAACATCATGGGTAAAAGAAGTTGTGTAAAAGTAACTTTGAAGACGAGCAGGCATGTGAACACCAAATGTGTGTCAAACAAGTATCTCTGATGTATCTGTGCTCATGTCAATCTTGGTCTGTGTACTGTACCTATCGCTACCACCACGTGTATAATTTACCGTACGTATATCTCCATGTGTATGTCTACATCTCTTGGTCTACATGTATCTATGCGGCTATGTGTCTATGAATGTCTCCAAATCCTTGTTGATGTGTCTCTGTGCCTCTATTTGTGTTTCACCATGTATCCGTTTTATGCGAGTCTATGTCCTTATGTTGCAGGAATAACTTTAAGAGTTCGACAGAACAGAGAACTCATATTTAAGAGGGTTCAGTAAAATATATAAGCGTGCATGCGAGGAGTTCGGAGAGGCCATGGAAAACGACTTTCGGACGGCTTCCAGGATGTTCCGGCAAAACCATCCGGCGACTTAGCAGGGGTCGACGGGACGACGCCCAAGCTCTTTTCAGTGAGGGAGGGGAAACACTGACCTCTACTGAGGAGATAGTTGGAAGGTGGAAGGAACACTTTAAAGAACTCCTTAACCCGGTGGACACGCCCTCCTTCCAGGACCCGACCCCACCTGTAGTGGGGTCGGGTCTATTACTGTGGCTGAAGTCAAAACGGTGGTCAATGACCTCCGGATTGGTAAGGCTGCAGGCGTGGATGAGATTCGTCCGAACATGTTGAAAGCACTGACAGTGTTGGGGTGTCGTGGTTACCGCCGCCTCTTCAATGTTGCGTGGAAAGTGGGTTTCGTCCCTCTGGATTGGCAAACTGGGGTGGTCGTCCCCATCTTTAAGAAAGGGGACAAAAGAGTGTGCTCCAACTACAGAGGGATCACACTCCTTACCATCCCAGGTAAAGCCCATGCCAGGGTTCTGGAGAGGAGACTTCGACCATTAGTCGAACCACAGATTCAGGAGGAACTGCGGTTTCCATCCTGGCCGTGGAACCATGGACCAGCTTTTTGCCCTCTCACGGATAACTGAGGGGTCATGGGAGTTTGCTAACCCAGTCTACATTTGTTTTATAGATTTGGAGATAGCCTATAACCATGTGCCCTGAGATTTACTGTGGAAGGTGCTGCGGGAGTATGGGGTGCCGTGATCTCTTTTGAGAGCAATCCAGTCTCTGTTGCAAGAGCGAGAGCTGTGTTCGTATACATGGCGTGAAGTCGAATCCGTTCAATGTGGCCGTTGGTCTCTGCCAAGGGTGTGTCTTGTCTCCGCTCCTATTCGTAATCTTCATGGACAGGATCTCAAGGCGCAGCCGGGGTATGGAGTGTCTAGTTTGGGGGCGTGGAGGTGGCATCGCTGCTGTTTGCAGATGACGTTGTTCTTCTCGCGTCATTGGATTTCGACCTCCGACGGGCACTGAGCGTTTCGAGGCTGAGTGTGAAGTTGCTGGGAAGAGTCAGCATCTTCAAATCTGTGGCCATGGTCCTTTCATGGCAAAGAGTGGGTTGCCCTCTTCAGGTGAGGGGAGAGCAGTTGGCCTTAGTGGAAGAGTTTTAATATCTTGGGGTCTTGTTCACGAGTGATGGTAAGCGGGAATGTGAGGTTGGCCAGCAGATTGCAGCAGTGTCTGCAGTGATGCGGGCAATGTACCGGTCCGTGGTAGTGAAGCGGGAGCTTGGTCCTAGGACAAAGCTCTCGGTTTACAGGTCAATCTATGTCCCTATCCTCACCTATGGTCATGAGCTTTGGATAATGACCAAAAGAAAGAGATCACGGATACAAGCGGCAGAAATTAGGTTTCTTCGCAGGGTTGCTGGGCTCACTCTCCATGACAAGGTGAGGAGCACAGAAATCCGGGAGAACCTTAGAGTACAGTCGCTGCTCCTAAGGATTGAGAGGAGCCAGTTGAGGTGGTTTGGACATCTGATAAGGATGCCCCCTGGAAGCCTCCCCTAGGAAGTCCACCAGGCACAACCCACTGAGTGGAGACCTAGGGGCTGACCCAGGACACGCTGGAGGGATTACATCCTTTGGCTGGCCTGGGAATGCCAAGGAATCCCCCAGGAAGAGCTGGAATCTATTGCTGAGGAAATGGATGTCTGGTCCACTCTCCTTGGACTGCTGCCACCTTGACCCTCACCAGGACAAGCGGTTTAGAAAATGGATGGCTGGAGTACAATACTGTGACAGCCAGAAGATTTTTTAAGTAGATGGAAGGACAAGACAACAGTGATTTAGAGAAAGCGGAAGTAGAAATGGATCAAAATGGCCCAACGTTAAAAAGTGAAATAACTGCCATCATTGCCATGAAGAGGAAGGCTGAACGTATAGAAGAGTTGAAAGCCGTTTCTTTAAATATTTGGAAACATGACAAAGGGACAAATTTTCCCTCTGTAAAATAAGGTATTAGCACGGTGAAAAACCAGACAAACGCTACAAAAAACGTGATGGTACTTTGAAAAGGAAACAAAAATGCAACGAAGTGCAAAGACCACAGAACAATTAGCCTTATTGTAATGATGTAGGTTTTCACGGCTCGAAGCATGATGATTGCTTCAAAAAGCTGCTCTCTCAGGACAGCCGCGTCGATTGCTCCCTCTCCATCGCGACGTTTCGCCTCACGTTAGAGGCATCTCTGTGCCTGAGGATGCCTCTAACGTGAGGCGAAACATCTCACGTTCACTGTAAAAATGAACATAAGCAATCTACGGTACTGTATTGTAAGACACCTATTTGGTTTCAGAAAGGATGCAGCATGCGACAAGTGATAGGAGTAATAAGAATGTTGTGTAAAAGGAACATGGAAATTATTATACGTGTGCTTTATGGATTTGGAGGAGGCCTTTGACAGGAAGAAAAATGTAAAGCTGATGGGAGATTCTCAGGAAGATAGGGGTGGACTGAACCGATAGGAGACTAACATGTAGATTGTATGTGGTTCATGAAGCAGTGATCATGATAGCCGTGAATATATGAAAGTTGATTATTGGTGCAGTATTCTCACCTGAGGATGCCTCTAACGTAAGGCGAAACGTCGCGAGGTGGAGAGAGGAAGCGAATGCCGCGGCTGTCCCGAGAAAGAAGCTTTTCAAAGCAAGCATCATGCATCGAGCCGTGAAAACCTACATCATTACAATATTAAAATAGGTAATAAAAATGTAAACCGGTCAATAAATTCAACTGTCTGGGAAGCTGGATAACATCAGATGGTAGATGTGATGATGAACTAAACGTAGGATAGGAATGGCCAAAGATAGCTTTTTCAAAATGAAGAAGATACTGATGAATAATAACACTTCTATTGGGACGAAACTAAGAGTTCTCGATTGTTACGTTATACCAGTTTTTCATGTATGCATCAGAATATCGGACAATATCACCAAGTATAGGGAAAGAGGATAGAAACAACTGAAATGTGGTTCTTTAGACGCATCTTGAAGATATCTTGGACATGTCACACTTCAAATGAAGAAATGTTGTTAATAGGATGTAGTAGGTGTTGTATGACATTAGGAGACAGTCAAAGTTTCTCGGGCATGAGGAAAGAGGTAATTGAAAATCTGGTTATAATAGCTGGAAAAAATGAAGCGAGATCATGGATGACAGAGATAGACTTATGTCAAACGTATGTTGAGGTGGATGAACATAACAATTGACATTCTTAGAAGTTCAAAGAGTACAGATATGTGTAAGATCGTTGTCACCAACATCCTATAGGATATGGTACCTAGAGGAAGAAGTCTAACAGAGGTGCTCACTCACATCCATCCAGCTCTTAATCTATGCAAAATTATAACTGAGGCAAAAAATAAAGAATCAATATAAGAGGAAAGGCATTAAAGGATGTAGAGTTTGTGAAAGATTAAGGGTGGTGGCAAGCAGGTTTAGAAATGGGATAAATAACACGTAAAGGAACATGGTATGCATATGAATGTAAACAAACGAGAAGTTATGCAAATAGCGAGGAAAGTTGACGAATGAATATTATAATTAAAGGACAACTGGTAGAACAGGTGAAAACATTCAGAACTTCGGCACATGAATCACAGTAGATGAACGGTGTATAGCGGAAATCATATCAAAGCACTGTGGTAGATGTATTGAGCTGTGGATGACTTGAGGAATGGATTAGTGAAAACTGAAGAAAAAGACAGTCAAGATGGTGTTAAGCATAGCTCTGCATGAAGTGTAAATGGGGATACTAAGACACAATTGAGACGTTTGAAAGCATTTAAGATGTGGATAGGCAGGATGCGGAAAGTCTGCTGTGGAGAAAATAACACCAATAAACAAATGCCATTAACTAAATGACTAAAATTGAAATTATTGAAAGAACTGGTCTTGACACATTCCACAGAGGGAGAGATGGTTTAAGGATTGCGATGGAGGAGTTCAAGGATGTTTGTGGAAATGAAGACGGGAGAGGATTGAAAAGATGGCACTCAATGCCATTCGTTAAGGCAGAGCACTAAATAATAAGTGTTGTTCACATCGGCTATGGTTTTTCTGTGTGTCTTCATCTGGGTGTGCCTCCATGTTAATAAGTTTGTGTGTCTTTTCGTGCAGTATCATAGCAAGTGTTGCCCATGCACTTGCTGTTATCACAGCACACCGAGGTAAAGAAATAATGGATAAGTTAAAGACTACATGATTTACTTGCTTTGCAACTCCCACTGAGGTACATATGTAGATAAGATGGTGTTCTTAAAATACTCATGAGCAAAGTTGTTGATAATATAAAGAATAGGGCCACTGGCTGTAAGGAGTTTTTTCACACCATATAGTTGTTGGTAACAGGATGAGTTCCGTATTATACTTTGATCATAAAACTGAGGCAAATGGCGTTTATGGGTGAATAAAAAAATACAACTATTGTATACTTCACTTTTAACAGAAATGGATTAAGTCTTAAAAAATCTAAAGCAATGCATCCCATGATTCAAAAGTAAACTTCAATGTCTATAAACGGTCATTCTGGTTGCATAAGTCTGAGTGCTTGATAGACTGAGTCTGGAGTGGCAAAGGCAAAGTACTGGCAGCACAACCAGTCTTCAAGGCGGATGCCATGCTCATGCTCGAGATATTTCTCAGCAAAACAGATGGTTATAAGAGTGCGTTTCAACTCCAACCAATTTTGCAAAACAACCTCTCTATTCACGAGCCCTGCAGACTGCTCGTCCGTCGCATTGCTTCCCAAAGTCACTTGATGGGCTGGCCCACCACTGCCACTGCCTTCTGCCAGGCTATGCTGCTCAGTGGGTTCCTCTAATGTTTGTGGGTCAGTTGTACTAAACAATATTTTGTTCAGAAGTTGGTGTCGGGGCCCCCACAGCAAGCACTGCAACAAGCCGCGGCCTTGTGAGATGTGGATGCGCTCCGTGGGGTTGGGAAGGAGCAGCAAGTGAGCTAATCGCTCCAGACCGTAGGAGTACACCGACAGTATGGGCATAGCAGGCAGATCCTAGACACATCACACGCAGAAAAGTAAACTTCGTCATTTAATATTCGTTGGTGGGGAGGTATCCCATCGAAACAGATGAGCAGTGGATTCAAATGTGAAGAGCTGTTCATGACTGCACACGCAAATCCTTTAGATAGAACGCAATTTAAGTTCCTTCACAGGACTTTAGCAATCACAGAAGCAAAATTCCTATTGGACACCTTTGAGCTTCACCACAGATGCCCCCTGACAGTTCAAAGTTCTTTACATGCTTTTTGGTACCTTATAGATACGCAGCGATTGTATTTTCAAAATGCAAATTACTTTTATAACATCACGGGAATACTGGTAATGCCCCTCCATAGAAAATACACTACTGGGACTAGGGTCACCCTTATAAAACAAAAAAGAATGAACCTGATATGGTCATTCCTCGATATATACGTAAGAGTTATGTTTATTAAAATCCTGATCCCATCTACTCCCATTATACTCTAAAACATTGTCAATTTCTATCAGTGTACCGCTTTTTCCAATTATCATCCATCCCGTGGTGGGGGAAAGGGGATGAGGGGGCAGTGCATGGGCATCAGGCCTGTGATGGGCACTGAAACCACAGCTTGCCCAGGTCTTTACCCTCGAGAGAACGGAGAGCTCAGTATAACATCTTGTTTCAAAGGGGAGGTCAGTGAACAAGCGTACAAAGAACCAAACAGTGACAATGACGACATAAAGGCACTGGGAGACAAGGATCCTGTCCATCCTCCTCAAAAAAGCCCTCTTTCTCCACTATTTTCCCCAAAAAAACACATTCACAAGCTCCATTCGTGACCATTTGCGATTAGTAATTGGCTTTACATGTTACTTTTAATAGTTATATTATGTTCTTTTTATATTTTTGCAGATATTTTATTTTAATCAGGATATTATTGAATGTAAATTTACAAAAATGTTTGTTTGGACTAATTAAAGGTGTTTTTAAAACAACAACAAAAACATTGGACATATTAAATTATGAGTTATAATGTATTCCCCACGTCGTTTTCAACAACTTAGCACTTTTTAGGCACACATTCACAAAACTGTGTACTAACTGTGCACAGCAAAACAACACGTGGACATAGGAAACACATGCAATCTCTACACAGTCAGATACCCGAGCTGGAGTTTGAACGCAAGTCCTTCTTGCTATGAGATGGCAACGCTAACCACTGTGCCATCCCTCGTGTATCATTATCTTACTTAGTAAAATTGTATTTATCGTTAGCTATTTTTAAGCCACGAATTATGCAACTGCAAAAAAAAAGTTAATGGAGATCGTTTGTGGATGGAAAAGTGCTTGTACACCTGTAGCTGAGTGGAATGCTTATATACTGTGCAATATAACATTTAACAAAATCACTTTGTTCCTCATCTCATTATCTGAAACCGCTTAATCCTATATAGGGTCACGGTGAAGCCGGAGCCTATCCCGGAAACACAGGGCGTAAGGCAGGAATACACCCGACGACGGGACGCCGGTCCATCGCCGGGCATTGCGGGACAATTTTAGTCTGCGAGCCAATCAACCTATCCAGGAGCATGCTTTTGGACTGTGGGAGGAAACCGGAGTTCCCGGCGAAAACCCACGCGGACACGAGGAGAGAGCATGCAAACTCCACACAGAAAGGCACCGGAGCCGAGAGACTCGAACCCGGGACCTTCTTGCTGTGAGGCGTCAGCGCTAACCACTGCGCCACCGCGCCGCCCATTGTTTTACATCAAGTGACAACTAACCTTTGGGTTGTAGTCTCTCTCACGCAGCTCAGGACGCTCAGCAAATGGATTCTGTAGGTGCAGCATTTCGTAGACCAGGATGCCAGTCTGGAACTCATCACACTTTCGGTACTGGCTTGCAGTCGTGAGCTCGGGTGCTAGGCGTGACTCTGCTCGCAGCATTTCTGGTGCCAGTGCCCCAACACGCAACTGCTGCTTGGCCTGAGAGAAATTGCTGACGATAAGTCGGGGTAGCTCTGTACCAAGGGACTCAATGCCCTTGTGTCCTGGTGGCCCTGTACTGTGCCCGCTTACGAGCAACAGATTTTCCATCCGTAGGTCACTGTGGCTCACGTGATGCCGTTTTAAGTGTTCAAGTGCACAGCACAGCTGGAGTAGCAAAAGGCAAACCTGCAGGAAGACAAGCTGTTGCTTATATCCAAGCAGAGGTTTTTCAAAACACACATATTACCAGCAAATTAAAGCAATACATCATTTCAAACATTATAAGTAAAGCATTACACATACTGGAAGAATTGTTTCCTTTTAACAAACGTTATACTTTATCAACGTATTAATGCATTTTAGGTACAAGTTACTTTATGTCGTTTAAAAGGCGATCAAATGATGAAACCAAGAAATAGTCAAAAGGTCAATACAACCCTATTGTAACCAAAAATGATACCAATTCATCCATATTTCATATTGGACAAGAGCAGCAATAAAATATGCACAATGTACTGTACTATGTAGCCTGGAACAACATTTCCATGAGAACGCTATGTTGTATGCATATTTTACTAGATGTGTATTTTACATCAAAATTATTTTGGTAGAATATAAAACAGAAAATATACATTATATGTACTCTGCCGCATTCTCGGATTTCAATTACTTCCACCGATGAAGTATACTTTTTTCAATTCTCTGCATTCAGTTTGCTTTTCGGGATATGCCTTTTTTGACATATACCAATCAGAAGAGCCTTGTTAATCTAGCTCGAGGTATGCTTGTCATGAAGGTAAACGTTGCAAGGGGTTTTTGGGGGCAAATAAAAGTAAAAATGCACACATTTAATAGACTAGAGACAGCAATGGACACAGGATGCCTGAGAATGTCTGAAACTGCGAAGACGAAACGTCACGAAGGAGAGGAGGAACGATCGGCATGGTTATCCTGAAAGAGCAGCTTTTGGAAGCAATCACCATGCATCGAACTGAACCTATATTAGTACAATGTATGTTATTATTTGTGAACTGCTTACATTGAGGAGTTGGAATCCTAGCTACCAAGTTGAAATTGCTACTACAAAATTTGATTACTAATGAGAAGAGTCCTGCGATGCAAGTACAATGTTTTACTATTGCCGAAGTAGAATGTTAGTTTGTAAATGGAACAAAAAATAAGAGACAGCAGTTATTCCCAACACCACATTTATTGTACTGTGGTTATGACAACTATCCACAAGAAATGTCAAATTGCCACCTGTTGCTCAGGGTTTTCAATGGAGATGAGCACCACCAATGCTTTAGTTTAAGCAGATGTTATTTTTAACGTTAATTAACTATGCCATAATTGGCCTGATAGGAAGATAGGTAATTCCAATAATGACGTAGTAATGCAAACATTTCCTGTTTTTAAAACGTTATGCAGTACCAACAGATGACACTGACCTGCCTCTCATAGAGCTCTGGCTGGGAGCGGTGCAAATTCACTGATCCTCGGATCAAGTCAGCCACATTGCTGCACGGCACCTCTCGTGTGATCACCACCACCCTGCTCTGACCAGACGAATCCACTGAGGACAGGTCTGGGGGCTGAGAATTTGCTTGATCATGTGGCTGAGTACACAGTGGGTTCCCATCTCGAAGACTGGCAGCAGCACAGTCGCATGGAAGCAGCCTTTCTGGGACATCAGCCACAAAGTGTCCGCAATCCTGCTGCACATTGAAGTGCACAGGCAAGCTCTGCCGCACGGCCAGGCTGTGATAATATTGCTGTTGAGAGTCTTTCCCCTCGATCTTACAAATCTGAAAAGAACAAAATATTGTTACAGTTCCAGTAGCTTCAAAATGTTCCAAATCAAATTCAATTCAGTGATCAAAACAAAGGCTGATTAAACTTTAACCTGTTTAGGATATACAATCTGAAAACAGGCGTTAGCATAAGGTTGTAAAAAAATAATCCCGCAAAGACTTAGAAAACTGCACACAGCATGCATTCACAACCTTATATGAACTCATATGCTTGGTTTTCCAGAATCATTACCACTGGCATGTGCTAGAAATCAATAAAATTACTCTTCAGTCGTAAAGAGTAATTCTTGCAAGACAGGAATAATCAAGATAAATAAATAACAACTATAGTCAACCACCACTTATCCAGGATTTAATAAACATCTTTTTTTCTCCGATGAACCATGATACTTTCCATCACTTTAAATCGAAGGCTTTCGTGACCAATATTATTTCCATCACTATTTGCTACAATTATTCTCCCATACTTCATGGTTAAGAAATATGTTCACATTATTAGTTGTTTAAAATGAGAACATAGAACACTAAGCATGTGGCATCCAAAAGAATGGGTTTACCAAACTCCTAATCGAACTGCTAGTGCAAAAAGCACAATAACCTCTATGGCTGGGGGAAAAAGATGACAATCCCGGGTGTTAAAAAATGCATCACGAAACACACGCGTATATCTGAACCAAGATAAGCATAGAGGTTTACACCACACCCCCTCATACACAGCCTAATTGACATGTAAAACAGAACTCCTCCAATCAAAAGTTGGTTTTGTCTAGATCTACTGATTTTGATCGAACCTTGTAAGCTGGCCCATAGTTTGGCTGGCTACAGCCAAGTCTTAAAAGGTTTTACGGTTTAGATTTACATTTCACAACAATTAACTATGTACTTGCAACGTGCCCACCCGACAAGAAATCTTAATCCAAGCGTGCAAAAATGTTCTCTTGACATCAGCATAAAGGTAGAAGGGCGTGTAACAGGGTTGTTGGTAGTGAAAAGCATTATACACTGGTTCCTTCAGTGTGGACATACATGTATACAAACACTTGCTACATTATATATTACTGCAAGGAGCGTAGAGATGGCATAGTGGTGCGCTAAGAACTTCTGAGTTTGATTCCGAGCCATGGCCAACATAAGGGCGAGTTTTATCTACACTGGACTTGGGCCCATTCTTCACCAATCTGTACTGAGCAGCATGGTGACATTCATAACTGACAGCGTGGTTAGGCATTCATCTGGCAAAAAAATGTCAAAGGGAAATACATTATTAATCCTGCAGACGTGAAGCACAGGATATAATAAATTTGCTAAATATCATAAGAACAGACTTACCTTAACTGCATACAAGTGCCCATAATCTTTGGCATATGACGCTGTATAGTAAACAGCATCTCCAGCATCACAGCAGGGCTTATCACTTGTTAATTTGAAATTGGACCAGCTCTCTACGCCAAAGCGAAGATGTTCTTTCTGGCCACGCATGAAGTTGTCTTCACATTTTGCACACAACACATGCAGTGTCTCTGCATGCAGGCTACCGATTCGGGCAAACACCTCTTCGGAGCTCTCCAGTCCTTCATAAAGCATGGCTGGCATTGCTGTACCCACTCCTGTTTCTTTTAGTTCCTGCCCTTTAGTGACCAACAGAAAGTTAGCAGGTCTGCTTCCACTCTCCAAGCGCTGGGATGTCTTTTCCAATAGATCTTCAGCAATGGCAAGCTGAACTGCACTAGCACTGCCAAGAAGGGATTTTTCCTGTGGTTTGGAGTACACATTCCCTTTACCGAATTTAAATTTGTCACGAACTTTGGTATATATGCATGACGGGTCATCATCAACCTTGAGTATTGTATCTTTTTCTGATATGGTATAAGCCGTACCACCTTTCTTTTGCTCTGTGCAGGAAACACCTTTTATGCCAGTGGCTTCACACACTTGACCATCTAAAAGTGTCCGACCATTTCCCTTTGACGCATGTTCATCTGCACCATTAGAAACAAAAGACTGTGCACTGCACACTTTTCTCTCTTCCTCAACAATATAGAGAGGATTGAAAAGCGTTATCAGATCTGCATTATCTGCAGAAATCGATGCTCCTGCTGGCTCTGCCGTCAAAACAGCTTTAGCGCGCTGCTTTTTAGGCAGGGGCGGAGGGGTATCTCGCACTTCCGACTTGTCCTTGGCCACAGCAGCAAAAGCAATGGCATCTGGTGTAGTTCCTTTATGTTGGCGCCCCTGCTTCACGGGAATGACATTGGCCCTTGAAGGGCCTGAAAGACAAACGACACATGTTATTTTTAACACACTTAAGTGTTATGACTCGGTTACATGCATTTTCAATTTTGCTCAGATTTTACCGCAATTTAACACACTTTAACACTTACCCTAATAAAGGTATTATATGCATTGAGTTGATAAAATATTGAAAATCAAAACAGGTTCAATTTGGTTAGAATGTAAATGCAGTACTGATATATTTTGGTTAGCTATCAGAGAGAAACCAAAAACACTGAAACACATTAATTTAAATGCGATGTTGTACTGAATAGTAATGATAATTACCCAAGTTGCTGTATGTGGCAGCATGGCCGACAGCCTGAGCCATGACCGTGTCCTGATTGCCCAAGATCTCCTTTGGTTCCGGAGTGCGTGCCGACCCTTTCGAGGACAGGCTTGACACTGTACTGGCAGGATCCAACGTCTCTTCAGCATATGCCTCCTTTGTAGATGTACTGCACAAATTACGTGGATTACAAAACCATAAGAATAATCCCGAGATACCTCTTGACAAAATTATTCCCATACCGTTATTGCCTTCCGCTGGTAATGTAGTACCAATAAACACAAGGAAAACATGTGTAACACGTTGGAGAGAATCCTAGCCGTGCACTAAGGTAACGGTGTATTAGAGTTACACGTGCGCGTACTAACGTACAGACAGGATACGAAAGAGCCAAGCGCATATACAGGAAGGTGCATTTGGTTTGTTTTCCCACCACTCTGTTCCATTGTGCGGAGGTCAATAACACTAACACAATACCCATGGGGCTTGCGACTTCCTGCAACTAACTCCAAACACACACTGTACTCTGTATATATGTAAAAAACCACTGTAAAGTTAAAGACATATATTTTAAACGTTATCTCTACCGAAGCAATGATCCGTTTTTAATTGGAGCTTTCCCAGGTATTTCACATTACTACATCGTACATGTAAAATGTTTAAGGAAATCGTATTGTTTCCTGCATTACACTAGACCATGCTAAAAGTGGTCATATCAGTGATACGTGAAGCACTGTATTGTGGTAGCTGTGCGTATAAGAAGCCTTTTCATTCAAATAATGTAGAATTAAATTCATGTTGCAGCAGCATGACACTGAGGAGCTCTGCCACCCCACAGCAAGAACCCTGGGTTCGACTTCCAGCTCGTGTGCCTTTGTGTTGCGTTTGCATGTTCATGGTGTCTGTGGTATTGCGGCTTCTTCCATAGTCCATAAATGTTGCCCAGGTTAATTGGCCTGACTGAATTATTTTCCTCAAGGCCCTGCGATGGGATTGCATGGCATCCTGTGTATAGCCCTGCCTTTTTCCTTGTGATAAGCAGGACAGACTCTGGCTCACCACAACCCTCTACGCAATGATGCGGGTACTGATCATTTCAATGAATGCATTCATTCGTGTTTCCACAGCACATTATGCTGGGCCTTGTTGGCTGTTAAATCATGGACAGACTGTAAAGGTGATGATTGCTTCGAAAAGCTGCTCTCTCGGGACAGCCACGTCGATCGTTCCCTCTCTCCACCTCGACGCGGCTGTCCCGAGAGAGCAGCTTTTCGAAGCAATCATCATGCATCGAGCCGTGAAAACCTACATCATTACAGACTGTAAAGGTAACAAATACCAATCTCAGTAGGTTACCCAGTTTACTCTTAACCAAACTGTTCTTTTTTTGGTCAACCATGATCATTATTCCATTATGCACAGGTTTATGTAATAGATATATGCGTGAAAGGAAAGGTGCACATTTGTAGTTCTTTCAATAAATGCTGTGTTATATATTGTCCATCTTTGTAATGTGAAAAGGTTAATTATATTGTAAATAGCTGTATATGTTTGTAATATATGAATAACATTGTATGAGCAAATAAAGACATTTACTGAAGCAGCACACGATGGAAAATGTATGTTTTCCCTATGGTTAAGAGTACTGGACAGTGTGTGGCAGTGGTGCAGTAGGCTGTAAAAAGTTGGTCGAGTATAACAGAAGAAAAAACTTACGAAGTTAGCGGTTTTGAAATGCTGATGCCATCTTCTGAAGCATTGACTTTCCCACTCTCAGGTTTTTTATCATCATATTCAGTTCGGTGAACTTTGACACCATTTTTAGCTTCGGTCAACACATCAACATCCACTGTGGCAATGTTGATGGCCGGCTTGTTGCGACTTTGAGGTCGAAGCTGTGATTTCTGTAAAACATTGCTGTCCTCTTTACCAGCTGCATCTGCATTTGAATATTTCATCTGCTCAGTTGGCTGGTTTACTTCAATTTTCAAGTAATGAGTTACAGCAACCTGCTGCTCAGTGCTCTTATCCTTGTCATCCTCATCATCATCTGCTTTACGCCACTTGAAAAGGCTTTTCAGAGATATCTTACGCTTGGGCTTTTGCCTTGTGACATGTGGCTGGGGCTCCAGCATCAAAGTGGGCACATCTTTCTCTGGCGAGTGAGGTGGAGACATCATTTTCCTCTTGCTGCTCACTAGTGCCTTAGGTGTACTGTACGGTGGCGGTGAATATGATGAATTCTCCTCACGAGTTTTTTTACGGGAGCACCCATGTGAAGGCTGGGTAGTGAATGCACTAGAAAGGGCTTCAATCCTTTCCCTTATGGTTGCTCCCTTTGCGGTGTGAGCACTGTTTTTTCCACTGTCCAATTTGGAGAAGGCCAAGTTTTGTGGCCTGGCCACCTGAAAGTTAAATGATTTCGAACGCACAACTTGCATAGCGTGTGAGGGCGATTCTGCAGATGGGCTGTCCGGTTGTTGATTCCGTATTATTTTCAGATCCATTGGTGACTTCGTTTGGCCACCTTCTGGTTCATCATGTCTACATTTTTGTACTTCTGCTCTTTGAGTTGTGCAAGACTTTTTTGAATGCTCAACAACATGTGGTCTCTCAGAAAGAAGACTCTTCACAGTATCTTCAGGACGATTGTAATCATGCACATATTTTGTTTCTGAATTTTTTTTATTAGAATTGTCGAAGCTAATTTTGTTCATGATTTCAAAGCTACTAAGAGCTGGTGTTGTAATCTCTTCATAAGGATGATTTTTGGGCAGTTTAGTCTTTCCCCTCTTGAGAACATTTCCTGGTCCAACAAAACTTTCATAACAGGAAAGATTGTCATACGCGCCTGGATTTATTACAATAGGGACCTTCACTGCTTTTCTTTTGCAACTTTGGGAGTAATATGGCTCGTCATGAATGATTATGGGAAATGGGGGCATCCCTGCATTGTTGTAGCTATTAAATTTGATCTCGCATGTTTTTGGTGATGAGATATCCATAAGTTTCGTAGTTACTTTTGAGCCGGTCGAATTTTCACTGCCAGAATGATGTACTTCTGCATGTTCTGGAATGGGTGCATTTTCCACATCTGATGCACTGTCTTTGGTTACGTTATGAAATCCTTCACATGAACCGTTATCTTTTGAAACTTGTGGATTGTGTGAGCACGCAGTCCACATTTCATGATAAAATTTGCCTCCATGCTTAGTCTCAGCCTGTGAGGATGGCATAACTTGTGGTGTGGCATAGACAGTCGTAGGCTGCAATGTCGTCGATGATTTTGGATCTGAATTTGGCAATGGATTAGATTCTAAATTTTCCGAATCTTTTTCATTCACTACAGATGACACATCAACCACGGTATATGGCTTGCAAACAGTAACAGGCTCAGATCTAACAACTCGATATGGCTTCAGTAACTGATCTCTTGGTGACTGGATACCATTATCAGCAAGTGTTTTATCATCTTCCATTGTCAACTGGCGACTTCTGCCTTCCAAATGAATTGTAAGAACGACTTTCTGTTTTTCTGTTTTTGTTGTTGTTAAACTGTTGTCTTTTACAACCTCATTCAATTGTGTTTCTGCATTCTCTTCATCACTAATTGTGGCATAATCAGGCTCAAAGTCATGACTGCTTTCTTTCTTTTCACATTTTTTATCAATCTCAACAGTCAGAGGCTGTTTGTTTGTATTTGCTTGTAAAGAGTCTTTGGGCTGGCTATATGGGTACAGTTCTGCAAAATCTGAAGAAGATGACTCCGAATCAGAGCAGGAGTCTGAGGCCTCAAAGGTCCCCTGGCTGTGTCCAAACTCTGGATACAACATAGCTAATGCAGGATTCCGAGGGTCACATTCTAGAATTTCATCATAACTGTCATCATACTCCAAAATACAAACTCGCTCCATTGACTTTCTACCCATAGGCACAGTATTCCATTTTTTATTTAATCCACCCCCTTGGTCACCCTCTGGTAAATCTGCCTCTTGGAAATCAGGCAGTTGAAGCTGAGAGCTTGCCACTGGCATTCGTGAAATTGATTCACAATATCTATCTTCCCAAGCATCTGGTATAGGAATATGTTGCACTATCTCTTGTCCATTATTAATGTCTTTCTCTTGATTGGCAATCTGAAGGTTACATGTTGTAGACTGTGACGTCTTTGAACTCTCGGAGCTGTGTGTTGAACTCACGTGGTGAAACTGCGAGCCTCTTGAGCAACCAGGATTTAGTTCAGTAGTCCTAGTGATTTCAATGCCATGTGTGGGCAACGCATGAGTCAAAAATCCCATCTCTTTATACATTTTCCCTTGTCTCCAGCCCTGCTGCTCTTGTCCACTATGGCATAAACAAGGTCCTTGCAAATCTTGTGTCTGCCTATGCTTACTCTCTATACCGATTCCATGTTGTTCAGCAGCTACAGCACCTGCTTCAATTTCAGTAGCTCTTGACCCTATACTACTATTACCTCTGCTTTCTGGGTGTAATTCATCTTCCTCAACTGCAATTACTGGAGATACAAAATGTGGTCGTCTTTGGTCAAAATGTGACTGCTCTCTTTCTTCACCCATCCCTAGGTCTTTTCCTTCAGAAGACATACGAGTAGGCCTTACAGCAATGGTAGGTTTATTCACAGAAGCGGTTTTTATTGTCTCCGGTCCAACATTACCCGGACCTGTAGAATGCATTTTGTTGCCTTCTGCAGGCATACTGGAAACTGACGGAGGCTGCCTCCCACTTTCAAAAACTACTGCAAATCTGTTACTACTACCAGCCTTGGTCATTTCAGATCTGTTTGACCGGGAAAATACAATTCGGTCTGCCTCTGTCACAGTGGTATGCAGGGTTTTTGATTTGAAACAGTTTTTGCATGCGCCTGGTTTCCACGCATGCTCGGTAAACGAGTGACACGCAGACATCTTTGGTCAAAGTTGTATGCAGGACAAAACTTGTTTTGTAGACCAAGATTTCCTTGTAACTGGTGTTAAACCTGTAAAAATATAAACAAAATTTGGATTCAGGGATTATTCAAAACAATGAAATGTTCAAAATTTAAAAGTAAAGTTTCGGTATACTACTTGAAAGTTTACATAAACTACATGGAATAACATTTTCGAAAAATAAAGATTTCCGTTATCTATCATAATACGAATGAATATATCTGAGGATATTTTTTTCAAAAGATATTTTAACAAAATACGGATTAGAATATTGTTGTTTTAACATATTTTACACAAACAAGCACTGCAGACAACCATACAAGGATGTACAGCAGGACTTCAATATTCCATGATGATATGGGGAGACCATATCACAGTCCCACTATTGGGGTCAGTCCCATAATGCACAAGGATGCAATGTATATGCATTGCAATTGCTTGGATTTTTTATTTACACATTTGGAAATGGTTGGCAAATATATTAAATATTTTGCACAGCACATCAGAAAAGCCATATATTTAACGTCATAATAAAATTATAAAACAATCCTAACAGAGGTAGAATGAAAAATAATGTATTATGCAGTGCTTTGTGACCCTCGGGTGAAAGGCGCTCTGGAAGTGTAAGTATAATTATTACACCTACAACAGTACATTAATACATCCATCTATCGTCACGCCACTTATCCGGGTCTGGGTCGCGGAGGGCAACAGACTGAGCAAAGACGCCTAGACGTCCTTTTCCCGAGCAACTTCCTCCAGCTCTTGCTGGGGGATTCCAAGGCGTTCCCAAGCCAGCTGAGAGATGTAATTTCTCCAACAGGTCCTGAGTCTGCCTCGTGGTCTCCTCCAGAGGGAGGAGCCCAGGTGGCATCCTTATCAGATGCCTAAACCACCTAAACTGACTCCTCTCAATGCAGAGAAGCAGCGGTTCTACTCTGAGATCCTCCCGGATCACTGAGCTCCTTGTCAATCCACTGCTGAATGAGGGCCTGCAGGCTGTGAGAATAATTTGCCCACGTTAACATGCTCGCGGTCGTACTGTATTTTTCTGCACTGCCCTCTACTGCCCACAATGTCCATAACACCTATGTCATAAATGTATATCACCCTCCCAAGAATCATAATACAATTTACAACGCAAATCCCATGCCAGGTCATGGACAAGGCACGGATATGGAAATGTGAGAAAACCTTAATGCGGTGGGGGAAAGCCTGCCAGCCAACGCCAACATTTGCCACAACATCCTGCACATTTGTGGTTTGGGCCAATTAATTATGAGAGGGAGGAAACCGGAGAACCTAGAGAAAACGCACCTAAGAATATGGGGGAGAACACACAAACATCACACAGAGAAGCATCCAAGGCGCGAATCGAACTGTGTCGGGCAGGACTGTGTTAAACGCGGACTTTACCACTGAGCCACCATATCGTCAAAAACTTACGTATACTTGACTTGTAATTTGCCTGACCACATCAAAATTCACAAGCTATTTTGTCAACCTTTTCTAATCCTTAATATTGTGCGTAACACAGAGCATTTTATTGTGAACACAAACGTCTACTTAAATAGATTATATCATTGCCATTTAACCATTGTATAATTTTGTAATGTTTTCCATTACATATTTAATGCAAATATCCAATTGTACTGTCTGCTTGGGCCTCTCCTACATGCCCAGGCATGCCCAGCAATGGCTTTTATTATTAGGCAGAGAGCCTTCAGAATTTGGGGCATAGACAACTATTACCATAACAAGTAACACAAAGGTTGTGTACGCGCACTTTTATTTGCAAACACCACATTTCAAGGCTCTGCAGAGTTTGGTTCTAGAAAAGGTACTGAATTGACCCTCGGATATGGATTGGCCTAATCCAGAAGCGTGATGGAATAGATAACCTGCACATTTTTTACTCCAGCTCTTCTGTGACTGGCGATATAAGGGTTTTAATTTTCAAACAGAATACATAAACATACAAATATATGTGAAGTAAAAAAAACTATCTAAAAATAGCTCATAGTTTGCTAAATGCTACTTCTGTAGTTGCAATGCCTATTGGTCATGAAAAGAATTGTATCCTTACAAAATAATATAACTCAGCAAACGTATCAATGAAACTGTTCTTATCCACAATAGCCCCATCTCAAATCTGGCATTCCTCTCTGAGGTCCTTGAACGTGCCATAGGTGCACAACTCCAGAAACATGTTCTCAACAATGACCCCCTCGATCCCTTCCGATCAGGGTTCAGATTTGGCCATAGTACTGGAAATGCTCTCGTAAAAGTAGTTGATGACCTACTCATCGCTGCTGATAAAGGCTTGCCAAGTATTCTTGTCCTCCTGGACTTGAGTGCTGCCTTTGATACCGATGACCACCCGATCTTACTTGAGCGAATGGAGGGTTTTGGCGTCTGTCTGGCTATACTCTACATTGGCTGAGCTCATACCTCTCTGAGCAGAAGCAGTTTGTCAGCCTCGCAGTACAAAACTCAGAGGATTCATCCTGTTTTGTCTGGAGTTCCTCAGAGTTCAGTTCTTGGCCCACTCCTCTTAAGCATCCACATATAACCACTTGGCCATATCCTGTGCAGCCTCAATCTCAGCTACCATTGCGATGCCGATGACATCCAAATCTACATCCATACAAAGCTCTCCATCAATGCGTCTGGACTTTGCATGTCGTTATCACTGTCAACAGTGAAGGCCTGGCTCAATTCAAATTTCATAAAACTAAATGGCGACAAAACATCAGTTTAGCTTGTCAAAACCTCACACCAATTGTTCAAGGCTGAACCAATCCAATTGATGCTTGACGACCAGACCATTGAAGTTACTAAGGCAGTCTGGAGTCTAAGTGTGACTCTTGATTCCTCACTCACCTTCAAGACACACATCAACAAGGTGACGAAGGCAGCCTATTTTCATCTCCGAAATATAGCCAGATTGCACAACATCCTGTAACTCGCTGATGCTGAGAAGCTAATACACATCTTCATCTCCTCACGAATGGATTACTGCAATGCTCCCTGGCACACCTGCCTACCTGATCAATCATCTTCAACGTGTGCAGAATGCGGCTGCTAGAATTCTCACTCGCACACCCATTCAAAAACATAAATCCCCAGTACTGATGTCTCTCCACTGGATACCGGTAAAATACACGATTGAATTAAAGATACTCTTTCCCACCAACACGGCTCTCACTGGCGCTGCTCCAACACACATCCGTGACCTACTTCAGGCAGCCTCAACACAACAACTTCGATCCTCCAATACGGGCTTGCTTCATGTGCCCACATTGCACCTCCATTCGATGGGTGACAGAGCCTTCTCGCATGCTGCTCCCAGATTCTGGAAAGCCCTTCCATTGAAGATGGAAGGGCCCAGCCGAGTCCCTGGGCATTTTCAAATTCCGTCTAACGACTCACTTGTTCCATAAGGCTTTCAAGGGCCTTACTTAGGTGTGCGTTGCTTCTGCAAGATGGCTCTCCTGTTTAAAACTCCAACATAGGATAGACGGCTTAATATTTCTGGAGAGCAGAACTCAACAGACCACCAATCAGCCAAAAAGTATTGACTTTTCACTGAACTCGCTGATGAGCACGAATCGTCACCGGAAAAATTGCGTGACCTCTTGCTCGTGCTCGGGAAACGAGTTGTCATATTACCTGTGTTGAACTTTGCTAATGCTGCAGAAACACACACATAGGCAAACAGAAGCGACCAAGAGCTCTTTACCGTTCTTTCTATTGTATGCAGTATACTGCATTTACACATACATTATATTCAGGATTGAACACTTTTCATGTTCCAATAACATATTTACGTCTTCTGTCTATATAACGCTCAATTAACCGGCATCACTCGGGTCCGACAAGTGTTAGATATCAAAGCTTTTAGTGTAATTTATTGATGTTGAATATTGATATGATTGGCAAACTGGTACAACAACCACACCAGGAAGCCAGTATTTTTATCCACCCACAGCCATCTGGGATTTATCCCTCAATTTATTTTGGTAACTTGTAACAAAAAAAACTAAAAAGTTATTGTTGTTGATATGCCGTTCATGTTGTTGTTGAAATGTCATTTCTCCACAGCTCCGTGCAGCGCTTTGTGACCCTCGGGTGAAAAGCGCTCTCGAAGTACAATTATTATCTTTCACACAAATGTGAATTGAGGGAGTGCTTACGTGGCAGGAACATACATTGTCCAGGTATGGAAGAAAGCCCTCATCAATCGTTTAATATCATGAGTAAGCACCATAAATACAACACTCTAGTCACCACTACTGACCCAACTACTCAACAGAACTTTCACAGCTCCACAGGAGTGTTAAGGGAAGTGAGCCGTTGTGCCTAGGGGACAGCTGCTTTGATAATTATTTTAATGGTTTCCCCACATTATAACCATCTAAGTCGAATGCTGACTTCCAAAAGAAAAGTAAAAATCTGACCCAAACCACATCTTCTCGTGCTGAGCTCCATCCCTGCCCCAAAGGTCCCCTCCCCATTCCTATCTTCGCATGGCCGGAAGGAAGCAATCAAAACATTTTAAAGATTTTTAACAAAGTTTAATGCATGTTTGGGTTGAAAGACATTATTCCCAAGCTAACATATTATTTTATATATTTTTTTTAAAACATGGCCCGGTAGTTGACTTAATGCAACCGATGCCAATGATGGCACACAATGTTTCTAAAAACGACCCTTGTGAAGGGAGTAGTTTCTTCATTTCATCTCATTCAGTCTGATGCAAATTGCTCTGTCTTGTTGAATTGTTTTTATATGAATTGTTTTTATATTTATATATTATTTTTATTGTTGCTTCTTTTTAATGTGTTTTAATTATGTACGGTGTCCTTGAGTGCCCAGAAAGGCGCCTTAAATAAAATGTATTATTATTATTATTGTCAGAAACCGCTTAGTCCTGTACAGGGACACGGTGAGCCGGAGCCTATCCCGGCAGACACAGGGCGCAAGGCAGGGATATACACACGATGGAACGCCAGTCCATCACCGGGTACTGCGGACAATTTAGTCTGCAAGCCAATTAACCTATGCAGCAGCATGTTTTTAGCACTTTGGGACGAAACCGGAGTACTCGGCGAAAACCCACGTGGACACGGGGAGAGAACTCGCAAACTCCACGCAGAAAGGCACCCGAGCCGAGATTCGAACCCGGGACCTTCTTGCTATGAGGCGACAGCGCTACCCACTGGGCTACCGTGCCGTCCTAGTTTCTTCGTAACCGAGCTCAAAATGAGAGGCCTCACTGGCCATGCAAGCTAAGCGGCCAGGAAAACCAGCCGCTGTGGTTTGGCTACAGCACAATTGGACCGATAAAGCTGCCTTGAGAGACCAGGCCCAGACTACTTGCCCGTTTTCTAATCCTGGCTAGCTCGCTGTTAAGTGGCCGCGGGAATGTGTCATAAGAAGCTGTATCGTAAAGACTTACAGATCCTTTGGTCTGGTGGTTAACAGTAATCGTGGATAGGGGGGACTGTACTGATGTAGGGGGAATGTTGGAGTTTCCCTGGAATGGCATTTTAAAACATGTCATATAAAATACTCCAAAACATATTCATTACTAAGCACAAAGGGACTATTATGGCTGTATTATACAAGCACACATCTATACTTTAACAGCACCGCCTTACAACTAAATGTCACGTTTTGGGCTGTCTGTATTTAGAGCAAAGAGGCCGCATAATTACGGCGCTGCACAGTAAAATATCAGCTGACAAGTCTCAGGTGAAAGCACTGGTCTGTTAATTACTTAAACAATGAAATCAATGTAATATTGCTAAGAAATGTTTTCAACATACTTCACATTACACGCACATCAGAAGTGCATTACAATTGTATGTAATGATGTTACTGTTAACATGTAAAATAAAGAGCAAACAAATTACAGCAAGATACCCTTGTTTATGTATTGTGCTTTACCCACACCACCAAGAGCCTGCCCACCGCTGCTGCTATACTTGTGCCACCCTCTGCCCAAAGAGGCCCCCAGCCCTGTGCGGCATGGGATGGGGCATAAACAGACAGGGGGCAAGGCCTAATGAAATAAGGGGCAGGGCCTAAAGAACAAGGGGCGGGGCACAATCAAAAAGGGGCAGGGCCTTAAAGAGTAAAGGCTGAAAGAGGATGAGATGGGGCCTAATCAGGAAGGGGTGGAGCCTAAGGAATAAGAGAGCAGGGCCTATAAAGGGTGTCGATATAGGTTGACCTTCCCTTGTGATTTAAAAGTATATAATAAAATCACATACACGTGGTAGGCAGCGTGCCTGTAGTGCAGCACGGCAGGCCGCAAGCCAATTCCTCTACATCGTAAATCAAATTGTATCATTAAAAAACACAGACACCCGAGTAAGAATAAACTGCAGCGTTAAAAGTAGAAAATAAATGCACAGCTTGAAAGTCTGCCCCTACCAGTTGCACCAGGCCGCTGTAAATGCGCTACAATATGTTTAAAACGCATGGGGGCAGAGGACTGCTTTCACGCACTATCAAGATGACCAGTTGCTGCTAACAGCCAAATACAGATAGCCGGGGTTGTACTGTATTTGCAGAGCACATTTTACGTTGTAGGCCCTGAGAAAACTGGGGCATATTTATAGTTTAACAAAGTTAACAGATGAGAGCTTTAAAAAGCAAGGGCTTTTAATAATTGAAGGAAATGTAAGATACTATCTTTAGCCTCTATGTGCATCTACAACGATTAATTCACAATCATTGATCTAATCTTGGATGAAGAATTCCCCCAAACTTTCGTTGTTATTGGATGATGTTTGACTGATTTGCTGTTATTGTTGCCGACATGCAGTTTTCTCCGCAGCTGTGTGCAGCTCTTTGTGGCCTTCGGGTGAAAAGCGCTCGAGAAGTGCAATTATTATTATAAGTTATACGGACTAAAATGTTAAGGTGTTGTATCAGAATGATCCATTGATCCCAAGAACAATCCACTGTATCCTAAAAAAATGCGTAATTTGTGAAAACAGATCAAGACAAAACATCTACTGGACATATCGAACGTTTCTGGACCAGCATTTATCTCTTATCACTATGAAAATATTACATTCCAAGAGTAGAACCAGTATTTACGGGAAGCGGCATCCAACCAAGTATAACTCAAGTAGACTAAATAAAAATTCAGGGTAAAGTAAGAAATGTAGCCTATACATTGGCTTAAAAACACACAAATTCAGTAGTTAAACTACTGCTCTTCATGACAAGGAAGCAGGGTCATAGAAATGTAATTCATGAACTCGGTGAATTGAGTTCACTGCAAGCTATGCAAACATCAGCAGTGTTGGGTCTCCCCCTTCACGTGCTTGCACTGACTTGCCATGATGAAGCATAGTAGAATAAACCCCACGACCGACATTGTGGGGGTTGTTCTCAACATCCGATTGGCTAGGGCCGTATATTATTCTAAGTATTTCATAGTTCCCTAGGGGCAACTAAAATTATCCAAGGACTTTGGGGGGCATCGTCCCTGTACTTTCTGAAATGACCAATACACTGTTGCACACATCACACGTAGCGTGAGTGGTGACTCAACATTAAAACAAATACGGCAGGTACGGTACTGAGTGCAATGTCTATTATAAAGGCTCACTCATCTGAAAAGCAAACAATTATACGAAATATGAAGGAAATACTGAAAACCCAATCTGAAGCACGGCAAAGTGAACTGGATCATTTTATGGGGCTTTTTACTGGTAACATTTGTGCTAAGGTAACATCATAACGTTATACAAGCGTTTTGTTGTATACAAACGTTAACACTTTAATCATTAATCGGAAAGCTAAACAATAAGATGTTTGTTCACAATGTCGCATTTGGTTGTACAAAGGAACTAAGTCACTAAGACAACAGTCTGGAGGCATTAACTGTTGTGTGTGTAGTCTTGCAGTGTTGGGTGTCATGGCCTTAAGTGTGATGTGTACCGTGCACACCAGTCTCAATAAACATAGATTAATACTAGACGGATCAGGAGTTAAAATCCTTGAGCCAATAAACTCTAATTGTAGGTTGGAATCTTCTGAACTGCTTTAAGTAGGAACTTACTGGTTTTGAATACTTAAAAAGTAAACTGCATTTTCATTTCACTTAGAAACATCCAAGTTTTTCAGGCTACGATGTGTTTTTTTGTCATTCAACATGTTTCACTGTCGAAGATGCTTTTTATAAAGCGTTGGCTAAAACAATTTTGAAATGGAACTCAAAATTGTGTGCAATTACATTCCAGGGATGTTTTCTGCGTTATGTTGCGCTGCTCACTGTGAAAATTCATAATATTTTTGTCTCATGATGTGATTCCAGCACAATTGTAATCTATCTAGACATGAAAGAATGTGTTTAGATATTCGGGCAACGGCTGCTCCTGTGTCTCCACCATGGTGCCGGAGACAGCAGGAAAACCTTTCCTTATCTCCCTTGCGTGCATGTTGGAGAGACGAGGCAGTTAATCTGCGAACTGGTTTGTCTTCACCCCGTCCCATGTTAACCTCGTACAGAGGTGTCAATGCACTAAATTGTGCAAAAAAACGCAACTATTACGCTGCACAGTGACAACAGGACATTAAACTGTAGCGCATTAATTCGACCTCAGATTACTTATCTATGCATGACCGATCCGTATTTGTGGAACACCTGATATGAACAATGCATCCATGCAGCAGAAACCGACAAAATCGGTCAACAACACCGCCCTTAAAAGTGTTTTAGTTGAACATATTGCGCAAAATAAACCATGCCGGATAATTTAATTGCAAGCAGCTTCCGGAGAGGCGCTTTATACAATAGCTAAATATCACCTGCTGAGGGTTCAAAACCTAAAGGTGCCGCCAATGAAGAAGGCGAAATGTCGTAGAGACCAGAATTGCTCGTCACGGCTGTCCCGAAATACATTCTACTACATTGGTGAAGCAATCAACTACCAAGCGATATAAAACCTGGATTCCCAAGGCTTATCGCAACGTAAGGCAACATCACCGTTGTGTAATTTATTGCGGCGTTGCAAGGAGTGGAGCGAGGGACGCAATGGTCAGTGATTTGCACTATGAACCTGGCCGAGAGTTCGATTCCCAGTAAGGGCTAACACGAGGACACAGCTGGACTGGATCTGGGTCTCTGCGCTTTACCAACCAGCGTGGTTCGGTTTGGCCGACACGCCGACAAGAGACCTGAATCCAGCAGTGGATTGACACCGGACTTTAAATTACTACTGTGATCACTCGTTACGAACGACTCTTCGTCGTATATTTTGCACTTTGGGCACAGTGCTTGTACACATTCTCGTTGGACAACACTTCTTTTCTACGCTTGAGATATCACTTGTTGATAACGGCCTCACATCACGTGGAGGTAAGGTCATCACTGATCAGGTCACTCAACAGACGAGTAGCAGCAAAGACATGATCTCTACAATGGACAAACTAAATCGGTAAATACTATAGTGGCGGCCACTGATCTGTATACATTTAAGTCTCCGTATTCTAGTAGCTGTAATTAGGCCTAATACACGCTGCCCAGTAAGGCCTAGATGCCCCTTCTAACGGGCGACTAACGATAAGAGAATCATTTTTTAATCGTCAAACAGTACGCGACGTCCGATTAAAACGGACCAAGTTACATTTGCTTGGCGGAATTCTAAGTTAAAGCAGCGACTGAAGCAAGGGTAACAGGAGCACCAACAAACCGAAGCTTGGTCGGAACAAAGCCTACGGAGAGGACTACGATGAAGAAGCGTGCAAGTTGAGAGAGCAGCACTACGATGAAGAAGCGTGCAAGTTGAGAGAGCAGCACTACGATGAAGAAGCGTGCAAGTTGAGAG
>JAZEWT010000001.1:5013124-5027420 GCA_036362905.1 Mordacia mordax
TTCACCTCTCCAGGGACTGGTGGGGACTCTTTGACCGGTCCATACTTCACCTCTCCAGGGACTGGTGGGGACTCTTTGACCGGTCCATACTTCACCTCTCCATGGAATGGTGGACGTGATGACCACACCGTGCACTTGCCGAAACTGCTCCGCGTGACGTCACACGCGCATCACGGACCCGTGGGGTCGCGCTGCGCGGCGAGGGTCGCGCATTTACGAATCGCGCTCGCGTGAACCTCGTCGCGCTCCGTCCCCGCCATCCCCGCCATCCGAAGCTCGACGGCGCGTGCTCGCAGCGGAACGCCGTGAGTGCGTACTGTACGCGCACTGTACTCACTGTACACTTACTGTACACACACAGTACATTCACTGTACACTCACACTCGCTATACACTCGCCAACCACACCATACCCTCGCTATAGACTCACGATACGCACTGTACACTGCTCAAAATACACTCACTGTACACCCACAATACACTCGCTATACACTCAGAATATTGTACACTCACAATACGTACACTATACTAACAATACAATACACTCGCTATACACTCAGAATATTGTGCACTCACAATACGTACACTATACTAACAATACAATACACTCGCTATACACTCAGAATACTGTGCACTCACAATATGTACACTAACAATACAATACGCGGTCTATACTTACAATGCACACACTCCTCGCAGTGTACTCAAATAGTCATTGCACTCAATACTCACATTACCATACAAAGATATCCCAATAGCCTTAACAGAATGTAGGGTCAAATGCTGTTATTGAGCAACTGTGAAGGTCGACGCGGCACACGAGGAGATGGGTGACCAGCACCACGGCCGGCCGCCTTTATCTCCCTAGTGGCAATCTTTATACACTACACCAGGCACTCATTTGAGACGAGTCGACATAATGGGAGGTCTCGGACCGGTTTATAAAATCGTCATTGATATTGGCCTTGAGCGGGATTCGAACTGCCAGGATTACAATAATAATAATTGCACTTCTAGATCGCTTTTCACCCGGGGGTCACAAAGCGCTGCACAGAGCTGTGGCGAGAACTGCATGTCAGCAATACCCACATACGAACTTCAAATCAACAACATTTTTTTTGTTACAAATGTGGGCTTTGGAGAGAATGGCATGTCTACAAAAATATCAGAGCAGTTCAATTGAAAGTCAAATAATGGCTATAATTTAGAGAACATAAAAAAAGCGATAAAAATTATTATTCAACTAACTAAGGAAGGAATTAGTGTTCCTGAGCAGATGTAGGTCGACAGCGAGCCATCATCTCAGCATGGCCACAGTGAGCCGCATCAACAGTCTAAGCCTTGCGGAAGAAGTAAGTCTTGAGATGCATTATCTTCATTATGAACTTCATCACGATTAGCAATGCTTGCTTAATCTTGTACAGAGTCGCAGGTGGCTGGAGTTTATCCCGGTAGACAGAGGGCGCAGAGCGGGGGAATACCCAGGCTAAGACGCCAGTACATCGCAGGGCACATTTTTGGAGCAATTTACTCCGCAGGACGATTAACCTAGGCAGCAGCGTGTCTTTCGACGGTGGGGGGAAACCGGAGTACCCAGGAAAAAACAAACCCCCGCGCAGATACAGGGAGAACACACAAACGCCACATAGAAAGGCACCTTAGCTGGGAATCGAAACAGAGTCCTTATTGTGAGGCAGTAGCGCTTCTCACTGATTCCCACGGTCCCTAAATCGGAATTGCGATTTGATAATTGAATCATCCAGCAGCAAATTGACAACAGCTGTACGTATAGTCAAAATCAAATGAAATCCATAGCTACCGCAGAGCTCTTTTAATTGTATAACACAAATTGTGTTGACGTTTTTATTTAAGAATACATTCTTTTGTTTTGTCTTGCATTTTGTACAGTTTTCACTCAATTCTAAATGTAAGTGTATATTTTGAATGATTTATGCACGATTCCATGCCTATCTGGAAGGAATCGATGACGGAATATGTCGTTATAGTCATTGTACGTACAGTACCATGAAATGACCAAAATTAGCTTTATAGTGGCCGATGGAGCCGTGAAATTGGCCATCGAATCCTATTCGTTTGAGTGAAGATGCAGGAATTGAAATGCGATGCAGTAGTTATGAGCAGCGAGTCCTCGGCTGTAGAATCATCCCTGTTCAATGCGATGCAATTCATGCGTGCCTCCCACGGAACATGAGACGAGTTTCCTGCTTGCTGGCCCAGGCGGCCGGCGACACCGCTTATTGATACAAATGACCGGATTCCTTGCAGCAGAGTAGTGGCGATTCCAATTTTCTCCACTAGGTGCCACACCAATCTTGCCGCAAACCCATTGGAGTGAATTGAGGTTTTAAACCGGGAATTTGCTCGTAAGAAAATTAAGCTCTGCGGCAATCGCCTGTGGTTGAATTGCGGGTTATGAGTGTGAGTCCTATGGAAATCGTCCAGCATTTCTCCGTAAACATAATAATAATCATAATTGCATTTTTAGAGCGCTTTCACCCGAAGGTCACAAAGCGCTGCACAGAGCTGCGGAGAGAACGGCATGTCAATAACGACGGAACGGAAAATCAGCAACAATAGCAGTTTTGGAGTTTTTTGTTTGTTAAATATATACATCGTTGCAGAAGATGTAAAATATGATCTGACTTTCAACTATAATTTAAAAATGCAAAATTATCAGTATTAATACATATATTGGGAAAAATTTTAATGTAACATTTATCGTATAATAATGATAATTGTATTTCTAGAGCGTCTATAACCCGACAGTTACAAAGCGCTGCAGAGAGAACGGCACATCAACAACGAGATAAGAATGGAAAATCAGCAAAAAAAATGTTTTTCGAATACATAAACTCGCCACACATCACTCACTTCAAGCTTCATGCATTCTATACTGCACTTCCTTAATTCGCTTACTATACCATACATGCCACAAATATAGACTTCTACATAGATATATATTCATATATGCACCATATACTAGAACTTACACGTATATATTCCACACATTTACAAAACTGCGTTGACATTAAAACACTTAAACAGATCAGTATTGCGAATTCCTACATGTTAACATAATACAGCCTGTCTCATATGAAATGAACCGTAACTAATAACACAGGGAGCATCAGGGGACATCGGGAAGTACTTATTTCCTATGGTTTAATTTAAATAGAACTCCCTCCATTGTAATACAGCAACAACCTCCATTCGCCACCAAGTGGCATTTGTGCCAGGCGATATGAGACTTGAGAATCGCTAACCAGAGGTGACGGGACAGACCCAGGTGTCTTGGGTTACCTGATTGAAATAACTGGCAGATGGACCACCTGTGCTACCTGTGCTCGCTCGTGTGACAACTTACTGTGTTCCAGCTGCCCGGCACGCCGTGCATCGTTAGCGTCCCTTCTCTGCCCTGTTTTTGGAGGGCGGCTACCTTCAATGTCAAATAGCGTCCTTTTCGAGCTTCCTCGACAGAGGGGCAGATCTTAGCCGCAGGTATCACTCCTCAGCAAGTTCACTCAGCTACACGTTCTCCAATGCCACATCAGTCCACCTCGAATCCATGCCACACCCGACTTACGCAAAGTGTTCACAGGTTACATATATTCACAAGTTCACTGCTTTCACGAACATTTTATTAATTCATTTTTGTTTGTAATTCCATTCAGAACTTAAGACTCCTGATCACAATGAGTTTGCGGAAACAGACCCCAAGTGATTTTCTGAAGCAGATCATCGGTCGCCCTGTTGTGGTGAAACTCAACTCAGGAGTGGATTACAGAGGTAACACTTCAGGGCAAGACTTGGATTTTTATAAATACAGATCGAACGTGTTTTTTTAAGTAAACATGGGATCTTTTAAATTAGGCATGTGTTGAATCACAGCGATGGTGTTTGATTAACGCGATACAACACCCATTTTAATGTGCTTCATGTTATATTCTTTGTATTGCATGTTTTGCAAAAAATACAATGCTTAACAAAATTTTGTCCAGTCTGACTGCCGGTGAGCATCAAATTTAAACCAGCAACGAGCGCAAATATTGCTGGCTGACATGTGCCCAGAATGCTGATGGCCTGATGAGCGAAATCATTTTATTTTGTAACATGAATAAACAAACTCTTGGCATTATTCACTTTTTTATTTCGTAAAAAAAAATACTGTCCAAAATGCCAGCATGTATGTAGATCTAATGTTGATTTGTTTCAGGTCTCTTGTATAAACATCATAGTTTCACGGTATACGTATCTCATGTATATGTAGGATTTATGTGGATTGACTGTTAACGTTCAAGTTAATCACACATTTTTTCAAAGTGATTATATGTACATAGGGCTGCACGGTGGCTCAGTGGGGAGTGCTGTCGCCTTACAGCAAGAAAGTTCCGGGTTCGAATCTCGGCTCGGGTGCCTTTCTGTGTGGGAGTTTGCATGCTCTCCCCGTGTCCGCGTGGGTTTTCGCCAGACACTCCGGTTTCCTCCCACAGTCTAAAAAACATACTGTTGCATAGGTTAATTGGCTTGCAGACTAAATTGCCTGCAGTGCCCAATGAAGGACTGGCGACCCATCGTGGGTATAATCATGCTTTGCGCCCTGTGTCTTAAGGGATAGGCTCCGGCTCACCGCGACCCTGTACAGGACAAAGCGGTTTCTGACACTTAGATGAGACATGTACATAATATAACTAAACACTAATTATATTGAGTTGCAAATGCATACTTGTGTGAAATGTATAGTATGTGTTTGTAAAAAGTGCCTCAGATCTAAGATGTTTATGTTGAAACTGTCAATTCTAGGGGTTCTGGCTTGTCTGGATGGCTACATGAACATCGCCCTTGAGCAAACAGAAGAGTATGTCAATGGACAACTAAAGAACAAATATGGTGATGCTTTCATCAGAGGAAACAATGGTCAGTTTCCTTTCAATTGTTCATGATATAATTGTAATGACATTCCTTTACCTAATGTGTATACATTACAAAGGAGAAGTTGTCTTCATTCTGTTATTGGAAGATGCTTTTTGAAAATGTTTATTGGAAATTGGCCACATCTGTGGGATGAGAGGTAAACAATATTTATGCAATTTTTATCCATTTTATTTTAATCTACTACTGGAAATCGTGCTTTCCCTCTGTATCGTAATGAAGGTCATACTGCTCGTCGTATCGTAATGAAGGTCATACTGCTCGTCAGTGTGGGCTGACGGTCAGTGGTGGTTCGTGACCACCCTGGATCTTTTCAGATTATAGTTACCACCTGCAACTGATATCAGCCATGGCTGAGAATCATGGTAGTCTTAACTATGTTGGATTGCGTGATTGTCGGCGTGCCACCGCGGGTGGGTTGAAAAAAGTCTTTGATAAGGAGAGGCCTGGGTGTGAATAGACCTTCTCCAAAAACTTTCCGGTTGCAGTCAATTTTGTAATACAAGGGAAGCAGTGTTCATCAAGACTGAGAGACAAGGGGGCATGATGGGAACGGAGATCAAATGCCTCCCTTCAAAGTGATAGAAATCAAGAGTGTCTGGAAGCCACAGAAATAAAAGCCCTGGTTGTAACTTTTCCCCTGACTATCTCTAAATAATTATGCCTTGCCACTCTTGTCACTCATAGGCAGTATTATTAGTTTTTGCACATCTGCTATTTTATTATTGCTTTTTAGCTGAATGTGTACGTTTTCTTGGCTCTATGTAAGAGAATTGCTCTCAAGAGCTGATCTTTCGAGATAGCCATGTCGAGCCTTCCCCCTTCACGATATTGTGCCTCCCACATTGGCCAATGTGATGTCTCAAGTGTGGGATGTTAAAGAAGAGAGGAGGAATTCTTGATATCTCATCTCATCTCATTATCTGAAACCGCTTAATCCTATATAGGGTCACGGTGAGCCGGAGCCTATCCCGGAAACACAGGGCGTAAGGCAGGAATACACCCGACGACGGGACGCCAGTCCATCGCCGGGCATTGCGGGACAATTTTAGTCTGCGAGCCAATCAACCTATCCAGGAGCATGCTTTTGGACTGTGGGAGGAAACCAGAGTACCCGGCGAAAACCCACGCGGACACGGGGAGAGCATGCAAACTCCACACAGAAAGGCACCTGAGACGAGAGATTCGAACCCGGGACCTTCTTGCTGTGAGGCGTCAGCGCTAACCACTGGGCCACCGCGCCGCCACATTCTTGATATGACTGTCCCAAATAGCTCTTAAAGAGCAATCTCATTCACGTAATTCTGAAACATGTTTGTAATTTATAATGCAGTACTTTAACACATTAATTATTCACATGTTTAGATATTGTCATGTACAATATAATAAATAATAATGTACAATATATTAGCGTATGATTTAAGTTTGTTTTACTGAACTATTCCAGACAGTTATGGAGACATTGTGTCCTTCGACATTTTATTATTTATATTCTGCACAATAACATATTTTGTTCTTTTTGTAACTAGTACTCATATCTCAATGTAAAACTGACTATTAGAGACATTCCTTGCCTGTAATATTTTGCAGTTAACCAGCATTGATTCAAGCAAGCCTGACTGCTGATGAGACACTACGTCAAAATCAGTTCACTTTCGTTCTGCTGCTGATATTTTGCACCCCCATTAAACCATTAGGCCGATTGATTGTGTAAGGAAAACTTATTTATTTTATTTGGAATGACACATGAAGAAGACATTCTATCTGCTTCTTTGTTACTATCACAAACATTAGTCTAATTAATATAACAATACATTTGAAGACAATAAACAATACATTGTCTGGCTATTTCTTCATGTTTTTATTTATGTTTTGGTGGTAATATGCTACAGTAGCATGGTCGTGCAGTGAGTAGCACTTTGGCCTCACAAGTCTGGTGTTTGATTCCCGGCTTGGGTGCCTTTATATGTGAAAACCCATATGTACCCATGTGGGTTTTCACTGGGTACTCCGTTTTCCTCCCACCGTTGAAGACACACTGCTGCCTAAGTTAATTGGCCGGCTAAGTAAATTGCCCCAAAACGTGTGTCTTGCGATGTACTAGCATCACATCCTGGGTATTTCCCCACCTTGTGCCCTCTGTCGGCTAGAATAGGCTCCAGCCTCCCGCAACTCTGTACAGGTTTAAGCGGGTATTGATAATGAATGAATAATGATTGCTTCTAAAAGCTGATCTTTCGGGATAGTCGCGGCGATCACTCCTCCGCTTTCCTTTGCGATGTTTCACCGATGTTGGAGGCATCTTCAGGTGTTCATATCGCCTGAAGGGAGGCGAAACATCGTGATGGGCAAAAAAGGAGCGATTGACAAGCTATCCCGAAAGAGCAGCTTTTGGAAGCAATCATCATGCATCGAGCCGTGAAAACTGACATCAGTACAATGAATGAATATGCTAAGTATAATGCATTTATGCTCTGTTGTAGATGCTCAGGTTTGAATCCAACAACAGCCCTGATTATAATTGTGTGTGTGTAATGACCCCAAGAACACGTGCCATATTCTTCAGTGGATGGTAAAAGAGCTGCTCACCATTGGCTGGAATAGGCCATGTCACGTGGGCGTCAGGGACCAAATTCGAAAATGACTTCAGTTGGAATAAATAGCATCCATTACCCGTCCTGGCAGGGTGGTGCAATGGTAACATGTGTGCCTCACAAAAAGAAGATCCTGCCCAACGGGTTCGATTCCCGCTTGCTCTCCATGATCTGCATGGGATTCCTCTAGGTTCCCCAGAATGCTGTGCACGTTACATATTTTGAATGAAATTAAAATACCCTAGGTCACTAGCAATTGAATACTTACCTGTTTAATTAACTTCATGTAACCTTGTTTTGTCTTGTATTTTGTGTTAACAGTACTCTACATTAGCACCCAGAAGCGGAGAATATAAGGTACAAGCTACAACATGAACCAGCAGTGAAAAGAGTAAAGGGTTAGATCAATGTGCTCTGATGTGCAACACCTGTATTTTACTTTATGAAATATACCAAGAATTTAGTATTTTTATATTCTTTGTAAAAGTGCAGGATAGTTATTTACTGCATGTAAAATCATATATTTTTTGTCATTATGAATGAAAGAAAATACTCATTGTTACATTTGTCTACCATTACATTTCTGGCTTTTGTTAGCTTTTTGCTGTGTCAAAGTTGGGGATTTCATACCCAGCTGTATAATTTTTGAAAACGAAAGGAGCTTGTACATGTTGGATTACTGATTGTTGCATGATGAATAAATACAAGAATTGAGACCAACCGAAGATATTTAACGACTCTTTATTCACAATAATGACACTATATACATGCCTGATAAAGCACCATTAGTCCATGGTATTAAGCGGTGCAATGTCTCAACACAAACCTGAAAATGCTTTTGTCAAACTTTTAGAACACCCAGACCATTGTAGCAATTCCTATCTGGTACAAATCAAGGATACATTGTGTAGCAGTTGTACACGCATCTTTGGCAATCAAACTTATCCTGCACAGCTCCGGGAAATCTGCAATAAACCCATCATGTTTACAATTGCTTGGTCATTATTTCGTCCACTTTTATATGCAGTTATTAAAGTTACGTATTTCACACAATCACTTGACCACTTTGACGTTTTTTCATCTATCCCTGCAAAGGCATCTATCCCTATAAAGGCCTTGCAATTTGCATTTGAGCACAACTATATACTTCTACTACATCTGCTATCCAGCTGTGTTATTTTCAAGAACTGAATCGCCCAAATCTACGAGTGACTGATGCCCAAAAACGTTGTATTCTGTTCATATTATTGGGCTTAATGGACACTAACGATAAAGATGTATAGGATCGGCGGCACGGTGGTCCAGTGGGGATTGCTGTTGCTTCACAGCAAGAAGGTCCCGGGTTCGAATCTCGGCTCGGCTGCTTTTCTGTGTGGAGTTTGCATGTTCTCCATGTGTCTGTGTGGGTTTTCGCCGGGCACTGGTTTCCTCCCACCGTCCAAAAAACATGCTGCTGCATAGGTTAATTGGCTTGCGGACTAAATTGCCCGCAGTGCCCGGTGATGGACTGGCGTCCCATCGTCAGTATATCTCTGCCTTGCGCCCTGTGTCTGCCGGGATAGGCTCCGGCTCACCGCGACCCTGTACAGGACTAAGTGGTTTCTGACAATGAGATGAGATGTATAGGATCGGACTAATCCATTGGAGCCACACTTCAGCAAAGGTTCCAAATTGATAAACTGAAATGGGTTTTACCGGAGTTCATAGCTAGAGGTTAAACAAACATGAAACGGACAAATTACAATGAGCAATCATGTTATTGATTAGTGTTTTATTTAATTGCTAAGAGTTATGTTAAAATTAATATCAATAACTATACTACATTGTTTGAAACTAGGGGTGGACGTGGCAGTAGTATGGTCTGAATAAAACAGTCGTTGCACTTCTGGAGTGCTTTTGAACCCCGAGGGTCACAAAGCGCTGCACGGAGCTGTGTAGAGAACGGCATGTCAGCAACTTTAACGACAAGAAGGGCAAATCAAAAACTACGTTTTTGTTACAAATCTGAGCTGTGGAGAGAACAGCATACAGCAACATCAGAGCAGTTCCAAAGACAGGGTACTCTAGAGGTACCACTTGTATTTTAAGGTGTAAATTGAATCCAGGATGTTGGTACCCTAGAGTGATAATTAATTAGTCATTTATACATGGTAACCTTTTTCACTTTTAAATGATTGATTGCGTTCCCAATGCTTTGCCATGTTTCACAAAATTTCAATGCCCCATTCATCCTGATATTTCCTTCTCCACGGTGACTATCGTCTTCGGCATGCTCCACTTTGTTATTCGTGTCAACCATGGATCATCATCCCCTCTAGTGATGGCCATTTGCTTTTCTTTAGTCAATATGATGTCTCATCTCATCTCTCATCTCATTATCTCCCCATCTCATCTCATTATCTGAAACCGCTTAATCCTATATAGGGTCACGGTGAAGCTGGAGCCTATCCCGGAAACACAGGGCGTAAGGCAGGAATACACCCGACGACGGGACGCCGGTCCATCGCCGGGCATTGCGGGACAATTTTAGTCTGCGAGCCAATCAACCTATCCAGGAGCATGCTTTTGGACTGTGGGAGGAAACCGGAGTACCCGGCGAAAACCCACGCGGACACGGGGAGAGCATGCAAACTCCACACAGAAAGGCACCGGAGCCGAGACTCGAACCCGGGACCTTCTTGCTGTGAGGCGACAGCGCTAACCACTGGGCCACCGCGCCGCCCTCAATATGATGTGTCTACGTTAAATGTAATCTGATCCACCCACGTTGCGCTGTTTCGGGTGTAATGACACACATTACCCTATAGTTTTAAGATATTGCCATGTTTAATTTCTCATCTCATCTCATTGTCTGAAACCGCTTAATCCTATATAGGGTCACGGTGAAGCCGGAGCCTATCCCGGAAACATAGGGCGTAAGGCAGGAATACACCCGACGACGGGACGCCGGTCCATCGCCGGGCATTGCGGGACAATTTTAGTCTGCGAGCCAATCAACCTATCCAGGAGCATGCTTTTGGACTGTGGGAGGAAACCGGAGTACCCGGCGAAAACCCACGCGGACACGGGGAGAGCATGCAAACTCCACACAGAAAGGCACCTGAGCCGAGAGACTCGAACCCGGGACCTTCTTGCTGTGAGGCGTCAGCGCTAACCACTGCGCCACCGCGCCGCCCCCATGTTTAATTTGTCACTCTTCAATATGCTCTAATCAAAAATGTAATTATTTAGGTATATCGGTATATGTTCATGATTATCTTTACATTGTCCAACAGCACTCAATCTTGTTCTTGTTCAACAGTTTATTTCGTAATCCAGGTTTGCCTTTGTTACAACTGGACTGCATGTTTGAAATTGGTTCCTCAATATAATGGGTCTCGATTATTCTCAGAAGTCTGGCAGACTTGAACATATTGAGAGCGTTTGATCATCCAACCCCCAGCAACGTCTCCACCCACAAAAATATTGGAACCACACCTGAAAATCATAATCTCAGGTAACATAACACTGTTATATGAGAAAAATTGTGGTGCGCACAGGTGTTTCACAATATTTGCAATAATGCTTTGTTCAAAATGTGTTCTTATCTGTTAAGCGGTGAGGATGCTCTCACAGCTCATTCGGAGGCTATTTCTTTCATGGTATCTCGTCACCATCTCATCAGTTTACCCGATTGTATATTCAACAGAGACGAACAACGCATCCGAAATTAGACTTTGCTTTATGTGAGCTGCTAACTCGGGTTGCCATGTGTTGCTCTTCAGTGTCAACTTGCATACTCCAAGATGCCAACAACATCCTGTCAGCTGTCATTGAAATACTATGTTTTCCCCCTGAGCACAGCGATGTTCACTTCACCAGGTGCTATGTAAACTCATTGAAAGCAGTATGTCACCCCTCCATCTCTGAATGAAGTATGGCAAACTTCCCTCCATTGTTTGCCATGATATTTCTCCATATTAACGTTCTACATACATTTTTGCTTTCACGCTTATTGTTATCACATCATCTGGCTGTGTGGTGCTGTCTGTAGATCTCTTGGATGACCGTAAATGGGCCGCCATACCATTTCCAGTGAGGTATTGACTTATCTCATTATTCCTGTTATGGGAATTCAAGAGATGTTGGGACATTCGCCATGAGAATGTGGAATTTCCAAGAGTGGACTTCAGTGGCACCACCAGAAATGGGTGCTGCCTCAATGCATAGGTTTTGCCATGTACTCTGGTTTCCTCCCACCGTTCAAAGACACGCTGCTGCCAAGATTAATTGGCCAGCTGAATAAATTGCCCTAAAAAGCTTGCCCTCCGATACAATTATTATTACTGCTGGCGTCACATCCTGGATATTCCCCAACCTTGCACCCTCTGTCGGGCGGGATAGCCCCCTCTCCCCGCGACTCTGTACAGGATTAAGCGGGTATTGATAATGTATGAATGAATAATAAAAAGGAGGATGTCGCAATGCAGGGGAACACTTTGTTTTATGTTTGATGTATTTTTCTTCCTCCCTTTTTTATTTGTGACCTGCAAACCAATTCAAGCATTAATAAACTATGCATTTCAGGATTTGCATTCTCCATTGTATAATAATGAGGAATAATGCAATAAGTTAACACAACGCCTGCCATATATGATTTACACAGAAAAAGTAGGCCACAATATTCAGCATGTAAAAAAAAGTTAAAACTGATTTCCATCAGTATATTTTTCTTCAGATAATTGATGTGGCAGTCCTTTGTCTAGCAAACTGCTTATCTAGATTTATATTGAAATTTAGATATGGGTTCATGTGCATGTCTAGATTTAAAAAATGCACGTATGTAAAAAACAGTATATATGTGTATTTTCTTTTGAAATGTTTTACGTGTAACGAGTACCAGCATTAGTGACTGGGAACATTTTATTTTGTAATTAGAACACGGTCGTGGTTCTGACGATATTTTATTGTCCTTATGAAAGATTCTATATTTATATATTAACAAAACTATCATTCAAAATGTTAATGTCCATATTAATTGGTATCGTCAACATTACTAAAATTAATCAAATTCCAAAGTGATTAATTTTGTCATCCATAATATAGCTCTATTGGGTTACTTCACATTAAACTTTCAGGTTCCAGAACCTCTAGTTCCAACTAGGTTCGAGATACCTGATCAAGCTGAGTGTAATTATCAGCGAAATGTCGAATTTCATTGAAAGTAAAGAAGTGGCACGTTCTGTTCACATAACCTTACTAATTGGCTGTGTAAGGTGAAGGTGAGCTTGCGACACTTATTTTTAACGTGACCTCACCTTAAAGAGTTTGTGGTGTCTCGGTGGGGAACCCTCCAAGGGAGTCGACCCCAGTCGTAATCCCCACCAGACAACCGGGCGTTGACTTGCGCGTGCGGCCATGTGGAGCCGGCTTCCAGTGCTTCGGCGGCGGCATAACGGTTTCACCATCACTCAGCAATGCACTCACCCAGCCAGCGACGATAGGTGAGCAGAGGCCTTCTGGAGCGTTTCAACAGCAACATACGGCCATAGTAGCAGCCCACAATGAACTCCTACCCCCCCCACACAGACACACACACATCAGCGCTCCTTACATCGTGACGCTGCCTCCTCAAACAGTTCTCGTGCGCGCACCCGTAACGCGCCTGGTCTGTCACGCGTGAGGCTGGACACCACAGGTTTTATAATCGATAACATTTGTCAGAAAAGTCTTCATATTAAATATTACTTTGTCCCCTACGCTATCTTCACATTTACCCTTTAAAGCTCCATGCAAAGTCCTGAAATTAGAGTTTTACGATATTTCTCAGCTCCTTGTTTCAGCCATATCTGTATGAAGACTATAACCACTTGCATAATTTTGTCCATATTCATCTAAGTCTGTCCGCCTTATACCTGGTTTTGGTATGCACAATTTCCCTAATTAACTGTAATGATTTAAGTTTTTACGACTAGAGTAATGAGAATTGCTTCTTAGCAGTTCTTTCGGGGTAGCCGTGTCGAGCTTTCCTCCTCTTTCGCGACATTTTGCTTCCCGCATTGGAGACATCATCAGGCCAATGAATGGGCCGGCTAAAAGTTATGTTTCAATATCTATAATACTCGTGAGTGTTCTTGTTATATCCGCTCTTGTGATCGGCAGCTTAGAGCTGCCAAAACAACACTCTGATCTGCCAATACCGACATCTCGGAGGAGCAATGCTTAAGAGCAATTCTCACTCATTCACTCTCAATCACTGGGATCGCGGTCTTCTTTATACATGTCATTCATTCATTTATTGGCAGTGTAGTGTCGCGGTCACAATGGCTAAACCGATTCCATAATCCATTCCGAATATGGACTTTGATTTCGTTTCCAATACTTTAAAAAGACAGCTCTGTTCAGCTCATCACGACCCTACACAGAATCCAATGCTTATTGACAACATATTATTGACGTCTACATACAATATCACGGAATTGGAAATCGATGATTCCATGGCAGACTCTGCCATCTTAACTTATCCTGCGTGATTGGACATCATAATAGATATACCTATGGCACTTGCTAAGTACAGTATTTGTTGTTGATATGCCGTTCTCTCCACGGCTCTGATTTGTAACATAAAACCCCCATTATTGTTGTTGGTTTGCCATTCATATGTCGTTCCTGGGGTGGCGCGGTGGCCCAGTGGTTAGCGCTGACGCCTCACAGCAAGAAGGTCCCGGGTTCGAGTCTCGGCTCCGGTGCCTTTCTGTGTGGAGTTTGCATGCT
>JAZEWT010000001.1:5032009-5044420 GCA_036362905.1 Mordacia mordax
CGCCCGTAGCCTATATTGAATGTCTAATTACATTACAAATTTGTAAAAGAAATCAACAATGTATCGCTTCTACACTCTGCATTCCTCTGGGAGATTCCAGGACTCTCATTACACCCCCTTCACGAATAACACGACAGATTGCTCCAGAGACATAACCCTATGTGGACCAACTAGATCATGGGGGCATAACCCTACGCAGACCAACTGCTTCATGGGGACATAACTCTACGCAGACCAACTGGATCATGGGGTTGTAACTCTACACCGACCAATTGGATCATAGGATGTAATGCTGCACGGACCAATTGGATCATAGGGACTTAACGCTATACGGACCAATTGGATCATGGGGATGTAACGCTACACGGACCAATTGGATCATGGGGATGTAACGTCTACACGGACAAATTGGATCACAGAGATGTAACTATACACGAACCAATTGGATCATGGGGACTTAACTCTACACGGACCAATTAGATCGTAGGGATGTAACGCTACACGGACCAATTGGATCACAGAGATGTAACTCCACACGAACCAATTGGATCATGGGGACTTAACGCTACACGGACCAATTAGATTCAAGGGATGTAACGTTACACGGACCAACTGGATCATAGGGCATCGTGCGTGCACTGCAGGGGGGGCTGGGGGGTACCCGGTTCCAGCAGGCGTTACAGCGAGAGTGGGGGGCTGAGGTGCTTGCTGTGGGCCTTCGGAGACCTCCTCGTCACCAGAAGGCCATAGCATTCCGGTCAAGGCCAGGTACTTCTACTAGCATACACATACACTGATAAGAGACTTGTTTTATTGCCCAAATAAAACGATTCACGATCAATCATTTCCCAGCAAGACGTATGGATCATTGTAGTCCAGTTACAAATTTGGTAAAAGAAAGCAAATTAATAGGTATGAGGGTTTTTTAAATCACAAAAATGAATTCAAGATTAAGTCTTCACCCATATTTACCCACCCTCCCATTATAGGCAGCAGGTTGGGTGTTATAAATGCCTTTATTATATACCATTTTTCAAAACGAAATGAATATTTTTTAAAATTAAATAAAATAGGATAAAAATTATAATTTTAAATGACCTGCTTTTACCGCACTCAAAAGTAGAAAAATTTTTTTTTAACACAAAATCAATGTATCTAGGGATACAGACTAAAAGCGGGTGGTCAAACACTGACAATGTGACTTACAATTGACTGATAATACAGTGAGATTTACATTTTAATTATTTTAGTCATAAATACGTGTTTTTCTAATGTTTAGTAACAGGAACAACTATCAGTTATCATTTGACATCAGTATGGTTTAAAGGTTTTCATTAAAGGAAAAGATTATTGTAGTGTTATATGGTCACTGTTTGGCCACCCTCTTTTAGAGAATCACGCTCAACGAAACGGACCTGCTCGTTAGTTTTGATGTCGTCTCCATATGTACAAAAATACCCATCAAAGAAACCATCAAGATGATTGAAAAACAGTTTGACCAGAAGTTGGCAGAGCTGGCAAAGGTATGCCTTTGCCAGCTCTGCGACGGGGAGTTTCACCAACAAAAAGAGGGTGCAGCAATGGGATCACCAGTCTCACCCGCAGCAGCGAATCTGTATCTAAGCGGTTTTGAGGAGGAAGCCATAAACTCATCTACATTAAAACCCACCCACTGGTGTCGATGCATTATTGACACATTCGTCATATGGCCACACGGAAAAGAGAAGCTAAAGGAATTCCTTAGTCACCATGGAAATAAAAGAAAACGGCCAAATTCCGTTCCTGGATGTACTGGTGAAGAGAAACTCAGAGAGGACGCTCAGCCACATTGTATACAGGAAGACAACACATACGGACAGGTATCTACACGCGGAGTCTCACCATCACCCGAAACAGAAACGGGGGATACTGGCACACCTTAGCCCACCGGTCAAAAACGATTTCAGACAAACAACATCTAAGAGACGAGCTACGACATCTACAACAAGCACTAGCGAGCAATGGATACACAAAAACAGAAATCCAACGTGCCATAACAAGAGACCGGAGACAGAAACAGCAAGAAAATGAGGAGGAAGATATCAAGACCCGCGCTTTCCTGCTGTATGTGAAAGGCACCACAGACAAAATTAGCAAATACCTAGAAAAATATAACATAAAAACGGTCTTCACAACCCACCAGAAGATACAAGACGTACTCAAATTACCTAAAGACCAACTACCGTTAAAGACAGAAGGCGTATATCGCATCCCTTGCAGCAACTGTGAGGAAGTATACATCGGACAAACAGGAAGAACAATAGCCACAAGAAAAAGAGAACACGAGGCAGCAGTACGTTTGCAGCACACGGATAAACCAGCAACAACAGCACATAGTGTAGAATCGATTTTGATAAGATACGAGTACTAGTAGCCATCCGCCATAAAGGTCCAACATTAATTCGTGAAGCAATTGAGATTCACAAGACAAGAAAGACAATGAACCGCAAACAAGAAATGAACATAAAGCTCAGCCAAACCTGGAGGCCAGTTATTGAAGTCTGTAATGCACAGATATAGAGCTATGGGGTGTGGACATCAGAGGAGGATCACAAGGTGTGTGGGAGGTTCTTTCATGAAATGCAAATTAGGGGAGTAGCCACAGACAAAGTAGGAGGGGGTTATCACAGTTCCGGGGTGTGAATAGGACAAGGAAATTAGTATTAATGTGATTCAGATATAGACCCCATACAATAAAAGATGACTCAACACGTACATAATACCCACATATATACAGGAGCAACAGGCACTACACACACATACTGTGCTTGAGGATGTCTCCAACGTGTGAGGAGGCGAAACGTCGCGAGGAGAGGAGAGAAGTGAATGACACAGCTGTCCCGAGAGAGCAGCTTTTCGAAGCAATCATCAATTGAAAGGATCGTTTCTATGGCGGGCCCAGGATCGCCTTGTCACCGGTCTTCAAACATTTTCACTAGATTGCGTTGTCATCAGAGTTATGCCTGCGTGCAAATTTTCAGCTCTCCATTTTTAATTTTGTGCTCAAAGATTTTAACCATTACACACATCCTCCAATGTAAACATTACACACACCTCCCAATGTAAGTTAACCAATACACACACTGCCCAATGTAAGTTAAGTAAACGCGGGTAAAAAGGTAAGATTAGCATTGAAAAGGAAGGCCGTAAAATGGTTTAAAGACCTGCCGATTAAATTGGTAGGGTTGCAAATATACTGTCGGTACATTTCCACACTATTCACTATCTATTGATCCTGAAGAATGGTCCATTGAGCAGATGTTACATTCCTCATTAGTCTGTCAATAACATCAAGGCTATATAGTTCTTTATATATATGTACCTCAGTTTAATTTAGAAATTAACTACCATCTATTTAATTCAATTCCTTTCTTACCTTAAATGCAAAGATTACCCTTTTAGGTGGCAGCTTGGTGCAATTCTAACATCCGTGCCTCACAGAAAGAATATCCTCTCCGTTGTGATTCGATTCCTGCCTTGGGCGCCTTTCTGTGTTGATTTTGTGCATTCTCCCCCCTGTTCTGCAAGCCACTCTTCTGGATTCTTCAGTCTCATCCTCATAACTCATTAACTGGCGAACATAATAATATATAAGCTGACGTATTCGGCGAGAGCTTGCCACGTAGCTGCCCTCTCCTTACATTATGCCTCCGAGTACATTTTTTCCCGAAAAAATACCTTCAACATTGAACGAATACTGTGCGGGTCATAAATTGTCAATGTAATTTATTTATTTTTTGCATCCTCAGATAGCTTACAATGAATGTCGCCAACACTGTAGCAATATTGCTGTGGTGTGGTGTGCCCATTATTGAAGCCTGTGAAAAGCTTCATTGGAGCTGTGTTCACTGCTTGAAATGCAGTGGATACAGCTGTGTAGGAACTAGCACATTACATCTTGACCTTGCTCACTGTGATGGATTGTGGACAGCTGAAGTTGACTTTGGTTACTGCTTAATCTAGCCCCTGCATGTTACGTAACTGGTGAAGACACATACATCCTATATATATGGTAGTGAGGCTTTGATGCTGGTATATTGGTTAAATATTGTTGACCATACTAACTCTATAGAGGTGAGAATAATTTTGATATAATTTATCCATCCATCCATCCATCTTCATCCGCTTTATCCGAAATTACTTTGTAAAACAGTTTTTATTTAATCTACAAATGAAGAGACAGAAAATGAATGATCTTATAATTGTCGTGGAGAGATTTACAGGTTTGCAAATACTATACTTTCAGGAGATGTCTGTTGTGTTCAACCGTGGCACTAAAGGTGTGAATCAAATATTTGCCAGCTGATTCTGCAAACACAAATATGTCAAGGCTATGCTTACAGCCTGTTACAGATCACCAAATTCAGAGGTATATGTTACAGCTGCATATATCACAAATCGACCTTCCATGTATTATCCACCAGCCAATCATAAGTGGGGTGTGCATATTACATATGCACTGGTGATAAGAAGTCAAGGCCATGGTTACAGAAAAATAGTTTGAAGGCAGTAATGGTTGTAGAAAGCCAGTTTGTCTCCTGCGCGGTACAACCGTATTCAACACCAGTAGCCAGGGTAGGGGGGCGTGAGCTTTGTTGGGGCTATAATTCGCATTGCTGCATAATTCTCAGTGCAAAGCGCTCAGTGAGTGTTATACTGGTTCATCATAACAATAAATAATATTAGTCATTCGGTGATGCTGATATTATGATGTGTGTGCCAGGCTATGTCAACTTTAAGACTATGTACAGTAATGGTTGGCTGGAAATAGGTAATGACGCGCTGATGTTATGGGTTACATACCAAAGTGATTGGCAAATGCATCACCTGAGCTCCCTACATTTCTTAACTTGCTGTGTCTTTGCCACATAGCACTGCTTGCTGTTTTGAGAGTTCTACCTTCTCGTTTTCTTGGATGGTAGTTGCCACTGTTTACCAAGTGCCATCTTTCACATGTCCCCTCTAAAGAACTCAATCCTGATACCTCTAACAAAAGTGATACAAAAAATTCCACCACCAGATCTTCCTGTATCTCATCTACCTATTAATTTTTTCGTTCTTGCTGACAGCCACTGTAACGGCCCTCTGGAGTAATTCGGAGTATGTGTTTTTTTTCTGGAATATAAGCCGACTATATAAATCGATTATTGCAATGCACTACTCCCTGGCATCACTGCCTACCTTATCAATCGTCTCCAAAGTGTGCAACATGCAGGTGCTAGAGCTCTCACCCACACACCTATCCACTATCACACATCACCAGTGCTGACGTTTCTCCACTGGCTACCGGTTAAACAGAGGACTGACTTTAAGATCCTCCTGCTCACCTACAAGGCTCTCACTGGCACTGCTCCCACACACATCCGTGACTTTCTTCATGCACCCTTCTCAACACAACTTTGATCCTCCAGTAAGGGTTTGCTGCATGTGTCCAGATGACGTCTCCGTTCGATGGGTGACAGAGCCTTCACGCACATTGCTCTCAGACTCTGGAAGTCCCTTCCATTGGAAATGCGGTCAGCTGAGTAACTGGGCATCTACAAATCCCGTCTCAAGACTCACTTGTTCTGTAAGGCCTGAAAGCTCTCTGGCTAGGACTGTTGATGCTGCTCACTGTTGTGTGCTTGGATGATGGCTCACTTTTGACCTGTGCCTGTTCAGGAACACGTTTTCATTTATTTGTTTTAACAATAATTTATTTTTTATTTCATGTCCTTCATTGATTTATAGTAATATTCAGGATTTATCAATTCCCGCTTAATCCTCTACGGGGGGGGGGGGGAGAGAGAGCAAGGCATCGCAGGGCACTTTGGGGCAATTTACTCAGCAGGTCATTTAACCGAGGCAGTAGCGTGTTTTTGGATGGTGGGAGAAAACCGGAGGCAGTGAAAACCTATGCAGGCACGGAAAGAACTCGCAAACTCCACACAGAAAGGTACCCGAGCCGGGACTCAGTCCTTTTTGCTGTGGGGCGACAGCGCGACTCATTGCGCCACCCTATACAGTGATAATTTTACTTAATTGATTTATTCTGCTGTTGTTGACATCCCGTTATCTCTACAGCTCTGTGCAGCACTTTGTAACCTTCGGGTGAAAGGCGCTTTAGAAATGAAAATATAATTATGAATACATATATGGCAGTGACATGATCCAGTGGAAGTGTGTTATCCACTTGCTGCAGAGGTACACAATTTTAATCCAGTAGCTGGCCTGACTATTACTGTATGTGTAATAACCATACTAATATTACATGCTGTCTGCGTAACAGTGGAAATTAAAGGTCGTCTGACATAGTTTTCAAGAGTAGGCCATTGAGTGCTGGCATCATGGTCCAAATTTGTAAAATTCAAAATTTAACTGCAAATTATTCAGTTGAAAATGCATACAGCAATCACTGCCCTGAAAGGCAAAATCATACTCCTTGTCACTAACAATAGAGACAATCCTTGTCGCTTGAGCTTTCACCTGGTGAAACAAACAAGATAATATTAATTTCTATTGTAGGACAGTGTTTATAATAAAGCAGGTGTGTTTTTACGTGCATACACTTGAAGCAAAATAGGTAGGTGACTATAAATTCTCATTCAAATTAGGTGTCAATATCATTTTCTCTAATAATTTTAGGGGTCTGGGATTGATCCCATTAAATTCACTACCGATAACTATGGCTTGTTTATTATACTAACTGGGCGGCACGCTGGCCCAGTGGTAGCGCTGTCGCCTCACAGCAAGAGAGACCCGAGTTCGATTTTCGGGCTAGGGTGCCTTTCTGTGTGGGAGTTTGCATGTTCTACCCGTATCCGCTTGGGTTTTCGCCGGGCATTCCGGTTTCCTCTCACAGTCCAAAAAACATGCTGCTGCATAGGTTAATTGGCTTGCAGACTAAATTTCCCGCAGTGCCCGGTCATGGATTTGCGTCCCATCGTGGGTATATCCTTGCCTTGCGCCCTGTGTCTGCCGGGATATGCTCCGGCTCACCGTGACCCTGTAGAGGACTAAGCAGTTTCTGACAATGAGATGAGGTGAGATTATACTTACTGACGGGAACTGTTCATACAATTTCTTTGATTAATCTCTGCAACTCTTACAAAACAAATGAATGTAGACGAATAATAATAAACACCTCGGCTATACCTGTTTTGGTTATGGCTTTATTGGTTTTCATAGAAAATAGCCAATAAAGAGCACGGACTGAAAGTGAAATACTCTAATACATTTTGAGCCATGGGCGGCGCGGTGGCCCAGTGGTTAGCGCTGTCGCCTCACAGCAAGAAGGTCCCGGGTTCGAGTCTCTCGGCTCGGGTGCCTTTCTGTGTGGAGTTTGCATTCTCTCCCCGTGTCCGCGTGGGTTTTCGCCGGGTACTCCGGTTTCCTCCCACAGTCCAAAAGCATGCTCCTGGATAGGTTGATTGGCTCGCAGACTAAAATTGTCCCGCAATGCCCGGCGATGGACCGGCGTCCCGTCGTCGGGTGTATTCCTGCCTTACGCCCTATGTTTCCGGGATAGGCTCCGGCTTCACCGTGACCCTATATAGGATTAAGCGGTTTCAGATAATGAGATGAGATGAGATTTTGAGCCATGGGCTTTTCCAAATATAAAAATGTAAAACTCTTTGGCCAGGTGTGTTTTTAATCATGGGTCACATATGAGTACAGTTAATGCACCACATCACTTTCATGTCCCACATATTGTTATATAAGTAAATGGAGACAGGTGCCACATCATTTCTCATGTTAACAGGAAGGTAGTTTGATTCTGATATTTAGTTGGGAGCTAATATAAAGAAACAATATGTATTAGTGGGCAAAAATGTGAAACAGTCTAAGATTTATGAAATGAGGTAGTTGAGTGTGAAGCATTCGTAGCTTGGTTGTTTCAACCGAATTACATAAACATGTTTGTGTGATTATAGCTAATAGCTGAATGAAATTGGACATTTTGGCAGTTTTCCATTTCAAAACAATTGAGAACCATCTTTTACTTTAACAACAATTGCGTTCTGATCTGCCCACATATTTCGAGCTGATGGGGAATCTCTCCTTTGGAATTGTTATTTTGGAAAAATTGAAGCCTACAAAAGTGCGAGGCGTATTACACTACGCACGGACATGGAGGAGCTCTTGTGTGTTTAAGTGCTTTTTATGGTACATCAAAAACTATAGATAGGGTCAGATGTCTTGAGATTAAGATTAAAGACTTACACGGTACATTTGTGTTTTATAACTAGAGGCGGGTTTAAGGGAAGGAGGATGAAAGAGATAGGTTTCCAAGGTCAGAACTCCCACCTTTGCTAAATTCCAATTTGTCACAAAGCAGATCGATTTTTTTTGAATTGCAACACATTGTGGCTGTGGGCATCTTAATCTTCTTGCACAGAGCTGGCTGATGCAATGTTTGGTTTCTTTGCACGTTATTCTTTAGCCTTATTGGATGGTATTTAATCAGTGTGATTTTGTGGCGGGCATCTGAATAAAATGCATCATGTTATTATAATAAATTCAATCAAACCATGCAACCATTTTTATTTATTTGTAATCTATGAATGTTATCGTTTACTCTAAGCTAGATCTGATGCAGATATAATTCCTATCTGTCCTACTGGCTACATATCTCAAACTGACTTGATCCATATTTCTGCAGTGATTTAAAGTAACACTTTTAACGGGCAGATGATCTTAGTATATATTGTTACAATTACATATAAACCAGTTGAATGCATGAAAAAGCGTTAACAACGTTACAAAAAGGTGATTGTTCCTGATTTGCCGTTGTTATCTCGTTGTTGTTGACGTGCGGTTCTCTCCGCAGCTATATGCAGCGCTTTGTGACCCTCGGCTGAAAATCACTCTCGAAATGCAATTATTATTATTATTATCCTGACATGCCGTTCTTTCCACAGCTGTGTGCAGCGTTCTATGACCCTCGGGTGAAAAGCGCTCTTGAAGTGCAATTATTATTATATCCCTTTGATGCCCAATTGCAGGATGAATGCCTTTCCGCGTCTTTCAGTCATGGGGGGTTTATTTCACGATACTTCACCATGCTGGTCACTGTGAGTTTGTGCAGAGGCTGTGGGCTCAGGACCCGTTCAGATAACATTCGAACATTTCTTCAAACATTCTACACACAAAGTATATGTGTATTGGAACGTAACAGCAGATAGAATATAGAATATATATAGACTGTGCAAACATAAACAGACTCATAAAAATAGTTCACTTGAAGACATATATTGCTCACATATGTACACAACATATAATATGTATACATAATGTAATACATAACACATGATAATTACACGTGCGTAATATTCACATGCACACACACGCATATATAACACGTACACACATAGAGGGTCATCATAAAAGATGCTCTAATTTGCATTGACTATGTTTATTGAAATATTTCACCTGCAGCCCTGGCTCTGGTGTCATTACACCAGCGAAGCACGGGAAATTATATTCACGTGGAAACATTTCAACATATAATCCCTGTTGCTCCAATTCTATTTGTATATAACTACTCAACATTTCCATAATTGCAGCCAGTATGTTTTCAATGATGCTCTTCACAGCAGTTCTGATTTTTGCATTCAATTGCTCACCCATAATGGATTATTCCTGGGCACACTGGAAATAAACGTCCAAGTTTCACGCGCTCTGTGATACCACCTGATGTAGTGTAAGTGAAATACTTACAGAAATACAGGAAATTCAAACCGCGGCATCTATTTTTAAGACCCCGAAGATGAATACACGTGCTTTATTTCTGCTCTGCACGCAGCATGAATGTGCTGTCCTCTTCGGACCTCCCTAACCCTGTCTTCTGTTGTTAACCTCGTCTCACCCTCCTTCCATGTCGCTTAGGGCAGGGCTGCTTGCACCTATTCAGCTGCACAAATCACTTAATTAGAGGCTGAAAGGCAACTCACCACCGTCATCATTAACAATGCCTTGCAACAGAAAAATAATAACAATCATGTTTCAGGCAATATCTCTGCTTCATTGCACAGAGGGCCATTACAATTGTTTGCCTCGGAGTTGAAGACAGAATTCTACATTGTGGTCATAGGAAGGAGTGGACTATACAACGTTTCATCGAGAGGTCAATCGCTAGCAAAGCATATTGGCACCTTGAACGAATTCTGAATTGCTGTTGGGGATATGAACTGGGATCGGCTCCAAAATCTAATGGCAAACGCATTACCTCTGCTAAGTTCATTACCATTAACCTATCTGATAACCAAACTGACCTGTCCTAATATAACAAAACCATAAAATTCCCTCATTGATAGGTCAAGAAATTACAACCTCTACATAAAGAATCATGGCTAGTCTAGGAAACCACATGAGTATTGTACTTAAATAGGTTTTCACAGCTTGATGCATGATGATTGCTTGCCAAAGCTGTTCTTTCGGGATAGCCGCGTCGAACGCTCCCCTTCCCTCCTTCCCGACGTCGGAGGCATCCTCAGGCGCTGTTTGTGTGTCACGTGTATGACTCCCATTATGTACTATGTATATGTTAAGTTCCTTCTACCGCGTTGCTTTCTTCCAGGAATAATTGTTCCTGGCAGAATTAGATTAAGTTAATGTTAACACTAATAATGGAGCAAGACAATAGAATCCTTTCAAATGGATTTGTAAAAAAAAAGCCCAAAAAAGATATTATTGCTGATTTTCCGTTCTCTGTCGTTATTGATGATGTGCCATTTTCTCTACAGCTCGTATTTGTAAAAAAATAAAAAAATATTACTGATTTGCCGTTCTGATGTCGTCGTCGTTGTTGCTGGCGTGCCGCTCTCTTCGCAGCTTGTGTAGCGCTTTGTGACCCTCGGGTGAAAAGCACTCTATGTTCCATTTTTTTTTTCATTTTGAAGCGAACCCACCTCAAGTTGGTGCGGGCTACCTGATGATGCTGATTGCAATTATCAGTGAGACGTCGTATTTCATTTATAAATGCTGTGAGTTTGCTCTTCAACACACCGGTGTGCTGAGAGAGTGAAGAATTGGCACGCTTTTTTCAACGTTGACATACTTCATTGATTGACTGTTGTCGGGTGGTAGAGGGTTTACGACAAATATTTTTTTACGTGACCTAACCCAAAAAATTGAATATCTTGAAAACATTGGTCATGAAAGCCCTCGAATTAAAATTATAAATGTTGTGATTCTCATCTTATCTCTAACTCACTTAGCTGTTATTTGTAGCCCCTTATAGGTAATTATGCCCATTATCCTTCTCTATTTTAGCTGTCACTTTTAAGTTTTCGTTATCCGTCCCTAGAAGACTTCCATCTAGGTACAAATTTCTTTACACATCAATAGACATCTGCCACATTATGTTATCAGTTCGTGCTTTAATGCCTCTAAAATACTTCTGCTGAGCAGTACAATATCACACTGTCGACTGCTGTGAACGATATCACCATTTGTGAGAATCGCAGCTCTATTAGATTGTCGTTCGTCTTTTCGTACAGTCATCCTCCGTTATCAAAAACATCATGTCAACATCTCTGACACGAGATACAGTGTAAAAAATCTTGCCTTGAAATCCGCTTACCGGAATATGGAGATACAAGTTAATGGAAGGTTATACCGAGAGTGTTCAGAGACACCCACCCGGCAGAATCTTCCTACATTCTCATGCAGAGGAGCTGACACAGCGGGAAACAGTTTAGCGGCAGCAGCAAGTGTGGAACAAGCCTTCAATCAGTCCAATATCGTGTCCCTGCACGACTTGTTTAGATGTCCCCTCCCCACCAACCCCCTCCCCCCCAAAAAAAAAACCATATCAGCTTTCTTCGCGTGGCACTGAAAGAAGGTTACTTTTATGAGTCGGGAACCTATCCTTTTATTTCCCATCCTCTCTGAATACTGTATCAGTATTCGAGGTTTCAGTATTTAATCGCCAAGCTTGGCAAGCGGTTACTTTTATATTCATTCTTTTCATTCATTAGCAATACTCGCTTAATCCTGTACAGGGGGAGGGACTATCCTGGCGGACAGAGGGTGCAAGGCGGAGGAATACCCAGGATGTGACGCCAGTACATCGCGGGGCACACTTTTTGGGACAATTTACTCCGCAGGCCAATTAACCTAGGCAGCAGCGTGTATTTTGACGATGGTAAAAAAACCGGAGTACCTAGTGAAAACCCACGTAGGTACGGGGAGAACATGCAAACTCCACACAGAAACGCACCCGAACCGGGAATCGAACCCAGATTGTTCTTGCTGTGAGACAGCAGCGCTACGCACTGCACCATCGTGCTACCCATCTCATCTCATCTCATTATCTGAAACCGCTTAATCCTATATAGGGTCACGGTGAAGCCGGAGCCTATCCCGGAAACACAGGGCGTAAGGCAGGAA
>JAZEWT010000001.1:5075748-5090390 GCA_036362905.1 Mordacia mordax
ATTGCCTGGCAATTATGTAGGTGTTAAGATCTTAACACCGCATAATCGCCAGATACGGTAAAACCTGTTGTAATCTTATATAGACATGGATGACGTTGGCCCTTGATAACCACTAGGTTCGCTTCAGTCACTTGCATATCAACGTATTGCACATAAGCAGGTACAACAGGACGTGCCATGTTGCGGGGGGGGGGCAGGGTCGTTGCGGCGAGGGTTGCCGGTGACGGTTGGAGGGGGGCCTGCGGGAGGGGGGCCTGCGGGAGGGAGTCTCTGTTCAACACCGGGTATCTTCGCTAGTGTTTTCATGCTAGTAATTTCATGGGTCGTAAAGGTGAAAATAGCTGTTTCCTCACCACCAAACGTTTGTCAATATATATGTGGTCTTTTAAAGAAATTCCAACTGTCAATGATACAATCAGGGGAAAGGATAATATAAGCTCAGCAAGCGTGATGAGTGTACTAATATAGCAGTCAATCTCTTTGATGGTTAGTGGTGATTTGGTTTGCCAGAAGGCAGGATATATGACTGACATGGTTATTCCAAAAATGTAAATATTTTTACCAAAGGATGTATAAAAACTAATTATGAGTTGTCATGTCAGACGTTTGGGAATAATACATCCAAGATGTCCTCTCATTAAGCCCCGTTCTGGTGTTGAAAAAATGTGGAGACTGAACTTTAATCTTAAAAGGCTTTTGACACAATTGCGATTGCTAATTGTTAATAGAATGCATGACCGGTTGGATTAATGCTCTTTGGATCTGGAATATGAATGTTTAGGTGGACTCATTCTGGTGTCAATCACTGAAATTGGTTCATAATTCTCTCCTCCAGGCATGATATTATCAGACAATTGGCAAATGTTTTTACTCTGGCATCATGATCATGATTCACCAGGGGTAACCCACTTCGAGATGAAGGCCTCTCCAAGCCTCACTTTGTCACCTCTCACGAGTTTTCGACGCAGTATTCCACCTAGCGCCTACACACGCAATTAATTCAACACATCATGATGTCCTGTAGGATGCGTTTAAAGCTTTGGCTGCTTATTTTTCTTGACCACTGCACTAATGTAAAGAGTAGAGAAGGTTTTTACCATTTCTGGCAATTATACATGTGTTAAGAATTTAAACACCAAAATAGACACCTCTCACAGAGTGTCTAGTTTGCAAAAGCCACACATACTTGTGGCGAAATATGCAAACAAGAAGCTTTGATAGTGTATGCATTGTCATTCAAACTAATTGGCCTACACCAGCCATGGCTTTCTTTTGAGCCTGATTGTCAGTGTTAGCCAGATGTTGCCAAAAGGCAGTCAGCTGAGCTTACTATTGTTAACAGTTTGAAAAATAGCAATCTTTATTGATATATCACCTTTTATAGACTGGTTCCAAGTGCTTAACAATCGGTTACACGTTGAAAAATACCATTAAATTGCTAAGTTATAAAAAAAAGTGTCTTAAACTTGGACTTAAAGAGCTCGGGAAAGAGGCAGCACTTTTCACTTACTCGGGGCGCTTCATAATTGTGCAGCTTGAGCAGGAAAGGCTGCCTCTTTCTCCTTAAGCTTCACCCGAGGAACATAAAGAAGATCATAACTAGCAGACCTCAGTGCCCACAATATTTATAATCAGAAAGTCTAAAGCCATTATATTAAGAGGCTTGTACGTAATAAAAATCTTAACATCAATCCTATATTTTTCTGGGAGTCAATACATAGATTGCAACATGGGAGTAATATGCTATGTGTGTTTACTTTTGGTAAGAGTGTTCAAAGTTGCAATTTGTACAAGCTGCAACCATAACAAAGTTTAGTTATTGGGTCTTATAAAAAGAGAGTTACAGTAATCTAACGATGATGAAGTAAAACATGAACACAATTTTAAGTATCAGTAGTTGAAACAAATAATCTAATATAATTGTGGTGCCTGAACGGCCGAACTCACAGCTTCTCCACAGACACCGGGGTTCCGAGGTGCGCGTGCGGCCACGTGGTGCGGCTTCTCCCGGCTTGTAGCGGCAGCCCAGCGTCTTCCATTCTCACTCAGCGGCGATAGATGAGCAGAGGCCTTCTGGAGTTTTCGATGCTTTATTGACAACACAACAGATCGTCCGTGCCCGGGATAACGCCGGCACATGGACCAGTAGCCACCTCGCGCTCAGCACACTATCTAGCGCTATCCTAACGGATCACAAACTGCGTGGTCGCCTCCTCACATTTCCCCCCAGAGTTCTCCCAGCGCTCACATGCACGCGCTTATATGCACCTTCGCACGCCCGCACACGCAACTGCTAACTTTCTTACCGACCAATCAGAGTGCGTGCACAATTGCCAATTTTCTTACCGACCAATCAGAGTGCGTGCACAATTGCCAATTTTCTTACCGGCCAATCAGAGTGCGTGCACAATTGCCAATTTTCTTACCGGCCAATCAGAGTGCGTGCGCAACTGCCAATTTTGTTACCCACTAATCCGAGTGTGTGCATAACTGCGCATTTCGTCTCTGACCACGAGTTGTTTCCCAGTTTTGCGGGTTGACCCCTCGTTACCCCCAGTGCATCATCCCGGCAACCTCTTGCGCGCACTCGGAATGCGCCCAGTCTGTCATGCGCGAAGCTGGGCACCGCATAATAATGTTTGTAATCTGTATGTTTTCCAATCCAATGCTTGCCAACATTTTAAAATGTCACAGCACATTGTCGAGTTTCCTCGATATTCGCCGTACATTAAACCAACTCATCACCGCGGGTGCGTGGAGATGCAGTAGCTGAGAATTCATAAGCCTTTGCCTCTACTGATCTCATTAAGAGCAAGAAAATGCAGTGGTGCCAAAATTACTGACAGGAATTTTTGACGAGCGACGAAAACGTCACAAAGAGCGTTAAAGCTGGCAGTGGCTGTTTACTAATTGCGCACGCACAACGAAGGGACTCGTGAATGCCGCTGCATATGGTTGAGAAGCACAACTCTAATCCCTGTATTACTTCCCCCCCCCCCATCTTTCTTAATGTTGAAAACAATGGCATCAATATTTTTCATAGGTGTTGAAATTTATGAAGGGTTAATACTGTATTTTTCTGCTAAAGTGACACTTTCACATCACAATATTCCTGTACAAAATAGTGTAAAAATGATTGCTCTCCAAAGCTATTCTTTTCAGTAGCTGTGTCGAGCGTTCCTTCTCTCTCCTTCGTTCGTTTCGCCTCCCACGTTGGAGTCATCTTTTCTGAACCGGTTCTGGTCCTCCTCTGGGTCGACAGTCTGTTTTTAAAGGTTCTGAATGTGACAAAATATGATGTTTCAAATCCCTATTTGGATCAATCCAGTATGATGTTCATTCTCATCTCTCATCTCATCTCATTATCTGAAACCGCTTAATCCTATATAGGGTCACGGTGAGCCGGAGCCCATCCCGGAAACACAGGGCGCAAGGCAGGAACACACCCGACGACGGGACGCCGGTCCATCGCCAGGCATTGCGGGACAATTTTAGTCTCCGAGCCAATCAACCTATCCAGGAGCATGCTTTTGGACTGTGGGAGGAAACCGGAGTACCCGGCGAAAACCCACGCGGACACGGGGAGAGCATGCAAACTCCACACAGAAAGGCACCGGAGCCGAGAGACTCGAACCCGGGACCTTCTTGCTGTGAGGCGTCAGCGCTAACCACTGCGCCACCGAGCCGCCCTTCGGAAATTCTCTTGAAGTCAAATCTGTGCTTGGTCAATTAAAGATGCAGGCAGGCAGTCACCTCGTCTCACCGTGTCTCGTCTACCTGGCTCACAGTCGATACGAAGTCTGGTGTGGAGTGCGCGTGTTTTCTCTCCTCGTGCCCGCGTGAGTTTTCGTCGGGTACTCCGGTTCCCTCCCACCGTCAAAAGACGCACTGCTGCCTAGGTTAATTGGCCTGCTGAGTAAATTGCCCTCCCCTAAAAAAAAAATGTGCCCGGTCACATCTTGGGTATTGTCCAGCTTTGCACCCTCTGTCAGATGTGGTAGGCTCTGGCTCCCTGTGACCCTGTCCAGGATTAAGCGGCTACAGATTATGACTTACTGAATTTAGCTATTATTATTGATTTGCCATTCATATATCGTTGTTGTTGCTGACATGCCATTCTCTCCACAGCTCTGTGCAGGGTTTTGTGACCCTTGGGTGAACAAGCGCTCTCGAAGTGCAATTATTGTTATCTTCAGGCGTTGTGTGACTGAGTGAAATGTGAGTCTCAGCACTCAGTCTCAGCATGCCTGAAGATGCCTCCAACGTGGGGAGGCGAAACGTCGTAATGGAGAGTGGAGAACTCTCGAGAAAGAACTGTTTTGTAAAGCATGCATCAAGCTGTGAAACCCTACATCAGAATATACGTAAAATATTTAAAACATTAATGAATCCCAATGGTTAGCAGGAAAATCGGCCTAAGTTGTATGAAAACATGTCTTCATGATTCCATCTGGGGAAAGCACAAGCAACATAAACATTATTGGCGCATAACGTGAATGGTAACATAGTAATCTTAAATTTTCATTGGGAATTCCTACGAGATATTATGTTCAGCATTTATTGCAAAATTTTCATCAAAAGAGACAGGTATTTTCAAATTCTACACTAATTGAGACTGAAATTTACATAAGTAATCCCCAGGCACAGCACAGACTTTGTCAAAATGAGTCTCATACAGCTTTGGACCCATGCATTTTAAAGTGTAGTTTAAATACATTTTGCTAAAGTTAGGTTCTCATCCATTGAGCAATGTAGCATTAACGCCATGCCATATAGTATGGTCAATAGTGGAGCAAGTTTTACAAAATCTCATCAGCTCTCTTTTTGTTTATACTGCTTTACAATTTCAGTATTTTTAGTAGTGTTTACTTGTGCACCTGAATAAGTTCCCCTGATTTTTCATGGGTTTACCCACACTGTGACAGTGCCATCGAAACATCAATGAATACCACTGGGTAGTGAATGTATTGTAACCTTTAGAATCACTGTTCCCACGAGTCATGAGCAAAAAAACCCTACCTACATCAGGCATTCACACTGCCATATAACAGAACATTGGCCTTTTTTTCAAATCGGGAGAGCACGAAGATTAAGCTATAGCTCGACATTGTATTCTTTCAGTGTGATACTTTGAAAATAAAAAAAAGTATAATTGAAGAAAATGCAATTTGTAATGATATAGGTTTTCATGGCTCGATGCATGACGATCACTTCGAAAAGATGCTCTTTCGGGATAGCTGCGTCGATCGCTCCCCCTCTCGCCATCGAAAATGTAATTAACAAGTGAGTTATGATTCATCACCACTTTATATCAAAACTTGCGTTCTGTTATAGTGCATTGGTGGCCTATTTCAACCCTCTTAGATCATTTGCAATCAAGGGGTGGTCGTTTCTGCCACACAGTGACTGCAGTCTGCAAAAGTTGGGGCAAAGCCGCAAACAACAGTGGCACACCGTGCTATTTATGCTATTCGTGTCTTTTTTTTTACTGCAATAGGTCACGACAACACAATAAAAACGCACCACCTCGCCCTCTCACCTGCCATAAAGGCAGTGGTTGCAAGATACTAAGGATATTGCTTTGTACCTAGAAAACTTGCACTGGGTCATAACACTCTTTTTAGGGTGGTCCTGCCAAGTTTGGGTAGGAGGGGTGATGTTGTGCAAAATGTCAATTGAGTAATTGACAGGTACATTTTCAGCGATGCTATTGTTGCTCAATACCACTCGCACTGCGTGTTTCAGGCATGCTGAGGATGCTTCCAACGTGACAGGAGAAACGTCTGGAAGGAGTGAGCGGGAGCTCTCGATAACAATTATCCAGAGAGAATGTGGCTATCCCTCGATTAATATTAATTTGAAAAAAAGCTTCTTTGCTCAGTGGGCCTGACCGAATATAAAGTGACTGATTTATAATGACTGAATGAAAGATGTTAACTGAATAAAATATTTTTAAAACCTTTGAACATTAACTATGGTCACACAGTTTTTGCTTTTTGTAATGTATATGTGACATGTTAGATATATTGGTTCATTCCATGGTGACAGCTTCAATTGCAAACGCAATTGTGTAAAACGCTTTATTTTTACACCAATAAAAAATAGTCAATGCAATTAGTAACAATAAATATTTAAATACAAAACAACTTTTTAAAGTAAGAATTTTTTAAATGAAACAATTGTATTGGTGAGACTTGTCTTGGAGGTATTATATGCAAGTACACTTTTCAGATAAAATATAGACGTGTTTCGTGTATATCGCGTTGTTAACAAGCCAGTGGGGAGCAAGCAAATGTCTGCTCTGTGAAGAGTGCAATTCATCAAGTTTCTGATGGAGCGCCTGGCCCGATAGATTCTCTTGTTTGTAACTATTCGCAAAACTGTATCAGCAATAGAATCGAGCCTCGGAGGGCTTATTGGCATTCCAGCGTGCCAGTTGGAAAGGATACAAATGTGCTTTAAGATTGAACAGAACACAATGAGGTTATCGGTTTTTGGGAGTTATATTACATTTTGGTATATTGTGCCGTACTTTAATGAGCCAAGGTGAAATGTATTTATTCCACCTTCTCATTTCTTTTATAAAAGAGCTTTTAAAAAACCACACGAGTCAAGATGATGAATTTTAGACCTTTATAAAATCATCATAAGGTTCTGACATTGAGCGATTATGATGAAAGAAACGTCTGCCAATGATCATTTTATCTAGAATATTTCTCTCATTTGCAACAGATTGGAAATGTAGATGTACATTTAATTAGTATTCAAATTAGACGAAATAGATACCATAGAAATCGTACAAACATTTGAGATTGGTGTTTATAAGGCTGTAGAAAATAACATTTACCAGAAATATGGTGAATGAAGAAGCGTTCAAAATAATGGAATGCCATAAAACGATTTTGGATTTAATCGCACAGGAAGACGGCATACCGTTGGTATGTAGTGCAAGGCTCGTAGGATGTTGCCTATTCTTCATGAAATCTAACGGCAGAAGGGCTAGAGAAAAACAAACACCACCAAGGTGGTGGGATGAACGTTAAAAAGTGGGTCTAGCTCATCAGGGGCAACATTACAAGAGCTTGTACTTAGAGGATGTGCTGCCATACGCCGACTGTCAACCTCGGCAGCCAGAGGTGACACATATTGATGCAATCATAGCAATCTCTGATGATTACTGATAGATGCTGATGTGATGCATGACAGTGACATACTACACCAATGGACGCCTTGGATGCATGTGAAGTGTGCACGAGCAGTGGGTAGAGCCCTGCTGTGGCACTGCCTTTATGACAAACAATGCTCTGCACCGCTGCACAAGAAGCACACGCAGTACCAACATATGATAAATACAGCATGCTGGGTTGCTGCATCCGCGTTAAAACTAAAACTCACCAATTGGCTTGAATTGCCATTACTCAGTGAAGTCGTTTGGGTCTCTTTCACTCTTTGCACTTTGTAGACATTTAAGTACATACTATATTTGTTTTAGTCTCCAGACTCCGAACTGTGAAATTTGTAATGAAACTCTGTAACAATATTTTGGCCACAGCTGTTTTTTTTTTGTCCATACTGGACTCAAGTCAGTTTTGTATAATTTATCCAAGGACAGTATCTATGTGGAGATTGATTTCTGATGATAGCAGGTTTAATAGCGATCCATGGTAAAGTGTTTAAAATAACAAGGTGCTTAAAACCTTGATAGCCTGAAAGAGAGTGGACATCGGAAATTAAAAGAGAGGTTAATATGCTATATTTGCGTAATTATTCTTTAAAAAGTCGTTATTATATTTTTGTCACTGCCGTTGCAAAGTAATTAATACGATAAGAGTGTGGCCAGGGTCCTATTAATATTACATTTATTCTCGAACACCAAGCATGTTACCGCCAACTATTGGCTAAGTGAAAAACACTGTTCAACTCTTGCCTACGACATGGCTTTAAAATCAGAGGAGTACAGGAATTTCTACAGAGTAATTAAACATTTGGGAGGAATCTCTTCGGGACCCTAAAAAAAATAAACCAAGCTAAGAATCCCCAGGTATGCAAATTGAAGAAGAAAATCATTATTAAACTGAATAATAGCAAAAAAGAGATAGGTCTCGATTTTACTCACAACAGCACGGCCTGGCAGATGAGCAACTGTCTCCGTACGTATTTGTGAGGCCCCTCCCCACGGAGCCTGTTATTCCCTGCATCCCTGGAAGGGCCATACCCCACATGATATTAACCATTCTCCCAGGCTCCTCTATATACCCCCAATAATCCTGTTCACAGCCTTACGACAGTTTTGTTGAGTTGAGAGATGTAGAGAGCTCAGGATCTATGATGACACCAAGGTTTCAGATACTCTTTGCAGGATTGATTATCTTAGTTCAACAGGAGGGCACTTGGATGTAAACATCACCGAAAGCGAATACTTTTTCAATGACGATTTCGGTTTTATAAATATTAATGTGGCACAAAATGCAGGATGAGATCAGAAAATGGAAGCGCATTGAATGTGGACAATGAGGTGGTCGCATTCCACGTGCAATGGCGTGTCACCCAAATATTAATTATTTGTGGTTGACATTGAAGCTGGAAATTATTGAATTAAACATGAAGAGAAAGAATAAAAAGATGAAACCTTGTGGAACGTCGTAGCAATGCTTTGTGCAAGTTTGATGTTGTGTGCTAAAGCTGGTCGTTGTTAGTTAAAATGCACACTCTTTTACAAAAAAATATGCAGTAATAGGCTAGGTAATATGTTGAGGACAGTTCCTTTCAGAGTAAGAAAAGGGCAGAAATACTGCCCTTGAAAATTGCATTATTCCTTACTGCACATACGGACTGCAGGTTAATTTTAAAATCAGTACGGATATTACGCATTCGCATGTGAAAGAGTAATGCTAGATTTAGTTACTTATTTTATCATGCTACTAGTGAAAAAATGGCCAGCCAATCAAAATTCCTGCTCTGAGAATTTTGGAATACTGTAATCAGCATGGCGTTTTCAATAGCGTGGAGGGATTTGTGCGTATAATGTGCTTAAAGCTTAGAGCTGCGTACATACTTCCACATTTAATATGTTTATAATGCTGTATGTAATATATTTAGAATATTGTGTTATACATTTTTTAAAGGCAAAGGAGGATGCTTATACTCCAACTGAGATAGTTTTATTCAACTGCATGAGAATGAGTATTTTAATTATACTTTGAAATGTAATTAAGAGTATTATCAATTTGTAAATGTCTAGTAATGTTCATAAACTTAAAAACCCATTAGAATGCTATAACTATGACCCTATTTTTTAAAGTTATGTTGTTGCTTACTTGTTTGTGTTTATAGTGTGAACATAGTTTCATTTTGTACCGATGTAGGTTTTCACGGCTCGATGTATGGTGATTGCTTCCAAAAACGTTCCTCCTGTCTCCTTTGCGAAACGTCACGAAGGAGAGGGGAGCGCTCGACACGGCTATCCCGAAAGAGTAGCTTTTGGAAGCAATGAATTTTCATCTTTAAAATAGTGACAGAAACGTTCATTCTTCAATAATAAACGTGCTACAGCAGCTCGTGCACAGCCAGGCCTGTCTCCAGCTCCGCGTGGATTTGGGGGACAGCAGAGTTGTGTGGTGGGACCACAGGCGATACGAGAATCTCCCCAGCACTGGCCCTGTTCAAAGCTAAGACCTGCCTTACCATTTTTGTAATTTGCCAAACATTTGACCAAACCCTATGGCGTAGGTATATAATTGACTTGTCAATTATACTTTCTGAAGTCTAACATTGTAGAAATACGGTTATTTCCAGTATTTTGTATTACAAAGTTGTACCATGTTGGATTAATCTTTGTATAAAATTATTGAAGTCAGTTCATATTGGAAGTGTAATTATACGTAATTTTATTAAAGTACAGGACATGTACTCATGGATTTTAACGGTTCGTATTGCTCGTCATACAGGTGATAATTTTTGAAAATAAATGCCATTTTTAAAATGCTTAATTTACAAACGTTATTCTTGTCAATCATGTATATGACTCATCTGATGTGAGTGCTCCTAATTAACTTGTGTCCACACGTAGGAGGAGCGAGTTCGACGTGGTCATGGTGGGCATTATCTTTGAGTAATGAACACGCAGATGTGGTTGTTATGGGCACCAATTTCTTTAAAGTAGTGCGAACGGACTCAGTAAGTGAACTCCTATCATACGTGCTTCTGTTCCACAACTGTAACGGCTACACCACCCTTCCGGTAAATGATGGACAGATAGGCACTGCAGTGTCTACCGTGACCTCCATCTCATCCTGAGATAATATAATGTTGTACCGTTTGCCTATTATAAGGAAACCTTCGAATAGACCTGTAATTTAAAGTGTATTTGCAATTTTCAACTTTTAATGCACATAGTATGCATTTAATGTTGAAAGTGTTCGTTCATAGAGACAATGACTCGGAGGTACGTGGATACCACTGGGGGGGGAGGCGACAGCCACGCAGTTAGCCAGCGCCAACCCACCAGACACTGCTTCCTATATAGTATGTTATTGGCCAATGAATGAGATTTGTTTTAGTTGTAGGAGAAAAGCAGCAAACCCATGCAGAACAGGAGAATACACAAACTCCATACAGAAAGGCATCCGAGGCAGAAGACAAACCACCTTAGGTAGGACATTCTTTCTGTGAGACGTGAATATTACCACTGTGTCATCCTGTCATCCATCACCCTGGGTGAAGAGGTCAGCGCTCCCTGGTTGACTCTCCCCCTTGTGGGTTCTCTGCTGTCTGGCCTCTGGAGCTGGGTCACTAGGACCACATGTGTCCCTGCTCGCAGGGGATTCCTGCTAGCATTCAGATTATCGTGGACCCTTACTCCAATGACCCCAAATGCTGCTGGGTCCTCTATTGCACGTTTGCCCCCAAATTTAATGGTGCTGCTAATACTACTGCCTCTGTGACTGGGCTATAACTGCCACTATTGTCCTTGATGTCACTGCAGTGTACCAAAACGGTGGGCTCATGCACATGTAACTTTTATGCTATGATGATTTGGCGATGAACGTTGTTGTTCACGTGTATTGCACAAACAGTACGGGTATGTTACAAATTGGTCGATATTAGGACACTTCCAGCAACAGAATCCATGTCATAAGATGGAGAGACTTTTTAAATACAAGCCACCGAATTTTTCTTTATGGATTCTGGAATAAACGAAAGAATTATTGCACGATAATATGGTAGACTTTAAATGGGACATGTGATGCAATTCTTCTGGCAAGTCCAAAGGTAAAGTTAGAGGTACCATACTATGAATAACCTGGTCCTGACATGGAACTATACATTTTCAACAGTAGTTGTTGTTGTCAAAATCACCTTCGTGATCTTAATCAAAGTCATCATCCACGTTGTACGTTAGATACATGCGTGTAAAGCCATCGGTAATTGTGAAATATAATGTATGACTTTGCAAGTTGTGGCAGCAATGACATTTCACATGTGTGTGTACATGTGTGTCTTGAAAATTGCTGATTGTATAAAATTTACGCATTTGCTCAGCTACATCTTAATCCCTCTCTAATCCTGCTCACTTCGAGCTTCTCCCCAGGTGTACGTGGAATTAATAGTGGTGAAATGGGCTTCTCCATTCGCAGCCCCTGATAAATTGCCAAATGTGGAATGGGGCTGACCTTTCACAAACACAGGCGTTATTTCACCAAAATAAGGGCAATTCAAAGCCAAAACCTCAACATGAATTGGCTGAAGGTATTGAGGCCACCCGGATACTCACTATGTGAGAGGTGAATATGCTGAACAGTACTGAAATGCGTCCAAATTGTGCAATGTGTTTAGAATATAAAGGATACACAGTTGATAGCATAGACAAGAGTGTGCTGTAGTCAAAGAGCTTGTGATGGCAGTCATCATTTTCTGAGCGGTCTATTTTAAAGGTTTGATAGTGGGCCAAAGAGTGGAAACAAAGTGTATTGCACATCCAGCTGCCTGCTTGCTCAGAGGTAAGCCGCTTCGGGTGGGTGTCCATGACCTCCTGTAGTCTAGCAACCTTATTTAGTGTCCATGGAGAAAATCCCTTGAATCAGCATTCTACGCACAGGCGACATGGCTCACAATAGAGGGCACAAGACACTGGTCACCTGAATTCATTATAAATTTGGTTCACTCACTGCCACTGCTCCGTGGTCAAGCTCAGGGGTGTCAGTTTTGTTATGTAATTAACTTACAGCACAGTCAGTTGTTCACCTGGGTGAGGAGTGTACCCCCCAGTGCATTGTGAGAGATGCACTGTACGGGGCTGTCACCGCTATGGGTACGTTTTTGCCAGTGTACAAATGCAATAAGTAGAACAGGTTTTTACCATTTCTGGCAATTATGCAGGTGTTAAGATCTTAAAACACATTGTGAAATGTGTCTATTTGGTGTTTTAAGATCATAACACCTGCATTATTGCCAGAAATTGTAAAAACCTGTTCTACTTATTATAGATCTGTCACCATTTTATATGTGTTTCATTCTTATTTATAGCAACGTCTCATCCACTAGAAGCTTCTTAACACAAGCGACAACGGCTGGAGTTGAAGAAATAAGAATACTGCAATATATGACTTATATAAGATTACAACAGGTTTTACCGTATCTGGCGATTATGCAGGTGTTAAGATCCCAAACACCATAATAGACACATTTAACAATGCGTCCAGTTTGCAAAAGCAACACATACTAGTGGCAAAGTATGCAAACAGGTAGCGTTGATAACCTATGCATTGTCGTTCAACTGACCGACCTTCACCTGGCAGTGGCTTCCCTTTGAGCCTATTTGCCAGTGTCAGCCGTTGCCAAAAGGCAGTCAGCTCAAGACAATGCGGCCTCAATGCTTTATAGCTTCGGTGGAGCTGTTAATGCTATGGGTACTTTTTTGCCAGTATACATGTATAAGATTACAACAGGTTTTACCGTATCTGTATATGACTTGCTGCGCAAATTCCATGCCTTGTCATGGACGAGACACTACAAGGTAAAGAGTGGGGAAGTCAGCCAGGCAACAACCCGCCATACATTGCTTCCCATAGATTCCGACGTCAACGATTAATAGATATTTTTAGTTGTGGGATTAAACCGAAGAACCTGGAGAAAACCCACGCAGAACAACGAGGAGAACATACAAACTCCATGCAGAAAGATGCCCTCGGCACCTTTACATACAGAGGTGCCCGAGGCACCTTTCTGTGTGGAGTCGCAGGCGAGAATCGCCTACGACTTTCTTTCTGCGAGTTGTAGATATTACCACTCCACTACCCTGCCCCTCAAATACCTGGCCTACCACTTCTGTCATAATCACAAATGTCCCGAGTGTAATTATTCCACTCCCTTTAAACATTGGCAGAATTCATTAAGTCGTAACTAATGCAGCATAATGCGTTGATAATATCCACTTGTCTTTTATAATCCTCAAGAAAAAATGTGAATAACAGCTTGCTGCACTTCTGATGGGAATTTGTCTCAGGATACTGCCATCATTTGATCACGTGACACGTCTTTTATTTAGAGTTCAAATCTGGGGAAGAGATGCACTTAAGCACCATGGTCATTTGCCACTCACTGTATATTTAGCAAGATCGCATTGAAATGGACTAGAAAATAGGCTACATGTGAAAGCATTCACATATATTCGTGTACACGTGTATATTGTGTGATTTTCTATTTTATTTTGTTATGAACAAATAGCTTCTGGTACATACATATCGTTTAAACGTGGACTAAACACTATAAATCTTTTATTTTTTTAACCGTCACATCGTGATTGAGAGCTTGCGTAAACTGCAGTGACAGTCCTTCAGGGAGCAACAAGAAGCCTCCTTATCCTCATTAATATGTGTAATATAATGTACTTAGGTATACAATATTCAGGCTTCCTTGCTATTTATATATACAGAGTATTTCGAAAAGAGATACTCCAATTTGTGTGTGTGCAATTGTAAACTGGATCAACGTTTGGGATTGTGCCTCATATTTGTGCATACATGTAAAAATATGCGCAATCACTTTTAATGCAAAGGTTAAACGCATGTAGTATTTGAGTATGATGTCTAATGTTACGTTCCACTTCTAACTGCAAAAATGGGTTAATTTTTCCCGCACCTGCCAAGGTCACACCTGTGTATTTTGATGTTGGCTGAACACCAGGCTGCAGCAATATGGCAGCTCAGGCAAGAAAAATGTTTACTCTGTGGCTGGTTGACTCAGAAGCCTCCATGTGAATACCAAAAACAATGCAAACACGACACATGTCACACTTTGTCCTTTACTTTATGGTACATTGGTTTTAATACACTGTGTATCAGCTTGCATTTCAATGACTCCGTATTATTTTACTTAAACCTTGTCCATAAGCTTCTTACCACGCACTCACTTTAATAATAATGATCTCATTGTAATTGGCTCTTTGGATACATTGTCCCAAAAAGTGTGCCCTGCAATGTACTGGCGTCACATCCTGGGCATGCCCCCGCCTTGTACACTGTCGGCCGCGCGATCCTAAACAGGATTAATAATAATATTAATTGCACTTCTAGAGCGCTTTTCACCCATGGGTCACAAAGTGCTGCACAGAGCAAAGGAGCAACAATAATCGGAGCGTGGAG
>JAZEWT010000001.1:5153091-5180936 GCA_036362905.1 Mordacia mordax
CGCTATCTGCTCAATTTTATCTCTGCTCCATTATCTCCACCTACACCCCCTCTCGCTCTCTCCACTCGGCGACTTTATGATATGAAGAGATAAAATGGAACTTCACCATTTAAAGTGCGATTATGCTGTCCATGAGTTTATATTTCCCACTATGAATGAGAGCCTTTTCAAGGCATGTAGGCGATGGGAGTTATTTGGCCATATTTCATCACACTGGTCAATGTGGGTTGGTGAAAGTCGAGGTATAAATGTGGGGCATAGAATTATAGTACAATATATTCTGGTGTACTACTTCCCTGTGCTTGTGACTTGTACCAAGATCATGTTAGTTGAAGGGTATGAGTTGAGCTGTGGATGAAGAAGCACACCTCATCACAACGGCATGCAAGAGGAGAGTCGGAGTGGTCTCTGATGAGTTATACCTGAAGCTCCTGGCCATGCACGTAGTCCGGGGTAGTGCAGATCGGCTGATGTCCGTCAAAATTGAGGCGCCGTCGCCGACGAAGGATCCATAACAGGCGGCAGTCACAAGCCAAGGGGTTTCCATCCAAACGGAGCACATCCAGGTTTCCCAGAGCCTGGAAAACGTTCTCTTCCAGTGTCGTTAGAAGATTTCCAGATGTGTTCAGGACGCGTAAGTGCAGAAGTCCACTGAATGCCTGCGGCTCAATGGCTAACAGCTGTGCGTTGCTAACGTGCAGCTCGGTGAGCCGCACAAGGTCAGAGAGTGCATGCGCCTCGATGACACCTAAAGGGTTATGAGAGAGATTCAGGTAGCGTAGATATACCAGGTGGTGCATTGCAGCATGCGGGAATGTAGTCAGGTTGCAATGGGTAACAGAGAGTGATGTCAGGTTTAAGCCATAGAGACTCTTGGGAGGCAGACGGCTCAAGTAGGGCCAGTGGTCGATTTCTAAAACCTTCAGACGAACAAGGCGTTTGAAGGAGTAAGGTGGGATGGCATGAATATTCATGTATTTCAATCTCAGTACCTTCAACCGGTGCAAATGCATGAGAGAATCTCTGGGTACCACAGTTAAATTATATTTTTCCAATGTCAGCTGCTCCAAACTGTATAGCCCACTAAATGCATGTTGTGATATGTAGACCACATCATTCTCAGCCATCATCAGCCAACGCAGGTTGTGCAAATTGTGAAACATGTAGTCAAGAAGAATAACTATTTTGTTCTCACTAATGTCCAGTTGGGTTAGGTTTTGCAGTCCAGAAAACACACCCATGGAGATGAGCTTGAGGCGGTTGCTTTGCAGATGAATAGTGTGCAGATTGTGTAGGTTGTTGAAGGCTCCTGGCTCAATATTAGAGATTACATTTTCATGGAGATCTAATTCCTGCAGTTGTGGGTAGCCTGAAAAATCTCCATAATTTATGCATTTAAGACGATTTTTGCTGAGATCCAACACCCTGGTGTCTATGGGTATTCCATCCGGGATGGTGAGAAGCCGCTTGCGATGGCAGACAACTGACCAGTTGGGAGAGGACAGGCACTCACAGCGTGAGGGGCAGCAGTCTGCTGCGCCCCATATCGCCGATAGCATTGCCACCATAAGGATAGAAGCCTGGCAGGGGCATGAAAGTGAGGAGCGTAGGAAGAAGGATCTTCTCTCCACCATTTCACCTTCTTTCTAAAATGAAAAAAAAAACCCATAAGGAATGAACAGAATACACAATGCAACAATATTCTGCAACACACCCAGAGACAGCCACTATAAAGGCATTTACATCAAGCGAAATACTTAATTACAGGTAAAGCAGAAAAAAATAAGAATGTCTGGGAAGAAAAGTAAAAAAAATATGTAACAAAAAATACACATATTGAGCAACACAAAACAGTGTTACACACAACTTACTGTCGAGGTTGCTATTACCGAATACAACACATAAGGAAATGGCGGGTATAACACCGTGCCTAACTACTTTTATCTCCCCCAATGTTTGCATACTGAAATAGGTCGTTATTTACGTGAATAAATTAAAAGCTACTAAATTAATCTGTCATTGTTATATATATATATCCTGACTTTACATTTAGAAAAGGGTAACATTTCATTTGGAATGTACGCATTAGCTATTATAGGTAAACTGGTAGAATATGCAATATATTGGCCTTACTTTTAATGGAATATGGGACTTGTAAGCAAACAAAGTTGATAAGCCTGCAACATGGGAATTTGAGATAAGACAGCCGCTATGTGAGTCTACTGAAGAGATGCCAGTGGATGAAGCTCATTATTTTCTCAGCGTTTAAGCAGATTGCCACTCCCTGGGAATGTGTGAGATTAGGAGCTGTCATCATGAAAGTGACACGCTCAGTGTTTTAATCTCTAACAGTACTGATGGTATTTTAGAGCCCCGGTCTCTAGGCATTTTAGGTTATACATTTAAGTCCAGTGGTCAATGTATGCTTACCTCCATTCAATCAACAATACAATTTTGATAAATCGTCTAAATGTGAACGCATCTTCAAAATGTAATAAACATGAAACAGAGGGAGAAAATTGCTATCACTACATGAACATAATCACTTATACTCTTGCTGCAGTCAAGGAATATGCTGCATATACAAATCAGCTATTTAAATTGCGTTCACATGCAAGCTGTGGATAGACACATTTATTATCATTCTCTCAACATGACACCTTGGATTATGATACTTAAACAGTAGAGTACTTATGCAGCAGATGCATCAAGCTTGGGTTGTGTTTTAAAGCAACAAGTGTGATTGATTAATATCAAAACAAATGTGTGGGAACTAGCAGCTAGTTGCTGTTTTTGCTAGCAGTTCCCATTAAAATCCAAGTTATGCCGTTCACATACACTTGACAATGACCAAGCAGTGCTGCTGGGAGCATGGGTAATGAAGTTAGTGTGCATGGGTGGCACGATGTATGGGTATGGTGATGGGAGTTTGCATGCCTCAAATGTTAATGTTACATCACTGCCTCACTGTCTCCATGTAGCTGGAAATCTTTTCCAGATCTGAGTTGGTGAGAAGTTTTAGTGAGGAGGGGGACGGTGAAACATAGGAGAGTCGTGCATGCACGGTGAGCAGCGCGTGTTCCTACGTCTCATCTCATTGTCAGAAACCGCTTAGTCCTGTACAGGGTCGCGGTGAGCCAGAGCCTATCCCGGCAGACACAGGGCGCAAGGCAGGGATATACCCACGATGGGACGCCAGTGTATCACCGGGCACTGCGGGCAATTTAGTCTGCAAGCCAATTAACCTATGCAGCAGCATGTTTTTGGATTGTGGGAAGAAACCAGAGTGCCTGGCGAAAACCCACGCGGACACGGGGAGAGCATGCAAACTCCACACAGAAAGGCACCCGAGCCAAGATTCGCACCCGGGACCTTCTTGCTGTGAGGCGACAGCGCTACGCACTGAGCCACCGTGCCGCCCACGTGTTCAGCAATAAACTTATGTCATAAATAAAAGTTCACAGATTCTAGGCAAATATTTTCCTCCTGCAATTTGAAAGAAACTACAAAGTGAATTGTTTTTAAGCGCAACGGCTTAGTTGACGTTCCCACACTTCAGAAATATAGACTTCCCCACCCTGTGCCTCATATAGCTAAAAAGGGACAAGTTTGAGGCACTTAAAACACATCTCTCTATCTCTTCATGCCTCTCAGATAAGCAACAGATGTAGACACAGAGATATTGAGAGATACATGGTGATACAGAAAAGGGAAAAGAAGATGCCGGGCCAGATATGATAAAAAATGAATTATTTTTGGTTTACACAGTTAACGGTGCTAATGTTTAAAAAAAACGTTATTGTTGCCGATTTGCTGTTCTTATGTCGTTGTTGTCGTTGTTGTTGCTGGCATGCCGTTCTCTCCGCAGCATTGTGCAGCGCTTTGTGACCTTCGGGTGAAAGGCGCTCTAGAAGTGCAATTATTATTATTTTTCTTTGTTTATTTTCGTTATATTTCATTTTTATTGAGATGTTACATTCAAAAATCAAAGATACCTTATCCGTAGACCTCCATCAATAGATTTTCTCCATACGGATTGAGAAAAAAAGTGTAAAACGTGCTTTCCTATAATCCGTAAAATGAAAACAGATTATTCGAGTCGCATGGCTAATGCCTCCTGAAATCCGCTGTAGACAGCGATTTTTCCTTACGGATATTGAGGTTCTACGCAGTGCATTAGAGATTACTGGATCTGTGGGAAGGGGCCCCATATTACCGTGCAATTTGGTTTTATACTCTACATACGTGTCAATCTTGAGGCAGGGTGGTAACATACAACATATGACCATAGAATAGCTTGTCTGCAAAATGCAAATCGCTTAAAAATCATAATCTCTGTGGAATGGCATGTATGAACTAAATGCAATTATTATTACATATTCTCAAATATTCAGTAATAGTGGAGAGAGTAACATATTCATGTAAAAAAACATTCCATAGGTTTAATTTGCTGTCCTTTTATCTGCCAACATGAACAGATAATCATGCTGTAATATTTATCTGAAGGGATGTGTGTTGTTTTCACATTCGCTGTTTTCAAAAGGTGTTTTCACATTCGCTGTTTTCTCATTGGCTATCACAAAGGAAAGCAGACTTAAAAACTGTGAGAGTGTGGTCTTTAATGGTGCTACAGTGGCATAATGGTAGTGCTGCCATCTCATATCAAGTAGGTCTGTGGTTCGATTCATAGTTTGGGTGCATTTCTGTGTGGAGTTTGCCGGTTCTCGCCCTATCTGCATGGGTTTTTACTGGATTCTACGATTTTATTCTCATCTCATCTCATTATCTGAAACTGCTTAATCCTATATAGGGTCACGGTGAGCTGGAGCCTATCCCGGAAACACATAGCGTAAGGCAGGAATACACCCGACGACGGGACGCCAGTCCATTGCCGACGATTTTATTCCAATATCCAAACATATGTTGCCGAGGCAAAACTTGCCTGACTAAATTGCCCCCAGAACCCTGTGATGAACTGGTATCCCATCCAGCAGGGCATAGCCCTGCCCTGCGCCCTGTGTCTACTGGGACAGACTCTGGCCCCTGCAACCCTGCACAGGACTAAGAAGATACTGATAATGATGATGACGATAACATCGTCTTGTGTTTTTCACTGCAGTCAACAGCTTTGAACTGGGAATTGCAAAACATAAATTTTCCCTATAAATACTAAATATTGACTTGAGACTGGCTTCACAAACACTCGAGCAGTAACATCATGCTTAACCACATTAATAATTACATATTCAACTGACAGTGTATTTTACGTTAGCATTTTCCATTATATTTTCAAGATTTTTGAAGCCTGAAACAAGTGCCCCAATGCATTGTAAACAGTTATATATTATTTAATAATTGATTAAAATAACCTGAACCTTACGACTTTCTTATTTTACGTACATATATAGAAAATCAATGGCTAGCACCCTTTTCCATACTCTTCCCTTGTAGCGATCACATTTATATGCAGGGAATATGTTAGTGTGGCTTGATATGTATTACACACACAATGCGTGATTTTTTTCTCTAATGAACATGGTAAGTCCCACATCAGTCATGCAGAACATGTTGTGACTACAATGTCCCACTCAGAGCTGATGCAGTGGCACTGTTAAATGGCATTCTCAAAGTCTCTTTGGCTGGAGTAATTTATCCTACACTGCAGATGTCACTTTTTTTCTGCTCTGACCTTTCCTGTTGAAAATTTCGTTGCATTTGGTTTCCCGACATAAGATATGGAATATTAATGAATGCTATTTATATGTTCCGAGCCACCTTTTTGCAAGGCCAAAGGAGAAATGCCTCATCTCTAAATAAACGTATTTGAAATCTTCAAGCATGCATTTTCATGTATCATATTTTACTTAGAAAGCATTTTTTGCAAAAACACAATTTAGCTCACATATTTTACAACTTAGTGAAGTGTGTGGCATAAGTAAATACCAATTAAGGGAATGTTTTACATTTTATTTGTAATTATATGAATACATCATAATGTCCATTTACAACTGAACTGGGACTTATTAATTTGCTGTATTATAAAAACGTTAATAATTTAGGTACTAAGTTCGCAGTGGTACACGAATGCAAGAAAAAAAACCCTCTCCATAGTTGTTATTAACATAGTTTTATAGAGAGAAAACGTGTCACTGATTTTTGTTTGAGGCATTAATGTGTTCTCTGCGCAGAAAGATTGACTGACTCGTAGCTGGAGATCACACTTCATACTGAAGTACCCTGTGAATCTTGCTGTCAACAAGTTATTCACCACAACTTCGACAACATTTTTTTACCAGTCACATATACAACAACTATTTTCGAATGCCTGCTCTCTCAAGAGACACTGCCGAGATCTTAGTGCAATACCCGATGTAAGACACCAATTATATCAGTGTACCAGGAACCTTTCCTTGCACCCAGCACCCAGCAAAGATGCAGTGGTTGTATATTCACAATAACCACTACATTATCACTGTTGACCAGGATAAATCCACTGCTGGCTCCTGTACTGTAAAAATACACCGAGCGCTTCCAACCATTGGCTCTACTTCACCAATATTCTTGACTATCGACCATTGTCCCTTATAGCGACGTGTTCTGGCCAAACTCACTTTCATTAACGTTTGAATTATGCCTTTAACCTGCGTGAGTTCTTTAAGTCAAGTGTCCAGTTTTTTGTCTCTCAATGTAATTTTAAGCATTCCTCGCCCAATGCTTATCAGCACACCTTTTAGTTACGTGTTACATTCGTTTTATTTAATTCACCAAGTTTATGATCCATATCATAGCATTATCAGTATCTTCAAAATCTTCGTTCTTTAGGCACAATTGTATAATATTATATGAACGTTTTGCTTTAAATAATCACTTCAACCTCCTTTAATCCGGCTCTTTGATTATTATTATCCCTCTTGCATTAACTGAGACACACAATATGACATGCTTGACGTGACTCTTTTTGCCCATATTTATCCTAAGCCCAAATTATCAGCCTTCTCTATGAAGTTATTTTAACATTTTATACACTGCGATGACATGATTGACAGTTGGTTGAAACATTCTTTTACGGTGATCTATGACAAAAAGGACCAGAATGGACTTCACAGACTTAAAAAGGTATTTTGCATATGAACCGGGAATGTGTGCTTTTAAAAATTTTAGTTTTACAACGCTTGAGGATGCTTCCAACGTGGGAGCCGACACGGCAATCCTGAAAAAAACTGCTTTGAAAAGTAATCATTATGCATCGAGCCTTGAAAATCCACATCAGTAAATTTGAGAGAGTTTCTCCAAGCTTAGCATGTGCCCAGATCACACCTCCATTCGATGGGTGACAGAGCCTTCTCGCGCGCTGCTCCCACACTCTGGAATGCCCTTCCATTGGAGATTCATTCAGCTGAGTCCTTGGGCATCTTCAAATCTCGTGTCAAGACTCACTTGTTCCGTAAGGCTTTCAAGCCCTCTGGCAAGAACTGTTGATGCGACTCAATGTTGTCTTGCCGGGATGATGGCTTTCTGCTGACATGCGCCTGCTCGGGAACATTTATTCCTTCCTCGTTTGTTGACGAACTATTTTTTCCCTCCGCTTATGTTCTATCATTTATTGCTACTATTTGACTATCAGTTGAACTGCCCTGATGTTGTTGTTGACATGCCCTTCTCTCAATAGCTCGGATTTGTAACAACAAAAACAAAAAACAAATTAAAAACGTTTTCTGTCCCTGATTTTCTGTTCTTACGTTATTATTGACATTCCGTTCTCTCCGCAGCTCTGTGCAACGCATTTTGAACCTTGGGTGAAAAGCGTTCTATTAATGCAATTTATTATTATTAGCAGTAGGATAATGGTAGCGGAAAAGTTAACGTTATCCATGGCCTGTGGCTGGTGGTCCGAAGGAGTGTGTGGGGTTTACGTGATGGCATCTCGATGAAGGATCATATTTCGAACCATGCCATGCGCAGCCCCACCTACGTGCGGTGGGTGGGTGGAACGGTGGCACAGTGAGTAGCGCTGCCGCCTCGTCACAACAAAATTCCCGGCACGGGTACCTTTCTGTGTGTCGTTTGCACGTTCTCTCCGTGTCCGCGTGGGTTTTCGCTGGGCACTCCGGTTTCCTCCCACCGTCCAAAGACACGTTGCCTCCTAGGTTAAATGACCTGCTCAGTAAATTGCCCCCCAAAAGTGGCCTGCGATGAACCGGTGTCACTTCTCATGCATAGACCCGCCTTGCGCCCTATGCCTACCAGGAAAGGCTCCAGCTCCATGCGACCCTGGACAGGATTAAATGGGTACTAATACTGAACGGAACTATTCCATGATTACTTTTCGCCACACTAATCAGGATAGCAGAAAAAAACCCCATCAAATGTGATAGCTCTATCGTGGGCTCGCATGCACTTGGACTAATTTAGTTGACTGCATCGCCTGAAAAAGCTGTCGCCTCCATTATCTCGGAGAGACGCACAGACATAGACGCACTTTGATGTAGGTTTTCATGGATCGACGCGTGATGATTGATTTCCAAAACTCTTCTTTCCGATGCCTCCAGCGTGGGAGGTATAAACGTCGCGAAGGAGGTGGAGCGCTCGACACGGCTATCCCGAAAGAACAAGTTTGGAAAACAATCATCTTCTATGCAAATAATTTGACATCTTTATTCATCTTCAGCACAAACTATGAATATTTATGCAATTGCACGAGATCACATTCATTTATGTCTGATTAAATAGTAACGATGTACACAGTACTCTATGGGTACTTTTTGCCAGTATACAAATATAAGATTACAATAGGTTTTACCGTATCTGGCGATTATGCAGGTGTTAAGGTGTTAAGGTGTTAAGATCTTAACACCTGCATAATCGCCAGATACGGTAAAACCTATCTTAACACCTGCATAATCGCCAGATATGGTAAAACCTATTGTAATCTTATATATGTACACAGTACGTTTGATTTTATCCAGAAAACAGCTCATCTAGCATGAAAGTGGTCTTTCACGACTAATGAACATTACTGGCATTCTCATGACGCAGCTCTTCAGTTACAGTTGATGGATTTACGTTTGTACTAATGTAGGTTTTCACGGCTCGATGCATGATGATTGCTGCCAAAAGCTGCTCTTTCGCGATAGCCGCGTCGATCACTGCCCCTCTCTCCATCGTGACGTTTCGCCTCTCGCGTTGGAAGCATTATCAGGCATTCTGTGGGTGAGTTATGTGTGTGACTACTATTTATATGTCAAGTTTATATATAAACTAGACCTTGTGAACCATGTCTTTGCTAGTCATTCTCTCAAAAGAAATACTGCTAGTATATCAATTAAAGCCTGGTTATACAGGAGTATGAGACTCATTCTCTTTGTCCCCTGCTCTAAACTAGGGAATTTCATGAAGTGTTGATCTATTATCTCTTTCTGTTATACGTGCTAATAATGAATATAGTGAGCATTTATTTTCGCCAACAGAAAATACGATAATCCATATATGTACACATTTTCCATACATGTTTAGTATTTTTTTTTACTCTGGGTATAAATTATTGTAATATATTACATAACTCATATTTCTAACTATCCAATGAATTTTAATGTCCCTGAAAGTTTTCTGGATACTTTTTATCTTTACCAAAAACTTACATGCAGTAATAATAATATTTTGCATTTCCAAAGCCCTTTTCACCTGAGTGTCACAAAATGCTGCACAGAGTTGTGGAGAGAGCGGCATGTCAACAACATCAGTAACACTGTTTTATCACAACAATAATAACAATAATAATGGCTCAAATTGGGAACAACACAGTCCACCACATGTTCTCAGATTTAGAGATAAATTACATTTACTGTCCCTTACCTCGTAGGTGTCAGGGTTCTTCACATGGACATTAACATCTAATACATGGATACTTTTGGATCACCTGGCATAAGAACTACTAATGAAGGAATTAAAAATTCCGAAATGTTCTTCATTTTTTCACATATAGGTCCTACATTGTGAGGTGAGCAGAAAAAGATTAAAGTTCTCTAGCCAGTTTTTGGCCAGAAAACTAGACAAAAGACTGAAAGATTATTAGATAACCAGAGATGTGAGTGATAATTTATACAGGTGCCATTGTCTCTTCCAAGGCTGTCATACAATATGGCATGGACTATTACAACCTGTGTATTCACACATAGTCATAACATGAATTCCACATTGTAGTTTACAATCTATGAGTCTGCCATAAAAGCATCTTGAGTTGGGGGCATTAGGTCTTGACAAAAACTTTCCACAAAATGAATTGATCAGATTTCTATACCATTCAATAAAGAAAATAGGTTAGCACATGCTTGTATCAACTCAAATGCAGGGATAAGGCGTGGTTATCACATAGTATCATCCCAGGACAAAATCCACGCCAATGGGCGTTAAGGTTGCCATCTCCTGGCTTGTCAGGGTACCATGGTATGCATTCATTCATTATCATCTCATCTCATTGTCTGAAACCGCTTAATCCTATACAGGGTCACGGTGAGCCGGAGCCTATCCCGGAAACACAGGGCGTAAGGCAGGAATACACCCGACGACGGGACGCCAGTCCATCGCCGGGCATTAAGGGACAATTTTAGTCTGCGAGCCAATCAACCTATCCAGGAGCATGCTTTTGGACTGTGGGAGGATACTGGAGTACCCGGCGAAAACCCACGCGGACACGGGGAGAGCATGCAAACTCCACACAGAAAGGCACCCGAGCCGAGAGATTCGAACCCGGGACCTTCTTGCTGTGAGGCGTCAGCGCTAACCACTGGGCCACCGCGCCGCCCTGCCTTTGTCTCCCCAGTGCTAATATTCACACTTCACAGCAGGTATTTTCTTTGGGCTAAGTCGAAGAATCTCGGCAAACTTCGCAGCAAGAAGATGACGATGCTCAGCAGTCTCGCCTTCTTACAACGCTGCCGGGACAGCAACATCGTCCCAAGATTCTAAGCCGCGCACACTACGCCTGAAGATGCCTCCAACGTGTGAGGCGAAACGTCGCGAGGAGAGGAGAGGGAGCCATCGACGCGGCTGTCCCGAGAGAGCAGCTTTTCGAAGCAATCATCATGTGTCGAATCGTCCTCTTCTTCTAACGTTTGCCTCTCTCACTGGGCCAATCGACAGCTGCTTCTTCAGCTGTGTGCAGAGACTACGGGCCTCGTCACAGGGCAGTCGATGACAATGCGTGACAGTGTGTCGTTGTCCGCAGTCGCATAACAGGTCACGTCGTAGACCCCAGGTATGGAGGTTAGTTGCGCACAGACTTTGGCCGGTGCGGGATCTATTCAGCTGGGACCACATCTGGAAGATCTGGGTCAGGCACCATCCTCAGTGGGGTTGATGACGAAGGACCGGTTTACTACGTACAATATGTCGAATAACGTCACCTTATAGAGTTTTGTACGTGTGATTTTTCTAGATATTAATATTGTGATGATGATTGCTTCGAAAAGCTGCTCTCTCGGTAGAGCTGCGTCGATCGCTCCCTCTCCTCTCCTCGCGACGTTTCGCCTCATCACCCAAAACAGAAACGGGAGACACTGCACGGTATCGCCTGAGGATGCCTCGAACGTGTGAGGAGGCGAAACGTCGCGAGGTGGAGAGAGGAAGCGAACGACGCGGCTGTCCCGAGAGAGCAGCTTTTCGAAGCAGTCATCATGCATCGAGCCGTGAAAACCGACATCATTACAATATTGTGATCGTTGTCCATTATAGCGTTTTGAGGTTTACCTTCGTTTGCATTGAATATCTATAAAATCCTGTTGGTTTTTTCTTAAAGAAAGGGGGGAGGGTGTTGGGTTTTTTTTCGTTTTTTAACTATATGTGAAAATAATTCGAAAGCTTTCGTGACCAAATGTTTGTCGTAAACCCTCCACTACCTGCCAACAGCCAATCGGTAAAGTTTGTCAACGTTGACAAAACGTGCCAATTCTTGACTATTTCAGCACACCGGTGTGTTGAAGAGCAAACTCACAGCGTTTATAAATGAAATACAACGTTTTTCTGATAATTGCAATCAGCATCATTAGGCAACCCGTACCTACTTGAGAGCGGGTTTGCTTCAAAAAAAAAATATAAGTGACAACTTCATTTCTATGGAGTTCACCTTCAGATAACCTGAGTGTTTTAATCATCGAGGAAGGGAATTATCATAAAGGCCTGTATTTTAGATCAATGTAGATGGAATAAATAGCAGCGTAGATCGAATGCATAATTTAAGACTCAGGGCAGATTAAGTAATAAACTCAATTTAAGCTTCAACCTCGTGCAGAAAATTTATTTTTTACATGAGACAAGCTCCGAGGGCAATGCGTGTAAAATTAGATTTTGTATTAGTTGGGCTTAAAGTGTTTTGCTTGTAAAATAAGACTTTGTCGAACTCCTGCAGAAGATATATTGTAGCTCCCGAGTACATATATTGCTCTAGAAGTCAACTGAGCGTGGTGTCAAGGCATGCTTTGAGCACGATCGCTTGAAAGTAGACCTTGCCTAATGAATTACGAGATTTAACATTTTATTATCTAAAGCGTGCTTCCACGAATGCTTTAAGTTAAACGCTGCTGGATTAAGCATTTGTAGCTGTTAATAACCTATGAACCTCTAGCCACTCCCTGTCCCTTTAACTGAGCTGGTAATTGAGCAAAGCTTCAGGCTTTAACGCGATACATATTAAGTCGCATCTTTCGTCCACACTTAAGAGCAAATAAACCCATTGAGTGACGGTGATTTATACGAGGTTAATATCTTTCTGGACTTGCAAGACCAGTGTAAGGTGGCCCTGGCATGTCACTGTGAGGGGTGCATGATGTTTAACCGAGTATAACAAAGGAATCTTTGCGCGATACCGGGAACAACACCGAGAGGAAATGTGGGGGAGATAAATATGAAGCATTCTCCACCAGCACAGATGGGGCTTGAGCAACCAAACGTGGAGCCTTATTAGTTGTAAATGGTCCTTGTGAAGCAGAGAAAATGCGACTGGTGACAAGCTGGCGCAACATTTGTTTGCATAAAGAAGGTTTTTCGCACTGAGAGAGAAGGAGATCTTCTCTTTATAGCAGGTCTCTGCTTTAATTAACCTTCTCAGAGAAGGACATACTGTAGCCATGCCAGCTTCCACTTTATACACACATGGATACCTATTCTTGCCCATATAAAGTGTCTGTTGTGCGCATTACATTGGTTATGTTAATTTTTCGTTTATATTATGTTGATTTATTGTAACAATTGTAGACCCGAACGTTAATCTGAGATACTGGTTGATATTTTTACATTATTTAATAACCTTCATTATGGGGCGGTGCGGTGGCCCAGTGGTTAGCGCTGTCGCCTCACAGCAAGAAGGTCCCGGGTTCGAATCTCTCGGCTCGGGTGCCTTTCTGTGTGGAGTTTGCATGCTCTCCCCGTGTCCGCGTGGGTTTTCGCCGGGCACTCCGGTTTCCTCCCACAGTCCAAAAAAAGCATGTTGCTGCATAGGTTGATTGGCTCGCAGGCTAAATTGCCTCGCAGTGCCCGGCGATGGACTGGTGTCCCATCGTCGGTATATCCTTGCCTTGCGCCCTGTGTCTGCCGGGATAGGCTCCGGCTTCACCGTGACCCTGTATAGGACTAAGCGGTTTCAGACAATGAGATGAATAACCTTCATTATAAGTGTCTTGAGTGCTGGAGTAATTTTTATCATGTGTTATTTCATTTTGAGTCTCCGTCCCACTTGTGAGATCTATTAACTTTTGGAAATGAGGAAATCTTACAGTTGAAGATAACATGACTATAGACAATGGAACAGTGAAAATTATTAATTATAATATTATGTGATCATTAACACATACCTATACAACATATTATAGGCATTGGTTATATTTTAGATTACATTTTATTTTTTCAGCAGGAAGGGCCCACAGCGTATAGACTCTGTATAATGGGCATTCTGCGACAGTACAGACGTTAGAGCGAGCACTCAAAGGTTAAAGACCAAATGTAACACCTAAAGCCAGATGGAGAGCAATTATAAGCAGACCTCCGATGTCATTCGTGAACTGTGCAACTGTGGATCTAGCGTAAGAAGACAATGAACAGTGTGAGGGCATCACTGGTTTTGACCATGATCTTGACCTGATATTGAACACTTTTAATTTGGAGATATTGATGTACTCTTTGAGTCTTTCTGGCATAACATGTTATTCTGGAAAGTAGCTCAAAATATCTACATATATAATGCAAGTGTCAGGGTGTCATTTCAGATTGCTTCTATTAAAGCTTCGTGTCACGTGACAACTATGCAGAGGATCACGCTAATCAGTTGTATGTTGTTCTCTCGGCTCTGAGCCGATCGTACCACCATCCAGCGATGAGCACAAATTTGGCCTAGGCCTTAGGCTGTCTAGGCCCGATCTGTATTTATAATTCCCTAGTTGGCTCTCAACATATTTACGTTTTACTGCCTCTTTCATCCACCAGTCGTAATTCAGTGTGAATGATTTAATCCGAAAATAGTCAGGGAAATATCTGTCGCCATTTCTCTGTGTTGTGGATTATTTTTAAATGCATGCACCCTTGGCAGACATCTCGTTTTGATGATATGGAAATGGAAATTGTTGGAGACTTGTGATAGTTTGGGTTTTGACTTACAGCAATGCCATATGTTGTCCCGCTGATGAAATATCTTCCACAAAGATACTTGGCAGGTGCATGGTATATGATACATATAAGCTCTTAGATAATCTTTGGTAAATAGTTTAAGTGTGGCCAGTCATACATGACAACTAGGTGTACATGTGCTAGGATGAAATGTGCCCAACAGTAATGAATGTCTTTCTATTACACAGCCTCGCCACCCTCAATGCAGACCTACTGGGGCCATATTTTCCTAATTTATGTCACATTTAGGGCTGCAGTTTGTTGTACACTGTTGTGTCTTGATTTAAAAAATGGGGGTGGAGGGATTGGAGCTTGGGAAAATTTCCATGCATCACAATTTGTTGCAATTTTCCAGAAAAGCAATAAATCTGGAAAAAAAAGCTCACACAGGTCTTATCTGCAGCAACATGTCAGAGGTCTGTAAATCATTGAGTAATGGATGTATAAATTTGGCAAGGTAATGAGCACAGTAGCCGCAGCCTGTGCACATCAGTGTAAAAAAGTCTTAGAATAATGTTGCTCAGTATATGTTTTACTATGTATAGTATATAAAGAAGAATCGCTACAGTTGCTGTTTTGCCACAATGACTACATATTATATATAAATGTCTTGGTTTGAGCTGCCAGCTGGCCAGGGGACAAGTCATTGAAATATTACTAGCAATTGAACACTATTTCGCAGCATGTCTGATGCCCTCTCATTGTCTTCTGCCTTTCTGCTTAAACACTGTTCCATGGCAATGAAGTACATTTTTGTTGATGTTTGAAACATTTAGCCCGATAGTAATTCATTTGTGAGCTATTAACGACAAAATGCTTAATTGCAATCCATGTCAAACACTTCGCCTGAGGATGCCTCCAACGTGTGAGGCGAAACGTCGCGAGGAGAGGAGAGAGAGCCATCGACGCGGCTGTCCCGAGAGAGCAGCTTTTCGAAGCAATCATCAGTTCATCCATCCATCCATTGTAGCCAGCCAGTCAGTGAGTAAAACAGTTAATGTGAGAGCCTTGTCTCTCTCTACATTTCTCTTGCATTCTCTGTACTGTACATCCAGGTTTATCTCAAATGCTCTCTGTTTCCATTTCCATATATCCCCATTCCTGTCCCCTATTCTACCTCTTCTAGCAGCATCGCGAACTTTGTCCTCGCTCAGGCGAGGCTAGCGATCTACAAGATGCGCAAGGAGCTGCTGCAGGGTGACGTGGGTGAAATCTCCGCGTTAGCGATGACTGAAGGCCCCATCAAGGCGCGGCTCCGCATGGAGCACACCTTTTATAAAAAATGCCGGGGAGGCTGCAAATTGTGTTTTTGGAAAACTTGCTCGGAAGAGCCACAAAATCAGATGTAAAAGTCTTCCTCTCGTTATATTTACCTCCTCCCTCCTTTGTATCTCACCCACTTGCCTTTCCTATTTCTCTCCGTTTCTCTCTCTCACCTCTTCGCCTCCCTTTCCTGTTTCAAGCTCTATCTCTTCTCAATCCTCCCTCCCATTGATTGTTGCTTTCCCTAACTCTCCCCTTTCCTTTTGCTCTATTTTCCTCTCCGTTTGATGCTCTTTTACTTCTAACCCATTAACATTTATTTAAAAATAACTGATCTCATATTGCGGGCGGCGCGGTGGCCCAGTGGTTAGCGCTGACGCCTCACAGCAAGAAGGTCCCGGGTTCGAGTCCCTCGGCTCCGGTGCCTTTCTGTGTGGAGTTTGCATGCTCTCCCCGTGTCCGCGTGGGTTTTCGCCGGGTACTCCGGTTTCCTCCCACAGTCCAAAAGCATGCTCCTGGATAGGTTGATTGGCTCACAGACTAAAATTGTCCCGCAATGCCCGGCGATGGACCGGCGTCCCGTCGTCGGGTGTATTCCTGCCTTGCGCCCTGTGTTTCTGGGATAGGCTCCGGCTTCACCGTGACCCTATATAGGATTAAGCGGTTTCAGATAATGAGATGAGATGATGTCATATTGCCTTCATTTCCCTCCACAGAAAACTACTATGCTTTCCTGCAAGCATATTTGCAACAATTAATTTCTTCGGCTCAGTGAACTTTTGTGGGTATGTTTCGTTGCTCATTTTTATTCAGTCTAATTTTTCAGCATCCCTTATCTCATCTCATTGTCAGAAACCGCTTAGTCTTGTACAGGGTCGCGGTCAGCCGGAGCCTATCCCGGCAGACACAGGGTGCAAGGCAGAGCATCCCAATTTTTTAACCATTATTTACTGTAATTAATATCCATTGCACATTATTATTACAATGTCACTAGACTTGTTAATACTTTTTGTCATGTATGTGTATGCCTTTACTCGCCTCTCCATTTCAAACATCACTGTGAATATTTTTTTCCTTCTTGTCATTTATATATTTTCGTATTTTCCGTGCAGTTATTTCATCTTTATAATCTGCTTTACAACTTCTGTATACTTCTATGGCACTGGTTATGGAGAACTTAGATTGCTGCATCAATTTCCACTCAAACACCTTTTCACAGTCTACAAAAGTCTGCCATTATGGTATTTTATATTCATGCATTTTCTTCTATTATGTGATTGATATTTCAATGATAAAATGGTAGAAGCACAACATATTTTAATTCACCTTACTTATATCACCCTCCTCCCCACAACCCCTTTCCCTGTTTGCAAGGCATGTGCTGGGAGCCCTTTGAGGCCTGGCCTCTACTTTAGAAATGCAAGATGTTATTATTATGTTATTAGTTTGTTCCAAGTTGTGTTACCCACTGTAAAATTATTGTTGGTCATCTTCTGGCTCTTGGCACCACTTTAACTGGCATATCCACCATGTCACAAACTGGTGGTTTATAAAAAAAAAACCCCCACCAGTTTTTTGCCCTTATTTTCCTCTGCGTTGTGGTAAGTTTTAGGGGCACAGCCAAGCTTCTCAAAGAAATGTATGGAGCAGGGCTTTTATATATTTGAGGATTCCTCCTCAGACCATTTCTCCTCCTCATGAGCCTTTCTTTTGAGAGGAATCTACGAGGAACCTGAAACATCCTTTAAAGCTCTCACCACGTTTTCTGAATCCTGACCTGCTTGGACACCGTAGAGGATGATAATCTAACCTCTCTCTCCCATTTTCAGGGTCATCCTGCCAAACTCTCGGGAGAGAAGTCTCTCCTGGGCCTTCCAAAGTTCTGCCTTCACATAAACCCTCATAAATTCTGAGGCCACCTCTACAGGTTCCTTCTGAAATGTGTCCCACTGGCCCTGATCTTGGTCCTTTGGACCAGGTGGTTCAGGAAGGGCTTCACACACAACATGTCTGTGTGAGAGCTAAACCTTCTGATGGCCTCTGCCCACTGCAGCCATCTCTCCTCCATGCATTCCGTGTCGGGATGTCCGTGCGTAATTTTTCATCACCTTTGTGAGGCAGGTGAGATTGGCCCAACGGTTCCAGTCTGACGGTAGGGATGAAGTTAGTGTATGAATGTGTGGGATTGCTAGGCCATAGAGGGTATCTCACTAACCACTCCAGACATGAGGGTCATAAGCCTTATTCCACTGAGGTTTCTGGGACCCCGCGAGTGTCCACATGCAAACAGGTGTCCTGCACTTGTCCTTGGGTGATTATTTGGCATAAGCCCTCTTTTTATCTGCCCGAGATGCGTATGGTCCCTTCCGCATCATTGCTGTCAAAACCGTCGGTGGCATCAAGCCACCAAATTGAAATGCTTAGCGCCCTATAATCCCAATGTTTAGCAGGAAGGATGCTGCACGTAACCCATTCCGTAATGATCATCATACTCGAGGTAGTGGAAACAGGGCGTGTGAAAATCGCTCTTATTTAAATCGCGTTTGGTATCTTTCACACTTGCACGTACATGCTGCCATCTCTGCGCCGTCACACTTAGTAAATAATCAGATATTCCTTAAGTGTTGCTTCGCGTGCTGTGCTGATGAAGATTTAAAAAATAGTGAGAATTGTGCGCAGTGACCATTAAAAGTGTTATCGCTGTCTTCCCAGTGTGTTGATATCCTTCGTGCAAAAACATTAGAGCTCGACTATTATATACTTGTTGGTGATCCACTTAAAAGCCAAGCTGATAAAAATTCCCATTTCGCACGGAACAGGGAACATTGTAACAAAGTGGAAATAGTGGCAGATTATCGTGACGGTGAGCTTTGTCTCCCCACCCCTGTCTCTGAGAGGTGGGGGGGGGCGGGAGACGGGGCCACTAATTAAATGTATATTACCGCCAAAATGTAAGACCTCAGCTAAGTTCTCCAAGTGACGGGTACTGGCATGATGTTATAATCTACATGATTAGAATATGTCGGTGACCACTATATGAATAATCCATTAAGCCCTGATCACGACCTATAGCATAGCCACTCCCTTCTGATAATGGCGTGAGAGAGCCTCCGGTTACTGCACAAGGCACGGCCAGTGAGAAGCGACACTTCTGCCTTGAATTATTTCACCTTGGCTAACCCAGCACTTTGCTACAGATACTGATTGCAAAGCCATCGCTGCCAACCATGGGTGACAGAGCCTTCTCGCGCGCTGCTCCCAGACTCTGGAATGCTCTTCCATTGGAGATTCGATCAGCTGAGTCCCTGGGCATCTTCAAATCTCATATCAAGACTCACTTGTTCCGTAAGTCTTGCAAGTCCTCTGGCTGGGGATGATGGATCTCTGCCGACCTGCGCCTACTCGGGAACATTTACTCCTTCCTTGTTTGTTGAATAATTAGTGTTTTGTTGTTGCTGATTGCCGTTCTTATGTAATTGCTGTTGACATATCGTTCTCTCCACAGCTCTGTGCGGCGATTTGTGACCCTCGGGTGAAAGGTGCCCTAGAAATGCAATTATTATTATTATTATCAACATCTGAAGAATAAGTAGGTTTACATAAGGCAGTAGTATAGGGTTGTTTTTTATTACCAAACATTTAAAAATATTTTCTTGTAATTTTTGTAACTTGCAATAAATGCATTACAAAGATAACGGCAATTGTGATTATGGAATGTATGCAATACCGGTCATGAACGTTTTTGCTATATTTTTTGACACTGGCATAATATGTAATGATGTAGATTTTCACGGCTCGATGCATGATGATTGCTTCAGAAAGCTGCATGCTCAGGCGCCTGACGATGCCTCTAACGTGTGAGGCGAAACGTCGCGAGGAGGAGAGGAGAGAGAGCCATCGACGCGGCTGTCCCGAGAGAGCAGCTTTTCGAAGCAATCATCACTGGCATAAGACTTAAGGATAGATTAAAAAAACCCACCAGAACTTCATTTCGTGAAGCTATGTTAATGTATTTATCATCGGCTGCATAGATCTGTGGAGAGAATGGCATGTCAACAACATCATCAAAATAGATCGATTAAATAAAATAATGACAAAAAATCAATGAAGGATATCAAATAACAAAAAAAAATAATTGTTAAAACAAATAAAGAAAGGGATATGTGTTCCTGAGCAGGCACAGGTAACAGCGAGCCATCATCCAAGCACACAGCAGTGAGCAGCATCAACAGTCCTCTGCCAGAGGACAACAATGCCTTACGGAACAAGTGAGTCTTCAGACGGATTTGAAGATGCCCAGGGACTCAGCTGACCGAATTTCCAATGGAAGGGCATTCCAGAGTCTGGGAGCGGCGCGCGAGAAAGCTCTGTCACCCATGGAATTGAGGTGCGATCTGGGCACAAGCAGCGAGCAGCCCGTATTGGAGGATCGAAGTTGTCGTGTTGAGGAGGGTGCCTGAAGTAGGTTATGGATGTATGTCAGAGCAGCGCCATTGAGAGCCTTGTCAGTGAAAAGGATGGTCTTGAATTCAATACTGTTATGTTTAAAGTTTATGATTTAATATTGATGATTGCTTTCCAGAGCTGTTCCTTTCAGGATAGTCATGTCGAGCGCTGAGACAGTCTCAGGACGCCTGAGCGTACGTCCAACGTGGGAGCCGAAACGTTACGAAGGAGACAGGAGGAGCAATCAATCTGGCTATCTCAAAAAAGCAGCTTTGGAAGCAATTATCACACATGGAGCCGTGAAGAACTACATCAGTAGGTTTCACACGACAATTTGTGAGACTTAATCTATTTAAGTGTATAGATGGCAGTGTAGGTGTTTGCTTTGTCGATCACTAAAAAATAGGAGCATTAAAAATGGACAGTGTGGAGCATGGTCACATATCTTACACGATGGACACTGAATGAATTGCTGAGGTAGCGAACTAAACAGCATGAAACTGGTATATCTCCCTGCTGACACTTTTCCCATTTAAATACTGGAATTCCATTGCAGTGTTCCCTCGTGTCCCCTGTACAAAGTGTCAATATGGTAAGAAAAATCCATTGTTTAATTTTAAAATATCCATGGCATGTAATGAAGTACACATGTTTCAATACACATCCATTTTGTAATGTTGTAATTAAATGTAACCAACCTGGATTTTTAAGTGATTTAAACGATGATACCATTTTGTATTGGTAGTGCTGCGAATGCTGCTTTTGAAATGTACAGAACTTATTCGATTAATGATGATTGCTTGAGTATGAGAGATTAATTGTATTCATCCATTCTCTGCCCTTGCGTAATTATGTCCAGGATCGCTGTGGGCTGGAGCTTATCCCGGCAGACATAGGGTGCAAGGCAGGGCTATACCTAAAATGGCTTGCCACTCCACCACAAGGTGCCGGGGGCAATTGTCAACATGCTAAGTAACCTATACAGCACGCCTTTGGAATGTGGGAGGAAAACAGAGGATCTCGCAAAAACCCACGCGGATACGTGGAGAGCATGTAAATGCCACACAGAGGTACTCAAGCTGGGAATCGAACCCGGGTCCTTCTTATTACAAGGCAGCAGCACTGCTCACTGTGCCATTTTGCCACCCATATTGTAAATAATGTAACACAATTTCACATTTGTATTTTAAAACGCAACAGTTCAGACAAAATTAATTTTCCATTTTTTTTATTTCAATCTGCTAAGGAAAGATTACAATAAAATAATCGTATCTTATTTATAAACAAATGTCGGAACTTATTTAGCGGCAATTGTGGCTGGTTCCACATTTTGCACTGATTCCAGTAATCAATCTAAAGTAAGTGTAGAGACAAATAGATTATTCAGTGGTTATTATGAATTGGTAATCAATCTAGCCTTTGGGCAAGTCAAGCAATCAGCTTCTGATCCAAATCACGCACTAATTATTATGACATTATAATTAATTCTATAATTACAGATGTAAATATGTATATCGATGATACCGTCTCTTCACATCTATTCTGTAACAGCTTACTAGTTTTGCACACCTCAGTGCATGCAAACAATGGGGTACATAAGCAAACGCTTTATGAAAATAAAATAACTGTTAAAACATCATCTCATCGTCAGAAATTGCTTATTCCTGTACAGGGTCGCGGTGAGCCAAAGCCTATCCCGGCAGACACAGGGCGCAAGGCAGGGATATACCCACGATGGGACACCAGTCCATCACCGAGCACTAAGGGCAATTTAGTCTACAAGCCAATTAACCTATGCAGCAGCATGTTTTCTGGACTGTGGGAGGAAAACCGAGTGCCCGGCGAAAACCCACGCAGACACGGGGAGAACATGCAAACTCCACACAGAAAGGCATCCGAGCCGAGATTTGAACCCGGGCCCTCCTTGCTGTGAGGCGACAGCGCTACCCACTGGGTTACCCACTGTTAAAACATATGGAATTTAAAATTGTATTAACGAAAAATAGTCAGAGGCTATCATACAAGGAAAATCCATTCAAAACCTTCAAATCCACAGCAACATGTCAAATATTCTTTACAATCTCATGATGAATGTTAATGTCCAGCGCTACCTTTGTAGAAGACATTAATGTATGTTATATGGTTGCTGGGATGCAGGTTATGCGTCAAGAAAAACATATATTAATTAAGAAAATTAGAGTGACTTGCGTAATTTTTACTTTATATTTGATGGGAAATTTGAAATGGATAACAACAATTGTGTGGAGCTATTAGTGCAGTTCGACACCGCGTGGTGATCCCAGGAGCCAGAGTTCGATTCCTAGTGAGTGATACCTGGACTAGTCCTGTTCTCCCCAACCTGCACAGATCAGTGTGGTGAAGTATGGCCCAACAATCCGCATGAATGACAGCATGGGGAGGCTTTCATCGTGCAGTACGTTGTTAAAGCACAACATTGAATGTTTCTTCGTGAAATAAGAAAATCAAAGGCAGCATACACAAGTCTCGGCAGCTTAATAGATGTTTGGCAATACTCTACATTTATATTACCGATAATGTTCATTAAATAGCCTGTGTTAAGAATCCGTTGTGTTTGTTGTCATTGATCGTATGAATAATGTAGGACTGTAGTAAGATGTATTATTAATTATTTCGTGTCACTTATCAGGATTGTTTTTTTTTCTTCACAAACTGCAGTGCCTTTGGATTGGATCCTCGTGCTTTGCTGGCCTGCGGGATTACGCTGACCTGTGCATTATTTTAAACGAAGTCAAGTATCAAATGGTGAGAAAAGTTACTTTCGTGGATGTGGTGAGTCTTTGCGTTTATTTTGTACGTGTCCACCAACACATACCTTTCTCAGTAGGCTACAGCACTCCTTCAATTAAGAGAATGGTTTTACTTTTTTTACCACGCCATTTCTGAGCGCCTCGCAGAGCCGTTTTAGGAACGCAGGTGCATCAGTGAGAGCAAGGACATTGCCTGACCCTAAAAAAATGTGACCTGAAAATGTCGGCTCATTCTAAGCAATTTGCAACAAAGTTACAAAACAAATGACAGGTAAATCCTGTTTACTAAACATATCCAATCGTTATGGGTACTTTTTTGCCAGTATACATATATGATAAGTAGAACAGGTTTTACCGTTTCTTAACACCTGCAATGATTGCCTGGCAAATATGCAGGTGTTAAGATCTTAACACCGGTAAAACCCTGTTCTACTTATCATATTCAATCGTGTATAATTCAGCATTATAACTAAATTTAACTTTTAAAAAAATCACACTTACGTTCCATTACCTCAAGCAGTGCAGTGTTTATGGGATGCGTGGTTCGGGCACTGCTGTATTGTTTCCACATCCTCCATCAAAGCAAAAACGTCGATTAAGAAAGGTCAGACAGCTTGAAAATGCCACTTGGTCGATTTAATTTGTTTAACTCTCTGTAAGAATATTGATTTATACAAATTACTCTGCCATGACAAAGTAGGGGACAAAGGTGCTATTAATCAGATGAAATCCTCCTTGAAAGGTCCCCAAATCAGAACCAATTAAGTTAACGGTTCAGAAATTACTAACATGATGTCTGTTGTTTTTTTTTACACTGGATGTTGAACGTGTAAACAGAGTTGAATTTAATGGACACATTTATTTCATTAACATCAAATTTATTATGTATTCATAGTCTGAATTTGTTTGATAGATATTGACCATTTCCAGCTGCTTTTGTGTTTGTTTAATTCATGTTTTGTGCGCTGTAACCAGACGGAACCAGGTGTCATTCACCATCATAGAGAGTGTCCGTTTACTCCTGTTTTGGGTCGTGCTGAAGTCGGAAAGAATCCCGGAAGACACAGTGGTGTAACCAGGACCCGATCGAATAACTCATGGACTTTAATAAAACCGATTCCTTTTTGTATGCATCTGGAGTGATATAAGCCTAAATGTCATTATTATTAGTTACATAACGTTTGTACATGAATAATCTATTGATTAGAAATTCTTTAGGAATGTAGAGTGCTGTAAAGGCACATTGTTTAAAAGCCATTTCAAGTTGATACATTGTAATATTCTGGTAATGCACGATGCAAAATATGCTACAAACGCACAATTAAGATGTGTCAGTTAATGGCTGTCAAATATGAATCATAGTGTTTCTAGCTTATGAATGGATCGGCCCTTTGTCTTTGTTATGTCTCCAAGGTTTGCTTTTGTACAAAATGGCAGGCATTACCGAGCATTATGAAAATGAATATTGAATATAATGATGTAGGTTTGAATAGTCACAACTGTTATGAGTATATGTGTAATTGGAAATCTTATCTTCAATGTTAATGTAGCGACATTACATTTGTAACTTGAGCAAAACATACTTTTGTAACGTTGTTTTCTAAAAATTGTTCCAGTGGAAAGAAACTTAGCCGCATGGGTTTCCATTGAGAAATACTGTAGTTGAATGAATATAAAACATGGGCGTTATTGGTTTTGTGTTTGGCTCCAAAATCAAAGTTTTGGCTTTAAAAACATAAAATTACTCCCAAACTTCTGTAATGAATATACAACTTGCACAAGTCAAGGAAGTTCTCAATTGTGTTTTCTAATCAGTGATTGTGCCTCCTGACTGATATTGTTTAAATCCAAATATATTATAGCTATATTTTTAGTATACTGTACTTTTTTAGAGTAAAGCATGTATTTATAACACGTTTCAAACTGAGATTAGCACATAATCCAAATCTGAATTCAAATGTTGGCTTCTGATCTTTACAAGATTGGGATTCCAGTGTCATGTTTTAAACAAATAAATCAGATTATGGTCAAAACTGCAGCAAGCTGGTCATACAGTCGTATGTTGTTGTGTGCATGTTAATTATTGCGACATAGTACACAAGAAAGAAGTGTGCCATTGATTTCTGGTCATGCACGCAAGTGAAAATTGATACCCACACTTAACACGGCCTTTCCATAAATTAATGTAGTATAAAGAACAGCTTAGTGCTGTGCTAACACGAAACACTATAAAAAAAAGTTAATGACACGCTGTTTTTTTATGTAATCTGCAAGCTATCGAGATTTTAAACTAAATTCTGAAATTGTACCCAGTTTATTACTTGTCATCCAAATGTTTTTTTGCACTGATTGTATGTAAAATGTTTTCATAAATCTCCGACACAAGTTTTGTGTGAAGTGCTAAGAATGCAAGTAAAAAAACTTCCTACGGTCAACAAGAGTGTGGATTAGAGTGAACGTCACGACACTCTCTAGCACGAGCTCATAGTGTGATCGCATAAGCCACGATGAAACCAGGAGAATTAAGACAAAATAAGTCATGAAACACCTATGAGTAATCTCCTAGCGCAGGTCAAGTACAGGATGCGGCCATGGTGCAATGGTTAGCAAATTAGACTGGCAATCCAGAAGCTTCCAGCGAAAACAGAGAACACTCTCATCTCATTGTCAGAAACCGCTTAGTCGTGTACAGGGTCGCGGTGAGCCGGAGTCTATCCCGGCTGACACAGGGCGCAAGGCAGGGATATACTCACGATGGGACGCCAGTCCATCACCGGGCACTGCGGGCAATTTCGTCTGCGAGCCAATTAACCTACGCAGCAGCATGATTTTTGGACTGTGGGAGGAAACCGGAGTGCCCAGCGGAAACCCACGCGGACACACGGGGAGAGAACATGCAAACTCCACACAGAAAGGCACCCGAGCCGAGATTCGAACCCGGAACCTTCTTGCTGTGAGGCGACAGCGCTACCCACACTGGGCCACCGTGCTGCCTGTGAGAGAAACCGTCAAGTTGAAGAAGGAGACTTTCCGAGTAATGCTCAAAAATTAGTGTTCAATTGTATTTTTTTGTATGCCTGATTCAATTAGCAATCCTACCGAAAAAGTATACAGATCTGCTGCATTGGCATTTATAACCTATATGATATGGGTTATAGTGATTTGTATATTGAGATTTCAGTTTTGTCTAAATATCTTCAGTGTCCTTGAAAATAAAGGCTGAAAGACATGTTTATTTGGTACAGCAATAAATAGCATGTTGAAACCCTTAAAATGTCTCGTGCTGCTATTTGCCTCCTTGAAGTTATATGAATAGATACAAAACGAGGAACCATAAATACAATGAAGGATTATAGTAGGTATACTGCAATAAATTATTGTATAAAAGTGTCAAATACAAGCATTTTAGAGACTTTTAAAAAGTAAATCTGTACGCTTTGAAAAAAGCCAAATTGAGTGATCAATGGTTTGTAGTCATGCTTACAGACAGGAGTATATTTCCCAACATGCATTCGTTTGCTGCACTCTGACCGACCTCCAAACAAATCGAAAAAAGAGAAAAAATGACCATTCCATACATGGGGTTGCATTCACAACAAAAAGTGAACGAAACATGGTCAATGCATACCAAGCAGCACACAAGCTCAAGAAACATTCTAATTGAGTCGCCATGTATAAAATGCACGGGCGCTGCCAACAGAGTGAATTAATTACATGTGAAGGCACAATTTGGCACAATTTTGAACATGACGGCACACATTGTGCTCGTTATACACAGATACATATCAATTGGCTCCGACTAACGAATAGGCAATTATTTTCATTATTATCAATATCCGCTTAATTCAGGATAGATCAAAGCTTTTCCTGGCAGACAGAGGACACAGGGCGGGGCTTTACCCTGGATACGACGCCAGTTCATCGCAGGGCTCTTTGAGGCAATTTACTCAGCAGACCAATAAACCTCGGCAGCAGCGTGTCTTTGGACGGTAGGAGGAAACCAGAGTACCTGCCGAAAACCCATACGGACACGGGGAGAACACGCAAACTCCACACAGACAGGCACCCGAGCCGTGAATGAACCCAGAACCTTCTTGCTGTGAGGCAGCAGCGCTACTCTCTACACCACGCTGCCAGCCTTAAATATAGCAGTGTCTGTGCCAATCACTTGTAAATGTTTTAGAACCCCTGTATGTGGGGGGTAAAGTTTTTTTTGTTACTTTTTGTTATACGTATGCTTCAATATCGTCAACATCAATCTTTAATTCGTCATCATTGTGTTTCTAAAAGTGGTAAAGGAATATGAAAATGGTAATGATAATTTTGTTCATGATAATAATGGTTATAAGGATTATAAATGATTAGATAGATGATGATGATGATGAAAAACGATGATAGCGATAAGTGCGTGATGATGATGATGATGATAATAATACATGTGTACTTCAAATAGAACTGCCAACCACGATATAAGGCATTGAGTCACTAAAGGTGATTCTAATCTATGCCACAATAAAGCTATAAAAAGATGCAGAAATTAAATCTAATGAAATATACAAATAAGTTTATAAACATATTACACTATAACATCAATGTAGGGCGGCGTGGTGGCCCAGTGGTTAGCGCTGTCGCCTCACAGCAAGAAGGTCCCGGGTTCGAATCTCTCGGCTCGGGTGCCTTTCTGTGTGGAGTTTG
>JAZEWT010000001.1:5186036-5210112 GCA_036362905.1 Mordacia mordax
AATTACAGCTCCAACCGCATAATTACGTTTGCAGATGGCACGACAGTGGTGGCCTCATCAGTAACAATGAGGAAACTGCATACAGAGGAGAGGTGGAGGGGCTGGCAGTCTCGTGCAAAGACAATAACCTGTCTCTTAACTTAGGCAAAACGAAAGAGATTACCATAGTCTTCAGGAAAGCCCACGCTGCCCACTCACTTCTGTTCATCACCAGCTCCATAGTGGCGAGTGTTAGGAGAACAACGTTTCTTGGTGAGCATATTGCAGGTGACCTCAGCTGGTCAGTCAATTCTGCATTCCTGGTCAAGAAAGCACAACAACGTCTCGACTTCCTCCAACGGACGACCAGTCTTCCTCCACCCATCCTCTCCACATGCTACAAGGGAACCATTGAGAGTGTTCTGAACAGCTGTATCACTGTCTGTTATGAGAATTGCAATGCCCCTGACCACAAGTCCCTGCAGCGGATAGTGAACACAGCAGAGAATATAATTGAGACCCTTTCTCCCCTTTATCAAGGACATCTACTTCTAACACGGCACACACAAGGCCTCCAACATTTGTAAATGACCCCTCTCACCCCTCCTATGAACTCTTTACTCGCCTGCCGTCTGGGAAAGGGTACCACAGCATTCGGGCCAGATCTACCAGACTTTGCAACAGCTTCTTCTCCCAAATGGCAGTCTCTTCAAAACGGTGGCACCCCACCCCTCTTCATCGTAACAAGCAGCACAGACGTTCTACCCCCCAAACACACTTATGCATACCTGCATTGGCCACTTCGCTCAAGGAGTGATTCTTGATTCCTTACTCAACTTCGAGACACACAGCCAGTCTGTGCAACATCCTCTCACTGAGAAACTAATCCAGATCTTCATAACTTCACGAATCAATTATTGTAATGCACTCTCCCTGGCATCCCTGCCTACCTGATCAATCATCTCCAACGTGTGCAGAATGAGGCTGCTAGAGTCCTCACCCATACACCAATCTACAATCACATATTCCTAGTGCTGGTGTCTCTCCACTGGCTACTGGTTAAATACAGGATTGAATTGAAGATCCTCCTTCTCACCTACAAGGCTCTCACAGGCGCTGCTTCGACATACATCCGTGACCTACTTCAGGAACCCTTCTCAACACGACAACTTCAATCCTCCAATACGGCCTTGCTGCATGTGTGCAGATCACACCTCCGTTCGATCAGTGATAGCGCCTTCTTGCGAACTACTTCCAGACTTTGGAACACTCTTCCTTTGGAAATTTGGTCAGCTGAGTGCATGGGCATCTTAAAATATCATATAAAGACTCACTTGTTCCATAAGGCGTTGATGTCCTCTGGCGAGGACTGTTGATGCTGCTCACTGTTGTTGTGCTTGAATGATGGCCCGCTGATGACCTGCACCTGCTCAGGTACACTTATTCCTCCTTTATTTGTTTGACAAGGATTTTATCTGTTATTTTATGTCCTTCATTTATTTATAGCTATTATTTTACTTTTAATTGATCTACGCTGATGTTGTTGTTGATATGACAAGCCCCAGCGTTGTGCAGCACTTTGTGACTCTGGGGTGAAAAGGGCGCTTGAAGTGTATATATTATTATTACCATATGTAATATTTATCGTCTGCCTGTTTTGCCCTGGACAATTGAATGTGTATTTAGCCCTGTTTTGTTTTGCATCGGAGACCATGAGAAACGTAATCTCGTTCCTCTATATACTATAATTGTATACGGACGGGGTGACATTAAAGAGTATTTATCTATACTTACACCATCTGATATGGATCATAGTTGATTGGTTTGGGGCTGTTGGGTATAGTACGTGACAACCATCATAAATTTAATGATAACTAATTACTCAGCTCTCTGCCACGTTGCCCTGGATTTTCAAATGTGATAAAGTTACTGCAATCATCCTGAGGGACCCATATGTTACAGGAATGCGTCCATTCCGCGAAATATTAAATAATGAAATGTCAGAAGATGTTACTGCCAGTGTTCAATCACCCACTGACTTTTCTTCACTCAACCAGACTTTTAATTATTATTCACTTTAATCTATATGGAATATTCCACACTGCACAGCTAGGCTTTATTTAGACGCTTGAGATAATGTAATATTGCACAATACTTCATCATGCTTATTTAGTACAAGATCTACCAACGTTTAGATAGGTGCATGTGTGGTTGGGCCCAAGGGGTATTAGCTGCGGCCGAACACTGGTACACCCGACTGACAGCCAGCCAAAAAGCTCTGGATGTCCTTTTAACAAGGCAACAATTGTAAAGGTTTGGATTTTAATGCTAGATGCAAGATTGCTCTTCAGTTAGTCTATGACAAATAATTGTTAAATCGTTGTAGAAAATATAAATAACAACATACATAACAATGTCTACTTCCTATATCTGTCTCTCCACCAAAAAAAATCTTACACAACCCATCGGCCCAACAGCCATCGGAGAGTACATTATTTCAGGAACACCGATTCAGTAGAAACTCTGGATCTTCTTGGATATACGGTACTCCCTCACCATCCACGAGATCAGCATCTGCAAATGTTTCTTTTTTGCGAGATTTGTTTTATGGGCAGCACGGTGGCTCAGTGGGTAGCGCTGTCGCCTCACAGCAAGAAGGTCCCAGGCTCGCATCTCGCCTCGGGTGCCTTTCTGTGTGGAGTTTGCGAGTTCTCTCCCCGTGTCCACGTGGGTTTTTGCTGGGCACTCCGGTTTCCTCCCACAGTCCAAAAAAGCATGCTGCTGCCTAGGTTAATTGGCTTGCAGACTCAATTGCCGTCAGTGCCCGGTGATGGACTGGCGTTCCATCGTGGGTATATCCCTGCCTTGCGCCCTGTGTCTGCCGGCATAGGCTCCGGCTCACTGAGACCCTGTACAGGATTAAGCGGTGCTGACGTTTTGTTTAATACCCTATTGCTCTTGATCCACGAGCCAGGTCAAGGACGTGCGGCTCGTGTATGTTAGCCTCCGTGCGCCAGACAGAGCTGCTTCCACGGCTCACGACCGTTAGCCACTGCTTGTAGACACAAACTATACTGTAATAATAATAATAATTGCATTTACAGGGTGCTTTTCATCCGAGGGTTACAAAGCGCTGCATAGAGCTGCGGAGAGAACGGCACATCAACAAAAACTGTACGCTCTATTGTACCAAGGTATTCATGATAAAACCTGCATTTCTAAAGTACCATTCACCCGAGGGTTACACAGCGCTGCACATTGCTGTGGAGAGAACAACATGTCAACAACAACATCAAACGCTATGGGTACTTTTGCAGGTTCCATATGTAAAAAAGAGTAAAGGTTTTTACCATTTCTGGCAATTATACAGGTGTTAAGATCTGAAAACAACAAAACAGACACCTTTCACAAGGTGTCTATTGCATTGTCCTGAGCTGGCTGCCCTTTGGCGACATCTGGCTGACACTGACAATCAGGCTCAAAAGAAAGCCATGTCTGGTGTAGGCCAATCAATTTGAAGGACAATGCATATCTTGTCAAAGCTTTTTGTTTGAATATTTCGCCACACGTATGTGTAGCTTTTGCAAACGAGACACTTTGTGAAAGGTGTCTATTTGGTGTTTAAGATCTTAACATCTGTATAATTGCCCAAAATGGCACAAAACACCTTTTGTACTCTTTAAACAACATCAGAATTGATCAAGTCAGTAAAATGATGACTACATACAAATGAAGGACATCAATGACAAATAAAATAATTGTTAAAACAAATAAAGGAAGGAAAAAGTGTTCCTGAGCAGCATCCCATCATCTAAGCACACAGCAGTGAGCAACTTCAACAGTCCCAGCCAGAGGATTTCAAGGCCTTACACAACAAGTGAGGCTTGAGACGGGATTTAAATATACCCAGGAACTCCGCTCACCCGAGATTGTATTGCTGTGTACATATAGTTACTATGCTGCTGTAACAAAAAGCCCACCCGAAATCACTATTCTAACGTTTTCCAGCCCAAGAAGCTTCTGAGGTTTGAGAGGGAAAAAAGTTTTTGATTTTCAAACCAAGCAGATGCTCCAGCATCTTGAGGCCGGTGTGGGAGCATCTGCTATTGGGTGTGTGCTCGGGATCATTGAGTCGACCATACACACAATAAGAGTCAATACTGGCTTCACACTAGCGTTCAACAGAATTTTATGAAATGGTGACGAATATATGCTATAAGTAATTATTTTAATTATATTTCTGATGATGACCCATTGGTATTACAATTGACTCAAAATGGTGAAAAAAGTTACATTAATACTACGTTTGGGTAGGGGCACCACGGAGGCATAGAACGTATACCCCTGTATATAACCTTTACAGTAACTATATAATTCATTGTCTTAACGCATCCCTCGCGGATGCAGAGAGCGTACAGTAGTGGTTCACTATCAGAGCTAGCCTTGCTTAAATCAATCTTGATAAAATGCCAGCTGCTATACGTAAGGATCATTTCTTGAACATATGGGGCCTAGTCCAAAGCAAAATTATACATTACTAGCAGTGCTTCAGGCAAAATCGACTCTAATTTTGTACAAGGTTAAAATACAGAATAGAGGGTAACGGTGTTCACATCTCAGGGAAGGTTGAAAGCCATATACTGACAGCAGTAAAGAGGTTTTCTTTGCAAGTGATTAACCCATGAGATGAGCTATTCATCTGCTGCAGTATCATGCTGTAAAAGGAAGAAAACAGAGGGTTGTCCTTGGTCACCACAGTTTTTCTTTGATACAAGTTTCACTCGGTTTACGTGGTAAATGTGTTTTTATAAAGGCACGCAAAGCGGAAATGCACAAAACAACTGATATTCACAGTCCCATATTTAACGATTGCTTCGAAAAGCTGCTCTCTCTCGGCACAGCCGCGTCGATCGCTTCCTCTCTCCACCTCGCGACGTTTCTCCTCGCACGTTAGAGAGGCATCCTCAGGCGCAGAAGAGATCGACGCGGCTGTCACGAGAGAGAGAACAGCTTTTCGAAGCAATCATCATGCATCGAGCCGTGAAAACCTACATCATTACAGTTCCGTATTTGAATACACGACCAAGCTCGGCTGGTCCCACATCAGCTTTTGCATGACTTAATATCTCCACATTAACCTGACGTGTTGATGCAGTCCCTTTTCCCCGCTTCACTGATGGTGCCAGGAGAAGCCCAGAAGGTCGTTAAGCAAGAGCGGTAACATATGCGCCACAGCCACGAGAGCAAGCAGCGTGTATCATCCAACCCACATTGCACGCTGTCCTACATTCGACCGCATGGCCGTATTCAAACAGCACGTATACATTTGGTGGAGAAATCGGTTAACCTCATGTACGTGGCATTGCACAAACCAACCCAGCACAAAATTGAAGGAAACCCGTTATCTAAGGAGTATTTTATATTGAAGTTGAAAGGAACCGCTGAGGGGGCGGCGCGGTGGCCCAGTGGGTAGCGCTGCCGCCTCACAGCAAGAAGGTCCCGGGTTCGAATCTCGGCTCGGGTGCTGCTGACTGTGTGGAGTTTGCGAGTTCTCTCCCCGTGTCTGCGTGGGTTTTCGCCGGGCACTCCGGTTTCCTCCCACAGTCCAAAAAACATGCTGCTGCATAGGTTAGTTGGCTTGCGGACTGAATTGCCCGCAGTGCCCGGTGATGGACTGGCGTCCCATCGTGGGTATATCCCTGCCTTGCGCCCTGTGTCTGCCGGGATAGGCTCCGGCTCACCACGACCCTGTACAGGATTAAGCAGTTCTGAGACAATGAGATGAAATAAGGAACCGCTGAGCTGTGTAGCGCTTTTAACAGTTGTCCAACGGGAATGGGTACGCAAGCTACAGGATATCAGGGCACTGGTGGCAATTTAGCCAGGACAATTAACCCGAGAACTCTGTGCCTGTGAGATAAGTCTGACAACATAATCTCTCTAGTGCTTCGAACACTGCATCTTTAGCACCAATTTCTGCTGCTGGTGCCTGGCTAGCTGTTTCAAAACATGGTGTACATAAAGTATTACTTATCTAAGACACTGGTTTCTTGTATTCAGCAACAAGCATTAACGTGTGTTTCTAAGTAACATCTTGGAAACTTGCAAAGAATCCTTTCAATATCTTTCAATATAAACTTGATAGGTGACATTATTTTCTTCACCTACATGATCTGGTTAGGTGGTGCAACAATTTGCAATTGGAAGATTGCGAGTTCAAACTTCAGCTGGGGCTTAACTGCCCCCGATATAACCTCTCTAGAGTTAGCAAATTGAATACCACTTTTGTGGGGAACTCAACAGTGATTATGCTATGGAAAAACCATAGGAACGCAATGGAAACAATAATGAGTGCTGCATTGCAGTAACTGGGAAACCACCGAATTTTTACGTGGCTCATAACTAACATCCAGTGCCTATTTGTGGCAGTCATGGTGGTCTGCTGTATGTAGATTGTTAGTGTCTCTCTGCTCAAACAAGCTTTCACGGTGGTGTTAACTTCTGCAGACAATTGTGGCGTAGTAGAAATATCACTTTTATATAACTGCTGGCAATCTCTCTCGATGATAACCACTGTTGACTATAACGTGGTACTCATGTTAACTTCAGAGGAATGATTTTCTGAAATGACCTCAAATGATTGAGGCCTCTAAATAGGGGCACTGTCCCATGCGCGATTTAGTGGGAAATCATTTTGACATAATTTATACATACAGGTCAATGGTTGGTGAGGTCCCGCTGAAATGTTTATTGTAATCAATATTCTCCAGCGAGTGTGAGTGTCAAAACTATAATTTCAGATGTCTGTTCATCTCTTGCTAATTTGAAGTTGGGTATGTAGATTAACAGTTTGCAGGGATCGTTGATGAATATAAAACTTTTCAGTGATCTCTGACAGTAACCATAGTCACAGCGGCATAGATCTCAGGTAACGCTATTAGTATTTGCAACATTGTTGCTTTTATTTCATTTTATCTCTTTACTAATACATGTTTACTGTCATTATCATTAAAATTACAGTAGGCTGGTTATAATTACACAAATTTTGTGTAAGACATTTTAATGCGTATAGTATAAACGTATCCATTGACACTTATAAAGCTTATTATAATTATTTTCTAAGGCTACATATCAAGTAACTGTGATGCAAAACGAAAACTGGATGATATTCTGTGGTGACAGCTCAAGCAATATTACTTGTTGACTATGTGATTATTATCGAAATAACTATTTATTTTATGTTCATTGCTTTTGCATGACTGGAAAAATATACGCATGTGCAATATACCAGAAACATACGTTGTTAGAGGTGAATTTCTATCACTGTGTGACATGACCGATGCATAGTATACTAACTTATTTCAAGTGATATCACGCATTCAGGGCGGCGCGGTGGCCCAGTGGTTAGCGCTGACGCCTCACAGCAAGAAGGTCCCGGGTTCGAATCTCTCGGCTCGGGTGCCTTTCTGTGTGGAGTTTGCATGCTCTCCCCGTGTCCGCGTGGGTTTTCGCCGGGTACGCCGGTTTCCTCCCACAGTCCAAAAGCATGCTCCTGGATAGGTTGATTGGCTCGCAGACTAAAATTGTCCCGCAGTGCCCGGCGATGGACTGGCGTCCCGTCGTCGGGTGTATTCCTGCCTTACGCCCTGTGTTTCCGGGATAGGCTCCGGCTCACCGTGACCCTATATAGGATTAAGCGGTTTCAGATAATAAGATGAGATGAGATCACGCATTCATATTTACTAAGAGCTTAAGTGAGGATAAACAGTTAGTGTTTGTGCTTGTAATGTATCAAATGTGATGACAGAGACATCTTCCTAGGTAATCCCTGGATTGTCTTGTATCCACAATGTGGCATATATTAATGTTATTCTTACACAACGTGCAACTAAATTTGTGCACGAGATATGAACACAGAGATGCACAGCATTGTATTGCCATATACTATGTTGTATACTATGCATTGTTGTATACTATGTTGCATACTATGTATTATTATATACTATGTTGTATACTATGTATTATTATCTACTATGTTGTATATTATGTATTATTATATACTATGTTGTATATTATGTATTATTATATACTATGCTGTATACTATGTATTATTATATACTATGTTGTATACTATGTGTTGCACGTGCCTCCATTACATGGATGTGGAAAATTTACAATTGCTGCGAAATGGCACTGAAGTGTCTGATATGAAAAGCGACTCTTAGCCTTTATAACATTTGTACCCTTTGCCTATGGTGCATTCACCAGAGCATTTGTATGATAAGAGTAAGTCAACTATACTGTAGTACACATGGCTTTCAAGTTCTGAAAATTATGTGAATGTGCAGTTGCTGATGAAGCCTAAGGTTGACCACATTATTACTTAAACAGCCAAGCCAGTTTAATAAACAGCCTGCTCAACACACATCTTGCAAATGAGATCACAGTAAAGAAATATCAGGAATAGAACACCATATTATATAAAGACAGAAAAATATATATAATCTGCAGGATGGAATTGTCAGCTCCTTTAAAATTTTGCTGCCATTGCCTTATGTGATAATTGCGGTATTGATGAGAAAAAGGTAATGGCTGAGTTGATAAGTTTATCTCATGTTATTGTCAGAAACCGCTTAATCCTGTACAGGCTCGCGGTGAGCTGGATCCTATCCTGGCAGACACAGGGCGTAAGGCAGGGATATACCAACGATGGGACGCTTGTCCATCACCGGGCACTGTGGGCAATTGTGTCTGCAAGACAAGTAACCTATGCAGCATAGGTTAATTCCTTGTAGAAGGAAACCAGAGTGCCCGGCAAAAATCCACGCGGACACAGGGAGAACATGCAAACTCCACACACAAAGGCACCCGAGCTGAGATTCGAACCCGTGTACTGCTTGCTGTGAGGTGACACTGGGCCACCGTGCCGCCCTAGTTGAAAAGTTAGAAAATCAAACAGAGTGGCTTGGGTGTTCAATGCTAAGATTTTGGAAATAAATTCTTAAGGCCAAAGAGAAGCAACAAAAATATTGCACAACTGAACTCACACCATCTAAAAATGTATTGTGTGCTCACCATGATAATTAAATTAAAGTTGGCAAAATCCAACAGCAAGACTAACAGCCTCTGCCCATTTTGCTTCCCTCAAAGTGGTTTGTAAAGTCTCACGTTGAGTTCTACCTGAGAGAAAAAGGTACACTTGGGGATGATTCACCGCAGAATATGTAATGGAAAGAAAAGAGCTGTGTAGAAAAAAACATTGTAATTAAAATGGTAGCTATTCAAAACCGCCCGGATGCTACCGATAAACATATCCTTTAATGCATTATATAACTGCATTAAAACCGTAGCGAAATCCCAACATCTATAACCATCTCACGATAAAAAGCTGTTGTTAGCTCAAGAAAATAGGTCATAGCCAATAAGTTTGATACTATCAAGTTTGCCTTTGCTTCTTTATTGCAATGCCGACATCCGACCGGCAAAGTTCACGCTTGCTTTATGTTTCCCCTGGTCACTAATTAAAAGATGTGCAATCATAATCCCTGCTTGTTAACTTGCCCTCCTCTATGTTTGTCATTTCTACTCCTTGCCTTTTATGAGTCATACTGTACTTTAACAAACTATGGGTCCTACTATCCTAAACAAGAATACCATTAACCGCCGGCTTTTAGATGATTGCTATTTGTAATGTTGTCCATCTATGAAAAGAACGGGGAGTTGGATTTAAATTATAAAATAAGTATTAGAATATACAAAGGCTAATGTAGAGATACACTGATCTGGTACAGGAGGTTGTAAAGCTCAGTGGAACTGTTGATGGTTGGTACCATCTTGACGGATTGCTGTTTGTGGAGGATCATAAATAATAATACTAGGCAGCAGGAAGTAGCCTCTTTCCAACAATGAGCAATTTCAAATGGCTAAATGGAGCAGTTGTGTGTAGTGGGGAGCACATCTAACAGTCAGTGCACTTAACACATTACACCTCATTCTGCACTGTAACCACCTACTACTATTAGTACAAAGGCCACACCACTTGACTTTAAATGTCCCACGTGTGCTCAAGGCATTCCGGTGTGAGCTTCATGACATTGTGACAATAGCCATGCATAGATGGAGTCTACAAATCAGGTTCCAAATGGCTCAGCCCCCTTTAGAGGCATTGTCACAGTGACTTTGTTTTGCCGGCGATGGACTGGCGTCCCGTCGTTGGGTGTATTCCTGCCTTACGCCCTGTGTTTCCGGGATAGGCTCCGGCTCACCGTGACCCTATACAGGATTAAGCGGTTTCAGATAATGAGATGAGACTTTGTTTTGCAAATACCTGGTTGGGATTTCCACACCACTGAACACTCTCTGCAAGTCAAGAGATTTGCAAAAGTGGAATTCAGCCTCTATGTTGTCTGTACATAGACAACATCAAGTGGTCAATGCAGTCGATGTCACAACACCTCACCATTGCTTCCTTCTTTCACTTTGATTCTGCTACTGCTGCACTGTAACACCTGACCTACAAGGCTATATCTTGAGTGCGTGATTCATGTCATAAATATATTACGGTTTCGGGTGGGATTAAAAAAAACGAATGGAGACTTTTTCTATCCATGCAGAGTCACAAGAAGCAGGGAAATTAGTAACCGATGCAGTTTAGAGCACGATTGGCAAAGTGGGTGTCGCTGGATAGATGCGTGTCGTCATGCTTACAGACGTTTCAGCATGACCTAATGACATGCGTGCAATCAACAACCTCCGCGTGCATGTAACATCCTTCCAGCTAGTCAGAGAATTACACTAATGATCAAGGGCTTGAGACTGGCACATGCACTGTGTGCAACATACGTGTGTGTCACCAACAAAGCAATCCTCCAAGCTACTCACGAGATAATTGATCCCTCTGTTCCCAATGCCACTGAGTTCCTCACAGTGGCTTCAACAGTCTCTAATAGCAGCTCCAGCGGGGGCATAAATTAGTCCGGGCTTCCATCAATTGTGGTAATGGTGCAACTCCAGCCTTGTAATGTACAACTTTAAAAGAAACAACGTACAGCGAATCTAATTTTCTCATAGAAATTAAAGTCGGAAATTACGTTAGAGCATATATTTTCTGAAGAAAAACACAAGTTTAGAGAGAGGAAAAACTACAAATACAATACAACAAGTACCTATAACTAATAAATAAATTACTGTTAATTCACCAATGATGGAGATAAAACACACAGATACCCCCACGCACATCCAGTTACACAGTCACATACCCACACCCATTTTGAAAAAGTGATCGCAAATGCTCTTCATTGTACAAACATATATTCCCCAATGAACTGGCAACGTTAAAATGAAATAACGTTAAGGGAATCAACATTATACGAGAACGGATTGTATCTCTACAAGATACAAAGCAATGTTTGCACAGCCACAGCAATCAGGTAAAGAGATGGCTACAAGAAGGTCGACTATGGTTGATATGTCGGGGTCCAGGAGAAAGTGGTTAAGTAGCCATGACTTTATCGCAGTGGTGCATGTCATTGGTGTAGAAATAATTGATAATAATAAGAGTTGCGCTGTGCAGAGCTGTGGATAGAACGATGTCAACAAAGCACATCGATTATTATGCTGATGAATCGATATAAAAATCGGATGCTTCATCGATATACATCGACGCACGGTTCCACGACTATCATACAGAACGTGTCTTGTATTGTCATTGATCCAAATACACGTGCACAACGCACGCGTTCAGCCGACGGGACTCGCATTAATGATGATAATGATCAAGATCGCCATCAACAAGAAGACTCGCAAGGTGTGTTTTGGCCAACCATTCTACCCAAACAAGTTGGAAGTGTTTTATATATTACATCATTATTTTGTCTGCAAGACTTTTTTTTATCTGTCTCATCACTAACATGGCTTACATTTCAAAATGACGATTCCACATATTACATTTACAATGTATCCGTGCCCCAATGCAATTGATTTTGTTAACCATGTTTTATTTTCAAAATATATGCATTCTTCAGACAATTCGCGGGTAATGTGCGCACAGATTTGTAGCGTGGTTGTAAAATTTGAAATACAAGAATCTCCAATTACACTGATGTTCATGCACCATGGGTGTAGTTTATGGTTTGCTTCGTAGCCACCTTCAGCATTGTGGGTTTCAAGCAAATTTCTCAGACATGCACTGTGTCGAAGTGATATAATGTTACAAACTTTGCAGTTATAGCATCTCTATAGTTTATGAATGCTGTATTAAATGTAGATGCACGCAATGCTAAAGCACACGCGAATATTTAGTTTTTATAAGGCGATTGCATATATTGATACATGAAAAATAAGGCGCACTACAATATTAAAAATGGATAATACATATACAAACATATATATTTCACGCAGATGCTCTCTGGATGTCTCCCTGATAGATGTGTTATCTGTGAATCCTGTAATCCATGGTGGTAAAGAGATCCATGCTATTCCCCATTATAACATATGCTCAAATGTTCACACATAAGTAAGGTGACTAATATGAAACAAGGGCACATTATTTGATGCAGCAGTAATTGAACTTCCTACCTGGCAGTGTCCTTGTTGTGTAGAAAAGGAGACAAGAGTGCATAGCGAGTGACTTTGTTTTTCATTTGGCTGGTTCATGGCATCACTGACTCGTCTAGACTCTGCGCTTAGAGGCAAAATGGAACAGTGATTGTCCAGATGAGTAGTGTCACAGGGCAGTGCAGAGGGCTGCAGTTACTCCAGTGCAACATTTAACGCTCAGCGGAAATGATAACGCAACGGTTTGAGGATTGAGTATCCCAGCAGACTCAAGCAACGATGGCCGGGTACGGAAGGGCTCCTTTTCTAAAATTTTCCCATTAGGGTGATGAGGTCAGATAAAAAAAAACCTCTCCAACCGAGGCGTAACACAAAGAGGGCACGTTGCAGTATCATCTCACGGTATCACTCGTCTAAAAGTGATCTCTGGACGACTGAGGTTAACCCTAGGATACAGTTGTGTGTCCAAAAGATCTGTAATGATGGCTCTAGTATACAAGTTAAAGGCTCTTACATGACCTTATAAAAGACATTCAGCATAAAGGGATGAAATACATCATCTTTTATGATAAAATGTACATTATTTTTCTAAAGACCTTCTTGACCCGACTACGGGAACAAGATTTAGAACGGAATGTGTTAGGGATGTATACTAGAGTTAACATCCGTAAATATCGACACTAATATTTATTGATAATAATATTTCATTGTGTTTTGTTATTTTTCCTAATTGTACTCTAGCTGTGCTAGCTATAGACGTGATAAGACTTGAAGTGACTTAAAGTTATTTAGAGCTTTATCAGGTGTATGGAGGAGTCGAGGTTGCAGGCAACATAAGCCATCGGTTGGCGGTCTGCGACATGGCCAAGAATGCTGCAGGTAGTGCTATCCACCGACCCTTGCTTCCTCAGTACAGGACTACAGGATACGATGCTCTCTAGGCCTGCTGAGTAAATTACACCAGGGGTGGTGCCCCATGATGTGTTGGCGTCACATCCTGGATGTGGCCCTTCCTCGCACCCCTTGTGCCCAGAGTTGGGCTCCGGCCCCTGTTCGATATGATAACCTACATATGCGCTGCTCTAAAGAGCTTGATTCCTTCATCAGTTCCTTGTAACTCCAACCTTCTGGCTATTTTCCGTGAGCTGATGATACTTCAGCGCCCTCATTACATTCATCGGGGTGCCAGCAATAAAAAGCCCATTGACCTGCCTACAATTGATTTCCCTACCTCCATCCCCAGATTAAGCCCGACATATTGGCTACTGAGGAAACAACAAGTTAGACCGTTTGCAACATCGACGTTGATTGATAAAAAAATACCGCTGGTTAGTAGCCCTCTTCCAGCATGCACTTTGCCTGCAACAGAAAACCACTTTGCCCTGCTCAATGTATGCTCTCTGAATACTGAAAAAGCCCCACTCATCGCTGAGCTGATCTTGGACAACAGTCTGGACCTTGTTTGCCTAACAGAGACCTGGCATCGTCAAGATGATTATCTAACATTGAATCAGGCCCTACTCTGAGACTTTGCATTCCATTAGAAGGCTCGTTCAAATGGCCGTGGTGGGGGCCTAACAGTGCTACACCATGTGCCTACCGACATCAGCCTGATTCCGTTGCCGACTTTCAATACATTTGAGCATATGTATCTAGATTGAGGTCGGCTCAACCTTTAAAGTTCCGACATACATCTGTGACCTACATCAGGAAGGACCCTCCTTAACACGACAACTTCGATCCTCCAATACCGGTTTGCTGCATGTGCCCAGGTCGCACCTCCATTCGATTGGTGACAGCCTTCTTGCGCGCTGCTCTGGAACGCCCTTCCACTGGCGATTCGTTCAGCGCAGTCCTTTGGAATCTTCAAATCTCGTCTGTATCTAGATTGAGGTCGGCTCAACCTGTAAAGTTGGTGAAGCTCTACTGCCCACCTTTAACATCCAATTCTTTTGTCAATGAAATGTCTGAGCTACTTTCTGAGGTGTACGCCATTTCTGAAAGGATCCTGATTCTTGGCAATTTCAACATCCATGTTGACTCTCTAAAGAACCCTCTTGCAAGAGATCTCAGGGCCACTCTGATCTCACTTGGCTTCACTCAACACGTGACATCTGTGACTCACAGATGCAGCCAAACTCTCAACTTGGCTTGCTCATGAGGCATATCGGTAACCAACCTGTCTGTCACTGATCCTGGTCTGTCTGATCGCTCTGCTGTTTGGTTTGATCTTCAAGTACCGCCTCCCATTTCCATCACCAAGTGCCAAATCCAGTTAAGAAATCTTAAAGCCCTCACTCCAGACATATTCACCGCAGCAATCTATAGTACTTCACTCTTCGCCTTGGATCACTCTGGCTCTGATGCGACACCCGAAACGTACAACAATGTGCTTTCTAGCATACGGGATTATTTGCCCCTGTTAAAATTACACTGTCTCAGGCAGAAAACCATCTCCCTAGTATCCTGCTCAACTCCATGATCTTCAGGCGAATACACACGCTGGTCTGAACATACTTGGAGAAAATCTGGCCTCACCATTCATGGTCAAATCTTCAAGGAACAGCTCATCCACTACCGGAAGGCACTTGACTGTGCCCATACCAGCCATCTTTCCAGCATTCTGGCTGATACCTGTGACAAGCCCAATATTCTTTTCTCGACCATTAATCAGGGCCTACGGCCAACCAGTCACTCACCCTCACCTCCCTTCACTAATAAAGATCAGGCCAATCAGTTGATTCAGTTTTTTTCTCAGATAAATTTTTTTCTCAGAAAAAAACTAAAGCCCATCGCATTTCTACCCAGCCTCAATCACCAACCAGTACCTCAATAAATGTTCCTCGACCTTCTTTGATCTCAAAACTCCTTAAATTTTCCGAATTAATGGGATTCGAGGTCTCTTCTTTAGTTACCATATCCCGGCCCACAAACTGCTCCCTGGATCCTTTCCCATCCAAAATCACCTGGGCAAATTCAAATTCCTTGCCATGTTCACCACTGACCTGTTTAATAACTCAATTTGCTCTGGTATCGTTCCTTCACTATTCAAATGTGCCGCAGTTACCCCCTTGCTTAAAAAAACCTGGCCTCAAATGGAACATCCCTGATTATCACCCCATCTTAAATCTAGAATTTATCTCTAAGGTCCTTGAACGTTCCGTAGCCGCGCAACTCCAGAAACACGTTCTTTACTGTGACCTCCTCGATCCATTCCAATCTGGGTTCAGATTCAGCCATAGTAGTGAAACTGCTCTGGTAAAAATAGTTGATGACCTACTCATTGCTGGTGATGAAGGCTTGCCAAGTATTCTTGTCCTCCTGAACCTGAGTGCTGCCTTTGATACCATTGACCAACTGATCTTACTTGAGCGACCGGAGGGTATCGGGGTCTCTGGCAGTGCCCTACATTGGCTGAGCTCCTACCTGTCCGACAGGAAGCAGAATGCGGCTGCTAGATTTCTCACTTACACACCCATCTACGATCACATATCCCCATTACTTATGTCTCTTCACTGGTTACCTGTTAAATACACGTTTCAATACAAGATCCTTCTTCTCACCTGTAAGGCTCTCACTGGTTCAGCTCCGACATACATTCGTGATTTACTTCAGGCACCCTCCTCAACACGACAACTTCGATCCTCCAATACAGGCTTGCTGCATGTGCCTCGGTCGCACCTCCATTCGATGGGTGACAGAGCCTTCTCGCGTGTGCTTCAAGACTCTGGAATGCCCTTCCACTGGAGATTCGTTCAGCTGAGTCCTTGAGCATCTTCAAATCTCGTCTTAAGACTCACTTGTTCCGTAAAGCTTTTCAGTCCTCCGGCTAGGATTTCAGATGCGGCTCAGTGTTGTCGTGCCAGGATGATGGCTTTCTTCTGACCTGCACCTGCTCGGGAACATTTGTTCCTTCCTTGTTCATTCCAGATTTTGTTTTATCACTTATTTTACGTCCTTCTATAATTTATTGCTACTATTTGACTTTCAGATGAACTGTCCGGATGTTGCTGCAGTGCCGTTCCTCTCCACGGCTCGGATTTGTAAAAAAAACTCCAAAAGAACGTTTATTGCTCATTGGTCGTTGTTATCTCGTTGTTAACGTGCCGTTCTCTCCGCGGTCCTGTGCGGTGCTTTGTGACCCTCTGGTGATAAGCGCTCTAGAAATTCAATTATTATAATACGATAAAATGCCCGGCGATGGACTGGCGTCCCGTCGTCGGGTGTATTCCTGCCTTACGCCCTGTGTTTCCGGGATAGGCTCCGGCTCACCGTGACCCTATATAGGATTAAGCGGTTTCAGATAATGAGATGAGATAATACGATTAATGTTGCATTAAACCATTTCCAAATATGCGTATTATAAACACTGATAATTTTGCATTTTTTAATTTTCGTTGAAAGTCATATCATATTTTACATGTCGCAATGACGTGTATATTAAAACAAACCCAAACATTTTAATGTTGCAGATTTTCCATTCTAATGTCGCTGCTTTTGATGTGTCGCTCTGTCTGCAGCTCTGTGCAGCGCTTTGTGACCTCCGGGTGATAATAATAAGAATTATTATTATTACAGGCATGTACCACCAGTAGCCGGCGAATGATAAGACTCTTTTAGAATTGTCAAAAAGTAAACAAAAGAATCGTATACGTTTGCACATAGCCAGTGGTGCACTGCACAAATAAAACTTGATTTTTGTAAAGCACTGCTACTGCCTTGATATGTGATGCTTCATTGCTATGCTGGCAATATACAGTACATAAAGTACAGAGATGGAGCATCACAATCAATCATGGGCTCATTGAACAGATGGGGACCTTTCTCAAGTTAACAACGCAGCTGCCTATGTACAATCATCTGGCACCTGTGCGGCTGGTTCTGTCGTTTTTTGCTTTATTTACATTAGGTAATATAACCAAAAGCCAGCACAAATAAAGACGACGTAAGAGAAGAGTGATAGAGAGTAAAACAACTGAAAAGAGTGGGAACTATGAATAAAAGAGTAGGAGGATTGAGGGAGGAAACATTGGGCATTTAAATCATGTTATCCCGGTGGTGAGTGGGAGATGTTTAAAATGTCTTATCGTGGTTCTAAGAATATTACTAACCTCTATAAACAGAGGGTGGTATGGCTGCTGCAATCTCATTCATTATTATTTCCCTTTTAACGACCAATTGAATGACCTATATAAGATTTTTTTAAATTCCAGACTGGCATTCTTGTGTGTCGTTTTCCCCTATATCAGCAGGATAAGATCAAAAAAATAGCTTCTCGTTAAAACGATCTTCTTACATAATTTTTCTATCCTTATTTAATCCTATTCAATTCACAAGCTTGTTAATTTTTACTGTAGGTGTTTGCTTTTGACGACTATGTTAAATGCCTTAAGGCCTGCTTAATGACTGTGATTTTAAATGCTGTGTTTGGTTTAAGTAGAAGCCATTTAACTACATATTCCAATAGTTGTAATGTAAGCTCTTGGCTCTATATGGCTCTACAGAGTAGATTGTTACAATAATACAATCTTCACAACAAAAACGTATGCACAAATGGGTGGATTATGTAAGAGGCACATACATTTTTACGTTGCTGGATTATTTACTCATAACATAATTAAATAACCAAGTGGTAGTGTATCAGAGAGTGATGGTTTTGACTTCAAATTCCTATCAGAGGTCAACCCAGCCCTTCAAGATCCATTAATGAATGCAAATTTGCTGGTAGTCAATAGTTATTGTTTCGTAGATAGACTCACCTGGAACGCTTAAAAAATGAATGTGGTATCAACATTATGGACCGAAGCACATTGAAGGTGATTACCACAATCCAGTGCAAAGTTTAACAAAGAAACAGCCATTTCAGTAATTTCAATTGAACAGCAACGATGCAAGAAAAGAACTTGCCGAATGGGAATCATCGAACCACTGATATTTGCTACTTCGTGCAAAACAGAAAGGCACAATTTATTTGCTCCGACTTATGATATCTGCGGTGGCACATTGGCGCAGTGAGTAGCATTGCCGCCTCACAGCAAGACGGGGCCGGGTTCGATGCCCGGCTCGGGTGCCCTTCTGTGTGGAGTTTGCGTGATCTCCCCATGTCCGAGTGGCTTTCTGCCGGGTACTGCGTGCTCGATGATTGCTTCGAAAAGCTGCTCTCTCAGGACAGCCGCGTCGATCGCTCCCTCTCGCTCCATCGTGACGTTTCGCCTCGCACGTTAGAAGCATCTTCAGGCGCCTTTAACTTTTCGAAGCAATCGTCGTGCATCGAGCCGTGAAAACCTACATCATTGCTCCGTGTTCCTCCTACCATTCAATACACGCTGCTGTCTGAGTTAATTGGCTTGCTGTGTAAATTGCCCTCCAAAAAAGTGCCCTGCAATGTACTGGCGTCACATCCCGGGTATAGCGAGCGATCGAGGCGGCTATCCCGAAAGAACAGCTTTTGGAAGCATCATCATGCATCGATCCGTGAAAACCTACATCATTATATTGCTTAATTATCTATCAATTGGCATCTCGTACTATTTGAAATACACTTAATCCACGACATCATTTTGCTCTGAGATTTACTTTGGATGCCCCCTACAAAACCCACCATTGTATATTGTACATTGGCTCAGAATTAATTTCTCTTATCAATCGCTGAAAAATTTACTGGGCTCTATTCATACTTAAGGTTCTAACTAACAAGTTGGTAAACTATTTTATGTATTTGTTGTCCACACAGACGAACAAGGGCGGCGCGGTGGCCCAGTGGTTAGCGCTGACGCCTCACAGCCAGAAGGTCCCGGGTTCGAGTCTCTCGGCTCCGGTGCCTTTCTGTGTGGAGTTTGCATGCTCTCCCCGTGTCCGCGTGGGTTTTCGCCGGGTACTCCGGTTTCCTCCCACAGTCCAAAAGCATGCTCCTGGATAGGTTGATTGGCTCGGAGACTAAAAATTGTCCCGCAATGCCCGGCGATGGACCGGCGTCCCGTCGTCGGTTGTATTCCTGCCTTACGCCCTGTGTTTCCGGGATAGGCTCCGGCTTCACCGTGACCCTATATAGGATTAAGCGGTTTCAGATAATGAGATGAGAGATAATGAGATGAGAGATAATGAGACGAACAAACCTTAATCATAGAAGCTTAACATACTGCCTGCTTAAAGTACCGAGATGCACATCAACATTTGGGGAATAGGCTTTTATGGCAGCTGTCTCTCGCTTTTGAAACTAGTCACTACTATTGCTGAACTATCATAGATCGCAATTAGAATAAACATTTCGACCAAGCTGTGTTAGCATAAATTGATTGGTTTTTTTTATTTATGATTGCACATGCTCCTTCCATTTAATGTGCTAAAAAAACCTTTAAATGTTCCGATTCCACCGTTACACTCTTGCGTTTATTTATCTATTATTAATTCATTGTGCTGTGCAATCCTGAGTGCTACTGTTTACTTCACGATAATGGTTGGGGTTTCATATTTGCACGAGTTAGTCTTGTTAGTTTCTTTAATTAGGTAATCTTGCGTGTTTCTGTTTACTTTTATAATTATGGTTAGAGAGTCATTTATGCACATAAGTGCTGCTGTAATTATGTTTGCCCTTTGATTTTATGCGTTGGTCGTTACCGAAGTTTGTTATGTGGCAGAAATTTCGCATTTAAAGCTTGCAGCTCACTGGGTGCTTTCTGCAGTATTAATAAGCATCTATCTAATAATAAGAATCTATCTTGTAGACTTGTCATTCGCCTACTGTACCGTATAGTAAAAATGCCTTCTGCTAAAGTGATTCCAACTGCACAATCCCAGCAAACAGGACATGGAATTGCTGAAGGCGATGAGATCCAACTTCACGCTCCTTGTCAATGTAAGAAGCCAGGTGACTAAAGCACTCCATAATGGCCTGTTTAATAATTATAATTTTTGCAATTATATAGGGCCTTTCACCCAAGGGTCACAAAGCGCTGTCCGGAACTGTGGAGAGAACCGCACGTCAACAACAGTATCAGAATACTGGACACATTGGACGATTTCGGAATTAAACACAGCTCAGTACCGATGTCTCATCTCATCTCATTGTCTGAAACCGCTTAGTCCTATACAGGGTCACGGTGAAGCCGGAGCCTATCCCGGCAGACACAGGGCGCAAGGCAAGGATATACCCAGATGGGACGCCAGTCCATCACCGGGCACTGAGGGCAATTTAGTCTGCAAGCCAATTAACCTATGCAGCAGCATGTTTTTTTGGACTGTGGGAGGAAACCGGAGTGCCCGGCGAAAACCCACGCGGACACGGGGAGAGCATGCAAACTCCACACAGAAAGGCACCCGAGCCGAGAGATTCGAACCCAGGACCTTCTTGCTGTGAGGCGACAGCGCTAACCACTGGGCCACCGCGCCGCCCCAAGTTCCGATGTGCAATTTCAAAATAAGTTAACACAGCTCTCCCATGTGTTTTCAGGTTGTAACATATGTTACTCATCGTGTTTAACATTTCACTCCCAAGTGCGGGAGCTTATTCATGAGCTGTTAACCCGTGCATTAGCAACATGGTACAAATGACTGTAAGCATATGAAGTGGCTCTGGCGGTCCTCAAATATATGAAAATACACTTGGTCGCTGACGTTTTGACCTTTAGGCCTGTGCTCAGCAACTGCGTTAAAGAAACCCAATTACTATGTTATTAAGCCGATCAGTCTACTATAGCCATTTTCTTGCTTCCTACTGACACCGCTGATAAATCTGTAATAACGCCATCACTAACCCCTGCTTGAAACTTAGTTTTTGAAGAGTTCATTCACCTTCAGGCTCAGTTATCCAGCACCAGTATAGATTTTGGCATGTGTAGAACAATTTGAAACGCTGACATCGTTGCATTTTTGGTGGTATTCAATCATCGCTGAGTAGCTCAAACAATGGTATGAATATTCCACCTTTGCTGTAATAAAAGCAACCCAGCGTAATAATCGTCTTTACAAGAACGTGTGGCACGTTCCTGTAAAGAGTATGCAATGCTGTATACAGAATACGTACATTAGTGTGAATTGGGTCATCATACCATCCACACACTCAGTTTAGTACCTGAACCATGGCAGTAGGATGCTATAAATCACGAGGGGAAACTCACGAATGACCGTTTCGAATTCCCTTACGTTGGGATGTTTGCCCAATGTTATAAATGTGTGTTTGGGGGTGGTGTCACTCTGCCCTAGCTCAAGTCTCATATGCACTTACCTTGTATGTTTGCAATATTTTGCAAAAGAGGCCTTTTCTGTTAAAATAGAACATGACGGCTAAACATACTTCACCAATAGGGCACTTTGACTTTTGTATTCTGTGCACATAACGAAGCATGTTTAGTCTATTTCAGCTATTGTAATATTCAAATCGGAATTACCATTTTAAGTTAAGCTCTGCTAATATTTGCTAAATTGTAAAGGGAAGATACCGGCATGCCATTCCCAGTAATGTAGTAAAATGTGCAATACAGAGAGTAACAATTGCCTATGCACTTTAACAAGTGCATAGTTTTAATTTAAGAAAATACGTTATTGTAGTTGATTTGCCGTATCATATGTTGTTGTTGTTGTTCTGACACGCCGTCCTCTCCACAGCTCTGTGCAACGCTTTGTGACCCCCGGGTGCAAAGCGCTCTAGAAGTCCAATTATTATTATTATAATTTTAATAGTGTTTTTTTTCCTCTATCCATACGCATATCAATTCCTGGACACACTTCATCTGCTATGCTTTCTCTCAAACATTTGTTGCAGACCATGTAAGAATGATCTCTGTTTGATTAGGGTGTAAAATGTGTGGGTGTAATAGTTTGCTTGTGTCATCACTTCAAAATACTGACAGTGCCTAGCAATGTGAAAGTTTATATCTCTCATCTCATCTCATTATCTGAAACCGCTTAAACCTATATAGGGTCACGGTGATCCGGAGCCTATCCCGGAAACACAGGGCGTAAGACAGGAATACACCCGACGACGGGACGCCAGTCCATCGCCGGGCATTACGGGACAATTTTAGTCTGCGAGCCAATCAACTTATCCAGGAGCATGCTTTTGGACTGTGGGAGGAAACCGGAGTACCCGGCGAAAACCCACGCGGACACGGGGAGAGCATGCAAACTCCACACAGAAAGGCACCCGAGCCGAGAGATTCGAACCCGGGACCTTCTTGCTGTGAGGCGACAGCGCTAACCACTGGGCCACCGCGTCGCCCGCTGTGGCATTGTCTGTATGGGATACACTCTCTATATAAACATGTTATTCCTCTATGAATGAAAGTTAACAGAGTAATAATTAAATTTAACTATTTCACCACTTTAAGAGAGTCGTTGTACATCCTTGTAATACACAGCTCTCTACGTCCAAATGGTGGTAATTTCATCAAATATAACAGTTTAAACATGCTGTGCTGAGGTGATCAAGAGATTGGAGTACATTAAATAGGTTCCTAATCAGTGCAAATATTCCATTGTTATCCATTCATACATATTCTGCAGGTTTATTAGTTTCCTTCTATAGCACACATGATCCTCCATATATACGCGGTAGTTACATTTATGGAAAGTGCCGTGTAAAAAAAAATGCGTATAAGTAGACAAAGGTCCTGTGGGGAGAGGGGGCCTCGGTCCCAGGTTCACAATCTAACTTTCCTTATTCTGTGTAGTATTTAATAATGCACACACACACACGTGATTCCGGTTGTGAAATTAATGATTGTGTCACGTATTCTTTAGGGGATTATTATTATTACTAACAGAAGTACCCGGCGTTGCACCGACAACTGCCCTGAACCGCGTCCTCCCAAGGTGTGTATAATACACGGTGTCCCACAGGTACACATTGAGACACTGTGTTAAACTAACACTGCTCACATACAATGTGAGCAGTGTTGAAGCACAGTGCTTCGCGCGCAGCACTTCGCGTTTACGATAGATATATTCAGAGACGCGAGGCGTGTTGTGTGAACACGAATGATAATCATGAACCATTTCGAATGCCCAGCTTAGGTAGCTCTCGTAAAGAGAAATATTCAAAGGCATGAGCCGTCCGCAGAGAGGCACGGGAGGGGGAAGGCAGGCAAGTGGTAAGGAAGCGCCCATTTTTCTAGCCATTGCGCCCCTTTTTGAATCTCGGCTCGGGTGCCTTTCTGTGTGGGAGTTTGCGAGTTCTCTCCCCGTGTCCGCGTGGGTTTTCGCCGGGCACTCCGGTTTCCTCCCACAGTCCAAAAAAACATGCTGCTGCATAGGTTAATTGGCTTGCAGACTAAATTGCCCTCAGTGCCCGGTGATGGACTGGCGTCCCATCGTGGGTATATGCTTGCCTTGCGCCCTGTGTCTGCCGGGATAAGCTCCGGCTCACCGCGACCCTGTACAGGATTAAGCGTTTTCTGACAATGAGATGAGATGATTATGTGACAAACGGCAAAACAATAATACAATATTATTACCACAACAAAACAATGCACAGAGTGTCTGATCATTGCTTTCCAAAGCTGTTCTATCAGGATAGCCGTGTCGAGCACTCTCCCTTCTCTGCGAC
>JAZEWT010000001.1:5223321-5246789 GCA_036362905.1 Mordacia mordax
AGAGCTTGAGTTGGTGGTGAGGTACATTGTTGGGGTTTTGGTTGATGCGTAGGTTGTCGTTGGCAAGAAAACGTCAAAACTCAATGGCAACTTGGGCCAAAAGAGATGATCGGTGTTTGAGGGAGAACATTGAATGGTAGCTAAAGAAGGATATGTGCACGCATCACAGCAGAGGCGATAATAAACAGGTACAGCCAGGAACAACATTCTGGTGATAAAGTGGCCATAGCATTCAGTACTATACAAATGGGAAGGGGGATTGTGAAATGGCTGTACTGGAACGTAATTGAAGTTCTCATCTCTTTGTCAGAAACCGCTTAGTTCTGTACAGGGTCACGGTGAGCCAGAGCCTATCCCGGTAGACACAAGATGCAAGGCAGGAACATACCCGCGATGGGATGCCAGTCCATCACCAAGCACTGCGGGCAATTTAGTCTGCAAGCCAATTAACCTATGCAGCAGCATGTTATTGGACTGTGGGAGGAAACCGGAGTGCCTGGCAAAAACCCACGCGGACACGGGGAGAACATGCAAACTCTGCACAGAAAGGCACCCGAGCCGAGATTTTAACGCGGGACCTTCTTGCTGTGAGGTGACAGCGCTACCCACTGGGCCATCGTGCTACCCAGTAATTGAAGTTATGTTGACCTTTGCCTCGGAAGACAGTCACCAAAGAGGTGGAGCGATGAGCTGAAGTAATGTGCAGGAGATGGATCAATTGTCAAATCAGTAGACCATGAGGGATAGTGAGAGATTAGGGAGGCCTTCATCCATCAGTGGGTGGATGGTGGCTGATGATGCTGCTTATAAAATTCTGTGTTACTTAATCAGTGAGTACCAATTTATCAAATTACAATGTATTGTTAAGCTCCTGATATATGTACTGAATTGTGTTGAAAAAGCAATTATTTCTCATTAGCCTATAGATTAAACATACAGCAGAATGACAAAAAAAATCGACATGTAGATTTTATCATGATGATATATTGTGACACTTTATTGAACCGTGGATAGGGTGAATCATTATATACCTGTTAGGGATGTAATTATTCACTCCAATAAATTGATCGTTTAACTGACGATACATGCATTGCCATGGCCATCTGCAGGTATGGGCAAGAGTGACCAATGTATTGGGAGAAGTTTGGTGAGATCGCCAAGGGTGTGTTCACCCCGGGAGCTCGATGGAAGCCAGCTGTGCAGGGAAGAGGCACAGCTTCACTGCGTTAGAGTCAATCAACGACATGAAGTGGGAGCGTTAACACGGTGTCAATTTAATAACCCCAGTCAACTGGTTCCACAACTCGCGTTGTCGTCAAAATAGTACCCCCATCACTTCCTGTGTACTCTCTGATCTCATGAATAAACGACCTATGAATCTTAATGTTTACCGCCATTACCCAACAACCCGTGCATGTAAATGTGTGTGACCGTATATGTGTGCCAGAGTTTGTGTACACCTAGCATCCATGCTTCTGCACCTATGTGACTGAGCGTGCGTTTACATGACTTGGGGTCTTGGCCCAGAACTGTGAAGTCTGCAGTCACCCTCCCCTCACGCCCTCCCCATGGTGGCGTAGAGGACCATGGCAGAATAAGTTCCCATCAGAGTGATGATGCAGCACTCCCGATGTCAAGGAATGAGGAATCTCAGCTGGGCACGATAGCTGGCACGATCTTGTGGCAGTAATCCCTAAGGGGTTGCAATCCCTTCGCTTTGCCTGCAGTTCGATGTAGCCAACCCGTTCATCACCACTCATAGCATTATCCCACTGGCTCAGCAAAACATGGAGGCCAGTCATTGAAGTCAACAGTGCACAGATATAGAGCTCTGAAATGCGGACATCAGAAGAGAATCACCAAGTGTTTGAAGAACTGGACATGCTGTCATGAGATACAAACTAGGAGGTGAGTCAGAGGCAGAATTGGATTGGGTTAATGTAATTCCGGTGTGCGAGCAAGACAATGGAACCCTTTCAATGGACCCCGACCTTCGTCCATTGTTCCTGGAATAAAGCAACACTAAATAGGAGTCACACACGACACACACATACACAGCCTGAGGATGCCTCTAACGTGTGAGGCTGCTGATGAAGGCTTGCCAAGTATTCTTGTCCTCATGGACCTGAGCGCTGCCTTTGATACCGTTGACCATGTAATCTTTCTTGAGCGACTTGAGGGTATGGGGGTCTCTGGCTGTGCCCTGCAGTAGCAGATATCCTACCTGTTCGACCAGAAGCAGTTTATCGCCTTTGAGGACAAAACTCTGAGATTCATCCTGCTTTGTCTGGCGTTCCTCAGGGTTCAGTTCTCGGCCCACTCCTCTTCAGCATCTACATACAACCTCTTGGCCATATCCCAGCTATCATTGTTATGCTGATGACATCCAAATCTATATCCACGCAAAGTCATCTATCAATGCACCTAGTATTTGCATGTCATCCTCACTGCCAACTGTGAAGACCTAACTCAATTCAAAATTTCTAAAACTAAATGGAGACAAGGCAGAAGTGTTGCTTGTTGGAACCTTGCACCAATTGTCCAAGGCTCATCCTATCCAATTGAAGCTTGACGACCAGACAGTTGAAGTTGCTAAGGCATTCTGGAGTCTAGGTGTGACTCTTGATTCCTCACTCACCTTCGAGACACACATCAACAAGGTGGCGAAGGTAGCCTATTTTCATCTCAGCAATATAGCCAGACTGTGCAACATCCTGTCACCTGCTGACGCTAAGAAGCTAATACACATCTTCATCTCCTCACGAATCGATTATTGCAATGCACTGCTCCTTGGCACCCCTGCCTACCTGAATAATCGTTTCCAACGTGTGCAGAATGCGACTGCTAGAGTCCTCACTCGCACACCCATCCATGATCACATATTCCCAGTACTGAAGTCTCTCCACTGGTTACCTGTTAAATACAGGATTGAATTCAAGATCCTCCTTCTCGCCTACAAGGCTTTCACTGGCGCAGGTCTGACATATATCCGTGACCTACTTCAGGCACCCTCCTCAACACGAATACTTCAAACCTTCAATACAGGCTTGCTGCATGTGCCCATGTTACACCTCCATTCGATGCGTGACAGAACCTTCTCGCGTGCTGCTCACAGACTCTGGAATGCCCTTCCACTGGAGATTCATTCAGCCGAGTCCTTGGGCATCTTCAAATCTCGTCTCAAGACTCACTTGTTCCGTAGCGCTTTCAAGTCCTCCGGCTAGGGCTATTGATGCGGCTCAGTGTTGTGCCGGGATGTTGGCTCTCTTCCGACTTGCGCCTGCTCGGGAACATTTATTCCTTCCTCCGGCTTGGACTGCTGATGTGGCTCAGTGGTGCCGTGCCGGGATGTTGGCTCTTTTCCGATCTGCACCTGCTCGGGAACATATGTTCATTCCTTGTTTGTTCAAGAAATAATTTCTTTTTTGCCGACTTTATGTCCTATAATTTTTCGCTACTGTTTGACTTTCCGTTGAACTGTTCTGATGTTGTTGTTGACATGGCGTTCTCGCCACAGCTCGGATTTGTAAAAAAAATCCCAAAAAGTTATTGTTGCTGATTTGCCAATCTCTGCCGTTGTTGTTGACGCGCCATTCTCTCTGCAGCTCTGTGCAGCGCTTTGTGACTCTCGGGTGAAAAGCACTCTATAAATGCAATTATTATTATTATTACAATCTATATATAATGGAGCAAGTATTTTAATCTTTCATAAACGCTCATTTTTACTTGCACAACACTAAGGCTTTAAGGTCTTATTTAGCTTCATCTCACACTAATTCATGACTTCCGTTAAACTTCTGGACCACGATGAAGCCTCTTAAGTACTCTTCCTCCTTAATCCTGGTGTCAGAAATATGCTACATGCTTAAAACAAGACTGCCCGTAGGGCGGGTACTCTGCCAATTTTCTAAGCACAAAGGTTTGTTTTGTTTAAAACAGGTGAGCACTCCAGAGACCAGGCTGATCTCATTGCCAGACAGATCTGGGTCAACACCGTGAAGAGGTAAAGGTGCAGGCTTGCAATTGCTTACTTACACCACTGTTGGCGGAAGGCCCTTCACGAAGATGAAGCGCTCGAGGGTATTTGGCCTACTCTTTCATGAGTGCCTGATTTATTGGCAGAGGTAAAAGCATCCACATTTTACAGTATCTTTACCTGTTAACTTTTGTGCTTAAACAAAAACAGTGTATAATACATCCAAAAGTGTTTAAAAATGCACGGGAAGCATGAGGTTAAAAGAAAATTGCTCAACCTCTTCAAAATTACACCAGAGCAGCATCTTTTAAAAAGTATAAATAGCTCCAAATAAATGGCAAATACATCTTCCTTCAAAGCAGGGTACAATTTTGATCATGTCTTATTCTCATGCACGCATAGACGAATCATTATCTCATCTATTTCGGATTTTTGTTATTGTAAAATTAAGTTATATTTGATTCCAATCTACACTGCCAATTAATACTTCACAGCATGGTTATACTACCCTTTACATATCGTAGAAAAATCATGTTTTCTTGCTTAAAATTATCACAAATACGACACAGATGTGGGGCTGCACGGTGGCCCAGTGGGTAGCGCTGTCGCCTCACAGCAAAGAAGGTTCCGGGTTCGAATCTCGGCTCGGGTGCCTTTCTGTGTGGGAGTTTGCGAGTTCTCTCCCCGTGTCTGCGTGGGTTTTCGCCGGGCACTCCGGTTTCCTCCCTGAGTCCAAAAAACATGCTGCTTCATAGGTTAATTGCTTGCAGACTAAATTGCCCGCAGTGCCCGGTGATGGACTGGCGTACCATCGTGGGTATTTCCCTGCCTTACTCCCTATGTCTGGCTCACCGTGACCCTGTACAGGACTAAGCGGTTTCTGACAATGAAATACGACACAGATGTATAGACTTTGAGTCTCTCTGAGTGTATCCTGTACAAATGTTTCGCGACTTGATCCATTCTTTGTCTTTGCGCTATCACGAAGATAATATGCGCCATCATGTTTGTTGCTCCGACGATATCGAGGGTATTTCAATCAAACTCTACTGTCGAATGTACACCTATATTTCTTTTTCATGGTAGTAATTAATGATGGATGCCTGTGTTACACGGAAAGAGGTAGATTTAATAGTATTATACAGCTACTCTAATTCCATATTGCATCCCATGTGTCCTTACGCTTATTAATATTTAATGGCTTTTGAGGCATTATGCTGTTATGCTATGGCTGCTGTCAGTGTACCATTATGAATAGTTTGACCTCACCTCATTTACATGTGCATAGACTTAAAATTCTGCACAATTTTTCCTGTGTTGTAAAGTACATTTGTTCACTCATTATTTCCATGTTAATTTTAACACGTGTAGTTAATTATTTGACAAATTGGCTCAGGTTTTTCAGGGTTTTTACATGCATAGATTCTGCACTCGTGAACACATTTCACATATTTTAAATGTTTCATTATATAGGTGCCTCGCCTCTCCGCACATTAACTAGTCACGCTATTTTATACTGAACATTTGCAAAAATCTATAAAGATATGAAACGTAACATACAATTAATCAAATTGTATCTACTCAGATTTTCAAGTACAGAGTGTCATATTTGTGCTTTTTATAAGAACTAGTGCATATTTTACTTGTAAGAGCATTGACATGCCTGTATGCCTGTATGCTTCCCAACGCATTTGACAAATTACACAATAAACATTGTACTGATTTAGCTTTTCACAGCGCAATGCATGATGATTGCTTACCAAAGCTGTTCTTTAGGGTTAGCCATGTTGACTGCTCCATTGTTGTTGGTGTTTGTTGTTCTTTGCATCTGATCTGTCATTCACCTGCCCAGCATGAGACCAAACTGATCATACCAAACCGAACATTACCTTTCAATCTCCGAATGATGATCGGCTCTCATTTCTTCCATGTTGTGGTTCATAAGCTTCATGCCTTTAGAAGTTCAGTGCATTTCCTGATAAATATGGGTACCATCATGCTCTGCCTCAAGGTTAATGACCTTGTGTCGTTCAGCCAGTTTCCTAAGCCATTCTTTCATTTATCTAATATTCGATGTCACAATCTCTTATCTTCTGGATCTCACGGTCTTGCTGTCTAGCCACACCTAAGCAGTCTGAAGAGCCAACTTTCCACAACTGCCAGTGGTAGTTACTGCGCACTGCCTTCCAAGTGTGTACTCTGGCATTGTTTCCACTTTCTGGAGGACTCTTCATGATCCCCCCGTTCTACTGAAAATGTAAGTGGCCAACTGCCAAACCCACCAATTCTTTATTTTTTACACCAGCTCCACTCACATTGGACTTTGTTAGCAGTGCCAAAGGAGACATATTTACGTTTAATTATTGAAACTGAGTCATTCTAATGTATTCCACGTTACTTCATTGCACAAGGAACTTTATAAGGGTTTTAACATGTTTATGACCAGGCTAGTAGAGGTTACAATATCTCAAGTGGATAATCATATACAAATATACTAATTTTGCAGAAAATTTGCTTTTACAAAAATATGAATGCCCATTACCTTTAACAACCAGGTTGTGAAATAAAAATTTAAACGTAAAACATGTTTTTACAATACGTAGATCTGGATTCATAAATACAATTTCCAAGTATAACGGAGATGTGAAAAAACCAAAAGTACTGAGGTATGCTAGGAAGCTCAATGCTTTCAATGTCTATGTACTTATCGCCACAATCAACATGGTGTACGTCTGCCATGATTTACCCTTGACCGTGAAAATATAACGTTTGTATAATTTAACATTTTCAATTAGGCTTATAAATAAAAAAAATACTTGAAAACTAAAAATCAACGTTACTCAGCGGAATGCAAACTACCTACTTTTCCTGCCTCATTTTGTTAGCCCATTGATTTTCTTTTTTTTACTCAGCCAGGTGGTACTAATTAATTTGAAAATAATCAACCCTATGTCAATGCCAGATTAAGGTCTTTCCATGCTATGCCAGTCATGAAGGTTATTTGATCACACTTCATTACACGAGTCAATGTGATTTGGTGTTAGTGGGCTTTATTCAAAATAAAAAGGTTGGAGTTTAATTCTAGTGAGTTCAAATCTGCTAGGATTATTTACATAGATTAACACTTTGTGGTAATTCTACTGTGGTGTTTCTGTAAAATGACTGCCCAGACTGTGCTGTGGGATTTTTATTCCCGCAAGGAGCCACTACACGTGTCACCTGACCACTTATGTTTAAATAAAGAATCGGGTAATCATAAAAAAACGCTTTTAACTGCGGGGCATTTAGTATTTACATTATCGAGCACAAATTTGACGTTTACATTATCGAACTTAACATAGCACACCACAGTGCACATTTGTAAATGATGTAAAAAAAATGAAGCCATCAACTGAATCGGTCAACTTGTTAGAACTGTCTGAATTGCAATTACAATAATCATTAACTTCTCAAGCCCCCCAAAACTAACGTTCATATACACGATTCTTAAAGCACCTAAATGAGAATTAGGTAATACCATATTTCTCCCTCAACATGTACATCAACTTAGCATATCAAAGTATTTTTAAGACATGCCTTGTTCTTCTGAAAGTGCCGAGTTTCACACAGCATTGATTCAGTACAATCAAACGCTGGATTTGGTTTAGACTTATGGTGCTTAATCAACAGTTAGGCTTGTTTGAAACAGTGCTGGTGCATTACCAGATGTAATAGGCAAGGACCCCCTCGTTCAAATATGGATCCGAATTAAAAACAAAATGATAGAATATAAAACACAAAAGAATTAGCATCGTTGTAGAGAATGCAAGTATTAAAATAGGTAAGCAATGTTCTCCTTTGCATTTTTGTCTCTCCACATAAACAACACATATAAATCAAAGTATACCAAATATATTAGACGTCAAAGTCTGATACTTATATATACATACAATATTTAGGCTTTTTGTGTATGTTTATTTAGCAACCCCAGAATGTATTGCATAACTGTATCTCATGTCAATAGGTACTGCTATATATAATTAAATAGTTAGTATCAATGCATTGATGTAGGTTTTTATGGCTCAATGTACGCATTAGCATAGTGATGCCTCCATACTGGGAGACATGGCTCTCCCAGTAGTTGGTATGCCTTTACCATTTTGAAACAGTGGACATTGCCATGACGGCTTAATGGTATCTAATTTACCGTTCTAATGTTGTTGCTGCTGACGCGCCGTTCGCTCCGCAGCTTTGTGCAGCGCTTTGTGACCCTCGGGTGTAAAAAGCGCTCTATTAATGCAATTATTATTAGTTATAATTAAATTTTGCATTAGAACGTGTAAGTGAAATGGAAATGTCTGTCATGCAGCGTTCTCCACTTTACACTGCCCAATTTGTATTGCTTTAAAAGCCATACTTTAAGACGTTGGTTCATATGACAACATTATTCCTATGGTCATCGGGTGGAGAAGAGTGTACAATATACATTGTCATTTTACTCACGTGTTTTGACCTCAAATTACTTATGAATCATATTGGTCACGAAAGCCTATAGTTTAATTGTCCTAATGAAATGTGGAATTGACTATATGCATAGCAAACACTTCTCATCTCATCTCATTATCTGAAACCGCTTAATCCTATATAGGGTCACGGTGAGCCGGAGCCTATCCCGGAAACACAGGGCGTAAGGCAGGAATACACCCGACGACGGGACGCCAGTCCATCGCCGGGCATTGCGGGACAATTTTAGTCTGCGAGCCAATCAACCTATCCAGGAACATGCTTTTGGACTGTGGGAGGAAACCGGAGTACCCGGCGAAAACCCACGCGGACACGGGGAGAGCATGCAAACTCCACACAGAAAGGCACCCGAGCCGAGAGATTCGAACCCGGGACCTTCTTGCTGTGAGGCGTCAGCGCTAACCACTGGGCCACCGCGCCGCCCTCCAGATTTTCGTGCGGGTTCCTGATGGTGCCGGTTGTAAATATCAGCGAGACGTCGTATTTCATTACAAATGCTGTGGGTTTACTCTCCAACACACCGGTGTGCTGAGATAGTGAAGGAATTGGCACGATCTGTTCACGTGACAAGCCTTACTAATTGGCCATGTCGGGTGGTGGAGGGTTAAACGACGCGAGTTTTTGCGGGACTTGACCCAAAAAATGGATTTCATCGAGCCAATCAGTAGCCAGGAGAGTTCCAACGAAAATCCATGCCACGTGTGGTGACGTTGGCATGCTCACTCTCCCGAAAAACCGTGTCGACCAATCAGTCCACCTGACATGCAAACACACAAGCTGTCATGTGTGGCAAATGTTATACTCTCTATAGTGCAGAATATAATATAAAGCCAAAGACAGCATAGCAGTATGAAACAAATGATGATCATGATTAGCAATTGACCACAAAAGAATTTAAATTTGTGGAACTATTTTAAACTGTATGTGGAATAAGCCGTCATTCTGCCATGAGTAGCAAATGCTGGTGATTCGTTGCACGCATCAAGCTCCCTGTTCTTCGTTGAAACAGCCAAGGGGGTTGGTGGATCAGGGCGGCGTGGTGGCCCAGTGGTTAGCGCTGTCGCCTCACAGCAAGAAGGTCCCGGGTTCGAATCTCTCGGCTCGGGTGCCTTTCTGTGTGGAGTTTGCATGCTCTCCCCGTGTCCGCGTGGGTTTTCGCCGGGCACTCCGGTTTCCTCCCACAGTCCAAAAAGCATGCTGCTATATAGGTTGATTGGCTCGCAGGCTAAATTTCCCTGCAGTGCCCGGCGATGGACTGGCGTCCCATCGTCGGTATATCCTTGCCTTGCGCCCTGTGTCTGCCGGGATAGGCTCCGGCTCACCGTGACCCTGTATAGGACTAAACGGTTTCAGACAATGAGATGAGATGAGGTTGGTGGATCACAGGGATTTTATGAAACTGCCTTTCCGTGGCTGTCTCGGTGTCATAAGCTGGCTCTCCAGAAGTCGGTACAGCAAGTGACTTAAGCACGATCTATATTCATCTGTACTGTGAAAGAGTGTTTCCCCCTGGTATGTATGGGTTTTCTCCAGATGCTCCAGTTTCTGCCCACTCGCGTTAACAATCAGTTGACTGACAGCTAAAAACTCAATCTCGGCCCCTCCTGAACATAATAATGACTGTATTAATTAATAATATGCGCGTATTAACTCGATGTTGAAAGGAGAGAGCGAGAACAACTCAGAACGATGAGGAAATTGCACAGAGGGGAGGAAGGTAAAGGAAGCCACATGGTTATCCAACGCCAACATTATCCAGGTACAGCATCCTATTTATTCTGATAGTATCGGCAAAATAATTAATGAGTTTTTTTTTCTTGTTGCGGCAAGAAACTAGAAAACCCAGAGGAAATCGACACAAACGCCACACAGAATGCTGCCTGAGGCAAAAATCCAACTGCCTTGGGCAGGGTGTTCTTTATGTGAGATGCAGATGTTACCAGTGCACCACCCTGCTGCCCAGAGGCATATGACTTAGTGTGGGTTTCTTAGATATATAAATACATTTTTGTTATTATTATAATTACATTTTAGTCTTCCCACTTTGGCCCACCCCATCACGTAGGCTTAGACATAACAGACTATGCTGCATCGGTGGTGCAAAAGTCAGTTGCTGAATTTCAAAACTCCAACTCTGCCTGAGCTTCAAAAAAAATCCATCACTCTGATAATTAGAGTACAGGACAGCAAGAAATTAATCTTAAATCGTGCCTCTGTTTCATTAAAAAAATTCCATTGTGATATGTTTTGCAAATCAATTACATCATCTAATGTAAAAATACTCCAAACTATAGTTATACCTACAGAAATAAGGATATATGATGTGTATTATGAAAGGACAACATACAAGGTCAAATGTTACAATATAAAATCAACCTGAATATAGTACAATGACAGTTCTGTTATCCGTGACCGTATTAACCATGGTGCCTATAATCCACAGAACTGAAGTGATCCACAAACACTCCTGTTATTCATGCATCAGTTCTTCCTGTTATTCATGAAAATGTTGTCCAGATGACTCCCCGAGAAGTGATCACAAAGAGGGCCAGATTCATCGCCTTATCCAATTAACATGCATTGCAAGTGTGATGCTGCGGACACAGAGAGAACATCGGAGGTAGTTATTGATAAATTCATGATATTTATGATTTCCTGAAAATAAGAGAATGACTGAGCAGCTAAACTTCTGAGCACCACCTGAAGGTCTGTTTCACAGCATTGTAGTATGTGGTGGTATCAACCACATTAAATGTAATTACCCCTTTAACTGTAGCTTGAGTGCTTCCCCGTTCACCCCAAGGGGCTGCTTTAAATCGGAGGGCTAATGGAGAGGCCATGTTGTTCATTAAGGGGACATGTGCACTGTCAAACACCCACACCCCGATGCTCAGCGTTGACCAGATAAAGTTCAATTCTGAAATGGATAAACGGTCTTAGAATTAATCATAATTACATTTTCAACTGTCTTTGATGATATTCAATATAGTGACAAACTGCATAGTCATAAATTAGATGCTAAGACTACACATTGACAGGTATATAGAAAAAAATTATAATATCCGAATATTACAAAAAAGCACTAGTCTTGTAATGGATGTTTTTGTATGAAATTATTGAATCATTAAAATATATATGCGAACATCCTTTAAACAATATAAATCACACAATCATACTAAACAAAATCACATTTAAAGGAAATATTTACCTATTTAATGTATTAATGCCGAATGCACATTTTTTAATTCATTTGTTGAAATAGTTTCTAATGTTATGTGTCAACAAGAGCTAACCCTAACCTTTTCCTGAACACTAATAATGCAACGCATTAGTGTTTATGTAACAGTCTTGTATGACGATGAAAAAAAAATTGATCCCTTGTAGGGCTCACGATGTTCTGAATTCAAAAACCATTTACATGAAATCCACCGAAATATAATTCCTTAAAGACTTCACAACTCGAACACATTCACACTCTGATTGTCTAATTCCAAATCATAATTGAAAACATTAACAGTCGACTGTATTTAAATTCCCCAAGTAATGTCTGGTGGGAATTAACCTGTGGCCGCATTATCCATTGAACACTGGAATAATTTCACCGTCAAGAAAGGCAGTAATGAACGAATGATGAAAGAATGAACTAAGAAATCTATAAATAGCGCTCCCGTTAATACCCCATATCTGCACACAATAAATAGCAATGTCGTTTGCACGAGGAAAATACATGACAGTACTTGAATTGGATTAATTGTAGAGGAGCTAAATTCATTTTTCATTATACATTATAATCAGCCCTAATCTCTCTACTGCTGGATTGAGGCCAAAATGGACATTGTTCATGATCTCGAGATGGAACAATCCATCACATTCTTGCCTATGAGCTGCTTCATCTCAATGATGAATGTTACGTTCGTGATGTTTATTCTTTTGCCTTTTACAAGAACCCCCCCCCCACACTATGTCACCACATTGTGTATTGTTTCAGGTGTACAGTTCTATGCAGCTCTTTGTGACCATCGGGCGAAAGGCGTTTTAGAAATGCAAATATTATTATTATATACGTTGCTCTGATCAAAAGGTAGCAAGACTAAATATGCTAAGACAAAACTAACGTACAAAATTCGTAATCAAATTTATTTCCTTCAAAGTAGTTTCATCCTGATCGAGCAGTGATTTCCAGTAGTTCTGCCATTTGTTAAGGCATCTCTGGTACTCTTCTTTCGGGATGGCTTTTGGTCCTGAGATGCATTTTGGATGATGGTTGGCACATACCGAAATGTATTTTTTTAAGGTGCGTTTCAATCTGGGGCACAGGAAAAAGTAATTTGGTGCCAGATCTGGTGAATGTGGTGGGTGAGGAATCAGAACATTGTGCTTGGCCAGACATTCTCATGTGGAGAATGCTGAATGTGATGGGGCGTTCTTATGATGTAACATTCACACACCTGATTCCCATTATCAGCCGGGTTCCGTCAAACTGCATCTCTAAAGCAATTCAGAATGGCCAAATAAAACAATTGATTCACTGTCTGACCTTGCATAATGAATCCACGGTGCATAACACCTTCACTATTTAAAAAATCAATTAACATAATTTTCACATTTGAGAGTTAATGTCTTGCTTTCTTTGGTCAAGTTGACAACAGGGGGCTTCATTGAGGCGAATGCTGCTTAGTCTCACTATCGTATCCATAAACTCAAGTCTCATCATCTGTAATGATGCTGGATAAGAAGTTATTATCACAGAAAATCTCTCCATCACGTGGAGGGGTTTCACTCCGCATGCCAGATGGCAGCTGGACTAAATAATGTGGAGCAGTCAGACATGATGGGTTGTTTTAGTCAAATGGTGAGGCGGTACAGCAAGTGACTAAATCGCAAAATTAACTTCCAAAAGAGAGCGGCACGGTGGCCCAGTGGGTAGCGCTGTCACTTCACAGCAAGAAGTCCCGGGTTCGAATCTCGGCTCGGGTGCTTTACTGTGTGCAGTTTGCATGTTCTCTCCGTGTCCGCGTGGGTTTTCGCCGGGCACTCCGGTTTCCTCCCACAGTCCAAAAAACATGCCGCCGCATACGTTAATTGGCTTGCAGACTAAGTTGCCCTCAGTGCCCGGTGATGGGCTAGCGACCCATCGCGGGTATATCCCTGCCTTGCGCCATGTGTCTGTCGGGATAAGCTCTGGCTCACTGCGACCCTGTACAGGACTAAGCGGTTTCTGACAATGAGATGAGATGAAATAAACTTCCAAAAGATTGTCAGAGGCTTTAATGCATGTGGAGGCAGTAATACACATCTTATGAGGAAATGATCAAAACAAGAAATGCAGCTCTAGAGTTAACAAGATGATAACCAGAGCCATTCACTACCACAAGGAACTGCAGCAGCAGAAGAAACATGCTATCCAGGCGACTTTTGACGATTTTTGTAAAAATGTCCTGTACTGGTAATACTAATAATAATTGTACTTCTGGAGTGCTTTTCACTCGAAGGTCGCAAAGCACTGCACAGAGTTGCGGAGAGAATGGCACGTCAACAACAACATCATGACAGTTCAACCGAAAGACAAATAGTAGCAATAAATTATAGGACATAATATAAGGGATCAAAAAATAATTCTTCAACATACAAGGACGGAATAAATGTTCCTGAGCAGGCGCAGGTCAACAGCAAGCCATCATCCCGGCACGATAACATTGAGCCACATCAACAGTCTTAGTCGGAGGGCTTGAAAGCCTTCAGAAACAAGTGAGTATTGAGACGAGATTTGAAGATGCCCAAGGACTCTGCTCATCGAATCTCCAGAGGATGGGCATTCCACAGTCTGGGCGCAGAGCGCAATAAGGCTGTCACCCATCGACTGGAGGAGTGATCTGGGCACATGCAGGAAGCTGCCCGTATTGGAGGATCGGAGTGGTCGGGTTGAGCAGGGTGCCCGAAGTAGGTCACGGATGTATGTCGGAGCAGCGCCAGTGAGAGCCTTGTAGGTGAGGAGGAGGATCTTGAATTAAATCCTGTATTTAACCAGTAGCCAGTGGAGAGACATCAGTACTGGGGATATGTGATCGTGAATGGGTGTGCGAGTGAGGACTCTAGCAGCCGAATTTTGCACACGTTGGACACGATTGATTAGGTGGGCCGGGGGCCCAGAGAACAACGCATTGCAGTAATCGATTTGTGAGGAGATCTCATCTCATTATCTGAAAACGCTTAATCCTATATAGGGTCACGGTGAAGCCGGAGCCTATCCCGGAAACATAGGGCGTAAGGCAGGAATACACCCGACGACGGGACGCCGGTCCATCGCCGGGCATTGCGGGACAATTTTAGTCTGCGAGCCAATCAACCTATCCAGGAGCATGCTTTTGGACTGTGGGAGGAAACCGGAGTACCCGGCGAAAACCCACGCGGACACGGGGAGAGCATGCAAACTCCACACAGAAAGGCACCGGAGCCGAGAGACTCGAACCCGGGACCTTCTTGCTGTGAGGCGTCAGCGCTAACCACTGCGCCACCGCGCCGCCCTTGTGAGGAGATGAAGATGTATATTAGCTAGTGAGCATCGGAGGGTGACAAGATGTTGCGCAGTCTGGCTATGTTTTTGTAATGGGAATAGGCTACCTTCGCCACATCGTTGATGTGTGTCTCGAAGGTGAGTGAGGAATCAAGAGTCACATCCAGACTCTGGACTGCCGTAGCAATTTCAATGGTCAGGTGGTTAAGCATCAATTGGATAGGCTTCCACTACCTCATGAGACGAAGAGACCAGCTGATCCTGCTGCCCTTTATCTGTATAACTACGCCACTGGTCACCCCAAGAACCATCGATCAGTAAACCTTTTAACCATATTTGGTAAGTTTCATTCAAATTTGTATTATTAGTTAAAATGTATATTAAATTATAACCACGTGCATTTTTGCACACTTCATTACATTTAGTCACGCATTTTTTGTTTACAAAAATGTCACATTTCAGAAGTAGACATCCCTTTTGTGTACCACGGGAATCCTGTACTTCATTGTTAATCATTATCTAGCAGTCAGCACAGATCCTGTCTATATAACCACAGGCCGCTATAAAGGCCAGTTATAGTAAATACTTCACATCGATACTTGATTGTGCATTACAAAACAATAATTATGATGTCACTAAATTATCTCACAACAATAAAAAACACAAATAATGTCACAACCCAGTTAAAGAGGCCATCTCTCTAAAGTTAAAGTAACTCTACCCCAAAGAAGCTACTGACACCTGTTATTGCTTGCGTTCGTTAGTTCTAACGTGTGTGTTATCACAGGAATCCTACATCCAGAGCGTGCAAGCTTACTGGGTATTTTTTAAACGTAATAATAAACGTCTATGCGTCTGCACTTAAGGAACACAATTCGTTTATTGAAGATGGAGATCAAAAACAATGTTAAACTCATCCATTAACAAATTAACCAAATTAATCTCAGCATTTAAGACCGAAAACACACAATGATCCGTAGACTAAGGAACTGACAAGTGTGGAAGAATATGCCAAAAGAGTACATAACAGCCTACATGCTCTGACATCTACTACTAGAATTCCTCCTCACGAGTCCCAAAGAGAGCTCCATTTCAATCTCCAAGTCTCCACAGTAATGGTTGATTTAATAGAGCCATGAGGCTTCTTGCCAAACACTCAACGTTCTGCACCCATGAGGTTCTCTACTACACACAACTTTTTACAAAATTTGAAACGAGGGAAATTGAAACCCAATGCTCGAACTTTTGCAATTGGCATTTACAAATTATACAGATAGCAAGTCTCATTCCAGTTGTCAACAGTGGCATCTCATTCTACACAAAGTCATTGTATTGGTACCCCAAGATTTTGATCTGCAAAAAGATGTGGTCACAATGGAAATAAGTTTAACCGAGAGAGAGCAGCTTCTCGAAGAAATCATCAATCAGTTTAACCCACAATGAATCAATGGGTGTCCTGTCTCTTGTACGCCTTTCATAGAACTTTGTATTAACATGTGAGGGCTGTCTATTAGAGTATTTTAATGATACCTGTGTTAAGATTGGACATCTGTGAGTCCATCACCGTGTAACCTCCGAATTGTCATCTCATCTCATTGTCAGAAACGACTTAGTCCTGTACAGGGTCGCGGTGAGCCAGAGCCTATCCCGGCAGATACAGGGCGCAAGGCAGGGATATACCCACGATGGAACGTCAGTTCATCACCGGGTACTGTGGGCAATTTAGTCTGCAAGCCAATTAACCTATGCAGCAGCATGTTTTTTGGACTGTGGGAGGAAACCGGAGTGCCCGGCGAAAACCCACGCAGACATGGGGAGAACATGCAACCTATTTGTAATGATGTAGGTTTTCACGGCTCGATGCATGATGATTGCTTCGAAAAGCTGCTCTCTCGGGACAGTCGCGTCGATGGCTCTCTCTCCTCTCCTCGCGACGTTTCGCCTCACACGTTGGAGGCATCCTCAGGCGAAGTGTTTATTTGTTATAGACGGCAGTGACTGTAGGCAAGTAGCGTATTCTCTATACAATTGTATGTGGTGACTTCAACCTACCACAAAGACCTGTTTTTAGGATCAGGGTAGGTAAAAAATATGTTTTTGATTGAAGATTAGGGCTAGTTGAACTCGAGGAACTTTATTTATACCTCAAATCGGAATACACAACTTCATCTTGGCATCACGCAGGCTACAAATGCTACTGCTCGAGAGCAGAGCAGGACTGCTCAGAAGCTAATATTGCTTTACTCAACATGCGTTTGTACAACTCATTATATAAAGTGTGCGTTTATGCACGCTTTGAGCGGAACACTCCTTACATTAATTGCATGATCGTTTAAAACGCTTGGGTCGCAAGCCTCTCCACTGCTCTCTTGTTGAGCTAGTAATTGTACACAGTCGTGGGCTACCACCCGTTGCATGTTAAAACCTCGACACATTCATTAATAACACTGTTTTAAAAGGAAAACAAATATATAATAACCGAGGTTTTGAGCAATGACCTTTCTTCATTGGACATAAATCATTTGTTGAATTGTTTGATATTTGAGCTTATGCACCACTGCCAACATAGCATCACCCATTTATTAAATATATGTTGCCACAACTTTAAAAATGTCGGAGCGGATATGGTTAACGAGTCATAGTGAATGACAACACTACTATCGACTTGTTTCTAAAGAGTCTGCCATGTGCCACACAAATGTTAATTTTTTTCGGAATTTGCAAGTCCGGTGTATGGTGTGCAGCGCTTTGTGACCCTCGGGTGAAAAGCGCTCTAGAAGTGCAATTATTATTATTATTACAGTGACCCTAGTGTGTCACTGCGAAGGGTGTATGATGTGTTACCAGGAAGCTGTACAGGCCATTCTATGATTGAATCAAGTACTTGCGCTGTGATAGTATGTGATTGGTTACAAGGGTACTTTACTCAATGCTTCCCTATTGATAAGTCAGGCAATGTCTCATCTCATTGTCAGAAACCGCTTAGTCCTGTACAGGGTCGCGGTGAGCCGAAGCCTATCCCAGCAGACACAGGGCGTAAGGCAGGCATATACCCACGATGGGACGTCAGTTCATCACCGGGTACTGTGGGCAATTTAGTCTGCAAGCCAATTAACCTATGCAGCAGCATGTTTTTTGGACTGTGGGAGGAAACCGGAGTGCCCAGCGAAAACCCACGCGGACACGGGGAGAACATGCAAACTCCACACAGTAAGCAGCACCCGAGCCAAGATTCGAACCCGGGACTTCTTGCTGTGAGGCGACAGCGCTACCCACTGGGCCACCGTGCCGCCCAGATCAGGCAATGCTTATCCTTTATTCGGCTTGCTAGCAGTGTAATCTACCTGATGGAACAGACACGTAAGCAGTTTAACGATAAAATCACAAAGCTGTTATTTTATTGTTGGATAAAAACAGAACTAAGCAGATTTAACAGCATTACAACCACCACAATCTGTAGTGCACTGAGACATGTGAAAATTGAAGTTACATCTCCTTTTTGTTATAAATAAGCCATATTTCCACCCGAGTGAATGGTGCAAACACGGGAAAACATGCTGTGTACAGGTACGTATTGTTTACCGTGGAAGACGCGTTCCTAAAAGTTAACCGCGTTAAGCCAAATGGCGCTATGGAGGGATCGTTTTCACCTAAGAAATAATGTAAACGTGTGGAGCTACACGTTAGGGAATTGCATGAGAAAAGACTGAGAGTGAGAAAGGTACTATTTGTATGGGAGAGAGGGGGACGAGACAGAGGATACCATACAGCTACGTCGATATAGCAATTTCTACCTCTGATCAACCAGCGCTTTGTGAGGAATAACATTTGTAAAAATAATAATTGCATTAATAAAGCGCTTTTCATCTGAGGGTCACAAAGCACTGCACAGAGCTGCCGAGAGAACGGCGCGTCAACAACAACGGCATTAGAACCTAAAATTAGCAACAATAACAATTCTTTAGAACATGTCAACTCGCATTGTGCAGATCACAGCATATAAATGCAATTATTATTATATGAGATGGCCTATTTAGGACTAGAAGGTTCCATCATTTAATCGATGCCTTGCGAGCGACTACTAAATCGCCATTTGTCATTGGCTCGTTGGTGGATCATGTTGTGGCCAGCCTTCCTAAAATGTGATTGCTCCGTTGAGACTGGCCCAGCCTCCCGCCACCTCCATCAATGTGATTGACTGATGTCAGATACAATGCACGATATTACAATGGGAATTCCATTGCGCCATACAATAAAGTCACTAAGTATAGCAATCGCATTATTGCGATACACAGCAGTTAGTTGATTTTAGACTCTATGGAACAGAACGCAGATGCCTACAAGAGCAATTTATTAAACAGATATCACTATTTTAAGTCACGAAAGTGTTGTCGCCAAGATATAGATTGCAACGGCTGCCATTCATAACACTGGATTTGATTAATCACTACTTACCCGTCTCTCCGTGACTTACACACTGCTTATTTCTCACTCGACATTTTATGGAATTCTTATAAGCTACATATAAGGTATAAGGTATGCCTAACCATGATTATCATGAAGCTTAACATATTCATCAATTCTACTGCTTAAAATGGCAAATATATAATAGCCAACATTTAAGGCAATATCCCTTCTTCATAGTGCAGGGCTATTTATGGAATGGGCATTGTCCAACCTACCGCTTATTACATACTTCTCCTTTTAAGGCAATGTTACTGACGAACTTGTTGCCGTTTATGTTTTTTGTGCTTGCGCACCACTGCCAATATAGTATCACGAATAATTAGCATACGAATAATGTGTCGAGAATGTCTTGTAACCCTAAGGACATCGTGCCCAATGTGGTGTACTCCAGAAAAGTTTCATGAGGAAAAAAGTAATCATAGATGGATGTGGAATGCCAAAATAAATCCCCAAAGAGCATTCTGGAGTCTTCTGCCTGATTTTAAGCACAGATTACACACGTAACTTTAGATGAATAGTGCTGGGTTTTTTTAAGACTATCGGCAATGAATGATGTTTAAGGAGCAATACAAGGTAATGATTAAGGCAATTCAGTAATGATAGACAAAATGCATTGCATTTGGAGAAGCCTACAAGGATAGTTTCATTAAAGCCAGTAATGAATATTACATCAGGTCACGGACATTTCAATTCCCCATCGGACACTAAAATGTCCTATCGTACGTTGCAATGGCAGTATCTGTTGGGGCTAATTCCAAAAATGTATAAATTGTGTTATAAAGTTATATTGTGTTATAAAGTTATCAATAATAATAGTCGTAGTGATTTTCTTAGAATGATATCAGCATGATATCATAATTAACCCATCATTATTATGCAAATGATATCAGTATGCTATGCAAATAACAGGAGTGAAAGACATTCTCAAAATGAATTAGGTAGGCCAGGATTTATTATGTGATTGTTATTATTATTTCCACTGGCTGAGTAGAGATCAATTTTATGATAATGGTATCATCTATTTCCACAAAACCACATCACTCCTGTACTGTATTATATTGCTTGGCACACGCATCATTAACTTATTACATTGAACAAATTTTTTTTTTATAATTACAGATATGGCAGGCATTTATATTTGTAAAATATTAAGAGAGATAATCAATTTTGGACATTTCCAAAAGACATCCCTCTTTAAAATAAGATGACCACAGATAGCATTATGCTTCAAGACATTTAACAACTAAGTGCATAAAAAATATATATATTATTTAAATGAGCCATCCATTTACCTTTGCAGTAAACTTTGACCTTAGCGTCTGCCATTGCGTAGTAGTCAGAAACAATAATGACTGCACTGACCTTTACAAACTCTAAAAGGACGTAATACCAATCTAAAAACCTGAATGCAGGTAAGACAACATTTCAGCCAGCATATTGTTTAAATTACCCATTTTAAAAGGTTATAATTTATTATTAAACTAACTATTTAAACACACTACATTATTTTATTCAATTAATTAATTACCAAAAGAGGTCTTATTTGAAAAATGTCTTTAAACGAGAACATTTCGGAAAATTAAGTGAAATGTAGATGAGTGTGTAACATACGTTTTCAAATATGTAAAAAATAGATAAAAATGCTAATTCTCTAATATATAATTTAGAAACAAAAGGTTAACATTAAAAGTATTCAAATACATCACCCAGCAATTGCATTTTAATATACATGTATTTAAACATACATGTTTATTTTATAAGTATGCAAATTAGAAATTGCTGTTAAGAGCTGCTATTTGAGGACAACTTTGTCTAATGTTCCTCCTCTCTTCTTCGCAACATTTCTCCTTTCACGTTGGAGGGTGATATTCGCATTCAAAGGCACTTTTTCAAATAACATTTTATTTGGTAATCAGTGGACTTTGCTTGCCTGTAACACAGCATACGCAATTCCTGTAATTTGAGGCAGTGTGCAAGAAAGTAATTGTCAATGCAAAAATACCAAGATGACATCATCTGAGTTTGAACATCATTGACCTGATCTCAAACCCTATGATATTACAGCACAGCTTTGTTTGGTGCACACTTGCAAGTATCAGATTTACACGTGCCTCTGTTGTTTAGCATACAATGAGAAGACGAGATGACTGCGATATTTGCTTAAAAATGATAGCCATGATAACTATGAGCCGTTAAAGGACTGCTGCCGTCATTACTTCTGCGTCACTAATTTGGAGTATGAAGCTTCTAATGCTAAACCGTCATTTGATTTTACACACTTTATAAAATAAACAGTTAAGTGGGAGATGAGTGCTGCAGTCAAATATAATATCCTCCAAAATACAGCAAACACCTTACTTGGTAGTTATATCATTACTCAATAAAAAAGACAAGTGCAGTGTGTGTGTGTGAAACGCTCTTTGATCAGCTCCAGTGTGAAAATGGCTTTGCCGTCCTCAAACTTTGGTTCAGTCACTTTTTTGATACTAAAATTTGCTTCCAAATATATGCATCCTATCTGACTCCGGAGACAACCAGCTGCCATACACACTTAGTAACATGGTAGCTTAGATTTGGACAGGACATTTTTTTTGTGTCCTAAAAAAAATAAAGCTTTTAATTTAATCACCAAAACACAATCCTTGCACCCTATCATTTTTGATGAGTATATACACGAGTATAATGTCTCATCTCATCTCATTGTCAGAAACCGGTTAGTCCTGTACAGGGTCGCGGTGAGCCAGAGCTTATCCCGGCAGACACAGGGTGCAAGGCAGGGATATACCCACGATGGGACGCCAGTCCATCACCGGGCACTGCGTGCAATTTAGTCTGCGAGCCAACTAACCTACTCAGCAGTATGTTTTTTGACTGTGGGAGGAAACCGGAGTGCCCGGCGAAAACCCACGCAGACACGGGGAAAACATGCAAACTCCACACAGAAAGGCACCCGAGCCAAGATTCGACCCAGGACCTTTTTGCTGTGAGGCGACAGCGCTACCCACTAGGCCACCGTACCACCCACTAGTATAACACAGATTTCCTCTCATCTTGAAACCTTTTATCCACAGCACCCGGCATTTGTGCGAGTAGTAAGTCCCATCATTACTCTAATATTTATTGTCCTGTTCTTGGTGGCCCTCGGTTAATCCACTGCAGGGAATTGTGCCCCGGTCTGGATGAAGAGCAGTTATATGAAACAGCGAGACCCAATCCTAAACTCCGCAATGTGAATCACTGACTTTGAATCTTGGCCTTACCTCTGGATTGCTGTGTGGTCTGGAAGAAGTGTTTGTGACTTGAGCACCGTGTGGGGTTTTCTCATGGAAGCTTCTCATTTGAGGGGAGCCTCCTCTGCAGTGGTCCGTTGACTCCTGGCCAACACATGTTAACAGGAAAAGTCAGTTAACCATCAAAGTGCTTTATAAAAAGTTGTTTTCCCTTCAAACACGAGTATTTTATGCTAAATGTATCCTCTCTTCTTGTGCAAAGTCCTGATTAATCCAACTGAGTTGTTAACATTTTAACAATACTGAAATATGCTTATTGGACCAAGGTTTTAATAAGGTGGCAGCGTTATGCCATTTTTGTGGAATGCATCTGCCACAACCGATTATAAATTCCATATTTGTTGTCCCACTCTACATATAGCCTCACTTTATGCCAGTCTGCAATGCAGACTGAGGCCCAGTAAAAGTGTTCTGCATTATACAGTGATCTATGAAATCTACTCAATCCGCCCGGGTTTACAAAAACAGCCATTACTCTGCCGAAAACGAGTAAAAAGTCATCAGCTGACTCACCCTTATTTTTTTTACCATTTCATGTTTATTTTGCTAGAACTTGTCCACACACTCCAATTGCTTTACTTATTTACATTTCATGAATTTGTCTACGATGTGACGGTTTCTCATCTCTCATCTCATTATCTGAAACCGCTTAATCCTATATAGGGTCACGGTGAGCCGGAGCCTATCCCGGAAACACAGGGCATAAGGCAGGAATACA
>JAZEWT010000001.1:5254952-5272568 GCA_036362905.1 Mordacia mordax
AACTCCACACAGAAAGGCACCCGAGCCGAGAGATTCGAACCCGGGACCTTCTTGCTGTGAGGCGTCAGCGCTAACCACTGGGCCACCGCGCCGCCCCGTATGTAATTTGAAGGAATGTAAACCACATGGGTTGCAGACCACGGGGTGCCGATACGTGGTGGTGGTGTTTTAAAGGTGTAGTGTTTGCACATATGTGATTGTGAATCTTCCTTATATTGAAATGTAGCCCACAGTGACTTATATCCATTATAAAGAAGTTCCATATAAAGTTTCAGTATATTGGGGGATAACTGTATAATATTGAATCATTGTACATTTTTGTGAGCTGTTTTACTTTTAAATGCTAACGCTCAAAACACATTGCATTCATCCCTACTAATTGCTGCTGAAATTATTAAGCATCCCAAATTAAGTAATAAAATATTAATGTAAACAGCCTGTTTTAAACAAAAACTTGAAACCAACATTTTGAAAAATTAAAACAATAAATGACATGTTTGCAACTGCATCCTTCTCTCATAGGATCCGAACCCTACAATGTATGTTGATCATCATTATTACGATGTCATGGAAGAGACAGAATACATATCTAATTCAACAATCCTAAGAAAAATACATCAAAGTTGAGTGTTAATTAATACATTAAAACTCATTAAAAGATTTTTGTTAAATATACAACAAACCACTCGTGTATGAAATAAATATAAGTAACTGTCAGCGTGCAGTCTTGGGAATATACTAAAGCATTAAAACTAATGGCAATAAATTCAAAATCAGGCATCAGTGTTCCAGATTACAAGTCGCTCAGAAAATTAATCAAACCCCAAACTTGTACCCAGTATCAACAAAGTGATAAAAATGCGGTTGCACAGATACTTACTACGCTATAAGATGCACCTCTATATTTTATTTGATATACAGGATGATTAATTTTATTTTGTAACGTTGAAAATATGTTCCGACAAATCTTATGAGGACCATTATGAGCTTTGAGGTTTTCTGCCGGGTGGCGCGGTGGCCCAGTGGTTAGCGCTGACGCCTCACAGTAAGAAGGTCCCGGGTTCGAATCTCTCGGCTCGGGTGCCTTTCTGTGTGGAGTTTGCATGCTCTACCCGTGTCCGCGTGGGTTTTCGCCGGGCACTCCGGTTTCCTTCCACAGTCCAAAAGCATGCTCCTGGATAGGTTGATTGGCTCGCAGACTAAAATTGTCCCGCAATGCCCGGCGATGGACTGGCGTCCCGTCGTCGGGTGTATTCCTGCCTTACGCCCTGTGTTTCCGGGATAGGCTCCGGCTCACCGTGACCCTGTATAGGATTAAGCGGTTTCAGATAATGAGATGAGAGAGGTTTTCTGCCTGTGCTCCTTACTTGGCCTGTGATTGATTGGGCCACATGAGGCAGGTAAGGTGCGCAGGCTGCACTATTATTACGTATCCATTGCAACTGGTTTTCTTTAATAGGCTCAGTTAATGTAGCTAAATTTACTTGGAGAAAATTAGACTTATTGGTTGGTACCAATGAGATTATAAAGTTTGGTTTGCGTAGAAAAGGTCCATAAAGAATAGCACTTAGCACGTGATGTTTGTTGTCCTTCAAAATTAATGTAAGGGTGGAAATGAAACAACAGCAATAAAACAATGAGCCAGCTGAAAACCTGGCAATTAATTCTGACCAATCATGCATGTCCGACTGCCTACTCTACCAGGGTCTATCTTAGGATTTCTATGTTCTTTGGGTGAAGCTAGGTTTAACTGGCATTCATTTAATCGTGAATCACTGTACAGCATGTATGGGCCTTTCCTAGGTCTATTCGGCCTAAAATGAATGCCTACTGCGGTGTGTAAATATCAGCACTAGGGAAACAAAGGTGGTTGGTCCTGGTACTTGCCCCCCCCCCATCTCCTCGTGCACTGTACGGATCTTTATAGGTATTAGCTAACAGCACTTTACCGTACAGATTGTTAACGCTATACGGGTATGTTTGTCTTTGTGAAAATAACACAAGGTTAAGTTGATAGAAACGTTATCGCCTCACTCTTAGATTCGCCCAGTCCAATTAAACAAACTTTAAAGGTAGTGGTAACTAAAATAACAATCATATGACCTGACATCCTGGCAGCACACAAGGACAAGTTGAGTGAGAACAGTTTGGGCAGGGAATCGAGCTAAAGGCTGTTTGATTGATGGCAATTACTCTGAGGAAAGGAAGTAAGAAGGAAACTCTCGTGCGTGTTGAATTCTCAACATGAACGCACAGTGCCACGTGCGTTAAACATACATTTCAATAGTGTATCTAACGTTCATAAACATTCTTGTATTTTACTGTTCTGTAATTTAGTGTTATTGTTTATAATTGCTGCTTACCTTCACTAGCCATTAGATTGGCAGTGGTGTAATGTTTATAATTGTGTTGTGGTAAATATTCAAAAAAGTTAATGAAAACGGTAAAATAACTTTGCTCTGCAATATATTTTCCCGTCAAGATTTCCTAGAAATCCTGATATTTTATCAGATTAAAAAAGCCGATCGTCGTCTCAGCCATTCCTAGAGCAGACACATCAGAAATGTGCAAAATAACTGCAACACTTCAGGCCATTCTGCATTATCTATGGTTCCGCAAAACACACGTACACGTGTATCGGACAGATTGGGACGTGATTACGTGGCATCGGAGACTACACGGTTAGCATCATCACAGCCATGCTGCTATCCACGGACAACATATGCTCCGCCCATTTGCTTGGCGTAACGGTGTATATTTGATCTTGAATCGGATTGAAGTGTGCTTGGCAAAGTTTGCTCTGCCAAAACTTCTGTCGTACTACGTTCCCGCTACTCACCATTTACCATGATTTTTATATGTATGAGTAGACATAGTCCGCCAATAGTGGAAAAATACGTAACTTATTCTTAATGTAAAAAAAATGCAGAAGCTCAGTATGAACCTGCAAATTTGAAAATAAACATTAGCAAGCTATATCAGATTGCCACGAGTATTTTTGCAAAAAAATATAAAACTGTATGCGTGATTATACAAAACCAATGCTGTGGTAAAACCATTCAAATAAAGAGCCGACAGATCGATGACTTTGAAAAATGCATTTCTAGGTGATACTTTTACAACATTGCCATTAATGCTAATGATCATATACTAATTATATTCCTTCGTGAAGAGGCAAGGTGAATAAAAGTCACAATCATCACATTCCAGTGTGGAAGAGTGGCCTGCCATTTTTTGAACCGCTCTAGTGAAGCGTGATCAAAATGAACAAAACAATTTTAAAAAATCTGCGGAAAGACGCCAAAGAATGCTCGGTATAGCTCTAATTAAAATATATATCTAAAATTGGAAAAGCAAAAAATGCTAAAAAATTAAAGGGAAAAAATAGGCCAGCGGTAAGCTCGGCCTACTTGGGGGAGGGGGAAGGAGATGACACCAGGAGGATGACGTCACTAAAAGTTCTATTATCTGTCATTTTTATAATCATGTTTGTGTTGTTCTCTGATTTTGAAGACTCTGTGTTGTGTTAGCATCGCTCTTGCTATTTATACCTGTCCTGTTGCTCAACACGTCTCAGTGGTTGTGTTTTTCACTGATTCCTGTTGTCTTTGCCTCTCGTTTAGCACACTACACCTTACCAGCCTCGTTATTTCATTATTTAAGGTGGTCACCTCCATTTTATTATTTTTCTCTTATCCGCATTTGATTTAGTTTCTTGGCAATGGCTAAAGTTAGCCACCTCATTGCCTATATTCTTTTATGAACGCTCTTGTTTTGCATGGAATTGACTGGGTTTTTTTGTTGTTGCATTGTTGCATTACAACTTGCATCACTTTGGCCTTTGAGCATCTTGGATTGTCTGAGACACTGAGATTCATTAATTACAACCTGTTTTAAAATTACGTTTTAGCATTAAATCATAGACAGCTAGTGACCTCAATATTTGTATATGCCATTAATGCAGTGCGTTTTAAAAAAAATGTTCTTATAAATGTATATTCTCTGTCCTGTTGGACCACCCATAGCACACACCTCAGCTAAGTTTCTACAAGAGCTACGTGTGTTTTGATTGGAAGCACACTAAATTAAATTACTGTGTTTCCCTGGTTGAGGTTTTAAGGCTGAGTCTCCGGACTGGGTCTCCAGCCTTTAAAACCTACGTGAAAATAATGTTGAATGCGACTGTATACAAAATAGCACACCTTACCTGAAACCTTGGGGAATTGCATCGAAGCCCTATGTATGATATTCTATCATCAGCATCCTATTCATAGCTTGTGCAACGATGGGAAGTGCTATCAGTGCAGCCCATGGTCACTTCTTCAATGAAGGCACGTCATGAGCAAAGATAGTAAAGGGGAGTCGTGAGATAGAAGGGTAATAGCCTGTCAAATGCAACCTTTAAACAGCAGAAATTTTATTTTTATCAGTTCAGTATAAGCACCCGCTTAATCCTGTACAGGGTTGCAGGGGCCCGGAGCCTATCCTGGCAGACACAGGGCGCAAGCTGGGGCTATGCGAATGACGTGACGCGAGTGCATCGCAGAGCACTATTTTGGTGAGCAATTTACTCAGCAGACCAAGTAACCTCGGCAGCAGCGCGTCTTCGGACGGTGAGAGGAAACCAGAGTACCTGGCGAAAACCCACGCGGACACGGAGAAAACATGCAAACTCCACACAAAAAGGTACCCGAGCTGGGAACCAAACCCCGGCTGTAATTTAAGTTTTGCTAAAGAGTACTTAGTGTGACATTTTACTGAACAGAGAAGTGTCTTTTTTTATATTCGAAGGCTTTCGTGACCAATGTTATCCATGAATTCCATTTTTTTTGGGTTAGGTCACGTAAAAAATGTTTGTCGTAAACCCTCCACGACCCGACAACGTCCAGTTAGTAAAGTTAGTCAGGGTGACATTGTTTGTCAGGTTGACAAACTTTACTTATTGGCCATTGTCGGGTGTTGGAGGGTTTAAAAAAAATAATTTTTACGTGAGCCAACCCAAAAAATGGAATTCATAGAGAAGTGTCTCTCCAGACATTTTGCCAAGTACTATTTTATAGATTTAAACATTGCATTGTTAGCAATATTAAAGGTTTTCGCCGGGCACTCTGGTTTCCTCCCACAGTCCAAAAGCATGCTCCTGGATAGGTTGATTGGCTCGCAGACTAAAATTGTCCCGCAATGCCCGGCGATGGACTGGCGTCCCGTCGTCGGGTGTATTCCTGCCTTACGCCCTGTGTTTCCGGGATAGGCTCCGGCTCACCGTGACCCTATATAGGATTAAGCGGTTTCAGATAATGAGATGAGCAATATTAAAACAAACAGGGCTTCTTGTAACATAAAACCACGCCACGTTTGAAACAACTGACACTTGCTTGTTGAGATCACAGATCACAACGGCTGCAAAGACCAACGCTATATTATGTACATTCACGCCCTTGGTTTTCTTCATTGAATTGGTAAAAATGTGAAAGATTTATACAGATAGCATAAGTGTATAATATATATGTATGAATGCCAAATTCTATCTCCAATGAACAAAATTTTGGTAAGAATATTATTTTAATCAAACGTTAAATAATCTGGGCATAAACTTGCCAAAGTATAGTAGGAATCCTATTATTTTTGAATGTTAGCATTAATCAAATCGAATACCAGTAAAATCTAGTCGATCAGCAATGATTCTCGTTTCGTGCAGACATGTAATTGTAATCGTATTTACCACTACCATTCATGGATAAAACATGGTGGATGATGATAGCTGAGTGATGATATTTTTTTTTCTTCACGACTATAGTGGAAATGCTAGTATCGGTGAGGACACCTGAAAGCAGATAAGCAAATTCTATTCAAGTGTGCCCTCCCCAGTCTCTCTACCCGTGTGTCCGCAGGTGATTGTCTATTTATTTCTATACGTGTCCTTTTCGTCTTACAATGAATGTGTTCGTTTCTGTCTCTACCTGTTCACGCATTCTTTGTCTGCATGTCTCTCCTTGTCTCATCATTATCACCATGAATCATCTCCATTACGAACGTCATCCATCATCACCATTGTCCTCAGTCATAATCTCCATCATAACAGCTAAATTAGCACACCATCATCCACTGATATTTATCCATCTTCCTTGATCAATATGGCAAACGTCTTAATGCATCAAATATCATCCTCACCACCCTCTCTGCCACCGTCCAGTGTCATCTAGCATTCGGCATCATCTCTCACTTTAATGGAGCACTCCCTGACCCTGTTGCATGCTGCCACAGCGCCCACCTGCAATGCCCACCTGCTTTATGCTGGCTGGCGACCGCTCTATGTAGTCATTAAAGACACGTACATTGAGTTAAACACTTGTAAAGTTGTTGCCAATTTAAACGGCCATTATCCAGGTTTGTACAGATGTAAGATTTCATGGCTTGATGTATGAAAATTGCTTTCCATAGTTGCTCTGGATAGCCGTGTGAAGTGTTCTTTCTCCGACCGTCGTGACGTTTTGCCTTCCACGCCCGAGGCATCTTCAGGCGTTTTCATTGCTCGTGATGGATTGATTTCAAAGGACAAGAAAAATCCTGACGATGCCTTCTTATCCAGTTTTCCCTCCGTTGGTGGGGGTATTGGAGCAGAAGTTTCAAGCTGGATGTCCTTCCTGACGCCAACAGGAATGTATCCACAATTTCTGTGGATGGACTGTGGTCTCATCTCACCTCATTGTCTGAAACCTCATCTCATCTCATTATCTGAAACCGCTTAATCCTATACAGGGTCACGGTGAGCCGGAGCCTATCCCGGAAACACAGGGCGTAAGGCAGGAATACACCCGACGACGGGACGCCAGTCCATCGCCGAGCATTGCGGGACAATTTTTAGTCTGCGAGCCAATCAACCTATCCAGGAGCATGCTTTTGGACTGTGGGAGGAAACCGGAGTACCCGGCGAAAACCCACGCGGACACGGGGAGAGCATGCAAACTCCACACAGAAAGGCACCCGAGCCGAGAGATTCAAACCCGGGACCTTCTTGCTGTAAGGCGTCAGCGCTAACCACTGGGCCACCGCGCCGCCCTTGTCTGAAACCGCTTAGTCCTATACAGGGTTACGGTGAAGCCGGAGCCTATCCCGGCAGACACAGGGCGCAAGGCAAGATATACCGACGATGGGACGCCAGTCCATCGCCGGGCACTGCGAGGCAATTTAGCCTGCGAGCCAATCAACCTATGTAGCAGCATGCTTTTTGGACTGTGGGAGGAAACCGGAGTGCCCGGCGAAAACCCACGTGGACACGGGGAGAGCATACAAACTCCACACAGAAAGGCACCCGAGCCGAGAAATTCGAACCCGGGACCTTCTTGCTGTAAGGCGACAGCGCTAACCACTGGGCCACCGCGCCGCCCCTGGACTGTGGTAATTCATGTTATCCATGAATAATCAGAGCCTAACTGCTCATGAGGCAAAGAATATCGAAACCTGTCTAGCGTTTACTTGATTGAAGCAATGTTGTTCTGATTCCGCAGAAGGCTTTGTAGCTGATGGGATGTGTATATTTTAAGACAGTCAGAGAGTATCAATAACCGCTTAATCCTGTACAAGGTCGCGGGGGGGTGGGGGGAATGTGGAGCCTATCCCGGCAGACATAGAGCGCGAGGCAGAGCTATATCCATGATATGATGCCAGTACATCGCAGGGCACTTTTTTTTGGGAGGGGGGGGCGGGATTTTACTTAGCAAGCCAATTAACCTAGGCAGCAGCGTGTCTTTGCATGGTATAGGGAAACCAGAGTACCCGGGAGAAAATGCAAAACTCCACATAAAAACATAGCACAGCCAGGAACCGAACCCGAGACCGAAACTGGGACCTTCTTGCTGTAAGGCAGCAGCGCTACTCACTGCTCCGCCCACGTTTTAAGTGGAGGAGCAATTACATGATGATATATCGTCTGCTTATCTATTTTGAACGTTATCTGTACATCAATTTAATTCACAGATGAGTGGAACAGCACGTATAGTCAACCGCCAAATCCATCGTTTTACCTCTGATTATCCAAGGATAATAGAAATGATGACAGATGGCTGATGAGGAATGAAAATTATAGTTGCATCACTCCAAGTCACCACTAATACTGTTGGTAATTATTAATAACGCAACAATGAGAGTTGATTGTAGCTGTCATCACCACCGCCACCACCACAGTTTCACTAAGCAGGCCATTGAAATGGCATCCATAGAGGTCGGTGACCGTGCGAGGTGGTTGTGCTACTTTAATACTTAGCTTCAATTTCATATTGTGTTGTCCTTAGCCTCGGCCGTGCCAGGCCACGTGCAGGTGGGGAGCGCGTTAGGCTTCTCCCCCTCCCCCGTGTTCATGCAAGTGTCCAGTGAGTCACAGGGTGCGGTTCGGGCCGATGAGGTAATGTGTTTGCCACCCACGCTGGACGGCTGATGAGTAACCAGGTGCGGCAGTTAAAGCGGCTGAGTAAGTGGTTATAAGCTGGTGAGGAGGGCTAGAGAGGGAGCTGACCTGGGAACTGTTGGAGGAGGCTGCGTCACAAGATGTAGGGGAGCGCTGATGTGTGGTGGAGGGTAGCTGACCGGTGTGGGCTGCTACCCGGTCGTGTGCTGCTGTGGAGATTTAAAGCATTGAAAACATCCAGAAGGCCTCTGCATCATCAATTGTTGCTGGTCTCGTGTCGCTGACTGGGTGAGTGCATCGCTGTGTGACGGTGAACCGTTATGCCGCCGCTGAAGAACCCCCGGCAGCCCGCACCACATGGCCTTCCGCGCCACGTGGCCACACGAGCAAGTTGGACCCACGGGTGTCTGTCGGGGATTACAACTGAGGTCGACTCCCTTGGAGGGTTCCCCGCCGAAACACCACATTTGTAATGAGTGGACTTTAACATTGCTTAATTATGCAGTATTTTCGATGTACCATGTGATTTGGTGTTTTTTTAGGTTATGATTATCTTGCTTAATTTTTATACTTTTTTGCTTGCTTTGATTTCGGTGTATAGGTCATCCAAATAACTCTTATGCACGGTGCTGTCACGCTCTCTGGAGTTAACATCCGGTTAAACAAAATAAACGTGAAACGTTAACATACGGCAGTATTATAATCTGAAATATTGCGGATGGTAATCATGAAAACTACGTTTAAAGATGTAGATGAGGGAAGGAGTGATTGCGTGTAAAGGTCTCTCTGTACTCTTCACTGATGTTTCCTGTTAAGGGCAATGCACTAACTGGAGGCATATTGAAACACCAGCAAACGCGCGCACGCGCACACACACATTTTGGGGCACGGACAAGGAAACATCCACAAAAATACAAGCAGAAACAGACATATAGATGGCAACATGACAACATTTACCATTTTTCTGTAAGTAGGCTTGGCAGGACACGTTATTAGAAGAGATGTCAAGAAGATAATCGGAGCATCAGCCAAGGAAGTGAATGCAATCAAAATGAAGGCAACCCAGAAGGTGAAAAAAAAATCACGTGCAAATTCTGGATGGATTGCTGCATTGCGATAGGTGGAAATGGCTTGGGGAGGCCTTCGTCCAGCAGTGGATTACTGTGATCAGTACAATTATTACAACTGTGGCTGATTCCCAATTATGTCTAAAGTCAAAGGAGATTGTGTGAACTGGTTCTGGAACTCCCCGAGGTCGACGCAGACACAAATGAGTGTCTGCTCCGGTCTGTAAATATCAACACTGTGGAGTCTGCGGTGGCCATACATGGTGCTGATCAAATCTCCTCTTTGGTGTTGTGACAGCCTTAATACGCCATTTAATGGCGAACTAATGTTCGCCGCTAAATGGCGAACATCAGTTGTTGTGTCTATCTCTTCGCTTGTGCCTGGGTCATCTGTGCCTCTGTGTCGGTCAGTGTGTAGGTCTCCGTTTTGTGTGTTTTTTTTATCCTCGTGTCTAATAAAGACAGACTTTGTTATTTAAAAAAAAAACCAAAAAATATTGCCGCTTTTCCATTCTGTCGTTGATGGCGTGCCCTCCTCTCCACAGCCCTGTGCAGGGCTTTGTGACTCTCGGGTGAAAAGCGCTCTATAAATGCTATTATTATTATTATATGTAGCATGTGGAGATATAGACATCTGTAGCATGTTTATGGGCAAGTGCAATATGGCTTTATAGCTAAGCATATACCTAAATTCCTTCATGAACAGTTTTAGATAGCCTCTTTATAGATACGTGTGTGTGTGTATAGGGTGGCACGGTGGCCCAGTGGGTAGTGCTGTCACCTCACAGCAAGAAGGTCACCGTGTGGGTATTCGCAGGGCACTCCGTTTTCCTCCCACAGTCCAAAAAAAAATGCTGCTGCATAGGTTCATTGGCTTGCAGACTAAATTGCCCGCAGTGCCCGGTAATTGACTGGCATCCCATCATGGGTATATCCCTGCCTTGCACCCTGTGTCTGTCGGGATAGGCTCTGGCTCACTGCGACCCTGTACAGGACTAAGCGTGTTTTGACAATGAGATGAGATGTGTGTATATATATGTATATACACACACCTTGAAATAAGAACATCTCCTCAGCCGTTTTTAATACAATGTATTTGCAATGAAAACGAACTTTTAAGTTACCATTGATCAGGCTACTCGATTCTCGCTTTAATGAAAAAGCAACCAGTTGGTTGAATTATGTATACGATATAAAACAATGAAAAATGGACAATATTGTCGATAACCACACTTAGCAAATATGTTCCACGAGGATCTGTGCTCAGTTCACTTTTACTTTAAATCTATATCAATATACTGTAAATTATAGCTCGTAAAATTCTACATTATGTTGATGAATTGAAGGATCTTCAATAGACAATAGTATACAGTGTTTTTCACCTCTTCACATGTGCAGAATGCGGCTGCTAGAGTTCTCACTCGCACACCCATCTACGATCACATGTCCCAGTATTGGTGTCTCTCCACTGGCTACCGGTTAAATGAAGGATCGAATTCAAGGTCCTCCTCCTCACCTACAAGGCTCACTGGTGCTGCTCCGACATACATGCGTGCCCTACATCAGGCAACCTGAAGTCGGCCACCCTCAACACGACAACTTCGATCCTCCAATGCAGGCTTGCCGCATGTGCCCAGATCGTGCCTCCGTTCGATGGGTGACAGCGCCTTCTCGCACGCTGCTTCCAGACTCTGGAACACCTTGGATATTCGGTCAGCTGAGTCCCTGGGCATCTTCAAATCTCGTCTCAAGACTAACATGTCCCGTATGGATTTCGCTTGATGCGGCTCACTGTTGTCGTGCTGGAATGATGGCTCGCTGTCGACCTGCGCCTACTCATGAACACTTTCATCGATTATTTGACTTTCAATGGAACTGCTCTGATGTTGTTGTTTTTGACATGCTGTTCTCTTCACTGCTCACAAATGTAAGAAATAAAATAAAATGAAAACGTTATTGTTATGCCGTTAATGTGTCGTTGTTGATATGGCGTTTTCTCCACAGCTCTGTGCAGCACTTTGTCACCCTCGGGTGAAAAGCACTCTAAAAGTGCAATTATTATATATTTACGTTGCTCCTATTGACATTGTTTCATTATATCATCATGAACAACCAAGTATTCTGGGCAAATACACCGAAGAGTGCTTGTGTACATCTGAAATTACAATGACTATACAACCATTAAAAAAAACCTGAACAGCCTTGAAACACTTACCTGACTGCAAATGAGGCGCAATGCGCTAGTTTTATGAGCCCCCAACTCTGCAACAGCTCCAAGCCATTGTACCTTGTCAATAACCACTCGTTGCAGAACAACTCGAAAATGCTTTCTCATACAAGTACCTTGACATCTGACTCCATTTTCTTCTCCGCTGCAAACCTCGTATCGAAAAGTGAATATATTAATAATAATAAAGATGAGGACATGTATAAAAACAAATACTGTTTCTATCTACATATAAACATGATAGCTACCACCTTCGTACCTATGCTATATTGCTGGCAACATATGCAGATAAAACTGGATATGCTAATCTTATAATTTATTCTGCCTGACGAATTAGCTTACACCATTTCACTTATTTCCATAATGTGACTCCTTTCTATCAACTTACTCATTGAAACAAATTCATCTTCAATGCACACCATACATAACTCAATCCCTTACCAATCCAATTTGCCATTTGATGTTCTCGATAACATGAACACCCAGCCCTTGTTATCAATGAATTTGCAATTAACGAATCTCTAGATTGGCGAAATTTCACCAAAGCACCGGCACATCCCTGGCCAACATTTGTAAGCGCCTTCGGAATAGTTTAGAAGCACTTCAAAGCGTGTTATTCCGCTTCGCAAGGGGTCTAGTACCGACGCAAATGCCTGTGGACCCGTACATACTCGTCTCCTGAGTTATCATCATCATTATCAAAACCCGCTTAAGCCTGTGTGCACGGTCGCGGGGGGCCGCAGCTTATTCCGACGCAAATGCCCGTGGACCCGTACATACTCGTCTCCTGAGTTCTCATCATCATTATCAAACCCCGCTTAAGCCTGTGTGCACGGTCGCGGGGGGCCGCAGCTTATTCCGACAAACAGAGGGCGCAACGCATGGCTTTACCCAGGATTTAACGCCAGTACGTCGCAGGGCACTGGAGGCAATTTACTCAGCAGGCCAATTAACCGAGGTAGCAGCGAGTCTTTACTGGATGCTGGGCTTCAACGACCTTTCGCCGCACTTTGAAGACTTGTTTACAATCACCGTAAGACCCCAACCAGCTTGACCCGACCAGCCGGATGGTCGCACTCATCCGCACCGCGCTGGCTGCGCAATGAATCAACGCTGTTTCTCGCACCACCCAGAGCTGCAACGTGTGCTCAAGCCCAGTAGGTGGCACGTGATTTGTAGCTCCGCAGAGCTCCGTATTGCCCGTCTATATCTCATCTCATCTCATTGTCTGAAACCTCATCTCATCTCATTGTCTGAAACCTCATCTCATCTCATTGTCTGAAAAACCGCTTAGTCCTATACAGGGTCACGGTGGGTGAGCCGGAGCCTATCCCGGCAGACACAGGGCGCAAGGCAAGGATATACCGACGATGGGACGCCAGTCCATCGCCGGGCACTGCAGGGCAACCTATGAAGCAGCATGCTTTTTGGACTGTGGGAGGAAACCGGAGTGCCCGGCGAAAACCCACGCGGACACGGGGAGAGCATGGAAACTCCACACAGAAAGGCACCCGAGCCGAGAGATTCGAAGCCGGGACCTTCTTGCTGTGAGGCGACAGCGCTACCCACTGGGCCACCGCGCCGCCCCCTGTCGATATCGTTGTTTTTGTTTCACTTCATTGTCTCTGTCTCCTCTTTTGTCTGTCATTCAGTTTCTGCCCCCTTCTCGTGACTACATTTTTCTGTTCATTGCTTTACTTCTCACAGGGCATCAACACCACCTGTCAGCGGAGCGCACCGCTCACAGAGAATTGATCATTTTTCACACGCCACATCAGAATTAAAACACAGCGAACGCGTAAAAATGTTACATTCTCCTACATTATACATGATTTCTGATGTTGGGCATTATATATATTTATTTTCATGACTATTCGCGTTATTTACGTTTTATTAGATTGGGATTTATTTACTTTATTGTTGTAGTAGATAGCCGAATAAGGGCTCACCTCCTTGGCTGGCCGAGGTTTTACTAAATATGCGTGATAAACTACAGTACTCAAATTATTCCTGACTGTAGATTTCACGCGGAAAATTGAGCAAATTCACAGATAACTTAGCGGGTAATAGGATCCGGGGCCTTGGCACCCTTCACCATTACAGAGGAGAGTTCTTCTGAAATTGTCTTTCCCCGCAGAGCGTGCAGCATCCTGGCAGTAATCCTCTCCACGGTCCTCCACTCACGCACTGCTCATGCACGTCGATCTCAAACAGCAGCTACGAAAGCAGTTTTCAGAGGGAGCTCAAAAAACAAGGAATCCACTTTGTATGACACGAACAAGTTACACCCAGCAACACACAGTGTGATTTGTATCGATTTTGTTGTCTTTTTTTGTGCTTTAAAAAATCCAGCTGTGTAAATGGTTTAAAATATTTAAAAGTAATAAAAAATGTTTTTCAAAAAAATCACGGAAAAGCTGCATTGAGATTATTAAGGAACAACATATATCAGAATTGTCCAGGAAGGAGAAATTGTTTCACAAACCTTGGTCACAGCGATATAAATTATATTTTCTCAACTTTTTGCAGAAATAAAGCATAAGCATGAATACGCAAAGTAACTAGTTTAGTACTATGCCAAGTCTTCCAGTTAATGTCCAAGTAAATGTCCTTAGTTCAGTCAAGTAACAACCAACTGTATACTTATTTAGAATTTTAAATGTCTTAAATATTTGTATACAATTCTCATCTCATCTCATTATCTGAAATCGCTTAGTCCTATACAGGGTCGCGGTGAGCCGGAGCCTATCCCGGCAGACACAGGGCGCAAGGCAAGGATATACCGTCGATGGGACGCCAGTCCATCGCCGAGCACTGCGGGGCAATTTAGCCTGCGAGCCAATTAACCTATGCAGCAGCATGCTTTTGGACTGTGGGAGGAAACCGGAGTGCCCGGCAAAAACCCACGCGGACACGGGGAGAGCATGCAAACTCCACACAGAAAGGCACCCGAGCCGAGAGATTCGAACCTGGACCTTCTTGCTGTGAGGCGACAGCGCTAACCACTGGGCCACCGTGCCGCCCAATATACAATTAGTTAAATATAAACAATGAGTATAGTGTTGGCAGAACTTGCTGACATTGCAAAAACGGCATGTACATGCATTATTGTCATGAAACATTTTCCACGGGAAAGTGGTAGCATTATCTTAATCAAAATAAAATGAATACACACAAAGGAGTATCCTTTTATACCTGAATTGCATGGATGTTCTGAACCCCCAGCCAAAAAAGTATGACATACTCACCAACTTGAAACTTTAACCAAAAGTGATGTTGGAATATTTCCAAAAATGTAACCTCAAAACACACTTCTCAAAGACCGTCTGAAGTGTTTTCCATTTGCACAATGCCAGTGCCAAAGGGTAAATTGCCATCTCCTTATGCTGTCGACCTGATCTTTAACTTACAAATCACACCTTGAGAAAATTGCTGTGAAAATCAAAGCACGATATAACCTATTTGCCAAACTTTCAATTTCTACATGGGGTGCCCATGCCTCCATACTATATTCATCTGTTCTGTATAACTTAGCTGTAAAATACCGTGCTTCTGTCTGAGACCAATCACCATACAGAAAACTAGTGGATACCCAACTGCATGCCACAATGCACCTCGTGAGGGACCTACACGCCTCTCCACTATGGTTATCATTCCTCCGCAACAATTCTCCCCGATACCTCCGTTGCGCACATGCTTCAGAAAACCTTCTCGCCAGACTAGAAGAAGAGTGCACTGCCAATACACCAGAATGTCTTTTACCCACCAATGGCTTGGCTGCCTTCTAGAACCATTGATTTCTCCCAATCAACTCGATGGCACAGGCCTCAATAAATCACATCACCCAGGACTATACAGCTTGACAACTGGCATTCAATTCGCCACGCACTCACTCGGCACTCAAGCGTTTCCGAACTAGACAGGGACAGTGCGCCTCCAACTTGCACCTTTGGGGTCTTTGAGACGACGTTAAAATTTCCTTGTAGACAAATGCAAACTGTGGTCCATATCGTTAACTCACGCCCATTAACTCTGCTCCATAGCGGCCTCCAAGCTGTCCACACCGGTGATTACATCACCACAATACGCCAAATACGCATATGTACGCATACAAATGACCACATTCATCGAACCTCATATGGTTAACTACATCACATGAATACATCCCCTCCATTATAAAGGGAAACGGACATATCCTTTATGGACATATCTGTTTAACGTATTAATGTAGGTTTCCACGGCTTGATGCATGATGGTTTCACACCTGAATATGCCTCTAATGTGGGGGTAGGGGGGTGGGGAACGTCGCGAAGGAGAAAGGAGCAGCGCTTGTCGCAGTTGAGCAGCACGGTAGCCCAGTGGGTAGCGCTGTCGCATCACAGCAAGACCGTCCCGGGTTCGAATCTCGGCTCGGGTGCCTTTTTGTGTGGAGTTTCGCCAGGCACTCCGGTTTCCTCCCACGGTCCAAAACATGCTGCTGTATAGGTTAATGGGCTTGCAGACGAAATTGCCCGGCGATGGACTGGCGTCCCCAACAGATCAGTTCAACCTCTCAAGCCAGCTTGCCTCGGGGACATTTCTGAACCTGAGGTTTGGCACTTCATAAAGGTAACAATCTTAATTACATATTTGTTTGTTGTTTCTGACAGGAATGAGACTTGCAATAGCACAGAGCACCACAACGTCTAAGCTTCATGCAGTTCATGCTAAAAAGATAAACAGCGTAGCCGAACATTTGAACATAAACCAAACCTCATATTTATGGATGCACAATCTTATAGGATCACAAAATATGTCACAATACATCCACGCTTTCAAATTGCTGTGTAGGTAAACACACATTTTAAAACAGAACGCAGTTACTTGCAGTGCTGTAAAACAATTATCTGCAACGGGCAACGAAACGGCTGCTGACTCATCTTAATACAGTTGTTCTGTCTTAAAATTACAAATAATTTTAATGATTTAAATGAGTTTGCAAATCCAGTTTTATATCCTAACGGACTGCGAACATTTATCAATGTAAATTCACAATTGTTTCTGTCATTTTTCTTCAAATCCTCCAGAGCTGTCAAAACATCACACTGCACTGTGTGCACATCAACCATTAGTAAATCTTTCTTTCCCATTATGTTCTGAAAAAGGGCCATTGTTTTAAACACCCGACTATTGCATTTTTTTCTTCTATTACAGGGAAATATTAATAATGGTTTTGAGTTTTGTTTATGAATATCTTTTTGTTGTTCAAATTTTGGAATGCATGGCCACATACTACAAGCAACTTTCATATGTAGGTATATGATTCGTTTTGTGCTTATGGTTATGAATGAGCTGTGCGGCATTGATGCCATTTTCCCAAGGCTTTATGGAATGTAATTTCCCCAATCTGAGAGCGTGTGCTGTACTTAATGAGGGAAAGAGTCACCATTCGGCTTCGTTGACGATTGATATTGTTTTTCATTTGTTGACTCTTGTTTAGAGCATGCAATTCAATTTCGTGCAATATCTTTGGTAATATTGTTTTTGTAAATATTATGACTCTTTCATTTAATAAGTGCTTCTAGTGCTACAGTAATGGAAGGCAGAATTTTAAGCGATTGTTGAAAATCTGAGTTAAGCCCTATGAGGTACAGATTATCCAACCAGTAGAGCAGCAATGAATGGAATTGCACATTGTAGTTTCGTCCACAGTGTCAATTCGCAACATTTTAAATACATACATTTCTTCATTTTTATACGTGCAGATTTATTGTTTTGTATATACCGCCAACAAAATATAGTCTGTATTTACTGGATATGCATATTACGAATTTACATATACAAGTCGCTTATGGTTCAAACCTTTCAGTGTAACGTCATACATGTCAGGAAAGTACTCTCTCTGATCACCTTTCATTAAGACACTTTCTAATTAAGAT
>JAZEWT010000001.1:5311330-5323597 GCA_036362905.1 Mordacia mordax
ATGCAAACTCCACACAGAAAGGCACCCGAGCCGAGAGATTCGAACCCGGGACCTTCTTGCTGTGAGGCGACAGCGCTAACCACTGGGCCACCGCGCGCCCTATTGTTACGTAATCAATAACCTATTTGTATTGGTTCTACAAATATCAATCATGGTCCTATTTGTCATGTTTGCTCATGATGTTTTTACGTTGCTTGACGCTTTGATACCACTCTTAACTCACAAATAAGTGAATGACGTCCTTCAACTTAGAATGGTCGAAATAACATGATTTCATAGCATAAAGCAGAAAGGGCAAACATTACGTGTTGTGTAGTATGTGCCGCTGTAATATCAATGTTCGTAGCCACGGTAAAGGTCAAATGCATCCTGCATAGGTTAAGCGTTGTGACTAAATTGTCCCCAGTGCCTTGAGATGTCTTAACTTGCTCACACCTCCGCGCAAGACAACTGTTAAAAGAACTGCATAGTTTAACGGCTCCATCCAGCTGACGTAAATTTTAAATAAGAAATTACCCATTTTGTCAGAACAGCACAAACTGAAGACACAAAATGCAGCTAGGTTGTATTTGCCATCTTTTTTTTTAAATCCTCTGTTTCGCCTCAGGACGATAAGTTACTGCCACTGAACTTGACAATGTCTACCATTCTGCGAAGCATACCCAAATGGTACACAAGTGTGGAATCTACCGTAAATGTTAATAAAGAAATCTACGAGTCCACATTTGTGAACTATTTGACATGTGTAATAACAAAGGAGGAAGCACTGTGAAAACATTCCAGTGCTATATTTTGTCAGAAACCGCTTCGTCCTCTACAGGGTCGCGGTGAGCTGCAGCCTATCCCGGCTGACAAAGGGCGCAAGGTGGGGATATACCGACGATGGGATGCTAGTCCATCACCGGGCACTGCGGACAATTTAGTCTGAAAGCCAATTAACCTATACAGCAGCATATTTTTTGGACTGTGGGAGGAAACCGGAGTGCCCGGCGAAAACCCACGCGAACACGGGGAGAACATGCAAACTCCACACAGAAAGGTTCCCGAGCCGAGATTTGAACCCGGGACCTTCTTGCTGTGAGGCGACAGCGCTACCCACTGGGCCACCGTGCCGCCCTCAAACGAAGTTGCAGAGAAATATTTTCCCATAGTTTTGAGATATTTGAATTTTGAGGGAGGAGGTCCAACACGTACGTATGGATTTTTAGTGATTATCAGGAAACCTCAAAATCCATCACAACACAATTATGATGGGAATCTATTTATTTACTTCTTGTCTTGCTTTGGTTAAAGCTCATCTCATTGTTAGAAACCGCTTAGACCTGTACAGGGTCGCGGTCAGCCGGTTCCTATCCCGGCAGACACAGGGCGTAAGGCAGGGATATACGCACGATGGAACGCCAGTCCATCACCGGGCACTGAGGGTAATTTATTCTGCAAGCCAATTAATCTATGCAGCAGCATGTTTTTTGGACTGTAGGAGGAAACCGGAGTGCCCGGCAAAAACCCACACGGACACAGGGAGAGCATGTAAACTCCACACAGAAAGGCACCCGAGCCGAGATTTGAACCCGGGACCTTCTTGCTGTGAGGCGACAGCACTACCCACAGGGCCACCGTGCCTTCCTGCTTTAGTTAAACGTTCTGCATATACAATCGACAGTACGGGTGTTAATTGTGATAAGTAAAAGGGTGTTTACCAAAAACTGAAAAAATGCTACAAAATAACACTTGTGGCTCACGTTTAACACAATGCAACAAGGTATGCTCCTGGAAACTTAAATTTTGATGCAGAAAATATTGTTCCCAAGGTGTATGCTCATGTCAGCATTTCTGCGAGCAGATCAGCACCGTTTGTGACTTTGTTGAAGTGGAGCAATTTCATATTTTGCAGCATGTTGTGATCGGGTGCTTTTCTCTATTTTCGTCTCTCGACTGGTTGTTGAAATGTTGGAAAAGTCTGATAAATTACTTTCAGAGGTTAGGTGAGCGTAAGTACCTCAAAAGATCGGAGAAGCACTTCTGTAATGATGGACATTCCAGCGAATTGCTTGTCTCAGCTACGCTCTGAAATTATTGACGGACTGTATTGCATCTTCATAGGTGATTCCATTTAGCATAACCTCGATGTACCAGGTAATGACTGAAATTTGAGAGAAGGATCCAAGACTTTTTTTTAGACTCCCTGTGAAAACCAGACCGAAAAAATCAACACGAGATGTGGCAGAAAATGTAAGTGACTTTTATTTTTTTGACAAGAGCCAAGGAAGAATTGAGTGACAAATATGACATCTCCAAAAACAACTTTTGTAGCAAGTGTCCAAATTATCCCTTGCAAACTGCTGTGCTCTTTGAATAATTTAGTGGTGCAGCACAAGCTTACAATCTTTAAAAAAGAGGTATCTGAAGCTTTCCAGCAAAGCCCCACCCAAGATAATCGGCTCTCACATGCAGCAGTGCTGACACGGAACGGGTTAAGTCAAGGATGACCACACAAATCAGAGAAACAGACTGGGAGCGGACAGTATGAACTCGGAGCTCCAGAAAGGCATTATTTTTGCAAAAAAATACAAATAATTAGTATTACATTCACTTCCTAGGGAACGAACAATTTTTGAATCATACCAGAAAAGGACAGAAATTTTAACGCTAGGCGATCCTGAAACTGTGCGTACGCATTTAACTTTTTGGTAGTCTTTATAATTGCGGTTATAATGAATTAGCGCTAAAATTTAGTAACAAAACGATCGCTGTGCACTAACGTAACAGCTTGAGGTCCCTCGACGGCCATCGTATTGGTGAGGGAGCAATTGTTCCATGACAAGATAATCAGTGCGACTCAGCGAAGCACAAGGAAGAGCGAGGAGACTTGATTGAAATCATAAAGAGAGACACACAAGGCGGCACGGTGGACCAGTGGGGAGCTCTGTCGCCTCACAGCAAGAATACCTGGGTTCGAATCTCGGCTCGGGTGCCTTTCTGTGTGGAGTTTGCATGTTCTCCCCGTGTCCGCGTGGGTTTTTGCCGGGCACTCCGGTTTCCTCCCACAGTCCAAAAGCATGCTGCTGCATAGGTTAATTGGCTCGCAGGCTAAATTGCCCCGCAGTGCCCGGCGATGGACTGGCGTCCCATCGTGGGTATATACCTGCTTTGCTCTCTGTATCTGCCGGAATAGCCTCCAGCTCACCGCGACCCTGTACAGGACTAAGCGGTTTCTGACAATGGGATGAGATGAGACACAGAGGTAGCTTAAAGTGGGACCGAAGCCAAAGCAAAACTTGAAGAGGAAGAAGTGCGAAGCAGGCGTGGTTCTTTTCTGGTTGTAAGGAAGGGCCCATCTTGCGGAAAATGCAGTGAACCTTGGGAAGTTCTATCGAGAAATTGGAAAGTGGGGACACCAGGTTTATGGACACACAGAGGACTCAGATTTAAAGTTAATGACTGGTTATAATAAATGCGTTGCCATTTAACTCCTACAAGTGTCCAACGTGCTCATCTGACGCGTGTATGGTTCCCTATCAATATTCTTCATTATCACCGATTATGTGAAATTTCATAAGCCCTAGTGTAACCATGCACTGATGTACGGTGTAATCATAAGCAGCAACGACAGCAAGGGTTGGTTGATCGAACAGATTTGTGAAAAGCGCTCTATAAGAGTTTTAAGGAGATTACAGTACAGAATGTGGGTTATCCAATTTTGGAGAGCTGTAGCTCACGCAATTTTGGCACACTTTTGCAATAGGCTCATGATGGAGTGACCAAAACTGTTTCTTGAATTAGATATTAAATATATTTTTTAAATGGAGAACACAGAAGATTTGACAGGCCTATGTCAGATATGCATCTGCTCGGGAACATTAGTTCCTTCCTTTTATGTTGAAGATTTTTTTTTCTGCTGACTTTATGTCCTATAATTAATCGCTACTGTTTGACTTTCAGGTGAACTGTCTTGATTTTGTTGACATGCCGTTCTCTCCACAGCTCGGATTTGTATTTAAAAAAATGTTGCTGATTTTCTGCTCTGTCGTTGTTAGCGTGCCGTTCTCTCTGCAGCCCCGTGCAGCGCTTTGTGACCCTCGGGTGAAAAGCGCTCTATAAATCTCATCTCATTGTCAGAAACGCTTAAGTCTGTGCAGGGTCGCAGTGAGCCGGAGCCTATCCCGGCAGACACAGGGCGCAAGGCAAGGATATACCCACGATGGGATGCCAGTACATCACCAGGCACTGCGGGCAATTTAGTCTCATCTCATCTGAAACTGCTTAATCCTATATAGGGTCATGGTGAGCCGGAGCCTATCCCGGAAACACAGGGCGTAAGGCAGGAATAAACCCGACGACGGGACGCCAGTCCATCGCCGGGCATTGCGGGACAATTTTAGTCTGCGAGCCAAGCAACCTATCCAGGAGCATGCTTTTGGACTGTGGGAGGAAACCGGAGTACCCGGCGAAAACCCACGCGGAACATGGGGAGAACATGCAAACTCCACGCAGAAAGGCACCCAAGCCAAGATTCGAACCCGGGACCTTCACGCTGTGAGGCAACAGCGCTTCCCACTGGGCCACCGTGCCGCCCCGCTCTATAAATGCAATTATTATTATTATTAGATATATCAAATATATTAGATGTAGTGACTCAAGTGTTGCAGTGAAAGCACTGATGCGAATGATTCTTGCACAATTAAACTTCGTGGAGGAACTGTACAATCACATTTTGCACAGATAAACAATAGGGGCAGGCCAATTCATACCTGGGGATTATTGATCATTAATTGCAATTCTGGTTATTGATTTGAACCAATCAATGCAATACATTCATATGCACACAATTCTATGTATGTATTGTTCAATTCAGTATCAGTACCCGCTTAATCCTGTAGTGGGTTACTGGGGGACGGAGCCTATCCCGGCAGACATAGAGCGCGAGATGGAGATATTCACAGGACGTGACGCCAGTACATCGCAGGCACACTTTTTGGGCCAATTTACTCAGCAGAACAATTAATCTTGGCAGTCGAGTGTCTTTGGACCGTGGGAGGAAACCGAAGTAGCCACGTGGACACGGGAAGACCAGGTGTATTTATTGTGAGTTTAGAAATATTTTAATGGATAAATCAATATGTAATTACACTCATAATAGCTAATGATTAACATTGATGTAAGCAATATATTCTGAATGCAAATGTAGGAAATGCTGATTTTACACTGTTTAGAGATACGAATTTTTGACGGCACTAACGGGAGCATTTTTTTTTTAAGCGTTGAAAATAACAATTTCAAAGAATAAATGTTTGGAAAACACATTGAGGTCCCAGAGATCCTAGTAGTTGGATGAATAGTAGACAAGTAATGATTTTCGAAAGCCATGCTGCACTACAAGGCTTACGTTTTTTTTGAAAAATAGATGTACCACTGCCTCGAATTATCGGTGGACAGATCTCATCCTTCCTGACAATTGCTGGTGCAATTCCAGCAAAAAAACCCCCCTTAGATGTCTGCGATGAACTGGGTCTAGATATTGTACGTTAATACGGTGTACTTATTAAATTACGATGAGAATAGATTGTTTGGAAGTAGAACACTGCACCTTTCATTGTCCTGGTGCTGGGCAAGGTGAAAACAATAAAGGGAGCAAGAATAAGATACAGAACTGACCACATGATCTTGAACCGATAAAATGAAAGCCAGAAATGTTTCCATTTTATAAACAAGGCAGCAACATCATTAATTTACATGGATTTCATACTTTTTTCCGTGTTTTGCGGTTCCCAGAACCATTCAGTCAGAAATGTTATCTCCTAAAGTACGAGGTTACATCACACGGTCCAAGGCATGCGATTTTGCAAGATGATGTTGCGCTTAACGTCGCAGGGAAGCAATGTTTGCAATTGGCGTTGTCACCTTGGCCAAAAAGTTCATCAATTTAGCGTTGCTTTTTTTAATTACAGTGTTTTGCGCAACATTTTAATTTTTTATTACGAATTTTAGTGACATCACATATAGTGATGAGCATATTTTTTGGTCAAGCCGCAACTCTCACAAACTGCCAGAGTCGCTCTTGCAGTTTCAGAGACATGAGCTCAACAGAACTATAACCCAACAAGTATTTATAGAGTCTGTAGAGATGCATCATCATCATAGCAATACTCACTTAATCCTGTACAGGGTGCGAGGGGCCGGAGTCTATCCCAGCAGACGATAGGGCGCAAGGTGGGGATATACCTAGGATGTGACGCTAGCACGTCACAGGGCGTCTGCAAAGATGTTGTCTATGAATTAAGAACAAAATGCTAGCTCTGACTCGGGTACACGCAGCAGCCGCAGTAGCAGTCTTAGTTAAAACACATGCAGTTTGGACTCAGTCATTGGGAACATTGTCCAACGTAAATGAAACGAGATGCGCCCAGAGCCCAACAGTATGACTCGGCAAAAAGTCTTCTGGGAGGTGATGACTGCTTGGCTCTCAAAAGTCCGTTAATTGTACGCTGGAGGTCACCGAGAAGATCGTAAAATGTTGGACGAAATTCGTGTGCAATGTGTGCCTCGTACCCAACCGCACCTGTCAGCAGCCTGGCTCCACACATTACTGCACTCTACAGGGTGGTCCATATGTATTGTGACCCCCATTAATTAACGCCTGAGATTATTTTCCCTTTCCCCACTCATGCCTGTTTTAAATTAATCAACCCGTATTTATTTCAGATGGCTGATAGGAGTTGCTATTGTATTGAAGAACGGCTTGTAGCGTACGGGTCCATGAAAGATCACTAACTGGGAACAAAACCCCCACCCCATGAATTAGGGGTCACAAAACACGAGATCACTTCGTACATTGTGTGGCACAGCAGAATAATTCCCTAATAACAACACAGCGTTATACTATCAGTTTATATTGGAACAGACTAATGAGAGTTATCGTGACCCTATGTTGCTGATCTACGAACAACGCAAATGCTTAGTTGGCAACATTAATAGCACTTTCATTTTACTCTTGACCTTGCACTAGTATAATGTAATCTTAGATCTAAGGCAAATCTCGCCTCATAATCCAATCGTTCATCTATATTTTTATCCTAATGAATTGTAATTTCCACAAACAGCAAACAAACTCTATCTGGTAAAAGATAATATACCTTATTGAGCATCGTCCAAGCCACACAATGCTTAAGATATCAATGCCTTATCCAGGTTAAATCTAAAATCTATGACAGTAGTAATTTTGCCAAATTGTAAATTATTAAGACCTTTTATCTAGTTAATTCGGGATCTACGAAAGTGGGAATTTTCTTAATCATAATTGGGAGTCTTGATACGTGAATGCTAGCCTTTAACTATCGATTATATGTGTGTGTTCTTAAAAAAATGTCAGTAGACAAAGTAATTCAGGAGCTTTGTGATAAGGTGTCCTTTAAGTTGAGACGGATAGCTGGGGGTAAACCATCAAATAATTTTTTTTGTAAAGGAGCAGTATAGTCCATAGTTTTAAATAAATAATAAATCCATGATAAAAACCATCCCCTACACTCCTCACACCGCCTTACATCCCTCCTGTGGTTTAATAATTGCGGCGGTGTACGTTCTAATTCGATTTAACAATTCTTTTATTAACATTGTGGTGAACGTACTAGTCTCTAGCAGCTGCATGGAGCATACATATAAAGCACAATATACTATTTTAAAAAAATTGGTTCGCACACAAGCGACTCCATGTGTGTATTCTGATCTTGGGAATCAATGTTAATCCAGTCTAAATTGAGGCTAATGTAGCAAGAAACCTCATCAAAAATTCACTCTGCCGAGGATGACACGAATCTGATACATAGGGTTAACGTAGCATAAATCAAAGCCATTACTTTGCATACATAATTAAGCCTAAGAAACTCAATCCAAGAATAAATGATAGACATGGCATTACTCACTAGGTAATCAAATCCCAAACACATCAGACTCAGAGGTTTTAACATGTAATTTAATTCAACAATTTAATATTTTTCATTTACATAGAGGTAAGTATCGTTATGTGAATTGGACTTTTAGTCATCACATGCAATTATCATTAGTGGGCCGCCACCATCTATGTTACTATTTTGATTCTACTCATCCGTATGATCGCATACCAATGTGTAATTACAATCCAATACGTAGCATTAATCACGTGCCATAGCATTTGAACCAGTTGAAGAGCAAATATATCAACGAAAGCCCATCGAGGCCCCACGGTGGCCCAGTGGGTAGCGCTGTCGCCTCAGAGCAAGAAGATCCCAGGTTCGAATCTCGGCTCTGGTGCCTTTCTGTGTGGAGTTTGCATGCTCTCCCCGTGTCCGCGTGGGTTTTCGCCGGGCACTCCGGTTTCCTCCCAAAGTCCAAAGCATGCTCCTGGATAGGTTGATTGGCTCGCAGACTAAAATTGGCCCGCAATGCCCGGCGATGGACTGGCGTCCCGTCGTCGGGTGTATTCCTGCCTTACGCCCTGTGTTTCCGGGATAGGCTCCGGCTCACCGTGACCCTATATAGGATTAAGCGGTTTCAGATAATGAGATGAGATGAGACAAAATTGCCCGCAGTGCCCTGTGATGGACTGGCGTTCTATCGTGGGTATATCCCTGCCGTGCGCCCTGTGTCTGCCGGGGTAGGCTCTGGCTCACCGCGACCCTGTGCAGGACTAAGCGGTTTCTGACAATGAGATGAGATGAGCCCATAGAGCACACGCAAGATCCTATGTGAGAATGTGTCCTATAATGATGCGTGTGGCTGATGATTATACAATTTATTTACGGTGTCTTTAACATGTTTTAACAATGTTGCACAGTTTTACACTGCATATACATCTTCACATGAAAATGCACAGGACAAGAGCGTGCACTGTTGGGCCACAGTGCCATCTGCTGACAGTCATGGTTGGCCCTCACTTGGCTGCGACTCCGTAACCTCATTCTTCCCTCGAGTCAAAACAAACATTCAGTTTAGTATCTCATCTCATTGTCAGCACCACTTATTCCTGTAAAGGGTCGCGGTGAGCTGGAGCCTATCCCAGCAGACACAGGGCGCAAGGCAACGATATACCTACGATTGGACGCCAGTCCATCACCGGGAACTGAGGGCAATTTAGTCTGCAAGCCAATTAACCTATGCAGCAGCATGTTTTTTGGACTGTGGGAGGAAACCGGAGTGCCCGGCGAAAACTCACGTGGACACGGGGAGAGAACTCGCAAACTCCACACAGAAGGGCACTCGAGCCAAGAAGCACACCCGGGTCCTTGCCGGGCAGCGCTACTCACTACGCCATCACGCCACCCACAATGGAGAGATTCTACAATACATTGTTAATTTCCAATATTTAATTATCTAAAATAATGTAACAAGCCGAGAAATATTGTTTTTTTCAGCTACTGCATTTCCACGTAAGTGTAAGATCTAACAGTTGACTGGCATCGGGAAGAATCGACCAGCGAGCTGCAGCTCAGGTCTCCCCCAGGTGTAGTCGCGCACTCACCGGGGGTACATCACGAACCGAGCTGCAAGAACCCCCTGTAGTGATGGAAATATTATTGTTAGACACTGAGCAACTTATCCCCGCTACATACACAGGTTTACCTTGTCAAATCACGGCCATACATGGAAAGAATTTGATCACATCAACATCAACACCAGGTGAAACATTTAGTCAAATATGCGATTGTATATTAGCCTGGCGAGGGCTTGAACCGGTTCAGCGACATAAGTTGAGTGTAAACAAGGCTGCACGATTGCTCCAAATATGCTTTATCTCCCAGTGGACTGAATTTTGCAGCGTTCAGCACATCGATATCTGCTGGAAGCCACTCTGACAACGAGGGTCCTTCATTTACGTGGACTGTGCAGCGACGCTGGTTAGCCAGCCGAGATTCTAGCAATGTCTCGTCTCACGTTGCAAAATATGTAACTCGAACACCGCTCATTTGCATGTGGCCTAAATATAAATTGGGCTAAAATATAAATTCGAACGACGGCAGAGATGTCACACGACTTAACCAGTTCAGGGAGAGGCCAATAATGTCAAGGTGATGAAACATTTCAACGATCTTACCTGCAAGCGCTATCAGACTGGAAGCAGTGAGGCGAATGTGAAGAGATCAATTTTAATTGTATTGTGAGCGCATGAAACTGTTTATTATAATAATTGCAATTCTAGAGCGCTTTTCACCCGAGGGTCACAAAGCGCTGCACAGAGCTGCGGAAAGAACGGCACGTTAACACGAGATAAGAACGTCAAAATCAGCAACGATAACGTTGTTTTTTTTTTTACACATCCGAGCTGTGGAGAAAACGGCATGTTAGCAACATCAGGACAATTGAACTGAAAGTCAAATAATAATAATAATTGTATTTAAATAGTAGTAACAAATTATAGAAGGACATAAAATAAGTGATAATAAAGCTTTAGAATTAAAATAGCTTGAATATATTCAATTGCAGCGCTTTGTGACCTTTACATAAAAGGCTCTTTAGAAATACAAATATTGATGAATGCTTCGAAAAGCTGCTCTCTCGGGACAGCCGCGTCGATGGCTCTCTCTCCTCTCCTCGCGACGTTTCGCCTCACACGTCAGAGGCATCCTCAGGCTTAGTGTGCGTGCGTGGTTCCTATTGTCTCTTAATATGTGTCGGCGTGATGCGTGTGTCCTTTGTTGTGTGAGTCCGCCTCTGAGTCACCTTGACACTAATTTCCTTATTCCATTTCCACCCCGGGAACTCTCATTACCCCCTCCCTGCTTTGTCTGTGGCTAGTCCCCTAATTTACATCTCATGAAAAGATGCCCCTCACACAATTAGACGATCCCCCTCTGATGTCCTGCATTCCTGACTTCAATAACTGGCCTCCAGGATTGGCTAAGTTTTATACGCATTTCTTGTTTGTTATTATTATATCCTCATGGCGGTACGGTGGCCCAGTGGGTAGCGCTGTCGCCTCACAGCAAGAAGGTTCCGGGTTCGAATCTCGGCTCGGGTGCCTTTATATGTGGAGTTTGCATGCTCTCTCCGTATCCACGTGGGTTTTCGCCGGGCACTCCGATTTCCTCCCACAGTTCAAAAAACATGCTGCTGCATAGGTTGATTGGCTCGCAGACTAAAATTGTCCCGCAATGCCCGGCGATGGACTGGCGTCCCGTCATCGGGTGTATTCCTGCCTTACGCGCTGTGTTTCCGGGATAGGCTCCAGTTGTACAGGACTAAGCGGTTTCTAACAATGAGATGAGATGAAATTATATCCTCACCGTGTTGCTGTATGCTACACAGAAATGGTCAATAAATGTTATTTAAACAAACAAACTAAAAACTAGGAACCTTTCACCATGATACATGAACATACAATCCCGTTCTACAGGGATACCGTATCGAACGTAGGCTGAGATTATACAGTAATGTCTACGGTTGTATTTTGAATGTACTCGCTTCAACGAACATACCACAAATGTCCGTCTCACAGCAGTGTCCGAAACCTTCAAACATAGCACGCTTCTGCTCTCCAGACACATTGCAGAATGTGATAGTCAACAGCCTTCCTTGGGACTGGAGAAAGCCCGTGAACAATTGCGGCTAACCTTAGACATTACTGTATTATGTCAGCCTTCACTCGGCAGAGTATCCCCGCAGAACGGAGTCGTCTGTTCATGTGTCACGAGGACCGTTATGCCCCCAGACAGCGGTCGTGATCTATTTATTCCGTATACGCAAATTCTGCGTAAATTTCCAGCCAAACGTATAGCTGTTTCTCGTTTGGATATGAAATGTACATGGTTATTACATACTCACGACATTTAATACCATATTTACATTGAAATAAAAGGGTATTTAGAGTCCAAAGACAGAGCCATGCCTAAGGAATGTACCTCCTTCACAGCAGTCTGTAGTCAGATATATACAATGAAGCATTCTTGAGCCGGACTGGCAACTAAAAATATTTTTTAGCCACCAATGAAACAAGATGATACAATGTAATTGTGGATAATGATAAACTGTAGCCGTTAATTTAAAAGGGCATTATGGCAATGGTGAAGGATATCATGACAATGAATACAATTTATAGCATGCACGTGTTAAGTCAGTTTGGAAGTTGGTCAACGACTCAGAGGCACGAGGTAACCTGCAAAGGAGGTGAAATCAAACCACGTGGTTCGCCGGCACCAACAAATCTGTATATCCTGCACATCATGGTGCCGATTAAACAGTGTCTTTTTTTTTAATTGTTGGGAGGAAACCGAAGAACGTGGAGTAAACCCACGCAGA
>JAZEWT010000001.1:5355634-5369010 GCA_036362905.1 Mordacia mordax
ACAAACTCCACATAGAAAGGCGCCAAAGTGGGAATTACATTACCTCAGGCAGAACCTTCTTCTCTGTGAGGCGTGGATGTTGCCAGGGCACCATCCTGCCATCCGTTAAAGATGGGAGAGCTTTGATGTATCCGGTGCTGGAATCATTTTCTGATATAAGAGTGATACATGAACAAACTCTACTCTTATATTTTATTGTTAAATGAAGACAAAGTCCTCACTTTGTCGAAGAGAAGCACTGCAGGTACATGCCGTCGTTAGTCACTTAGAAACTTTCGAACGCAGTACAGTGTTCTGTTGAAGGAAAACTTATATTACCTGTCAAGAGATCACATGGGATCCATATACATTACTGCTTTCTTTCCTCACGATTACTAGCGTTATAATTTTAAATGTTTTTAACAAAACCAAAGCCTCAGGGCATGATAAATATCAGTTGTAAGATTTAATACGTTCCATTGGATGAAAATGGCATGATGAAATTTTGCTTGCAGACAAAAACATAAAAATCCTGCAATAAATGTTTAAAATTCTTGACCTACTTTTATTATGATAAATAATTCATGTTTGAAAAATGGAGTGAACGGAAAAGATGTGGGATATGGAGTCCAAACGTCATTGTTGATGGATTCTCATTTTTGTAGTTTAAATCCTGAAGTAATATAACACAATATTTTACATTATAATAAACATCAACAAATCAAATCAGTAATATGCACTTCCTTCATAGGTATTTTAGTCCATATATTTTATACATCGATAAGTTAGAGTATTTACTGTAATGTATGTGATTCCGAAATGACTACTGTGTACGGCTAAGAATAGTGACAGTGCAGTGCTTCGCAAAATGCACTCTGAACCCGGCAAGTCGGGACCGTTGGTGGATCATGAATCTGAAATGGTTGCCCTTAACTCCTTGACCAACCCACCCCGATTATCATGGTGAAGTATGACGAACTAATCCTTATCACTAAAACGTGTGCAAAGGTCTTCCTTTAGGAGTATCTGTACGATGCAAAATTACATGCCTAATTATATGATAGTATAGCTTTACTCTTGTATGCTGGATAATTGCAGTGCGATTATTTTTTTTCAGGTATTCAAAATCAATTGTTTTTAAGTGGATGCTATACATGGTTTAGTGTGATATACATAAATATTTTTCTCATTATGATTTGGTGATGACCAAACAGCGTATTAGCACCATTTTGTAATAATCTGCAACTGTATGGAAAATTGTATGAAAAACATTCTGTCAGTTACATTAGCCACAGTCAGCTATGCGGAGGGTAATTGTACCACTGCTGAGAATGCATCTGCACATCATTTCTCCATTGTGCATAGCCATTGAAACATGAATGTTATGAAAGGTGCATTTTACAAAACATTCAATGTTAGTACTGCAGCCCATTGTCAGAGGACGGATGATGTTTTTGCAACAGCTGTGGAAAACAATGCAGTCGTTGATAATAAGAAGATATGAACGGAAAATTATGATGCTGAAGACATTGACGTATATGGTGATGTTTGATGTTTAATGACGCCGAGAATATCAGGAATGTCAGTGTTGTTGATGGCATCCTCAACTACATATTACCTCAATTTAATCTTAGCACTTGCAATTATAGATAATTAATGGTCGTCGACCATATAGTAGATCCATCCAGTTGTCAGTGATTATACCAGTCACAAATATTGTCGGCATTTTATGTAAGTACTATATTGTGCTCGAATGAAAACTCTATTTGTCCGCTCCCTCTCTCCACCTCGTTAGAGGACTCTAACGTTAGAGGACTCTAACGTGTGAGGGCGTTAGAGGACTCTCTAACGTGTGAGGGTGAAACGTCGCGAGGTGGAGAGAGGGAGCGATTGACGCGGCTGTCCCGAGAGAGCAGCTTTTTGTAGTCGACAAAATATTGTTATTAAATGTGTATTGTTTCACCGTAGTCGTTGAGAATGTATTGTTTACATTTTACATCACTTACATTACGCAGCTCAAAAGGAAATCCTGTAATCGTACAAACTATATCACATGGTGTTTTAACACCTGTTTAATTTCATAGCCTGTAGTAAATAAACGTAAGACCGTAGCATTCCCGTTGCACTTTTTGACTAACCTCTTGTGATGTCTTCATAAGCACCGAGATATTGCATTCAGTTGTAACTATTGTGGTCAAAAGGTCGATTCAAGATAATCTAGGTTTAAGCAAAGGCTATGGTGCCAAGCCCCGTGCCGTGACAGGCTGGGTGCACCTGCGCGCCCACGCCCAGCGATCCGGTCGTGGATGGGTCACGCTGATGTCTCATCTCCCATCTCATCTCATTGTCTGAAACCGCTTAGTCCTATACAGGGTCACGGTGAAGCCGGAGCCTATCCCGGCCGACACAGGGCGCAAGGCAAAGATATACCGACGATGGGACGCCAGTCCATCGCCGGGGACTGCGGGGCAATTTAGTCTGCGAGCCAATCAAGCTATGTAGCAGCATGCTTTTTGGACTGTGGGAGGAAACCGGAGTGCCCGGCGAAAACCCACGCGGACACGGAGAGAGCATGCAAACTCCACACAGAAAGGCACCCGAGCCGAGAGATTCGAACCCGGGACCTTCTTGCTATGAGGCGACAGCGCTAACTACTGGGCCACCGCGCCGCCCGGGTCGCGGTGATGTGTGGTTGCGAATGGGATGTCGTGTGGTTGGGGGGGGGTCATCCCGGGTCACAAAGGTTCAGGCGAGGTGAGAATGAGAAAGTGAGGGCAACAGAAAACGTGGTGGGATTCTACCCCCTCCTGAGATCGTAAACAACACGGAGTCGGGGGGAGGGGACAAAAGACAGACATGTGATGATCGAATTAACTAAGCGGACGTGTGGCTGCGTGACGTCTGAGGGGACATAAAGAAGTTTGTGGAAGCCAAGGAAGAGGAGTGCGCATGAGAGATGGGCAGTGAAGCGATGGGCATGCAGAGAGGCGAATCGATAACGCACGAAGCATGGGGCGGGCAGTGAGTTGAGTGCTGTGTTAGTGTGTTGTTGATATGGTTACTGTTGATAAAGAGGTGGAAAGACAGAAGTCTCCCATCTCCTCACTGGAGTGGTGAGGCAGAATGGGAGTCGCCACCGCGGTTCTCTGCACGCACTGTGGGAACAAGAGGACATGCCAGCGGGCAGCGCGAGTGATGGCGATGGAGCCAGCCCGTTGGTTTGCCCTCACAAGCTCACAGTGCTGCAACCTTTGACTTAAGCCGAACCCCTGTATGAATACATACAGGGGTTCGGTTTCTGGCGAGGGTGCATTTCTGTGCGGAGTTTTCCTGTTCTCGCCGTGTCCGTGTGTGTTTTCGTCAGGTACTCCGGTTTCCTCCCACAGTTCAAAGACAAACTGCTTCGGTGAATTGGCCTGCCACGCAATTATCATGAGCAATTGCCAAAGCTCTGGGGTTCTCTACTATGTATATAGTAAGGTGTTTATGGCCAATTAATGATAATTTACAAGTGGAAGGATGCTAAAAAAACTGCACGCGAGAGAGAAATGCACTATCTCACATAGGGCAAGTGGAGTCCACATATTTGCTGTACTGTCTTGTAGCAAGCCAGTGTGTGGCACTTTAATCCTAATGGGAAGAGAGTTCAGTATAACTACCCGTTTAAATGCAATTATTATTATATTATTATTAATCCTGTACTGGGTTGCAAAGAGCCAGAACCTATCCTGGTAAACATAGGGCATAATGTAGGGCTATACCAAGGATATGACGCCAGTACATTGCGGAGCCCACTTTTGGGGAAATTTACTCCGCAAGCCAATCGACCTCAGCAGCAAGCGTGTCTTTGTACGGTGGGAGGAAACCGGAGTATCCAGCGAAACCTCACGCGGACACGGGGGGGGAGAGAGAGAGAACCCGGGACCTTCTCGCTGTGAGACAAGAGCAGCGCTAACCACTGCGCCACCGCGCCTCCTTCGTGGGCAGAGCGTTCAGCAGCATTTGGGAACTTGGCCATCTCATACACAGCAGTGGAATGAGGCGTGCGTCACCGCCTGAAGCAAAGACAACCTTACACCGGCACCGTGGAGATGTTGCAGTGGTGCTGAAACCACGATTTGGGTTCTAATATTTTTGTTTCATTATACACCGTGCTGCATTATGATTGCTTTCAACATCTGCTCTTTCGGGATAGCCTTGTCGAACGCTCCTCTCTCCTTCGCGACGTTTCGCCTCCCACGAGCTATTTTTGGAAGCAATCATCAAGCGTCGATCTGTGAAAACCGACATCAGTGCACTGTATTGTCCTATCATGACCTCACAGTGTTCAAAGAAACACAACAGAGGTATTGTACCGCTTTATCATTGCGTTAACTTGCTTCGTTTTGATGGAATGGAAAATTTTGAACTATGATTGCCACAAAATGAGCAATGATAGCATTTTCATAAAACGAAAAATATTTTCCTATTGTTTAGTCAAGCAAGAAATATATGTAAAGCAAAAAATATATGTGATGGCAGGCACATGAAAAATATGAAGAGCTCATTCCACACATGGAACACTGTTACTTTTATTATTATTTGAAAATTGATGGTGTTGGTCTCTGTCAACCAACGTTCCACTATCTTATTTCGATTTTTTTTCAATTCTGGTGTACCCATGAAGCCGAGTCTAATTAATGGATGCTGGATTGTGTGGCCTTTAATAGTAAAAAATCACTGCCAGCTATTCCCATTACCACAAACAGGTCTCTGATGGAGAGTAATGCATAGGGTGGACCAATTACAGAAACTGCTAATGTGTTCAGGAGCTTTTCATTTGTCTTTTTCCAAATATACCAAAATACCACTGGTAATTACATTTTTTTTGTAATAAAACTGCTGAAAGCTTTTTGCTGTATATTGAAATTTCACACCATTTTTCCGTAATACCAATTTTTCTAAAGAAGAACGCTACGAGTTATTCATTTAATATTTAGATTTCAAAGTGTTAACTAAAAATATTGAAGCATGCCTCATATCATAATATACCATTTTCAGCACGAAATATACATAGGAAATAAATATGTTTCTCAATACATTATAAAATGTAATTAAATAGTCTCTCTTAAACAGCTATGCACCTAACACGTTTTGTGAACAAATAGGAAGATCTAGGTAATATTATTTACTCTTATTGTTTGAACTTAAGTTTCATATATACACAGATTAGGGCGGCGCGGTGGCCCAGTGGTTAGCACTGTCGCCTCACAGCAAGAAGGTCCCGGGTTCGAATCTCTCGGCTCGGGTGCCTTTCTGTGTGGAGTTTACATGCTCTCCCCGTGTCCGCGTGGGTTTTCGCCGGGCACTCCGGTTTCCTCCCACAGTCCAAAAAGCATGCTCCTGGATAGGTTGATTGGCTCGCAGGCTAAATTGCCCCGCAGTGCCCGGCGATGGACTGGCGTCCCATCGTCGGAATATCCTTGCCTTGCGCCCTGTGTCTGCCGGGATAGGCTCCGGCTTCACCGTGACCCTGTATAGGACAAAGCGGTTTCAGACAATGAGATGAGATGAGATATACACAGATTATCCACGCTTTATGCAGGTTTTGTATGTATATGTCTCTCCGTCAATGTCCAATTTTATACCATAAATCTGTTGTATTCGAGATGAATTCACTCGAATGGGGGGAGGGACGTAGGGGCAGTGGACACCCGTAGTCAGCTGGGCTCAAGATGGAGCAGTGAAGAGCAATGCTGACTCACAGCAAGGGCAGCCAGGGTTTGATTCCTAGCTTGAGAAAACTTCATCTGTGGAGTTTCCATGTTATCCCAGTGTCCATGTGCATTTTCGCAGTCCATAGACACTGCCTAGGTTAATTGTCCTGCTAAAAAGAGCCACATCGCTCAACCGTTCCCATCTCATCTCATTGTCCTGTACAGGGTCGCTGTGAGCTGGAGCCTATCCCGGCAGGCAGGGCGCAAGGCAGGGATATACCCACGATGGGACGCCAGTCCATCACCGGGCACTGTGGGCAATTTAGTCTGCAAGCCAATTAACTTGTGCAGCAGCGTGTTTTTGGACTGTGGGAGGAAACCGGAGTGCCCGGCGAGAACCCACGTGGACACGGGGAGAGAACATGCAAACCGCACATAGAGGCGACAGCGCTACCCACCGGGCCACCGTGCCGCCCCTCAATGGCTCCTTTTCGCTTAAATGAAACCTGATTGACTGCTTTGCGTGGTGGATTGTGGGAGTGACACGCGCCAAAATATAGGATCGCGTCACGGGTCTTGCCGGATCATCGTTGTCTGCGACACATTCAGTTCGGCGGCGCGGTGGCCCAGTGGTTAGCGCTGACGCCTCACAGCAAGAAGGTCCCGGGTTCGAATCTCTCGGCTCGGGTGCCTTTCTGTGTGGAGTTTGCATGCTCTCCCCGTGTCCGCGTGGGTTTTCGCCGGGCACTCCGGTTTCCTCCCACAGTCCAAAAGCATGCTCCTGGATAGGTTGATTGGCTCGCAGGCTAAAACTGTCCCGCAATGCCCGGCGATGGACCGGCGTCCCGTCGTCGGGTGTATTCCTGCCTTACGCCCTGTGTTTCCGGGATAGGCTCCGGCTCACCGTGACCTTATATAGGATTAAGCGGTTTCAGATAATGAGATGAGACATTCAGTTCAGTATCAGTACCCACTTAATCCTGTACAGGGTCGTGGGAGGCCAGGCCGGGGCGCAAGGCAGGGCAGTACCCACGATGCGACGCGCGTACATCGCAAGGGGGGAATTTAATCAGCAGGCCAATAAACTTGGGCAGCAGCGTGTCTTTGGACGATGGGAGGAAACCGAAGTACCTCTGTGACACGTGTTTGTGCCATAACATCCACCGTAGTCACCCTAATAGAACAACTGGCGTCCGCCACCAAGCGGCGGTGATGACGTCTCTCCACGGAGCCTGTGCCAGGCCAGGTGCACTTAAGGCCACGCGAAATGTTGAAATCTCGCTGACAGGTCACGGGAAAAATCCAGGTGGGATGATCTGACTGCGATGAATGGCCGAGGCACAAGCTGTGCTCCCTACCATTGACGTGCCGCTCTCCCCGCAGTTCTGCGCAGCGCTTTGTGACCCTCGGGTGAAAATGCAATCTTTATTATTAAAACCATCCCCGTTATGGATGTAGCTATCCCGCGAGCTTATCTCCTAGCCCTCTCCCTGATCCATCACCCTCTCTTCACACCAACTAAACATTCACCAACACCATTTGCTTGTGTGTACGGTCTGCTATTCTCATCTCATTATCTGAAACCGCTTAAACCTATATAGGGTCACGGTGAGCCGGAGCCTATCCCGGAAACACAGGGCGTAAGGCAGGAATACACCCGACGNNNNTGGGCCACCGCGCCGCCCGGTCTGCTATTGGTGAGCACCAAATTGTCTGGGGGTAAGCACAGTGGATGTGCTAAGTGTGTATCCATATTTACTGCAATGTAAGGTACGTTGCTTTTATTCATCTTCAAGCCGAATGCCGTTTTTCAGCAAAGCTTGTACTGCATAAGTGCGGGAAATCTGTACAGCGGAACACCAATAATCCACAAATCCTTGTAATTTGCCGATTATTGGCGTTTCAAGACGGCGTCTGTAATTCGCGCACACTGGCAACGGATCGAAAATGCTATGCGGGCTGCAAACCGTGATTGAAGCTTATGCGGCGTTGCAGGAGCATAGTTACATGGATATGTAGAGATAAGATTTGCTTAAATTCAGCAATTAACAAAAACAATTGTTTGGACGAAATTTGTTAATATAACGTAATTAAAAAATGTTCGATACATTTCACGTCTAAAATGCTTTACAAATAACTTGGCCTACACCTATATAGCAGCTGTTCACCATTTGGACCTGAAAACTGGTGGCTTTATAATTCAATCTAATTAAATTAGCAGCTAGTCAAGTGCCACATCGTCCGTGTAATCGGCACATTTTTTTTTCAGATTCCCAGGGAATCGCACCTAATTTCTAAGCTAATCTATAGTGCATTGCGTCAGCGTGACCATTTTTCAGATTACAGAATCTCCCGCAGCTAGTCGCGGATGTACGTTCTTCTGTTGGACGTGTCGAGTGCACCTTCTCTTCTCTTCGTGTCGCCTCCCGAGCTTGAGGTAGGCTTTCAGAATGACACCTAGAACGTGGGAGGTGAAACGTCACGAAGGAGAGAGAGAGAGAGAAGAGAGCAAGGGCGGCCATGGTCTGTGCAGCGCTTTGTGACCCTCGGGTGAAAGGCGCTACAGAAATGCAAAATATTATTATTATATGGTACCCTCATATATCTACATTGAGTTATGGTCGTTCATATAATAATAGTACAATTTGTAACGCGCCGTATAAATTCCACGCCTGGTTATGGACGAACACGGATTCGGAAGCGCGTGGAGACAGTGGGGGAGGGAGAAGTCGTCCCTGCGGTCAGCCGGTGCCAACCTGCCAGGCACTGCTTTTTATATATTACGATGTTATTGGCCATTTAATCAATGTGGTTTTTTTTATTGTGGGATGAAAACAGAGAATCCGAAGGAAATCTACACAGAACAGGTCCATACACTTTAGAGCCCATTTCGTAAGTTAGAAACGATAGAAGTGACCTCTAAAAGTACAGAACCGGAGGATAACACACAAACTCCACACGGAAAAGGATCGAACCACCTATTTCTGTGAGGCGCAGAGGTTACCACTGCACCACGCTGCCACCAAAATTGCAAAACCCATGCGGACAACACCGAGTCCAGACGAGTGTTACCACTCCGCCATCGGGCTGCAAGATCGGCGTCCATCGAACAGGTTTGCGACAGATGAAATCGGGCAGTTGGGGGCAGGCGCCATCCAACAACAGCAGAGGGTAGAGGAGCGACGCTCACAACAACGCGCTGGGCGCCGGGTGGCTAAAACATACTAAATTGGCACAGTAGGAAAGACAGGTAATGCATCTGTCAGTCACATTAGATTGCACCTAGGTTTGACCTGAGTTGCAAATGAGCTTTCGACATTTCACTTGGCCTAAAAGTAAATCATGCCAGGCACAAGTGACGCGGTGATGTCACCACCACTTAGTGGTGAATGGGTTTTGTCGTTGTGTGAAGGGTGGTTTGAGTCTATTTTGGTTGTAGGTGACCTGTCACGAATATCAACACCTCCTCTCCGACGAGTCTCATCTCATCTCATTGTCAGAAACCGCTGAGTCCTGTACAGGATCGCGGTGAGCCGGAGCCTATCCGCAGACACAGGGCGAAAGGCATGGATATACCCACGATGGGACGCCAGTCCATCACCGGGCACTGCGGGCAATTTCGTCTGCAAACCAATTAACCTATGAAGCAGCATGTTTTATGGACTGTGGGAGGAAAACAGAGCACCCGGCGAAAATCCACGCGGACACGGGGAGAGCATGCAAACTCCACACTGAAAGGCACCCGAGCCGAGAGTCGAAGCCCGGGACCTTCTTGCTGTGAGGCGACAGCGCTACCCAGTGGGCCACCGTGTCGCCCCTGGTGTATAATAATAATACAAAATGAGGCATCTTTTGAAATTATGCTTCTCTCTTTGGGTGGTGGACAGTCACTCGCAATTGCGTCACAACATTGAGAGCGCGCATTATGTAGCGATATTCAAAATTAAATGTGCGCTCTTAATTCTCCGGGAACGAGGCGACGAACAGTAATTGGTTTTGAAATATAATCAATCACTGTTTCCTTTCCCCGTCGCGGTTTCACTCTCGCTATGGCAGTCATTGAGCACCCCCTGCCGATGGCTGCGCCTCCTCTCACAAATCGGAACATCGCCTTGCTGCTTGCGACGTTTCCTTTATGTTCAACGCGGCCTGTGTACATGAATAATATGATTGCGCGAAATTGAAATTATATATATATTACTTACACTGTAACACAATTAACGAGCAGAAATGTTAGAACGAGCACAGCTTACTTAAAACGTTTGAGCATTATGGTTTTCAGTCATGTTATTAAAGCACTGTGCCCGACGATGGACTGGCGTCCCGTCGTCGGGTGTATTCCTGCCTTACGCTCTGTGTTTCCGGGATAGGCTCCGGCTCACCGTGACCCTATATGGGATGAAGCGGTTTTCAGATAATGAGATGAGATGAGATTAAAGCACTGATGAAAATTTTCACAGCTCGATGCATGAGGATTGCTCTCCAAAGCCGCTCTTTTGGAATAGCCGTGTCGAGCGCTCCTCCTCACCCCTTGCCGACGTTTCGCCTCTCACGTTAGACGGGTTTGACACATTGACTATATTTTCGTTTTATCGGAACGAATAGAACATTTTAAGTTTCTGTTTCTAAACATCTCGTCTCATCTGGTTGTCAGAAATCGCTTAGTCCTGTACAGGGTCGCGGTGAGCTGGAGCCTATCCCGGCAGACACAGGACGCAAGGCAGGGATATACCCACGATGGGACGCCAGTTCATCACCGGGCACTGTAGGAAATTTAGTCTGCAAGCCAATTAAACCTATGCAGCAACATGTTTTTTGGACTGTGGGAGGAAACTGGAGTGCCCAGCGAAAACCCACGCGAACACGGGGAGAGAACTCGCAAACTCCACACAGAAAGGCACCCGAGCCGAGATTCCAACCCGGGACTTCTTGCTGTGAGGAGGCGACAGCGCTACCCACTGGGCCACCGCGCCGCCCGTTTCTAAACATTTGATGCACATATCTACAGAGCATCAAGCACGCAATCACCTCAGTGCTGAGGTTATCTTCAAAATGACGCTCACAACTTCCACAACTATAACTGTTAACCACATTAAGGTACGCAGTAATCGTTCACTCCGCAAGAGGGGACGGACTCAGGGGGTACTATGAGCTGCACAGAGGCGATGGCGAAAGCCCGAAAGACTTATTTTTAGCAATGGGAGGAAACCGGAGCAACGAACAATGACACGGGGAGAACACGCAAACTCCCCAACTAGACATCCGAGCAGGTAATGAAGGAAATCGTTATAATTTTGCACTGAGGAACGAGGGCAGCACGGTGACCCAGTGGGTAGTGCTGTCGCCTCACAGCAAGAAGGCCCCGGGTTCGAATCTCGGCTCGGGTGCCTCTCTGTGCGGAGTTTGCATGCTCTCCCCGTGTCCGCGTGGGTTTTCGCCGGGCACTCCGGTTTCCTCCCACAGTCCAAAAGCATGCTGCTGCATAGGTTAATTGGCTCGCAGGCTAAATTGCCCCGCAGTGCCCGGCGATGGACTGGCGTCCAATCGTGGATGTATCCCTGCCTTGCGCCCTGTGTCTGCCGGGATAGGCTCCGGCTTCACCGTGACCCTGTATAGGACTAAGCGGTTTCAGACAATCAGATGAGATGAGACAATGAGATGAGATGAGACTGAGGAGCGAGTGTTACCACTGCGCCACCGTAAGGAGGATTTCAGTATCGTCAATTGCTTTAAAACGCTGCCTGGCTTTGGCTATCGGAACCTCTTCATGATTTTGAGGAGCCTTTCTGGCTTCTCCGTTTTGTGATGAAAACATGGGAAAGGTCAACATTTATTTTAATAGTCAGGAGGCATAGTAGTCCATTAGTGCGGATCAACCTCTTGTGTTTGGAAAGACTCCAAAAGGCATCTGAGTGAAAGACGTTAATTCAGATTCCCTTTGGTGCCTTGCGTTCTGTGCATGATGTAAAAACAATCAAATATTCCTGAAGAACAGCATTGTGCTTTGGGCTTAAGTCACTGTGAAATGAAAATGTGAGAAAATGTGACTTATTTGTAGGCAGCAGGGAGAGGAACAGAAAACTGTAAAACTATATCATCCGTATTAGGACTCATCATTACAGAATGTGCCCACCAATTACAGACCATCTGGTCCTTTCCACAGTAACATCCCTGCAATGACCGATGCTTTGGCATCCATGTGAAGTTCTGTGTATGCCTTGGGGTTGTACAGCTGCAAGACTGGTTCTTTGATCAGTGTTGCAACTGTACCTCGGAGGTCCGCAAATGCCAGCTATTGCTAATATATGTCCAGTGAAAGTCGACACTATTGATAGTAATCTCATCTCATTGTCAGAAACCGCTTAGTCCTGTACAGAGTTGGGGTGAGCCGGAGCCTATCCCGGCAGACACAGGGCGCAAAGCAGGGATATACCCACGATAGGACGCCAGTCCATCACCGGGCACTGAGGGCAATTTAGTCTGCAAGACAATTAACCTATGCAGCAGCATGTTTTTTGTACTGTGGGAAGAAACCGGAGTGCCCGGCGAAAACCCACGCGGACACGGGGAGAACATGCAAACTCCACACAGAAAGGCACCTGAGCCGAGATTCGAACCCGGGCTCTTCTTGCTGTGAGGCGACAGCGCTACCCACTGGGCCACCGTGCCGCCCTGATATCAATCTATTAATTCATATTCATATTGCGCCTTTCACTAACAAATACGAAAGCGCAACAGGAAACCGTGAAGAGGTGGAGAGAAGGCAGTCACGCAGTCATCAGGCACCAACCTGCAAGCCACTGCGTCCATATATTATGATGATATCGGCTAAGCAATTAATGAAGGGGGGTTTTTTGTTGTGGGAGAAAGCCAGAGAACTCAGAGGAAACCTATGCAGAACAGGGAGAGAACACACAAACTCTACATAGAAAAGCACCCAAGGTGGGAATCAATTTTTTTCGGGCAGGACCTTCATTCTATCAGGTGCAGATGTTGCCACTGTCCCACCGTGTGAGTCTATTCTGAGGTCACGCTCGTCAGCGTATATGCTACATAAAGTGATGGAATAAGCTCGTGAGTCAAGTATTGATGGATTTCTTGCACGTTAGTAAGTATTGAAAACTCAGTCATCACATGCACTTGCCATGATCCTGGCTTTAAATTGCAGACATTCAAAATTAATCCAAAGTGCTCAACCAATGTCACACTGTATAGATTCAGAGGTAAACTTGGCATTATATAGTACTTGCATCGGCGTTCACATAATTTCCAGTGTGTACCAAGAGCCAATTTCCATAACTGGTCTTTACAGTAGCGTCTGGCCACCTAGGCCAAATCTGTACTGAGTGGGAAATGCACACCCCAAGGTTTGAAACGTTTCAAGAAGACAAGTTTGTTTCTCACAAGCACTGCTAAACGGCAATAATGCAATCAGCTCCGAGCCGAGAGAACAGCCTACAACTGGTTATCGAGATCCTCTGTATGGCTGTGACATAACACGACCAACCCAACATGAACACTGAAAGAATGTGGAATGACAGCCGTGCTGCCGCCTCATATCGATAAGCAGATTTTGCTATCTTCCTCGGTGATACGTTGCCGCCTGGTTATGTAGTTGGGTCAAAAACCTGATCCATGAGTCTTTGAAACTCTGCAGAGCCATGAGGTCAAATCGAAAATAAGGCGTTCAAACGGACAACC
>JAZEWT010000001.1:5370634-5386855 GCA_036362905.1 Mordacia mordax
GTTTACGAAATACAAGCATCTGGGTGCGACTACAGCATTGGGCTGTGCATTTCCCTCCCAGTCAGCACAAATATGACCTTACGCAGTCGAAGACTCGTGACAATTCCACTATCCCCGGACACGGTCAAAGACTAATGACCATTCCACTATCCCCGGACACGGTCGAAGACCTCCGTTAGACCAGTAAACAAAAAAAAAATGTTATTGTGGTTAATGACGTTCTCTCCACAGCTCGGTGCAGCGCTCTGTGCCTCTCGGGTGAAAAGCGCTCTAGAAGTGCAATTATTATTATTACATTATTCAATGAACTGCCCATACATGACCCATCATTGAAGCACCTTATGCTATTCCTAAACATTCTATGGACGTTGACCGAGTCAGCCAGCTTCTCGTAAGAAGTCGACAACATTCTCTAGATGCATGCACAGGATCTCTAGTTGCATGCACAGGATCTCACGTAGCGCAATTTCTCCAATGTGTGTTTCAATGAAGACGCCTCTGTCGAACACAACAGCAAGTAGTGTAGCCACAGCGTCCTCAATTTACCTGAATCTTAAGCACAGCGGCGACCTGGAGATGCGTCCGAGAACAGTGGAATGGTCACTACTGTTTGAAAATAAAGGAGGGAGAGAGTAATATACAGGTATGTCTATACAGCAACTCGTACCTCTTGTAAACCAGCAAACAAAGCGTTTACAGATCATGGCACGTGAATGCGGGCATCGAGGATCACCAATGGAATCTTTGTATTGATTCCTTGTGAGCCATTATCAAGTAGCCATTTTTCATTGGGTGTGTGGTGTATAGAGTTAGGAAGCGCTCGCCAGCCCTCTTAGAAGGTAATTGGCTCCATTACGACTGATTCAGCACCCTTGCAGCCCCCTCAATGTGATTGGCTAAAATCAGTTAATATCACTTCATAATAGGAATTCCATTGCTTTATACGATCAAACTAATACAACTATTGTGTAATAGCGAAATCGAGGAGACCAAACACGCGTGGTGTGGGCAGTAACTATATATTTATGCACGTGGCGTGGAGTAAATTATCATTGTGATTTATATTGCTGTCGTAATTATGATGCTGGTTTTATTAATAATAATAATTGCACTTCCCAAGAGCGCTTTGTACCCGAAGGTCACAAAGCGCTGCACAAAGCTACGGAGAGAACGACAGGTCAGCAACAACAACAACATACGAACAGCGAATCAGCAACAATAACGTTTATTGACATATCATTGTTGTTGATGATATGAACAATAACAAAGTCATGTTGAAATTAAAATATAAAATCATTGACGGTGTTGAGGTTACTGCTACGTTATAATGCTGTTAACATTGCTGTTGACGTACTGATGTAGGTGATATGTTATATTGTTGTGGATAATGATTCAATGCAGGCCAGCTAGGTATAGAATAGTAAAGGTCCTATATCACTTGCAATGCACTTAAGTGATATCCCGCGCAAAGTCATGGACAGTGGTAATGATTGAATGGGTTACAGTGAGTGGCGCTGCTGCCCCACAGGAGTAGATTCGATTCCCGGCTCGGGTGCCATTCTGTACGTGTTCTCTCCGCATGTCCGCGTTGGTTTTCGCCAGGTACTCCGGTTTCCTCCCACGCTGCTGCCTAGGTTAACTGTCCTGCTGAGTAAATTGCCCCAAATGAATGCCCCGCAATATACTGGCGTCACATCCTTGATATACTCCAGCCTTGCACCCTCCATCTGCCGGGATAGGCTCCGGCCCCCCGCGACCCTGTACAGGATTAAGCGGGTACTGATACTGAAGAACTTGTGAAGTGCATCATTGAACGCCGCGGGGTACCGCGTGCCAAGGTTGAAAGGGAACAGCGCGTACAGGTGCGCACGTGTGTGGGCAATCCTGAACCAAAGGTATCAGTTTAAATCAAAGATACATTGCTTGCTTCGTATTCATAGCCACGCATCCGCACACTTGTGAATACCTTATTTAAACATGTGCAAAATACCTTTTCTTTATTCCCCTATGACAATATGCAATGATCAATCAAAATATATTTTCTCCTTTGCTGCTCGACAGCGAGTGACTATTTTCTCCGTTAAAGATAAATTGAAACTAAACCAGATGTAGTTTGACGTCTTCGCTGTTGAGCATTTACCGTGAATATAAAACTCACCGATATTGAGGGTTTACTGTATCTCGGTTAGCATGTATACTGGTTAGTATTAGTACAATATTTGTGCACATGTTGTAGTTTATAGAAATCGTACAACGCCGTGAGTAATCTTAAATAAATGTTCTTAAAAAATGTAATGTGTAAATTACGATCCAACATAAAGTTGTGCAGGAAAGTTTTAGTTTAGAATAAGAGCAAACGGGGAGATACTGGGGTTCTGTGTTGGATAATATGAGGGTTCGATATGGTGAGATGAGGGTTCTGTGTCGGATGAGGTAAGGATTCTCTTTTGTATGAGAGAAGGGTTCTGTATTGGATAAGATACACATTTGGTTTCGGGTGAAACAAAGTATTGTGTACTAGATGACATGATGGTTCTTTATTGGATAACATAACGGTTCCTTATTCGATGAGATGAAAGTTTGTTTTGGATGTTTTGTCGTAGCTTTGGCTAAGGGTTGGTTTTTTTGTGAGACAAAGGTTCCATATCATGTTAGATGGGGGTTCTGTATCAAATCACACAATCATTCAGAGTGAATGATATTGTTGTATCAGATAAGACAATGGACAAGGCTCCTGTATGGCAACGACTGTATTAAAAGGCCGCTTCAAAGGAAGCACCCCTAAAGCATTCAATAGATATTAAACTTTATTTAGGGTTCCTCTCGAACACTGGTATACATATAGTTTTCACCGCCTCAATCCACTCGACATTCATGAGTTAACCCAGTGATCTCCAGCCCAGACTGTATATGAAGTACTCTGGCCAGTGACAACTTGTCAGCGAGCAGCAATCGTTTGGCAATGCGCGACTGCTCTGATGAGACCCCTCGAGGTGGAAACGGGCCCAGATTTTGAGACCGCCGCTTGATTATATTGGTCCGTCAAGTGCACTGCCTGACGGAGGCACTGTACACGAGCAGTCTTGTCCGCGATCAAACAATGCGCACTCGGTGCGGGTACAAAGTTTGACCGACGATGTCCACTTGCGCAGCGGAGCGGAGGCGATGCACGCCTCGCCGTGACAAAGAGACTCATTCCACGCAGGGTCATCCATGCGCCGCCGGGAGGTGCATCTCAATCCATCGCTCCCTGCACGCTCGCCCCGTTCCGCAGCGACCGCAGCTTCACGCTGCGCTCTTGCTCCGGCGTTGGCGCTGACGTGATTGTATCAGGGATGTACAGGCGGTGCGAAGGAGAAGAAGAAGAAGGAGGAGGAGGAGGAGGAGAAGGAGGAGGAGGTTAGTACATCCTCCGCGCAGGCGACCAGACACATCCTCTCTCACGAGCGTGCTGCTCCTCTTGGAGCGAAAACAATGGCACTCGTCATTTTAAGATCTCAATTTTAAAAGCACAAATAGGCATCGGTCAATACGCAACACATACAGTGCATTGCATACAACACCTTAAACGTAAACAATGCCGTTTCTCTCTCTGTGTGTGTGTATACACAACGCGAATAACACGTTAACCTGCCGACTTTTATTTACATAGACTGCGTGAAGGATGCATAAACACACATATGTGCACTACACGTATACACAAGCCTGCAATCCCTTCACTGCAGCTATTTGCAAACAACATGTATACACAGTGGCCTATATCGCTATATGTACTGATTTATGCATGACAAATGATGTGCTTAACATTCACGTATTCGCTACACACCTGCAAACAACACATTATCGCACGCACACACAATACCATTGTGTACGCGTGCGTGCACACATGCACCCCCAGTAGAGGCAAACAGGCAGACGGACACGCAGCGTGTACACGTGTGTACACACACAGGGTACACACAAACACACACACACACACACGGGTTTACACACAAACACACACAAACACACACACAAACACCGTCCATCACGCTCACCGCCTCCACCCACCTCCCCCGGCTCCCACCTCCTCCTCCCCCCCACAGCTTGAGCGCTAAGCCACTATATAATCAAATAATGCTGTCAGCGACCGTTTAATCAATAGCACGGCGCAAAACGTGAATATTATGTTGCATGGATGTGTTGCACAACGCTAAGAATGCCAACCGAGTGGCGTGTGGCCCTTAATGCATGCGCCGACCACCAGACTGCGGCATCAGAGTCATGATAATAATGATGATGATGATGAGCGGTGGCTCTCACTCGCAGCCGAGAGATCGTTACGAGCATCGCCAAACGGCGCAACGCCGCTGAGGATTCAATCATAAGCGCCTCAACCCCTCTCTGAAAGTTGCTTCTTTCCCTGTTGTCCCCCAGGGTAGCCTCATCACTATCACTTGCTTGCCAAGACGGCGGACGCGTTTCACTGCAAGAAATGGCAAATCGATGTGGCACTGACGCGGCTCCTTTGCGGTGATGCACATCCCTCGCCTCGGCATTAACGTAATTGACCCGCGTTGCGGCTCCCATTATTACATTCCTCTCTATGAGAACACGTGGCAAGCCGTGAATTCATAAGCGGCCGCTCCAGTCACAAAATGCCTCCTTGTGTATTCACGACGAGGTGATGTGGAGGGCGAGAGGGACGCGTGGCTTACAGGAGAGCCGTCGTGTGCGCGATGTTCTGTCGGGGAAGGGGGTCTCTTGCCGGGGCGGTGATTAGAATGTGCTACGAGAAGACCTCCGTGCGCTTGTCAAGAAATTCTCTCCGATGCATATGAAGCAATCGATGGAACCTGGCAGGCGACGGCAGATAAATACACGTGGACACGAGCGTTTATCGTCGTCGGAACAACTGCACGCAATCAATACCCGGTGAAGAACGAAGAGGAATGCGTGTGCATTTGCTCGTGTACTTTGATGTACTCTATGGCTTCGAGCAAGGGGGATATGGTGAGCAAGCCGTGACGCACTTTGGTCATTCCATCTGCGCGTTTTGCCGGAGAGCGCCCGGACCCGTCGCGTCTGAATCCGCCCGCCGATTCCACACCAACTTAATTGCTTGTGGCGCACAAGAGCGACCACGAGGCAAAGCCGAGGGACTCCGCGATGTCTGCGCAAATAAAAAAACAAGCTCACATCAATATTGTCCAACCAGGATCGCAAGCTGTGCGGGCGCAAATATCCGTCGTCGTTGCTCAAATGGAGAAGGTCCTGAAAGAGCTGAAAGAAGTGGCGATGGAGCTCAGAGAGGTGAGATTTATTTACATTCGCCGTCTCGAGCCATTTGCGGTGTGTTTTGGTTCTGTGCAGTGTGTAGACGCATACAGGAGCTTGAGATTAGCTCGGATTAGGCCCTTTGCATATTAGGGATTACAGTGAGTGGATATGGACTACATTCATTATATTTTAACTCGTAAATTCAAGCTCCGTTTTATAACCTTATGACAACGAGCTGTCACGTAAGTTTAACATTCGTTTCATATGTCGTGTATGTAAGCAGTTGGATTTCATTTTAACTGTTCAACCTTTCCAGAGTAGTGCACGCCAGCATCACACGGGTACGCAAGCAAAGCCACCCAATTAAGACTTTAGAATAAATTAGCAATTATTTTATTTGTTATTGGATGTCCTTTGTTGATTTATAGTCATTATTTAAACCTAATTGGTCTATTCTGATGTTGTTGTTGGCATGCCGTTCTCTCCACAGCTCTGTGCAGCGCTTTGTGACGCTCGGGTGAAAGGCGCTTTATAAATGCAATTATTATTATCAGAGGCGTGCACGGTACAGTGTGATAAATGACGGTGTGGTTGACGTTTTCCCGTGCCATTTTCAATGTCATACAATATAACTGAATGTATCCTATTGTATTGTATCCATACTGCCCAGAAAGTAGTCCTGTATTTAAAACATGCGCTAACAGCTTTCAACTCACAGTTGGAATGTGAGTGTAAGATTTCGAGTCGGTTCAGTAATCCTTACGGGACAGATGAAATTAATAATATTGTAAGGGGTAGCCAATAATGATTGCTTCTCTACAAATTGTCACGACCATTTGAATGTGAAACGTTCATTATTGTACTGGCCCTGAATGAGAAGTTCACAATGCTCCTTGGGGCATGTAGGTTACAGACATTGAATAAAATCTATGGGCTTTGCATTTTGTAGACCTATGCAACATAGAAGGATAAATAGCGTGTATTATTTCTCCTTGTGCATCACACTACTGTTTAAAAAAAAAAAGCGATTTTGGTTTGATATCACAGTGCCTAGAAATTGTATATAACGTGACACATATTTGATGGAAAACAATGAAAATATTTTGCACAGTAACGTGTTTCAATATCGTGACTTTTTTCATTTGTTGCATTCGCACGGAAAATGCTGGTGGCTTCATTCATAATCTCTGTATACGGCACTGCAGTGCTAGCGTACGATGTAAAATGAATTGTCACTCGATTCTGCAGGTCATCGCGCAGATTGACAAACTTACAGCCAACTTACATTTGGAGGATGAAGACGATGACAGCGGGTCTGTCTCCTCCAGCGACGTGTCCTGGTCCAACATTACAGGCCTGTACTTTGAAGAACGGACAATTACCACGAACACTGCTTCTTCGTCGGCAGTGGTGTCGGTGACCAGATCTTACCAGTCTCAAAGGACTAGTTTTATGGCTCTAGATGTAGCAAAGGACGTTACCTCAACCAGTAATACGTCAATGGCTCCAGATCACCAACAGACTCCATATTCTTTTTATGGCACTCAGACAGTAAGTGAAACTGTGGACAAGAAACACTCTGCCACGTCATCACAAACGGACTTTCAAGTAAGTTATTGTTCTGAAGATCTTCAGGCAACCTCTAAAAAAGTTAAAAGCAGAGTCGAAACTGCGTCAGAACTTTCAGCGAGAAGCGAGCCGAGACACAAATCCAAGGTGCTGAGCAAAGCAACACGTTCACATGTCCTATTCAGCAATATTCGAAACCCTGACCATTGCCAGCAAGCACTGCGAGGGTCCGAGCAAATACATGTTCACAGTGACTGTAATACTGGCTCGCCGACTTCCATTGACCCTGAGGATTCTGACTCAAGAAAGGCAGATGCAACCTCCTCCAAACACACGTTTTTGAAGAATAATCACGTAGCGTTTGCGAATGGCTCACTGCTGTTAAACGGTATGTTGAAAAGTGTGGGAAATCAGGAGTTAAGCGATGGAGTCCCCAATCACTCTGGAGAGTTTACAACAATAACAAGGAGTTGCTACAGTGCGGTGTCCCGTGACCGAATGAAGAGAGACAACTTCACCCAGACCACCAAAGAACGGGTTAGATTTAGCGACACGGTTGAATATCATAGGTTTTGTCCAGAGCTTGAAAGGACTATACAGGTCCACCGTGTACAAGTGTTTTTTGGTTCAAAAAATGTGCCAGTACTTTCCTCTTCCTTGAAAACGGAACCTCCTAATAGTACACGTGCTTTTGTGAATGCAAGCACACAAACGGTGTCCTTTCTGAAAGAAGATTCCAAACCCAAAACCATACTGAGAAAGTCATTGTCCAGTAAATGAATACTTATTTTATTGAGATGTAAATACGGTAGTGAATTGCGACACAGGAACTCAGGGAGTTTATAGCATGTTGTAACGTTTATACAGGAAGACTATAGAATTACTGTGCGTGCGTATATATAGACGTAAAATTGTCTTCTAAATTGCTTAAATATTTTACTACATTTCCCTCATCATGTTGCATATCATGACCAATAAAATAAGCACATCCATAATAAACCTTAGATGAAGTGAAATATATATAGTGTATATAATTATTTTTTTAAATATGTTTCCATTACTCGATGTTATTTGAACATTGAAAAGTGCAATCAATCCTAAAACTATTATCATCATTCAGACAAAATTGCCTTATGTTACGGTGGTTTTGAGCTGTGTGCGTGTGACCAATGATTCCGAATGTTCCCTGCCGTGTTTCTTAAGACGACGATGCGTATGAAGATGGTCAAGATAATGCGCTTTTACGATGAGATTAATGAACGTGAACAATAAGGTGGTTAACGAGAAGATTCAAAAATTAGACGTAAAACTGGTTGTCCTGTGCATGACGCATAGAGAAATGAATTGACACTCAACCAACAATAACAATAATGTCACTGAACGTATTAAGACCAACATTTTCCTCCTCTTCACAACTTCCATCCCACTCTCACGCTCTGCATCCCCAAGCATCTCTTCATCATGGTCCTCAGTGTACGTGACATGACAGTCATTATGCAGCTGCACGTGTGCAGAAATTGCCTTAATGGTTGCTTAGTGCACGATTCAACAATGCATTGCGGAGAAAAGGATGACTACACACAATACCATATTGATTATTGCGGATACTTTATCGTCCTGCTTATCAAAAGGAGAATAACAATTTTTACAAAAGCTGTTATCATCATTTAGGTAACGTCACATTACTTAAGGAAGGAAAAGGTTTTTTACCATGAATTGACACTCAACCCACATTGCCGTTATGGTAGAAACCTTTGCTATTCCTTACATATTTTCACTAGCAAAGTACCAATAGCTTAACATTACTTATTAACTGTAGTGGATAGACCATAGATAAGCAGGCAATATGTCTCCTTCAGATACTCTATCTCTGTTAACACAAAACAAACTGCTCCACAGCCGTCTGGGTGTATATACACTCAGCTGCATTGCGTTGTTACAAGCAAATTGGACTGATTTAGTCCTACATTATTATATTTATATCAACATGCAGGCTTGCTTCAATCAATGCTGGTGAATTGCCAGTTGTTCCAGACAGACAACAACCCTAGAGATATGAGCCTGAGCTACATGCAAAATTATTCTGTGACATAAAATAATAATAGGGGCGGCACGGTGGCCCAGTGGATAGCGCTGTCGCCTCACAGCAAGAAGGGCCCGGGTTCGAATCTCGGCTCGGGTGCCTGTGTGGAGTTTGTATGTTCTCCCCGTGTCTGCGTGAGTTTTCGCCGGGCACTCCGGTTTCCTCCCAAAGTCCAAAAAACATGCTACTGCATAGGTTAATTGGCTTGCAGACTAAATTGCCCGCAGTGCCCGGTGATGGACTGGTGTCCCATCTTGGGCATATCCCTGCCCTGTGTCTGCCGGGATAGGCTCGGGCTCACAGCGACCCTGTACAGGACTAAGCGGTTTCTGACAATGAGATAAGAAAGAGCAGCTTTTCGAAGCAATCATCATAAGATGAGATAAAATAATAATAAGTGTTGTCGTAGAGACTGTAACAATATAGATACGAATGTCTCCCGCATATAGCTGTCTCTCCACATTTTTACACAACGATACTCATGATAAATTTTGCGTGGTGTAAATAGATATTTTCATTACGTATTTCATTAACGAGCAGGTGGACAAATCCACTTCAGTACCCATCACATAATCGAGGCAACAAATATTTCTGCACATTTTACAAAGTGAAAGTAAAACAACAACTGATCAAGGTTAATCGTCATTCCATACGAAGGGTCTATATATGGATATGTATATGCTGGACTATAATTGTCCATCGGTATCAGTGCAAGCGTAAATGTGTCTGCTAAATGTTTTGTTTGTCATCCACGCATGCAATGACGGAGTGTGAAGGGGACCTGAAATTATAAGACTGGTGGTTCACGAAGGAAAGGGGTGGACAGGCACTCTACACATATTTACATGGGTGGCGTGAAATTCACCTTTCATCTTAATTAATATTTATGGCCGTGGTGTGTGCAGAACAGCACAGGGTGAGGATCAGTCCCCGTGTCCGACTGCATGGTTGAGTTCCGTGATTTACCCTCTCACACCTACGATGCCCCCTGACACTCCTCCCCATAGTCAACCCAACCGCTCCAACATCTGCACCTCCAATACGCCGCCCTCCGTCAGGTTTCAATTTACTTTCACGAGACAGTCTCCAGAATTCGTGCAGTATAATTTTAAGATCCGCTATCCCTTCATCCCCATATAGTCCACCGAATCCCCAATATAGTGTCTCCCGTCCCTCATAATTGTCTTTAGAGCTCTCCGTGGCGCTCGATCACCAATCAGGCCTTGTTTATCCCCATTCAGTCCCCTGGCCCTGCCTCTCTCCTTATCTTCCCCTCGCAATGATTCGACCCCATTAATGGTAACAATGCTACACTCTTCTATCTCATCTTGCCAGCCACTGTTTCCCAATTTCAACTTACTGGTGTCAATGCGCCTATGAAGTATAATGGGAATGATAGTCATAAGGTAACAACTAATTATAAGGTACTAGTGATTACATTGGTAAATTTCATTCACTGGCAAGGAACAAAAATGTTGTGGATGGTGTTTGCGTTTTCTGTAATTTGCTGACACGTTTTGATTCTACCAAAGCCATTTAGCAAGCACCACGCAAACGCATTGTATCTGTCTATACTGAGGGTCTCGTTCATGTGTTGGTAGAAACTGCATATCCTTTAAAGTGTACTGGAAATTTACCTATGTTGGTGGAAAATGTGGCATAAAACCATATAAAGTTTCTCCATAAAGCACATTTTTGTATAGATGCATACAGATGTTTCTCTTACTTTTATTCCAAATAGATGGAAAGCTATAGTTTGGTATTGCCATGATTGCAAATAAACGTTCCACCAGTTCAAAATGTATGTTTCCACTTGTAAAGTGATGTATCCACCTGTGGGGGCATTCTCAATAGGATGGGTTTGGGAAAGCATTTTTGTTCATGCTTTTTTTGTCATAATGCCAAACATTTCAAATAATTAGCGGGAACAAAAAAATTGCAACTTTACATCTCCTTAATATGAGCACGTGGTTTTCGCCAGATGATCCGGTTTCCTCCCACAGTCCAAATTCATGCTGTCGAGGTTAATTGACCGGCTGAATTGCCCCTGTTATGTGGACTGGGGTTCCATCATGGATATAGCCCTTCCTTGCACCCTGTGTCTGCTGGGATAGGCTCTGGCTCAGCAAGCAACCCTTTACAGGATTAAGTGGGTACTGATAATGCATGATTGAATGAAAGAGATGGACACAATATTACCCCTCTGGTAAAAAATAAAAATTCTTGTAAACTTGAAAAAAAGTTTTTTCTGACGGAAAGCAATGTTTACTTAGAAACCTCATTATGTAAATGCGGGGAACAGTACTGTAATTTTAAAATGGCTTTTATTCTCCTCCCCCAGGATATATATAAACACTGTGCATAAAAGGTTGGTGAGGTAGTGATCAGCAATGGGGAAAATGGATTCAATGCCTGGCTAAAAACGCCAATTGATGTGTGTACATTTCCATTGTTTAACTCAGTTAAACGCTACCTATTGCATTACTACCGGAGAGACAAAGAAGACCGCGAATGCTTAAGTGTGGCCTCAATATTTATCCATGTGTGTGCTGTGCCAGCCTGAATTGGCTGCTCATTGATAGTATTTGGGGAGTGGGGGTGGCGGTGGGGGGGGGTGGGGGGGTGGCGGTGAGGGGGGCGGTGGCGGTGGGGAGGGCGGTGGCGGTGGCGCAGTGAGTAGCACTCCTGCCTCACAGCAAGGGTCACCGAGGTTCGACCCCTGGCTCCAGTGCCTTTTTGTGTGGCGTTTGCGTGTTCTGCCCCTGTCCACGTGCGTTTTCGCCAGGTATTCCGGTTTCCTCACACCGTTCAAAGACCCGCTGCTGCCTAGGTTAACAGGCATGCTGAGTAAAATGCCCCCCCCCCCGTGCCCTGCGATGTACTGGCGTCAGATCCTGGGTATAGCCCCGCGTTGTGCCGTATGTCTGCTGGAATCGGCTCCAGACTTTCACGACCCTTTACAAAATTGGGTATTGGTAATAATAGCATTTGCGCAACAGTATGGCTAATTGGTGATCTTCGTTATTGTGATGTGTGTGCACCTGTTACCTCATTTAATCCTGATGTACACATAGAACAGTCTGTTCTTGTACAACGTCACCTCCAAGACCGTCGTTTATCTATAACGTCGTTAACCAACAGTGGAACTTTTGTCCAACATCGGCGACGTTTCCAGGTGAAGTTGGCGAGCCACCTGTCCAAAATTCCTTTCAGATGCCCCCCTCTTTCCAGATGCCCGCCTTTTTGTCTGCCGCAAGATGGCCCTCTCCCACGTCTCGTACCTTCCCACATTTCGTTAGATTTATATTCCGGGACATTAAAGATCCAGCAACGGATCTGACAGACAGCAATGTCACTCCATATTAGAGATCTCAAAGATATCAAGCGGAAGCTCTCAACTTATATCGACCACCTAACACACAATTACACAGGTGGGTTTGTGAGGGGGAGGTGGCTGATAAGGTGCCCATTTTATGACAAACACGGCGTTACAAGTCAACATTATAGAAAATGCTTTTTTCCTAAATGTTTCGGCAGTTGTCTGTTTATGTTGGACTCAACACTTGTTGAGGTGATTAGTTAGTACTTAGAAGGATTGTTATTAATAATTATTTAGCAGACGCCCTTATACAAGGCGACTTACATCATTACAGAGGCGTAGCGAGGAAACCACAGAGAGGCGAGGGGAAGGCAGCCAGTCAGCCAGCGATGAAGGATGAGCTGGGTCAGCTTTTGTAGCCAAAGTTAAATAAAAGCATATTTACTTCCAATGATGGAAGGATATCAAAATTGTAAAGTGATTTAAAGCAGAAGAGCATAGTGGATGAATTCGTTATATAACATTACTTAATAGCCTACAACCATATCACCCTGAATACGCCTGATCTCGTCCGATCTCGGAAGCTAAGCAGATTCGAGCCTGGTTAGTAACATTACTTAATAAAAACGACGAGTGCAGTGTGCGTGAAACGCCTTTAAGAACGGCTTCAGCGAGAAAACGGCTCGGCCAATCATCAATTGCGGCGGCACGGTGGTGGCCCAGTGGGTAGCGCTGTCGCCTCACAGCAAGAAGACCCCGGGTTCGAATCTCGGCTCGGGTGCCTTTCTGTGTGGAGTTTGCATGTTTTCCCCGTGTCCGTGTGGGTTTTCGCCGGGCACTCCGGTTTTCTCCCACAGTCCAAAAAACATGCTGCTGCATTGCAGACTAAATTGCCCGCAGTGCTCGGTGATGGACTGGCGTCCCATCGTGGGTATATCCCTGAAAGAAGTTGCGCCCTGTGTCTGCCGAGATAGGCTCCGACTCACCGCGACCATGTACAGGACTAAGCGGTTTCTGACAATGAGATGAGATGAGAAGCATCATTTGTTGGGTCGGTCACTTTATCAAATAGTACAAGCTTAAGAACACGGAACTCTGCTGAACGATAATCGCGCATTCACAAGAATGTGGTTTACAATAAGGCACTAGTTTATTGTACTGATATAGGTTTAATTAAATATACGAACAAACATTATCTTTAATAATCAATAAAAAACAATAAAAATTGCGTCCTAAAAAAATCAAACTTTTTGAATAAATCAACAAAGCACAATCCTTGCGTGCCATCATTTTTAACGAGCAAATACACTATCAAAATTCTAAATAGCTAATAGAAGTTGCTAATAAAATATGAATGTAAAATATGGTAACAGAACATAAAATATGTACAACTAAAGAGTTCAACTGGTAACGGCTAAAATGTAACATTTAATAAAACTGTCAAGTCACATAATGATTGAACTGCGAGTGATGAAAGGGAATTGTCACCTAGTGATTACCTATTGGTGGGTGTGGGGAGGTGTTTCATCAATGTCTTGTTAATGCTTTTAGTTGTAGTCTAGGTCAACATGTCGCTATGTTATTGAATGAATGTGGTGCATTGCACTTGGTGCAAGATTGTCAGTGAAACTTGGCCACTGATACTTTCTGCCCGAGCCAAGAAATTAGATCCTAAATGGGTTTACTTTATTTTGTTTAAATGGCAGCCTTAAACTTGTCTGTCAGCTTTTTTGTAGCTGGAAGGGACCCATGATCTATGTAGATCTTTTTAACAGATATTCAGCAGGGAGGGGGAAAAAGAGACATCATCTCAGAGCACCAGGGGCAATTTAACGAGAAAATTTAACCTATGCTGCCTGTCTTTGTAATGTGGGATGAAACCGGAGTACCCAACGAAAACCCACCCAAACAATGGGAGCACATGCAAAATACACACAGAAAAGCACCTAAGCCGGGAATCGAAACCATAACCTTCTTGCTGTAAGGCAGCAGCACAACTCATTGCGCCACCATGCCATACAGCCCTGGACTTTCAAATATAAATGGGCATTTTTCCACATCAAAAATATATTTACAACCTTGCTTTACTGGATATATGCAATTGTTTGAAAATAGCCTTACATGTAAAGTGGTCAGTGATATTGATATATAATCTCATCTCATTGTCGAAAACCGCTTAGTCCTGTGCAGGGTCGCGGTGAGCCAGAGCCTATCCCGGCAGACACAGGGAGTAAGGCAGGGATATACCCACGATGGAACGCCAGTCCATCACTGGGCACTGCGGGGCAATTTAGTCCGCAAGCCAATTAACCTATGCAGCAGCATGTTTTTGGACTGTGGGAGGAAAACAGAGTGCCCGGCAAAAACCCACACGGACACGGGGAGAACATGCAAACTCCATACAAAAAGGCACCCGAGTCGAGACTCGAACCCGGGGCTTCTTGTTGTGAGGCGACAGCGCTACCCACTGGGCTACCGTGCCACCCATTAATATATAATGCATGTCAATAAGCAGTTCATTATTTTTATTGTATTTTTTTGTATTAAATAACATATTCCAAACGAGTTTCATGCAAAAATAGTCTGAAATATTATTAGAGACCTAATGCATATTATTCATTTCGAATATATAACATTCAAAATCTGATTAAAATTTCATAGTGCCACTCACTGGCCATAAAACTTAAGGAACTGCACTGGTAGAGATGTTTTAACTCTGACCAAAAATATTCTGGTGTCATCCTCAGTGTTACTGCCTTTTAACAACTAAACTATAGTGTAGTCGAATATTATTTTTGGCACTCGTTCTTAAAATCAGGGACGAAATTCAACGTCTATTTTAGTTATCTTTAAATGGACACTGTTCTGAGGAATTTAAATATATGAACCAACTCTGATGTTCCATTCTCTTATCCATGAAGCCAATCATCCACAGTATCCATCGAAGCGGCAGCTAATTTGAGCTAGAATGGTTCGCAATACTGATCCAGTTATTATTCTGGCATGCCACATCCATTTAGTCTTATTTTATTCTCATTATCTTAGCGAATCATAATCTGGTCACATTCCAGTCAAGCACAATCAGTCCAATAACCTAAATGAATTATATATTTTAAAACATAAATAAGATTTCATTGGTTACAAACTGCAGTACGAGAAGAAATTGCACCCTGAATACAGATATCTCTTTCTCAATTCACTGCTGGATAAGTCTCCGCAAAGTTCCTCAGATATAAGGATGTTTGATCAGATCGCACCACAAAAATTCGTGCTGGATGATGAGGAATGAGTGGCGCGGTGGCCCAGTGGGTAGCGCTGTCGCCTGACAGCAAGAAGACCCTGGGTTCATTCTCGGTTCGGGTGCCTTTCTGTGTGGAGTTTGCATGTTCTCTCCTTGTGTCCGCGTGGGCTTTTGCCGGGCACTCCGATTTCCTCCCACAGTCCAAAAAACATGCTGCTGCATAGGTTTATTGGCTTGCAGACTAAATTGCCCGCAGTGCCCGGTGATGGACTGGCGTCTCATCGTGGGTATATCCCTGCCTTGCGCCCTGTGGCTGCCGGGATAGGCTCTGGCTCACCGCGACCCTGTACAAGACTAAGCGGTTTCTGACAATGAAATGAGATGAGATGATCAGGAATGCTGGGAATCAGTTCAGATATCCCCCTCACCACCAATATGATTCACAACCAGAACATGAACCCGGCTACCGGGTGTTTTAAATTCTTTGCCACTGTGCGAGCACTTTATATTTTCGGCATGTATATATAAGTAAGCCAATGTATGCAACGAGCGGCCGGATGGCGCGGTGAATCGCACTGCTGCCTCACAGCAAGAAGAAACCAAGTTGTGCTCCCGGGCTCGGGTGCCTTTCTGTTTACGTGTTCTCCCCGTATCCGCGTGGTTTTTTGCCGGATATTCCGGTTCCCTCTCACCGTCCGAAGACACGCTGCTGCCTAAGTTAATCGTCCTGCTGAGTAAATTGCCCCAAAG
>JAZEWT010000001.1:5386866-5409892 GCA_036362905.1 Mordacia mordax
CCCCCCCCCCCGTTACTCTGTACAGGATTAAGCGGGTATTGATAATGATGATTGTATGTAAACAATTATTGCATAACTGTATTCTGAGCATGTAGCTAATCAATGCCAATGAGAAAATGTCAGCAGGCAAACATGCAAAATGCCGTTCACTGATCCGGAATTGGAAAAAGTACAACAGAGAAAATAATATACTGCATGTTTTGGTTCAATTTAAATAGTTTTATATGGGTGATGATACAATGTCAATTGTGTAGGAATGCAGTCAGCCTTCTGATTCAGTTATTATCTTGCCCTATTGCAATGACTCATGAGGTAATAGATTGGTGCATTTAGTATTTTTCTGAAAAATCTCCAAGTTATTTTATGTACAACACATAATGCTAACAATTTAGAGATTGCTGACCACTTGATGAATGATGCAGGATCGGGTGCAAGATATTCCGTACATCACACCCGAAAAATATGTTGTTAATGTCACACTTCAGGAAGTAGACCAAAGGAAAGCTCCCAGACCAGTTTTAATACCTGTAGCCATAACAAAACAATTAAAACTAACTTTTAGATTAAGATTAGCAGATCTGTTTGTTAAATAATTAAGCTGACATAAAACATTCCTCATTCATGGAATAATGTGGCAATCATTCTTCTTATCAAACGTGATGCAAAATTGAATTGGACATTTACAATTTACCTCCCCACCACAAATATCCAAATCATTTACCGATATCATCCCAAAACCGAACAATGAACATTATGTTTCTAGAAATGACAAATTAATATCAAATATCATTACCCTTGGCTGCTGTGGACTGTAAGAAAGCATTTTGTACAGTAACACATGCGATAATTTCGGCTCTCACAAATGTATTGCTTCAAATAATAATAATACAAACAATAATAAAATCATTTCACTATAATGTGCCATATATGACGATGAAATGACACTGATATTGCAAAATACAAACAAGACTAGCCATGCAAGGGGATTCACGTTCACCAAAGCAATTAACTGCGACGGTTGATTATGTTTTCTATAAATTGTAATGGAGAAATAAATGAATAAGCATGAATGGAAACATATATTAACCATATCAGATTTCCTGATGGCATAGTCATTATGACAAATAATGGCAATGGATGACAAAAATAATTGAAGAACTTATAAAGACGGTAAATTTGTCTTTAAGATGTATTACAAGCTTGCTGAACAAAAAGACTATTAGCTCAAGGGGGGAAATCATAAGGCAGTCGCGTATGTATATTTATGGAAATGATTGGAAATGGTCTGGGATCAAAATGATGAAACCAGACATTAGTGTGAGCAGATAAATTTTCTTTTTGAAAATCGAAATTGATAACGGAAAGTAATATACCAGTTTTCAATTGGTGCACTCAAACCAGAGAAGGACACTTAAATTGGAACATGGACACGACCAAAAAAACTGCGCGTGAAGATATGCATTCGCGAGATATAAAAAAAAGAACATCTGGTTGAGAATACAAATTATGGAGTTCATATTGATTGATATAAAAAGTGGGTAGGATAAATCACTGAAAGGGATGATGGAAAAGGAATCAGACAGGTGATAGAATGGCAGGCAAAGAGGAGCATGCCAAGAGCATAACCATCGTAGAAAAAAGAGCGTTGATGTGTCCTCTTGTGCAGGAGCGAAACGGATTTGTGGCATCTCAAGATCAGAAGATACGGTTACGTGACGAGGCCATAATCCAGCCGTTAATTGAAAATATCTTGGGATGACGATCCAAATAGGTTTAGCAATGCATGCAGATACCGTTGTACAACCAGAGCAGTAAGCCTCATCTCATCTCATTGTCAGAAACCGCTAAGCCCTGTGCAGGGTCACGGTGAGCCAGAGCCTATCCCGGCAGACACAGGGCGCAAGGCAGGGATATACCTACGATGGGACGCCAGTCCATCACCGGGCACTGCAGGCAATTTAGTCTGCAAGCCAATAAACCTATGCAGCAGCATGTTTTTGGACTGTGGGAGGAAACCGGAGTATCCGGCGAAAACCCACGCTGACACGGGGAGAGCATGCAAACTCCACACAGAGAGACACCCGAGCCGAGAGATTCGAACCCGGGACCTTCTTGCTGTGAGGCGACAGCGCTACCCACTGGGCTATCGTGCTGCCCCACTAAAACATCTCATCTCATCTCATTATCTGAAACCGCTTAATCCTATATAGGGTCACGGTGAGCCGGAGCCCATCCCGGAAACACAGGGCGTAAGGCAGGAATACACCCGACGACGGGACGCCAGTCCATCGCCGGGCATTGCGGGACAATTTTAGTCTGCGAGCCAATCAACCTATCCAGGAGCATGCTTTTGGACTGTGTGAGGAAACCGGAGTATCCGGCGAAAACCCACGCTGACACGGGGAGAGCATGCAAACTCCACACAGAGAGGCACCCGAGCCGAGAGATTCTAACCCGAGACCCTCTTGCTGTGAGGCGACAGCGCTAACCACTGGGCTATCGTGCTGCCCCACTAAAACATAGTTATACCAACACAGGCTCTGCCCCCCCCCGCGACCCTGTAGTTAGCGGGTACAGATACTGACTCATTGATGATTAAATCCTTTTTTATCTACATAAATGTGTATTTTTACATACAGCAGAATTTCTACTAGATTGATCTTAAACCATGTGTAAGCACTACTGTGCTCTATATTTCGTACAATTAATTCAGATCACTATCACTACCCATTTAATCCTGTACAGGGTCTCGGGGCACGAAAGCCTATCTCGGCAAACACAGAGTGCAAGTCAGGGCTACACCTCGGATGTGACGCCAGTATATCGCAATACACTTTTTTTGGCCAGGGTAATTTTACCCAGGAGGCCACTTAAGCTAGTTTCCAGCGTGTCTTTGGACGGTGGGAGTAAACCGGAGTACCTGGCGAAAAACTACGCGGACAAGCGGAGAACACGCAAACGCCAGACAGAAAGGCACCCGCGACAGGAACCTTAACCCGAGTTCTTCTTGCTGTAGTGCAGGATCGATACTCACTGTACCACCGTGCCGCCCTACATTTACAAGACATTGGCAAACATATCTTGCTGTGGAGGGCGGCGCGGTGGCCCAGTGGTTAGCGCTGTCGCCTCACAGCAAGTAGGTCACGGGTTCGAATCTCTCGGCTCGGGTGCCTTTCTGTGTGGAGTTTGCATGCTCTCCCCGTGTCCGCGTGGGTTTTCGCCGAGCACTCCGGTTTCCTCCCACAGTCCAAAAAGCATGCTGCTACATAGGTTAATTGGCTCGCAGGCTAAATTGCCCCGCAGTGCCCAGTGATGGACTGGCGTCCCATCGTCGGTATATCCTTGCCTTGCGCCCTGTGTCTGCCGGGATAGGCTCCGGCTTCACCGTGATCCTGTATAGGACTAAGCGGTTTCAGACAATGAGATGAGAGATGAGATCTTGCTGTGGAACCTAATAATTAACGATAAGTAGAAATGGCTTTTATCACAGCCAAAAAAATGGGGCGGTAAACATGAGAACAATTTAGTATTTGGTGGCAAGTCGCATTGGTGACCGGGGCCTGAGATCAACCTGGGGATCCTAACATCCTCCTGTGCGTGTTGGTGGTAGTGGTTGCTGCAGTAATGGTACCAGTGGTTGTGCTAGTGCTTATAGTAGTTGTGGTGTGCTGGTTGCAGAGCTGCTTGTGGAGATAAGAAATAATAATAATATTTGCATTTCCAGAGAGTTATTCACCCGAAGGTCACAAAGCGCTGAAATGAACGATATTCCTCATTTTCGATCACACGCTCTTCAATCAACACAGTGGAGCATGATGTTCATCCTCCTTTGTGTGTATGGACTTGCAGACATTGATTACTCTGTCTGGATAGCTTTACAATACAGGACAGGCAAAGGACAGAAAACAATCTTCAGAGCGTTCGTCACGACTCTCCTGAAAACACTGCTCATAAGAAAAATTCTCACTGCTGGTTTTATGCGTTGGTCAGTTTGGACGTTGGTTGTGTCTCAGGAATCCCGCATCTAGAGCTTCCAAACTCACTGGATGCATTGTGCAATAATAAAACAAACATCCGTCTTAATTGGAATGTCCACTCAGCTTCACATTCTTCTGAACCACAACAGACCAACTCTCATCTCATCTCATTATCTGAAACCGCTTAATCCTATACAGGGTCACGGTGAGCCGGAGCCTATCCCGGAAACACAGGGCGTAAGGCAGGAATACACCCGACGACGGGACGCCAGTCCATCGCCGGGCATTGCGGGACAATTTTAGTCTGCGAGCCAATCAACCTATCCAGGAGCATGCTTTTGGACTGTGGGAGGAAACCGGAGTACCCGGCGAAAACCCACGCGGACACGGGGAGAGCATGCAAACTCCACACAGAAAGGCACCCGAGCCGAGAGATTCGAACCCGGGACCTTCTTGCTGTGAGGCGTCAGCGCTAACCACTGCGCCACCGCGCCGCCCACAGCTCATCTACAGCAAATGTCGCGCGCATTAATTCACTGCATTCGGTCAAACACATGCGACGTGGGTGTAGGTACAAGCCAAAGATCCACCATATAGTCTTAACATATGTTTTAGGACAAGTGCTGATGGTGATCACCTATTAAGGCTGGCATGGTACATAAAGGAGCAGGTGACCACCAGCACCATGACCGACCGCATTTGTCTCCATAGTGGCAAAGTATAAATACCGCACCAGGTACTCATTTTTAACTGAGCCAAATGAGGGGAGACCCGGTATTGGTTCAGATAATCTCATCTCATCTCGTTGTCTGAAACCGCTTAGTCCTATACAGGGTCACGGTGAAGCCGGAGCCTATCCCGGCAGACACGGGGCGCAAGGCAAGGATATACCGACGATGGGACGCCAGTCCATCGCCGGGCACTGCGGGGCAATTTAGCCTGCGAGCCAATTAACCTATACAGCAGCATACTTTTTGATCTGTGGGAGGAAACCGGAGTGCCCGGTTCAGATAATCATTTCTGGTATTGGGGATCAACCGAGATGGCACTGAGGTCACCGGATTAGTAGCACTGGACACCAACTGCTCGACCTCCACACCAACCCGCACAACGATGCCAATGGCAACAAAATCCCCAAGCCATGTCGTCCAGGCGTCTGGCTCCTGGTAGGGTCACCCATGGTGGACGGTGTAAGGGTAAGTGTCTAACTCCATGACGTCACGGCCATCATACTCTCCATAGTGGAGATGCAGATGAGCCGTGGCCCAGTTGACCAAGCGCTTCAGGCGGACAAGCAAGTTTTCCTCTAATTGCCTAGGTCTCCTTGCTCATTGGAAGCTGGAGCTGTCCTCTTTCAGCATCATGGGGAGACTGGTGCACAACAGATTCCTCCGTGGTGCTCCAGGATCAGCCTCATCAGTCACCAGCTCACCCACGAATCTTGACCATCATCGTTGTCCACGGAGGAAAATCATACTCGACCCCCAGAGATTACAAGGAGAAGCACGTGTGTGCGTGTGTAAGACAAACGGAACCCGATGCATCGGCTAGTGTCATCCGCATGTCGAGTGTGCTGACTTCAACACCCGACGGCCACTTTGTGACCCTTTGTGCCCCTGAAGTATTGAAATGCTCTGGAAGTGCAAATGTTATTTTAAAAAATGATTATTAATTATGCCCGGCGATGGACTGGGGTCCCGTCGTCGGGTGTATTCCTGCCTTACGCCCTGTGTTTCCGGGATAGGCTCCGGCTCACCGTGACCCTATATAGGATTAAGCGGTTTCAGATAATGAGATGAGATTATTAATTATTTCCCCCATCGCTCCTCCGGCTAGTGACTTGTCTTTGGAATTTTGTGTTATAATAAGGCCCATTCTGTACAGAATATAAGATGTCAAAAACTTGTAAATGATTTAATAAATCTAAATACTTTTCTGGAATATACACCCAGAAAGAGAAATCCATAAAAGCACTAAAACAAATTATGCTCGTTTATATGCCTTACACTGCAAATTGTCATCCGCAATATGGCTCTTTAAATCTCTTGCACTTTATTTAACATTGCCGGGAAAAATATTAGATGCTAAATTATATAATCCTAACTATTCCTAAACAATTGTAATCTATGCAAATTCCACACGTTTATACATTTGCAAAACTAAGACATTTAAGATATTCATTGCATTGTATTAAATACTCTAAATAATGCATTCACTGAAGCACTCTATATGGTGGTACTATGATGCTGTGCAGACATAGAATCTTAATGAACGCTTGGAAGGTGTCCAACTTTATTTTATCGGCCACTTGCACAACATTACTTTCTTCCATCATCCTTGGTTTGTATGTGGGCAGAAACTGAAGCCACACACTCATGAATTTCTAATGAGCATGTTGCACTCATCGATTACATTCAGGAGCACTGTGGTTCGATTTGGATCTCAGCACTGTTGTCAATCTTTATATTACTGAAGTATAAATGCTGGCAAGATTATGTTTGGGAAAGTTTGAGTAAATACCATCTGATTTCAGTACACGCTTGGTCAATTGACCACCCAGTTTAATTTATTTCCCTATGCTATTTAGGCAATGCCAAAAATAATATGGACTAATGCCTTCAGGTGTCGTGTGTTATTTAACAGCAGCTTTGATGACAAAAGCTGCATCTTCTAACAGCTCCATCTGGCTGGGATGTTTAAAGATGGATGTCCATGCCTCGAGGTCCACTCGCAGACAGAACATTAGCAATTAACACAAATGTGCCATTTATGCAAATTTACACGAGCACAGCTCCGCATGATCAATCTTCATAATCGTTTCCAGCAGTTTAAAAACATTAAATATTTACGTTTGAACAGTAATAAATGTTGATTTAAATGTATGTACAGCAGTTTTTTTTAATCAATATGGAAAATTGAATACGTAATTAAGTTGGAATGCAAATAAAATAAATACAAGGATTCATGTGAGACCAGGACAACCCAATTGCTTTCCGTACATTGATAGGCCAGTTTGCTGTGATACAATTTCTGTAATTTCAACATCTTATTTTCAAAATATTTACATTAACAGCCTTTTAATATTTCTAAATACAACTATTAATCAGTGCTGTGGCTCAGCTCATTACAAAGTTACACTAGATTTTAAATCATTTTTAGTACCATAAACAAAATAATCACATAACGGTTATATACCGAGCCATATAAAACCTTCTTAGCTTATCCTCAGATGGGGCGTGTAGGACTCCCAAGCAACGTAGGAAGCTGCAGTAAATAATTCTTTTCAGCATCTACATAAAACCACTTGGCCATATCATCCGCAGCTTCAATCTCAGCTACCATTGCTATGCCAATGACATCCAAATCTATATCCATGCAAAGTCATCCATCAATGCATCTGGTCTTTGCATGTCGTCCTCACTGTCTACTGTGACCCAATTTAAATTTCCGACAACCGGCCGGAACGTCGCACCAATTGTCCAAGGCCGAGCCCATCTATTTGATGCTTGACGACTTGTCCATTGAAGTTGCTAAGGCAGTCCGGAGTGTCGGAGTGACTCTTGATTCCTCACTCACCTTCGAGACACACACCAACAAGATGACGAAGGTAGCCTGTTTCTATCTCAGAAACAGAGCCATATTGTGCAACATGCTGTCACCCTCCGATGCTGTGAAGCTAATGCACATCTTCATCTCTTCACCAATCGATTATTGCAATGCACTGCTCCCTAGCGTCGCTACTTACCTGATCAATTGTCTCCAATTGTGGCTGCTAAAGACCTCACCCGCACATCCATCCATGATCACATATCACCAGTGCTAGCGTCCCTCCACTGGCTACCAATTAAATACAGGATTTTACTCAAGATCCTCCTCACCTACAAGGCTCCACTGGCGCTGCTCCGACATACATCCGTGACCTACTTCATGCACCCTCCTCGACACAACTTCGATCCTCCAATACGGGCTGCTCGCTGCATGTGCCCAGGTCGTACATCCATTCGATGGGTGACAGAGCCTTCTCGCGCACTGCTCCCAGACTTTGGAATGCCCTTCCTTTGGAGATTCAATCAGCTGAGTCCTTGGGCATCTTCAATTCTCATCTCAAGACTCACTTGTTCCATACGGCTTTCAAGTCCACCGGTTAGGATTCGTGACTCTTATATCTAATACTGAGGTTCCCACCTCTAACACTGTAACTCCTATCTCTAACACTGAGACTCTATTCTCGAACACTGTGATTCCAATCATTAACAGTGACTCTCATCCATTGCTCCTGCTGTTCAGAGATGCGCAGCCCTCTAGGTTGATTGATGCGGCTCAGTGTTGTCGTGTTGGGAGGATGGCAATCCTCCGAACTGCGCCTGCTCAGGAACATTTGTTCCATCCATGTTTGTGGCAGATTTTTTTTTTAATCGCTTGTTTGTCCCTCTATACTTGTGTTGATACTTTACGACTTTCAGTTGGGCTGTCCTGATGTTGTTGACATGCCGTTCTCTCCACAGCTCGGATTTGTAAAAAGAAAAAAATATCCAAAAAAAACGTTTTTGCTGATATGCCGTTCTTATCTCGTTGTTGATGTGCCGTTCTTTCTGCGACTCCGTGCAGCGCTTTGTGACACGTGGGTGATGAGCACTTGAGAAATGCAATTATTATTATACGATAAATGTTTCATTAAACCATTCCCAATATATGTATTAAAATTTATATGTGGGCGGCGCGGTGGCCCAGTGGTTAGCGCTGACGCCTCACAGCAAGAAGGTCCCGGGTTCGAACCTCTCGGCTCGGGTGCCTTTCTGTGTGGAGTTTGCATGCTCTCCCCGTGTCCGCGTGGGTTTTCGCCGGGTACTCCGGTTTCCTCCCACAGTCCAAAAGCATGCTCCTGGATAGGTTGATTGGCTCGCAGACTAAAATTGTCCCGCAATGCCCGGCGATGGACTGGCGTCCCGTCGTCGGGTGTATTCCTGCCTTACGCCCTGTGTTTCCGGGATAGGCTCCGGCTCACCGTGACCCTATATAGGATTAAGCGGTTTCAGATAATGAGATGAGATGAGAAATTTATATGTACTCTAATTTTCGCATTTTAAAATTATAGTTTAAAGTGTGATCATATTTTACACGTATTATCTGCAACGACGGGTATATTTTTTTAGAAACCCAAAAGAAAAAGTTTACTGTTGCTGATATTCCGCTCTGTTGCCGTTGTTGTTGACGTGCCGTTCCTCCACGAGTCAGTGGATTGCACGATGCTGCCGAGCTGTCACCAGAGCCTGTTTGACGCGTGGCGCGGTTTCGGGTGGACACGGGTCGCTCCCGACAGGAACCCCTGTTTCACTACAAACTCGTCAAGGGGCATGGAACGGGGGCGCACTCTCGCGCTGCGCTTCACCTCCGTGAGGGTAGCAGTGGTGAAAGACCTGGGTGGACAAGCGTCCGTGGAGATGGTGGGCCGCGACGGACATTTCTGCCGCCGCTGCGCGCTGCGCTCGCCGGTGAGAAACTGTTGCGCGAGGTGCTCGGTGCCATGAAGACGCTGGGTTTGAGCCTCCAACAGATACCTGCCGGGGAGAAGTACGTGGCCACCCTCCTGCAATACTCCTGCACCCAGACCGCTGGGCGCAAGGACACGGGGAAGCTTCTTAAAGCACAGCACTGCAGAGGGGTGGCGCTACGGGATGTCTGCAAGCAGGTGCTGTACACGCACTGCGTGAAAGCACTGCGCCACAGGGACCTCGAAAGCCTGACGGACTTCAAATGGAACGGCCACTTCTGCACGCTGGTGGAGGTCGTCCCTCAATGGAAGCAGCACAGGCCGCCCGCCACAAAACGATGCGGAGACCTGTGGTGGAGGCTGGTGCATTGCACGCTGTCCTCCGCCGTGTGGGCCAGCACAGTCCACCCCAAGACATCAGACGCCTGCGTCGACTGCGGAGAGAGGGCGAGAGGACCTCGCTCACCAGTTCCTCGGATGCCGGCGACTGTTTCGGTTCCTGCGCGGCATCTTCAGGAAACTGGGTGGCGCCGCTCCACAACAGCAGCGCCATCGTGTGCGGCTGTGCATCCCGAGCTGCTGGTGACCGCAGCAGCATCACGAACTTTGTCCTCGCTGCTGCTGGATGACGTGGGTGAAAGCTCCGCATGAGCGATGAATAAATTACTCAAGGAACATCTCTGCATGGAGCACACCTTCTCTAAAAACGCCGGGGAGGTGGCCACTTTCCTGGAGCGCTGGGGCAGCGCTCTGTGCACAGACACCCAGAGGATCCTCCGTTTCACGCTTTAAAATTGTCTTCTTTTCTGCGGTCTTACCGCCGCTCCCTAAGACCACATCCTTCCCTCTCACATCTGTAATTTGAATACGTGCGCGTCATAAATTGTATTGAAGGGGATGTGTGTCACGGTTTGTGTAGATGGTTGTATATATTGTACATTGTATACCTCGTATATTGTGTTGGAAAAACTTGCTCGTAAGAGCAATAAAATCAGATGCAAAAGTAAATGTCTCCACAGCTCTGTGCAGCGCTTTGTGACCCTCGGGTAAAAAGCGCTCAGTAAAATGCATTATTATAGTAATCTCCACTGCAATCCTGACAGCCTGCTGTTTTTGGGTCACACAAAATATTAATTCTTAATGGTTTTTTTAAATGTCCGAGGCATCTCATAGATCAATTCGGCTTTAACTAATTGGCTTACGTGGTTTTAAATTAAATTCCCAAACTAGGGAAAAATGTAGCTAGTCGGCACAGCAACCCCTTCTATGCAACACATTAATAGGTGCTAATGAAATAGTCCAACATTAAAGATTGAAATGTTTATTTAGCACTTGCACACTAACACACAATTAGCTGTTTGTACTCAATATTATTAACGTGCCTAGAGTGATAATACGTGTAACTTGATAGTTTGGTCAGATATAGCCATCAAAATAAGGTATTAACAGCAGACATCGTTCACTGTGAGCTAAGTTTCAACACACACACAAAGCTGTACTTATATATTGTTTATTGGCAAACATTTCGAAGTGGCAAAAATTAAGTTTCGTTATTTTTTTCATGAACCACATCTTTAGGCATATAACTGAAGTATGAAACACAGTGCAGTAATTTGGGCAGAAATGTATAACGACTTGAAAACAGGGGCCTGCGTAGTTGCCTTAGGAGACTCAATTAGCTTAACGATTTCCCACTACTGGTGCCCACTGGTCCCAGCGCACGCAAAGGAGGTCCAATTGCCCTGGCGCTTCCCCCTTGGGAACATGATTGACCAAAGCCAAGGGGTCATGTGGCCTGCGGCAGAGATGGGGAGGACTAAGGGACAAAAGCCCTGGTCGTCGCTGCAGCCAGCAACCGACCATGCCCCAGTAATAGCCCGCGTTATAACCCCAGACACCCAGCTTTTCAAAATAATAATTGCACTTCTATAGCGCTTTTCACCCGAGGGTCACAAAGCGCTGCACACAGCTGCGGAGGGGACGGCACGCCAGCAACGACATAAGGACTAATTAAGGGGTCGTTGCAGACCGCTACACGAGAAAGAGTTGAACGGCAATACATGAAGATAAATCAATGATTTCGACTAATAAGAATTAAAAAGAAAAAATCAAAATAGGGCGGCACGGTGGCCCAGTGGGTAGCGCTGTCATCTCACAGCAAGAATCCCAGGTCCGAATCTCGGCTCGGGTGCCTGTGTAGAGTTTGCATGTTCTCCCCGTGTCTACGTGAGATTTCGTTGGGCACTCCGGTTACCTCCCACAGTCCTAAAAACACGTTGCTGCATAGGTTCATTGGCTTGCAGACTCAATTGCCCGCAGTGTCCGGTGATGGACTGGCGTCTGATCGTAGGTATATTCCTGCCTTGCACCGTGTCTGCCGGAATAGGCTCCGGCTCACCACGACCCATTACAGGACTAAGCGGTTTCTTAAAATGAGACGAGATGAGATCAATCAAAATAAACGAGAACGGATTCAAATCACACCCAGAATGACCTGCAAAAAATCGCGCCGCAGTTAAGGGCGTACAGCTACAGGACCTAGAATGAGTGGGTGATGATGTTAACAGTGATGAAAGAGCGTAAGATGCGTATGGTTAAATGAGTGATAATGAGGTGAAGATGAGCATGGCGATTTGCTGCGAATCGAGGTACAGAAACTGAACCAGGCGAGCGGAGAGGCGCAGTTGAAGCCGTTGTCAAGCTCTTGCAACACGTGTCGGGGCTTCAGTTGTTCTGCTCTAGAAGGCCCCAATGGACGAAGGATTATCAGTAGCATTAAAGGGAATAGAAATAGAACCAAGGTAGCGATAACAAAGTGATTTAGGCCGCTTCAAATACACTCAACGATAGTGGTTTATCTGTCGTTTGTAGAAGCGGCAAAAACACACCCGTGTCCCCGATATCTGGGTCAGGAAGATGAGTCTTGTTACCCCTGGCATAAGCCCTTAAAAGTTACGGTGACACATCGTGTTCCTAATGTGCCTTCAATAAGTCTCGAGTTCAACACTGCCTTGGAGTCATTACACATAACACAACAATAATTTTGAAAATTATGAAATCCCCAGCGTGAAACTGAGATGTCTTGGACAACATATCGAGGTTATGAATTCCAAAGTCACCATATAAGCAAATGCAGGATAACCCCACCATGACAAGAGCCGATGAAACCAACTTCAAGGTGATCTTTTCATGGGAGAGTTCTCAACGTCTTGTAAGGCTTAAAATATGATATATGAAGGTTACAAACTATTCAATGCCATAACCCACATTATGAAACAACTATACTGGCAACTACTGTAATTTATTGATAGTCATGACACAAAAGTTTTCTTCATCCATAAACCATTCTTGCGAAAAAAATTTGGATGGGATTAAACTCCCCCATCAGGCCACATGACTGCAATCAGCTAAAAAAGCATTACACGTATAAATGTGAACACTGTTTATTGATTTGAAATTACGAGTGTCCCACAAATGGAAAAGTGTTGAACAATTTTGCATAGTACAGCAAGATTTCTTAAAGTGTGAAATAATTTATGTGCACATAAAATATCATAGTTCTGGATCCAATTGATCAGAGCCCTCTGGGAACACATATTACATGTTGTCGAAGCCCTGGTAACCCTGTGGCATGTACTAGTTTTAATAGTAAAAAAACGGACCTCAATATCATTATCATCTATAATATGTACAAGTGAAATAAATTTATGGTAAACAATGGAGAGGACTGAAATTTTCTTAAACTTTTTATACCACTATTAAAAATACTATCACAATCAAAAATACAATTTGGATTTAAAGCATTTGTTGAATAATATATAACTTTACATATTAAATGTCGAGTTAATATACAAGTTGGTAGCTGACTCAGCCTATCACCCCTTTGGTCAATAAAATGGGTACGATGGATAGACTGGCCACCTCCATAAGAATGTGGACTTTCCACGGCTGTCTTGGGACCAGAAATTAAGAGGAATATTTATTGCATCGATTCATCTGGAACAGGCTTGGATTGCTTATATATTAGTTCTTGCTGCTGCTGCTTTCTTAGCATTGCTATTGATTCAATATTTTGCCATAGGTTTCGTGATTAACTCGTTCACATAGCCATTATCTTTTCATTATTATACCTTCGGCCCAAGCATATTGATCTGTGGTATTTTGTTGTCATTGCCTCAATTACATTGCATCATGTTTTTCTGCTTTTCATTGAGTAGACTTTGTCTTGTGTATTCTGAGTTTTGATAGATTTCCAGTCTCCCCTGCCTTCCAACTGGTGCTTTTCCCGACCTAGCAAATCAACATCCACCACTTTTCCCAACGATCCAGCATCCACCAATCGGGAAAGGCATCATTAATTATAATTGCATTTACAGAGTGTTTTTCACCCGAGGATCACAAAGCGCAGCACAGAGCTGCGGAGAGAACGGCAAGTCAACGACATTGGAACAGAAAATCAGCAACAATAACATCTTTGGGTTTTTTTTAAATATATCATTGCAGAGCATGTAAAATGTGATCCGACTTTCAACTAAATTTTTAAAATGCAAAATTATCAGTGTTTATAATACATATATTGGGAAATGGTTTAATGTAACATTCATCGTATATTAATAATTGCATTTATAGAGCGCTTTTCACCCGATGGTCACAAAGCGCTGCACAGACCTGTGGAGAGAACGGCACGTCAACAAGAGAACAGAAAATAAGCAACGATAACGTTTTTTTTTTTACAAATCCCAACTGTGTAGAGAACGGCAAAAAAATAAGGGCAGTTCAACTGAAAGTCAAATCGAATCATAAAATTCTAGGACATCAAACATGCTGTAATGATGTCGGTTTTCACAGCTCGATGCACGATGATTGCTTGGAAAAGCTGCTCTCTCGGGACAGCCGCGTCGATCGCTCCCTCGCTCTCCATCGCGACGTTTCGCCTCGCACGTTTAAGGCATCCTCATGCGCTTTGTGCGTGTCGTGTATGACTCCTATTTATATGTAGGTACTATGTATGTTACGTCTCTTCTATAGCGTTGCTTTGTTCCAGGAACCCTTTCAAATGAATCCCGACCTTCGTCCATTGTTCCTGAAACAAAGCAACGCTATAGAAGAGACGTAACACATATAGTAATAATAATCGCATTTATAGTACCTACATATAAATAGGAGTCACACACGACACACTCACAAAGCGCCTGAGGATGCCTCTAACGTGAGGCGATATGTCGCGATGGAGAGGGAGCGATCCCCGCGGCTGTCCCGAGAGAGCAGATTCTCGAAGGAATCATGATAAAACAAGCTATTTTAAAAAAAAAATCTGCAACAAAGAATACATGTTCCTGAGCAGGTGCAGCGGCGATGGACCGGCGTCCCGTCGTCGGGTGTATTCCTGCCTTACGCCCTATGTTTCCGGGATAGGCTCCGGCTTCACCGTGACCCTATATAGGATTAAGCGGTTTCAGATAATGAGATGAGATGAGCAGGTGCAGGTCAGTCATCCCGGCATAACAGAGCCGCATCAACAGTCCTGAGGACCTGAAAACCTTAGGGAAAAAGTGAGTCTTGAGAAGAGATCTGAAGATACCCAAGGACTCAGCTGGTCAAATCTCCAATTGAAGGGCTTTCCAGAGTCTGGAAGCAGCGCGCAAGTAGGCTCGGTCACCCATCAAAAGGAGGTGCGACCTGCACACGTGCAGCAAGCCCGTGTTGGAGGATCGAAGTTGTGTTGAGGGGGGTGCCTGAAGACGGGTCACGGATGTTTGTCAGAACAGCGCCAGTGAAAGCCTTGTAGGTGAGCAGGATCTTGAATTAAATCCTGTATTTAACCGGTAACGAGTGGAGACACTTCATGACTGGGGATATGTGGTCATGGGTGAGTGTGCGAGTGAGGACTGGAGCAGCCGCATTGTCCATATTGGAGACGCTTGATCAGATAGGCAGGGGTGCCATTGCAGTAATCGATTCGTGAGATGTGAATTACCTTGAGCATCAGCAGGTGACAGGATGTTGAGCAGTCTGTCTATATTTGAGATGAAAATAGGCTACCTTCGTCATCTTGTTGGTGTGTGTCTGGAAGGTGAGTGAGGAATCAAGAGTCACACCAAGACTCCGAACTGCCCTAGCAATTTCAATAGTCTGGTGGTCAAGCATCGATTTGATAGGTTAAGCCATGGACAATTAGTGCAGGGTTGCGACAAGAAAAACTTGTTTTGTCGCAATTTAGTTTTAGAAATTTTGAATTGAGTCAGGCCTTCACAGTTGACAGTGAGGATATGTAAAAACCAGATGCATTGATGGATGACTTTACGTGAATATATATTTGGATGTCATCAGCATAGCAATGGTAGCTGAGTTCGAGGCTGTACAGGATATGGCCAAGAAGTTGTATGTAGATGCTGAAGAATGGGCCGAGAACTGAACTCTGGATGACGCCAGGTAAAACAGGATGGATCTCCGAGTTTTTTCCTTCGAGGCTGACAAACTGCTTCTGGTCAGACAGGTGGAAGCTCAGCCAATGCGGGGCACTGCCAGAGACCCCTATACCCTCCAGTTGCTCAAGTCAGATTCGGGTGGTCAACGGTGTCAAAGGCAGTGCTCAGGTCCAGGAGGACAAGAATACTTGGCAAGCCTTCATCAGCGGCGACAAGTAGGTCATCAACTATTTTTACCAGAGCAGTTTCAGTACTACGGCCGAATCTGAACCTAGATTGGACGGGATCGAGATCATTAAGAACCTGTTTCTGGAGTTGCACGGCTGCGGCATGTTCAAGGACCTTGGAGATGAATGGTAGATTTGAGATGGGGCGATAATTATCAGGGATGTTGCAATCGAGGCCAGGCTAAGTAGGGGGTTAACTTAACTGTGGCACATTTTAATAGTGGAGGGACGATACCAGAGCGGATTGAGATATGAAACAGATTCGTGACGAACGTGGCAAGGAATTTGAAATTTGGCCAGATTTTGGCTGGGAAAGGATCCAGAAAGCAGTTTGTGGGCCAAGATCTGGAAACTAAAGAAGAAACCTACAGGTACCACTTTAAAAATGGTAAAAGCTAATTGAGTTGGAGGACTTAAAATTTGAATTTATATTTCATAGAATAGACAATGAAAAATCGATATCATTTATGTAGACATACCTCGTATAGAGCAGATGATGCGTTCCTGGTAAAGAGGGCTATAGGAAGTAGTTCTATAGCAGGTCTCTAACATAGTACCAATTCAGTTACCAACAGCACTATGAGCAGTATGGGGACTTAATTGGGGTGTAAATAGGCTTAATAATGATGCAGTGCTGCGTCTTTTCACGTGCAAATTTTCCTCCAGGACAAAGAGCGGTGTCAAAACAACATTATGCATGAAACGCTGTAGGAGATATGCCTGTACTGCTGACATTGATTAGTTGGAATGCTAGTTTACGTGTTATAATTGGGACTACACAACGTGACAGCTGAGACGAATCCTGTAATGCAAGTAAATTTTATTTATTGTACTGGTGCTGAGGTGGCACGTACTGTTTGTAATTGGCAACCATTGATAATGCACTGCCTACATTGTACTATGCGTGTCAGATCAGTGGATATGGCAAATACATTGGAAATGAGCTTCTGGCTAACAGCTGAGGTTGACTGTACAATGATCGCCTGTATTTAACACAGCTTGCATTTCTTATTAAAAGCTGCTTACTAAAATCGAAACGTGGCTATACTCTTAACAATATTACAAATATATGTTTTAATGGGATTTAAACAGATATTTTGCCGTTTGTCCTCAATTTCTACAAAATTTCACGTTTGCAAAATAAACCTCTATTTATTCCTGGGGTAAAATATAATCAAAACCAAAACCGCAGAAGTACCGGTGTCACATCATGGGTATTCCCCCGCCTTGCACCCTATCGGCCGGGACAAGCTCTGTCCCCCCCTACCCCACGACCCTCCTGTACCGAATTAAACGGGTATTGATAATGAATGAAAAACGCAGAACACTATAGTACGCTCAAGTCTACTTTTCCAAGTCAGCCTCGTCACATCAATTTGCACATTTCAACATTGTGCCCTTTGTGCAATCACTCTAAACCGCAAGCACTGTTTGCGATGCACCTGCTAGGCCCTGTCTATGCGAACGCTTTCTTTTGCTTCCTTGTTGGTTCGCGCGCATCTTTTGCCTGGTGTTTAGTTTTGAATTTCGTCCTTGCTGGTTGAACATTCTTGTCATTTGCCTCTTCTTTAGTTTTCAATTTCTTCCTTGCTGGTTCAGCCTCCTCATCTTTTGCCTGGTCTTCAGTTTTCCTTTTCTTCTTGGCTGGTTCAACCTCCTCATCTTTTGCCTGACGTTTAGTTTTGAATTTCTTCCTTGCTAGTTCAGCCGACTCATCTTTTGAATGATGTTTTTCCACAACAAGCGGTTTGATTCCATCACAATTTTTACGGTATGGTTTCTTTCCATTTGCTGTGATATGATCACCATCCACTTTGAGTGTCTGTTTCCTCTTCTTTTTGATTGCATTCACCAGTGATTCATCATTTGTCTTTCCAAACTTCTTACATTGTTTAATGCACTTTTCATCTTCTTCCCCTGCAATGCATGTTTCTTTTCCAACACCATGTATATCTTTACCAGTCTCACATGCAGATTCATCAGCCTTCCCTAGCATTACATTTAAACATTTAAATAGCTCCTCGTTGCTTTTTTCCATCATGTTTTTGACTTTTGGCTTGAATAAGACTTTCCCCTCAACTTTACAAATGACAGGCTTTTGAGACGTCACTGCAGTCACTTGCGTTTCCATTGAATGGATTTTTTCTGATGCCTGCCCATCAAGCTCTTTCTCCCAGTCAATCTGAACCAAACGGAAGAGCTGCATTGCTGACCAAGCATCCACCACCGAGGAATGTCCATCCGTTCCCACCTGTGCACAATAACAGACAAGCTGTAATCAAAAGTTATCAAGTTTTAACGTTTCCACACAACAATATTTAGAATTTTGGGAAGAGAAATTATCCCCAACTCTGCAGTGGATCGTGTAGCCCAGAAAATAATTTATACAACGTAAAGCTATTCCTCACTCATGACATTACCATCTAGTCTGGTAAAATTCTAAAAGAAGAAACAAATCAGAAAGTTTGCACAAAAATAAACATTAAGCACCATAATAAAAGACTACAAATAAATAATAATTTCTAAAAAGCGTCATTTGCAACAGCAAAGCACTTGTAAACAAAACATTAAATAAAATAAAAATATCATCATTATCAACTCCCACAATCCTGCACAAGATAGTGGGGGGACCAGAGCCTATCCTGGCAGACAGAAGTTGCAAGGTGGGGCTATGCCCAAAATGTGAAGGCCAGTACATCGCAAGGCACTTGGGACAAATAAGTCAGTGATCAAGCACAAATAATGATTCTGAAAAAGTGAGGTGCAAAATTGAGTCCTTGGCAGAGCAGATTAAGTTTCCCACGACAAGCACTCTCATACGAGGTACAGAGTTCCACAGCATAAGATCACCGCACGTCTTTAAACGGACTCTGGGAACTGCCAGAAATCCCTCACCAGCAGAGCAGAGTGAGCAGACATGGCAGTAGGGGTGGTCTTCCAGCTAACAGGGCCCGTGACCGTATAAGGCTCTAAAGGTCAGTACACCAACACTACATGTGATAAACCACTGCATAGAAAGCCAATGTAAACCACGGAGTACTGGTCTGACATGAACAATGTAAAGCAGAGAAGATGTCAGCTGAATGCTGTACTAGCTGCAAGCAGCGACTTACACCCCAATAACACCAGGCATAGTGTGAGTTATCGAGGCGGGAGGTGACAAAGGAATGGATCAACATTGGCAGGTCAGCGGATAGGATGAGATGCTTAATCTGGGCGATATTCTCCAGAGGGCAAAATAATATCTCAATGATGGCTGACACCTGGGATTTAGGCAATAGTATCAAGTAAAAGGCCCAGATTTCGTACCCGATCAGATGTCACCAGCTGGACAATTCCAAAATAACGTCCAGAAAGCCACTTAACCAATAACCCTTCTGCCTGCCTTTCTGGGTACATGAGCATTACCTCAGTCTTAACAGGGTTTAACTTTGACATTCATAGTCTTGGAAATAACTAAGCAAGTTTGAAACAGCTCTAAAACTTGCACAGATATGTGCCATCTGCATAGCAATTAAAACTTTGCCCATAGTGCATTATATTTCCCAAGGATAGCATTTACACAGCAAACAGCATGAGTGATAAGATGGCACCCCACATAACTGGAGAAATCGGCCTGATAAATAAATTCCAGAGACTATCCTATGGGATCTACTTATGAAAAAAAGAATACAGCCATCTGAGGAATGTTTCAAAAATATCAAAGATCTTTTGAAGACAATAATACTATAGATAGAATAGTCCACAGTATCAAATGCTGCAGGTAGCAAGGTGAACCAAGATGGATCGGCTCTTCTGATCTCTTGCCATGACATCATTGAGTACCCATATTAGAGTAGTCTTCGTACTGTGCTGGTTTAGAAATCTTGATTGGAGGTCAGACGCCACGACAACGGTTACATGATCCTCCCATTGCAGCGTGACAACCTGCTCAATCACTTTCTCCACTAAGGAAATATAACAGTGGTCTTTAATAAGACACAAAGGAAATATTACAGACCTCTCTGTAATTTCTTTTGTGACCTCTTACATACTATATATAATAGGGCATGCCTAGCTATATATTATATATATAGAGGAGTCATTTATACATCTGCGATGGCAAGATTTATATCTTCAACGGTTACGAATGCCATTACTGAACATTTGAGCGTAACACATTTTTGAAAACCATTCACAAAAGACTGCACATATCTCAGGATATTGCTCACATAATATCAAATGACACAAATTACTGCTTGAGTTTAAATCCTGCTAATCACCTATGATTGATCCAAATTCCTAATAACAGTTGTTGAAGGTCTAAAATTTGCCACAACTGCAAAACCATTTTATATTCCATCCGTCTTTCCTAGGTGCAACATATACCCTCTATGTTAACTATTTCGTTTGTTATTTGACAATATTTGAGGTACGAGGAGAAAAAGCTCTTACACTAGCATTAGATTTTAAATATTCTTTTTACGTGGACGTAATAAAATAATCCAAAAACTGGGAATAAAAAAGGCAGGGCAGATCAACCTTCAGTGAACACAAATGAACAAAACAACGGATAGGTCACCAAAGCTTTACAACTGTACAGTACATAAACGTTTAATGTGTAATATTAAAACAGTACAGGCGGCGCGGTGGCCCAGTGGCTAGCGCTGTCGCCTCACAGCAAGAAGGCCCCGGGTTCGAATCTCGGCTCGGGCGTCTTCTGTGTGGAGTTTGTATGTTCTCCCCGTGTCCGCGTGGGTTTCCGCCAGGCACTCCGGTTTCCTCCCACAGTCCAAAAAAACATGCTGCTGCATAGGTTAATTGGCTTGCAGACTAAAATGCCCTCAGTGCCTGGTGGACGGGCGTCCCATCGTCGGTATATCTCTGCCTTGCGCCCTGTGTCTGCCGGGATAAGCTCCGGCTCACCGCGACTGTACAGGACTAAGCCGTTTTCTGACAATAAGATGAGATTTAAAACAGTACACCTTGTTAAAAAAAAATATCCCCCAACTGAAACAAAACACCACAGACTAATGAATGCAATTCGGTGATAAATCTGCTTGCCTGTATGTCCTCTTTGAGCAAAGCTTTGGTGAGGATCTTCAGCGAAGTGACGCGCTGAATGGGAAGGCCCGCCATGCTTCTCAGCAGCTTGGCGTGTGATGTGTCTCGCTGCAGAGACTGGGCCACTTTCATATCGAGCACCTTGAAATCATTGTGCAGAGCGTGACCCACGACCACCTTGTCTTTGAGGAGATGGACAATCTGCTCAACACACACAGCCAACAAGAAAACGTTTACACGGTTCAAAATGAGAATCGCTCTCCGTAACCGTTCTCTTTGCCGAGCCGCGTCGAGTGCTGCTGCTTTCTGGCCGCAACACATCGCCACCCACCCCCCCCCCCGTCCACGTTGGAGGCATCACACTTCGGGTTTGGATGTGCTCTGAACTTGAAAATCCAAAATTTAACTTGGGACTATGAAAAATTATCATCCGCATGTTGACTGGTTTTCAGTTGCTTTTAGTCTAATACTAATCACTTAACACGGCCCGTAATTAATGCCCCAAGTATTGAACTCATACAAAAGTACGATGTTAAAGCCAATGAATACCTTCTAAAGCTTGCTACTTGTGAATGTCAGCGCATACAAACAACCAAATGTGCAACTGTATGATGCGCCGCTTTAAGCAATTCTTGCAGTAAATGCAGTTCCTCACCTCCTTCTTGGCCCGATAGAATGGGATGGCTTTGGTCATATGCTTGGCAGTGATGCCACTCCACTGCGTGCGGTAGTCAGTGATGGGATTCTTTGGAAGCACGTAACGGTCATACACAACGTCACCATAGTAGCTGACAATGCTGCATCGGGCCAGCTCGTTACACACACCAAAAGGCCCTGTGCCCACCATTTCACAGTCGAGGCCTAAATACCTGCAGGAACACCCAGCACATCCAACACATTAGGCAGGGTAGTGGATTATGCAAAAATCGACAGCCGTTTGCCTGCCACTGGATGAAGACTTACCCATGCTGTGATTCTGCAACTTTCGTTGAATATATATTTTACTAACAAGGAGATAAAAGATACTTTGTGCACCAGGAAGTGCCACAACCAGAGCCTCTCCGAACAGACACGGGATGCTATGCAAAGGATTGAAAGCCAGGGAACCGGACAGACAACGCAGAGCACCAGAGGCAATTTATTCAGGACAATTACCCTCGGCAGCAGGCCTTTGGGCTGCGGACGAAAACAGGAGTGCTTGGCGAAAACCCACGTGGCCACGGGGAGAACATGCAAACTCCACACAAAAAAGCCAACCGAGACGGGGCATGGGAACATTCTTGCTGGGAGTGCGACTCACGAGGTGCGTTATCGGTATCAGCACCAATTAGGACCTGAAACGGAAGTGTGTAGTTTGATGTATGAGATGAAAATGATGTTTTAATTATCAAGCATTGCACTCTTCTAAAAATAAATGCGGAACAAATTTGTGGGAGGTTTTTCTGCACTCTCATTGGTGACTGGGCTGAGCCCATTAAATAACTAAATTTGAGAATCCGATTTAATTACAGGTGACAAAACCGAGACATGAACCCGGGATGTCTGATGAAATATTTTTTTTTTAATAACCATGACATTTTAAGCCTGTGCTCGAAATATTTCAGTCAAATTTTTACTCAAGATTTCAGGGCCAAAACCTGTCACGATTGAGTTTAGACGATTATACTTCCACTGCGTATAAAATCTGTACCAAATAATAATTGTTGAATTTCTAGAGCGCCCTTTTACCAAAGGGTCACAAAGCGCTGCACAGAGCTGCTGTTGAATACAGAAAACCACTGACCTGTTGGGATTCTTGTTTGCGAGGGTCTGCGGCACGTCCTGGGTGACTTGTTTGTGTGGCCTGGCCTCGCCACTGGA